>JBAMCI010000085.1:105000-782500 GCA_037075265.1 Drosophila nigricruria | reverse complement strand
GTGTGTGTGTGTGTGTGTGTGTGTCTGTGTGTGTGTGTGTGTGTGTGTGTGTGTGTGTGTATGTGTGTGAGCTATTGAAAATGACAGTTGCCAATGGTTACAACAAATTTGTCATCAGCTGCACCCTTAAAGCAGCGCGTGCGCCAAGACTTGCACAGTCCGTGAGTGTTATATCAACGAGCTTTAGTTTGATATTATGTCAGTGAGCTTGCTATAGAGTTTTTGATTGCCTTTTCACTTAACTAGTATAACTTTGCAGTAAAAATTCAGAATGTTTTAAAATGTAAATATATGTATATATTTACTTCCACAATCATAATATTTATATATATCTAATGGTGAAATTGTTGTAATAAAAATAAATAAATTATAATTTATTAGCTTTATAATACAAATTTTGTTTTAAATTTATAATTCTCAAAATACATAAGTAACGTATTTTAAATTTAAACATGATCTATTTTTATACCCTGAACCCATTTAAAATGGGAAATCAGGGTATAATGGTTTTGTTAAAATGTATGTAATACGCAGAAGCAGGCGTGGCAGACCCCATAAAGTATATATATTCTTGATCAGGGCGACGAGCTGAGTTGATTTAGCCCTGTCCGTCCGTCCGTCCGTCCGTCTGTCCGTCTGTCCGTATGTTTGAACGCGTCGTTCTCGGAATCTATACGAGCTAGAGACTTGAAATTTTTTATGGAGGTTTCTGTATATCACGCGCATATCAAGTTTGTTTCAAAAAATCGAAGACTTTGATCGTTTTAATGTTATCGATTAAATATGAAATCGGAAGCCAGTTATAAAATGATGTCTCGCACATATTTAAAGCTAGAGACTCCTAATTTTGTATTTAGTATAATGAGGGGCTCATACAATTTAGTTATATTTCATACTTCGTATTTCAAGTACTAGAGACTTGTGCTTCGGCAAATACACACATATAAATGACATAACCACGTTCTGAAAGTTTGATTAAGAAAGTCCATCTACAAAGGAACTTATTCAACAATTAACTTCCCATAATACTGCTCTTACTGCAGTCCGAGCGCAGTCGCTGCGTAAACTGCGCATTCAGCACGATTGAGTTATAGTAGGTTATGCAAAGCGCCCTGTTAAGTTAACAGTGTGACGTCACTTTATCGGAAATTCGTGTGCGGGCGCTGATCTTTGTATGAAAATCAAACGATTTTGACACTGTTATCTATCTCAAAGCCAGTAGACAAAACAAAAACGTTAAGTGCCGATAGTTACTAGTTCTATATAGATTCCCAAATCGGGCAATATAATGGTTTTACTAATTATTTTTGTTCTAAGTCGTTTTATATGCAGTGATCGCTCAGGTAATCCTTTGACCGCGTTTACTTTCTTGTTGAATAGCTATAACTTTATATTTCAAGGCTTTCATTTGCAAAACTAAATAGAATTAATAAGTATTATTCGTTTCCCATCAATTCACATCATTGTATTAGCCGCTTTCTATCATTATATTGAGAATCCGATGGCTAAAGACGATGAACAGCACTTTTAGCTTCTGTCAAGCTTTCTGGAGCTGTTTTAGGCAGATTATCTCTTTCTTGTGGATTTATGCCAAGAATCATACTCCGTCTTCGATTTTGTAACTAATGGACACGTTTTATTTCATTCTTTCGGATGTTTTTGACATTGCAGCAGGTGTGAACCGCAGCTTCATTGATGTGCCTTCCACGTTTATTATATTTAAATATTTGGATAGATTGACATAAATAAGCATTACTCATGGCGAAAACCTCAATCAACTCTGTCTATTAACCATTTATTCTGACATACTATCCATTTTGGCCATATCATTGCTGCTGCCAAAAAGCCTCGAAGTTTATGCCATTATCTTCCAATTTTGTTTATTTTAAGGGAATAAAATTAAGCATTGACCATTTTTATGGTGCCTATTATTGGAATTTGGTACTAAATAGTTAATTTTGGTTGCTTTGGACCACTTGCCGGATATCAGTTTAAGTGCCCGCCAAACTTCAGTTGAGATAACAGAGCACAATCCGAGAATGTGACGTCACAAGAGCCCTGTTAGTTAACATTAAAAGTAACGGAACTAGTCTTTGCATAACCTATGGTGTCTTTTAACAGTGGCATTCAGCAGAGCGCTCGCTTATGCGTGTGTGCGTATGTGTGTGTGTGTGTATGTGTACATGTGTTGCTTGTATATATATACTAAATAAGCATAGAATGTTTGGAATATCGGCTCATTGCAGGGTTCAGGGGATCTCCTAGTCGAGCACCCCCGACTAGAGCTTTCTTACTTGTTTATACCATGAACCCATTGTAAAAGGAAAATGGTAATGGTGTAACAGGCAGAAGAAGGCGTGGCAGACCCCATATAGTATATACATTATAGATCAGGGCGAAGAGCTGAGTTAATATAGCCATGTCCGTCTGTCCGTCCGTCCGTGCGTGTGTGTGAACGTTTCGATCTCAGAACCTATAATTTATACATTTTTTATGTCGTGCGTGTATAGTACGCGCGGATCGAGTTTGTTTAATAAATTCGATAAATAATAAAGTTAAAGTTATCGATTCAAAACGTTATCGAAATTCAGCTATTAAATTATATCTCGTAGGTCTTTTGAGCTAGAGCCTCCAAATTTTGCATTTAGTTTCAGGTGTATTTCGTACAATTTTTATTTGTATTAATTTTTCGATACCGATCCTCCTTTCCTATGAATTTGCAAATTTTCAAATACAAGAATCCTGTGCTTTGGTATGATGAATATTTTCACGCTGTGAAAGTTTGGTTAAGGAAGTCTATCCTCAAAAATAGGTATTAAATATTTAATTTCCCATAGTAAAGGCAATAAGCGCAGCCCAAGCGCAGTCGCTGCGTTAACTGTGTGTATGTGTGTGTGTGTTGCTTGCAATATTTATATATGTAAAATTAGCATAGAATGTCCGGAATATTGGCTTTTCGCAGGGCTCAGGGGATTTCCTAGTCAAGCAGTCTCGACTTGAGCACTCTTACTTGTTATACCCTGAACCCATTGAAAATGGAAAATCAGGGTATAATGTTTTTGTGAAAATGTATGTAACAGGCATCGCAGACCCCATAAAGTATATATATTCTTGGTCAGCTCGATGAGCTGAGTTGAAATAGCCCTGTCCGTCTGTCCGTCCGTCCGTCCGTCCGTCCGTCCGTCCGTATGAACGCAGCGATCTCGTAAACCACAAAAGCTATATATCTGAAATCTTCAGAGAATACTCGTCTATAGCCTACGCAGTACGAGTTTTTTTATATTTTCGATAACTCATCCCGTTTCCTTATTATCGATAAAAATCGATAACTTTTCTTCGGTTAAGCATACCGTAAGAGCTAGAGACTCAAAATTTACTGTGTAGATTTGTGTGACGAATGCGGAGATTTTGTAATTTTTGGATTTTAGATGCCATGCCCCCTTCGCCCCCAATTTGCAAAAATCGTATTTCAAATACTAGAGACTTGTGCTTTGACAAATACACACATATGACACAATGACATAATCATGCTGTGAAAGTTTGATTAAGAAAGTCCATCCAAAAAAAAAGTTATTAAACATTTAATTTCCCATACAATAGGCATATTGCAGCCCGAGCGCAGTCGCTGTGCTGACTGCGCAGTCAGCAGAGCGCGTGCTTATGAGTGCGTGCGTATGCATGTGTCTGCACGTGTGTGCGTTGCTCGCAATATTTGTATATGTAAAATAAGTTTAGCATGTTGGGAAGATTAGTTCTTCGCAGGGTTCAGGGTATCTCGTAGTCGAGCCGTCTCGACTAGAGCACTCTTACTTGTTTTATTTTTACCTAAACCAAAAAAAATGTACAAAATATTGTATATATCAATTTAATTTGCTACCAATTTTGTTTAAAAGCACTGAATATAATTTTTGATATTATGTCAAATTGCGTCTGAATATCCTATCCAATATACAACATAATTACACACGCACTCAGAAAGTTGAAACTGACTTCATTCACTTTAGCTCTCTATGCTTATAATTATATACTGGTTACAGCTCGGAAGACGATGCTGAGACTATAGAACGAGGGATTCTTGAAATACCCCTACAACCGCTCATTTTCGTAATTAGATAGATAATCCATAATAGATAATCCAATAGATAAATTAATATGATTAGAAGATACTCACCTATGGCTCTCCTGTAAATGCATTTGTCGTTTTTTCTTTTTGTTTTTGTTTTCTATTTTGCTTCTTTAGTTCAGTTAGATGATAAATGATACACAATGAAGTTCCGATTGATCAGCTGATTTATTAGACATTATAAATTGTAAAAAATTAATAGATTATATTATTTGTTTTGTTTCCAGCAAAGTTAACATATATATAAAGTTAAATTATATATATATATATATATATATATATATACAAATAATTAATCATAATTATTTTTAACAAATTGATATATATATATTATATATATATTTATATATATATATATATATATATATATATATATATATATATATATTTTATTTATTTTTACTTTTGTTTTTTTCATTCGCTTTTTCGAATATTTGTTTATTAATTTTATCACTAAACTAGGTAAGCATTGTGTGTGCGTAAAGTATTCTATTTTTAAATGTATATATTTTGATCGTTTTAATTTTAGAGAGAGCGAAAGAGAAATAGAAAAACCCTTAACCGAAAATTTCGTCGACGATATGAAGCACGTGTCACAAAATTAAAAACTAATCGAAAAAAAAAACAAATAATTTATTTCAAATTCTCAAAGTGAAAATCGAATGAACGAAAATTTTTGCAATAATCAGAAATTGATTTTTTTCAAGTTTCTATTTATACCAAAAAAAAAAAAATGGTATTCTCTTTTGAAAATATATACAAATCTATTTGAAACGGGTGCGAGAGTTGTTGACTTAATTTGTTTTTCACTTTTCCGTCTTCGCAGAGCTTTTCTCACATACAAACGAGATTGTTCACTGAAAAGTTTCGACTGAAACGTTTTCTCATCGTCTCTGAACGAGACCTGAACAAATCTTTTTATGCCAACTCATATACACACGTATTTTGTTCGAATTTCGTATAAAGATATAGTACGCAAATATAAATATATACATTTCTCTAAAAATATATAAGTATCTTATGAATAACCGTAGAAGAAATAAAAAATTCCTTTTCCAATTAAATATAAAAGTCAACTCTAAATAAACAACCAATAAATACTGTATAATTCGTAAGATAGCGTATAATAACAAAAAGCTTTTCTGCAATTACACATCAAAAATCATAGGCAATCTATTGGAATAGAATATAATAGAAGTATATTAAGTATAAGAAGCAGTATGAGCTAATGTATACGAAGTATAAGAAGTACTAACAGTATAAGGAATGATAGCAGAAAATTAAGAGAGAGTATTTGATATAAAAGCTAATTAATATATGACTTATCGGAAGGAATACCAGCAGGAAACATTTGAAAAATGCGTGAGCCATAAGTCTGAGTATATAAGAGTGCCAGAAGTGTAGCAAATATAATATATATGAATGTATGAGGTGTGGACAGCTATTGAATATATATGTATATACACTAGCAAAGCAATTATATTATTTAAATTTTTTAATCCGCTTGTATATATATTTTCATATTTTTAACATTCCATTTTAATTTAATTACTTAAAGAACTTGTTCGTTCATTTAACACTAGTGCAGAAGCTTTCTTAACATTATACATTTTAAAAAGGTGCGCCTTATATTCGGCGCAACCCTGTCAGGGCTGAAAACTACTAAATCTAAATACAGTGCTGCAAGGTGTCTAAATTCGGTGTTATTACAATTATGTAATAATCAATGTACTGTAAATATAACTTAATCTGTATGCAAAGAATCTGCTTACGGTAGCATGTTATTTATTTACAGTAGGTGATAAATTAAGTATATTTCACATTCTTGAAAATCCAAAAAGTTTCGTCAAACACGTATTTTTTTAAAGTATGTGATCAAGGACTCCTTGATATATATTCGAGCGGAGGCTAACTGCTATAAATATCAGGCTGACAGCTATGAATAAAAATAAATCGATACGCTAGTTATCGGCGCGCATTCAAATTAAATAAACTAAAACACTTTTATATAATATTAATTATAATTTTTTGTATTCTCGGGAATTAAATAAAAAATTTATATACAAAATGAATAAGATTTGATTGATCAATTAGAATTATGCTGTTAAATTATTTTTCTATGTCTACAAAGCTAATAATTTTGCTGTAGGTTTACATATATACATATATAAATAACCATTACATACTTGATTTTAATTTAGGTGAGTCGTTTCTTTGATCATGTAGACTTCTGTTGGTGTCTTTTTCCAGTTTCCTTTTTGGTTGTGTTAGTAAATTCAAAATGACTTCTGCATGAAATACCACATCGAAAAAGGGTTAAAAAGTTTCGAATTCCAGCCACACAAAAGGCTCGACCCGATAATATTGATTGCGCATCGACTCGAATGGGGGTTAGAAATGACACGCGGCCTACGGCCAACAAGTTCAAAATCGACTGAAACTAGATAGATTATATGTGCACCAAATCAATATGGAAATGAAAATAAAAAAAAAAACAAGTAGCAGCAGTTGTCACCCTTAAATAGAATAGTGCTCGAAAAATAACAGAATATAAAACAAGTGAGAAACGGCTGTGTCCGACGAAGAGATACCTGGCAGTCCAAACTCTTCTCCCTTCTATTTTATTCGCTTTATTGAAATTCATTCAGCATTTTCTTCTAATTTCAATATTATTCTGTATATATATACAATATAATCAAGTAGTGCTTTTTAAAGTTAGATTTCAGTTTCCTTTGAATTTAAAATAAATTGTATATTTTTTATATATTGTATTCCTATGTCGTTCAGCTTTTATAAGGATTTTTGGTCCAGATTGGTCGAGAATCAAAGTAGACTTCAATCTTTAATTTTTCCTCCAAAGATTAAACAATATATATTCCTTAAGTAATTTTTTCCTTGGATAAAATCAATTTTGTGGCCTACACAAAAGTTTGGTAACTGTTGTGACCCATTATAGCGAGATATTCACTATTGAATTTTTGTGCGCTATCCTGATGACCAACTTTTTTTGTAAGCTTTTTTTCAAACATTTTTATACAATCCTTTTTGCAATGATATAGAACCCAATCTTGTTTTATTTTAAGAAGAATAAAACAGAGTCTAATAGAAAACAAATTTTAGGACTCTAGCTCGAATCATATAGAACATATTCAACATTTATGGAGAATGTGCAGAATGCGCTATTCTGATGACGCGCAGTGTATATATTCCATAAATGATATATTTATATATATAAATGATAAATGGGAGCAAACGATGCACAGTTACTGTGGACCTATGTTCTAAGAATCGCTCGGAAGTTATATATCTAGCATCTGTTGGAGCGTAATCAATTTGAAAGGATCATAGAGGATCAAAATTTTAGAGCTCAAAACTCAAGAAATCTCCTAATTGCGTAGCAATATGTAAATATAACTATCATTTCGTCGATTGTGCTAAACTAGCTAAGTTGTTACTCGCCTTCAGTTAATATATCTATTTGTGAATAGATTTTTAATTAATCTCAAAAACTTTGTTCAGTTTCTATTCGCTATACGTTTCAATATTATCATATATGAGTTATCTTGGGGCTGAAGCAAAGCATCCAGCGCCCGCCCTTTCATGTACGTAAGTCCTAAAAACGGGGAGATAAATGTTCCGCTGTGTGTACATATGTGTGTGTGGATGAAAGCATTTTTGCTTTTTGCAAAATACCAAAAAATCGATATTCCATAATTCAATGTTAGAATTTCAGATGCTAAAACTGCCAAGCACTTTTTTTATCCAATTTTTCACGGACTGACAAAAAAAAGCGAAAAAAAATTGGGGGTGTCGTTTTATGGGCACACACTCACACACAGAGAGAGAGAGAGAGACGGACGCAGAAGACATTCGAATGAGCTACAAGCCAAACATCCATACGAGCAACTCCTGTCGTAGGGTATTCAAAGGGCGCACATGCCAAATCAACCCACACGTACACAGCAGCAGCAGCAGCAACGGAAAAAAAAACGAATGAAAAAACAACCCCGACAAAAATTATAATGAAGTTGGTGGTGGGCAAAAAAGCAAGCAGAATGCGAGTTTCAAACTCAAACGGGACACGAAGATTCGGAGATTCGACGGGGAAGCGAGCAAATTTTGCCACCTTCTGGCACTGGGAACACCACCGGCACCACCGTCGCGTCGCGTCGCCACCCTACACACCATCAAAATTAAAAAAAATGTATACATAAAAAAACCGAGATCATCCACAATGATGAAAAAATAAAACGAAAAGGAAAAAATAAAAGGGAAAAATAACCCCAACCCCTGCATTTATGCCTGTATGTAAAAGCACGCATGTGTGTATGTGTGTGTGCGCGTCTCTGTATAGGGGTTTAATTTTTGTGGCTTTTCTTATTTTAGAACAGAGCAAAAAATTCACAAATTTACAAATATATATATATATATATATATATATATATAATACTTACTTTACTTCCACCATTTCCAAAGTCTCCAGATTTTGTATTTTATTTATAATTTCAACAGTTTTTGATTTTTTTAATTTATGTATTTCACAAAATCAAACAAATGTTCAGTTGCAAATACAGCAAAAACTTTAAAGGAAAACTATAAATAGAATCGAATTTTGATTGACTTAGAGTCGCGTCGGAGGTCCTACTTCAGTTTTACCTTTGTATTACATAACAGTATCTTGATGGGGACTCGGGCGGGGTTCGTATCCTATATTCATAAAGGATTAAAATGGGAGTTCAAGGCATTTCAAACTCATTCCGTTTCCTTATTTTCGCAAAAAGAATAGTTTGAATAGTAGTAACAGTCACACTCCCGACTACAGCTTTCTTGTTTCATGGTTGGCTAGATATTTCATTCTGGGGATGCGACTTCACAGTGAATTCACTTCCAGTTGGAATATTTTTCAGGGAGGACACTAACAATAACTTAATCCAATCTTATCGTGTTCACTGAAATAGGCTACTTCTTGACTGACTTACAGACTGACTTGCTCGAAAGCTGGACCGGCAGTGCTGAGGGGTCCTTGATGCTTGGTTGCTTTTTTTGTGTTTTATTTCTTATTTTATATCTTTTATAAACACAAAATGTTTAAGTTTCTGCGGATGTTTTCGTTGCGAACAGACAATGGTAGCAGGATCTTGTCAAGGTTGCTGCTGCTGCTGCTCGAATATCATCCATAGTCGACGGTTTCGGCTTGGTTTTAAAAACGCAATTCGTAAATAAGCTCTATGACTCGGATACATCTTTCAGCCTAATCTCGGTGGGTGAGAGTTAAATCAAACATTTCCACTGTATACACATATTGTAAATATATTTCTGTAGAACTAATAGAGTAAAGGAGCCTGCGAGTTGAGAGCTGACAGCGTGATTAAAAATATGTTTAGTTTCATTTCAGGCATTCCGTAGCGATTATTAATATTTATTAATATTTATGAACAGACGGAGCCTCACATCATCAAAACACATTTCCAAATCAGGACCAACCCTCGAGGCAGGCAAGGTATATCATAGTTAGTTAGTGTAGATAGCGCAAAATGGAAATATCCCGAATCGTCCTTTATTAACGCAATAAATAAAAGCAATGTTTTTGTTTCCGCTTGCAAACCACTTCTTACACTTAGAGAAAAAAATTTAAGTTTTATTAACATATTTGCTTCTCTAACATATATTTTCTCTTTGTCTCACACTCAGAGAAAAAATATATAAATTATATTTGCTCTTTCCTTCTCGAAAATATTATTATTGTTTTATTAAATATCTGACTTTACACTTAGAGAAATAAATTGGCAGAGAAGAACAAAAATTTGTAAAATTTGTTGACATTAAAAATTGTAAGATATTTTATAATTTTAATTAAACAAAAAAATTTCGATATTAATTTGAATTCCTTTTTTGTACTAAATAGTAAATTAACGTCAGAGACATAGTTAAAATTAAAAAAAAATGTAATTATACTCATTCACGAAGTGAAATGAGTATATTGGTTTTCTGCAGTGTCCGTCCGTCTGTCCGTATTAACGCAAACCAATTTCAGACTTGAAATTTGAATTATATACTTGTGTGGACCCATGGATTATAAAGTGTTTTTCCCGACAGGCCCACTAAGGGCGTGGCAAATCCGAAAATGCATTTTCTGATATCTCAGAAACACTACTTGTGAAAGTGCCAGAGAGTTGCAATTTGAAATGTATACTCGCGTTGACAACCCAAGATCAGAAAGCTATCTATCTACGCCCATTGAGGGCGTATCAAATCGGGTAAAACTGTTCTATAGCTATGATGCCCAAATTTGGCACGTAAGTTACTGTTAAAATCCTATAAAGATCAAACAAAATACTATATGTCCACGCCTACTAGGCGCGTGGCAAATCGGATCTAACTATATAGTAATTTTTTCAAATTATGTTATACTCTGACCACTATTGATGCTAGAGACTGAAAATTTGGTATATATACTCGGGTTGACAGCCCAAGATCAAAAAGATATTGCGGATATATCTACGCCTATACGGGGCGTAGAATATTGCAAAAGTATATAGCTCCCACAGTTTTAGAGCTAGAAGCTTCAAAATTGGATAATTGAGTAACTGGTTACATAAGTTATAAGTTATAAACTACAATGGGCGTGAGCTGTGTGAGCGTGAATAAGTATTCCGCAGTCGGTAACACCCGACTGCAACGTTCTTACTTGTTTTGATTTACTTCTGTATCTTGTACTTGAAAACTTTATAGTTTGTATTAAATCTGCTGTTACACTCAGATTGAAGATTTTGATATATTTTTAAATCTTATTTGATTCTTTATTAAATCAGTAAAATACACTAGAGATATATAAGAGCTGAATAATAATTTTAAAAAATATATAAATATTTGATAATTTGTTTTACATCTCCGCTTTTACACTCAGAAAAGTATCGTACATATATAAAGTATTTGTCAAGGTTGTTTTTCACTGTATATTAGTCAGTAATAACGTACAGCACAAAAGTGTTAAAGAATTTGCGAATGAAGGTCGATTCTGCTGTCCACGCAACCACCCCACACCCTATCTCCAATATATCCGGAGCATATCCCCTCTGTCCGCCCACAACTACGAAGCATAAAGAGCCGGTCAGCCACACGTCTACAAATCCACGATGTGGGTGGGGGTGTAGTTGGGGTCTCGGCGTGTTGTGCGTGCAGGACCTCCAGTGTGCACAGTAATCGAGAGAGAGCGAGAGGGAAAGGCGTGGGGTGAAATGGGATGTGCGATATCTTTGGCGATGGCATCACAATCACGACTCGCAAAACATTACCGCTTTAATTGCCTTTGTTTCATTTACCTTTTGGCTCTGTGTACCGGAAATTTACAGGAACTTAATTTGTACTTCATATAACTTTATATATATATATATATATATATATATTATATATATATATTTATTTATTTATGTATATATACGTAGCCCATTCATGCATTCTGACTTCTTGTTCGTGCGTGTCAGAGATATTCGATTAGCTCGCCCGTTTCGCCCTTTTGCATCAATAAAGGAACTTTCAGCACTTGTCCAGCTGGCGCATAGCCTCTTCACCCGGACTTCACTGTCTCCTGCTCTCAGTCTCCACACGTACACTTAGACGGATGTTGTGCGTTATTTACAACAATAACAACAACAACAATTTACTTTATACTGCCCCATCGCTTAATAGTTTGATTAAAGTATCTGGGATAATTAATAGCATTTAGCTTGTTAAGCTATTTGAACAGAATAATTAAATATATATTTGCATACTCTTACTATATCTTGATATACTTCATTTGAGCAGACTACTACTGTGCATTTAGAGCTTGGTGTGTAGGTTAGCATATATAAATATATCCTACACTTTTGGTATGTCTGTCCAGCCGTCCACCGCGAGCACCCTTCAAGTTGTCCGTTAATCTTGAATATTTTCAGGTCATCTGAGCGACATCCTACAATTTTCTATACCCTAAACCCACCTAAATTGGGAAATGAGGGTATTATGGCTTATGTTAAAGCGTATGTAGCAGGCAGAAGGAGGCGAAAAGCATATATATTCTGAATTAGAGTGTCGAGCTGAGTCAATCTAACTCTGACCGTTGTCCGTCCGTCTGTTCGTATGTCTGATCGCCTCGATCCCAGAACTTATACATAAGAGCTAAAGACTTGCTATTTTTTGTAGCTTTCTATATACCACGCGCAATTCAGGTTTGTTTTAAATAAGTTATAACTATTTCCTTTGTAATCAAATCGATTAAAAACGTTCTCGAATTTTAAATATTTTTATACCCTGAACACATTCAAAATGGGAAATCAGGTATAATGTGAAAATGTATGTAAAAGGCAGAAGGAGGCGTGCCACACCCCATAAGATATGATGGGATCGATGAGCTGATTCAATATAGCCATGTCCGTCTGTCCGTTCGTCCGTCTGTCCGTCCGTCTGTCCGTCCGTCCGTCCGTATGAACGCAGCGATCTCGTAAACCACAAAAGCTAGAGATCTGAAATTCAGTGTATACTCGTGTATACAATACGCAGTACAAGTTTTTTTTAGAGTTTCGATAGCTCATCCCGTTTCTTAATTATCGATAAAAATCGGTAAATTTACTATTATTACGCCCTAAAAGTTTCAATAAGAAACTACAACTACAAAACAAGTAAGAACGTTGCAGTCGGGCGCTACCGACTGCGGAATACTCATTCACACCCGCACAGCTCACGCCCATTGCCACGCCTCCAATTGGATTGTACATATATAATTTTTTGGAAATCAATAGAGATCAGCAGTAATATCGTCATAAGATTTTGATTTTCTCACTGAGAATCGGAAAAACATACAGTTCTTCCCGATTTGCCACGCCCCCCGTGGGCCTAGACATATAATTTTTGGCCAGTTCTAGAAGTGGCGAAGGGTAATGTAAGTGCGAAATTAAGATGCTTACACTCAAAAAATGCGAAACTCACAGGATATTTTTTAGCATGGCACGCCCCAAAAAGGGCGTAAAAATTATTATTGGGGCATCGATAGAGGGCTCAATTATCCAATTTTGAAGTTTCTAGCTTTAAAACTGTGGGAGCTATAAGCTTTTGCTTATATGCCCTATAGGCATATATATATCCGCAATATCTTTTTCATCTTGGGTTGTCAACTCAAGTATATATACCGAATTTCAAGTCTCTAGCATCAACAGTGCTCAAAATATTACAGAACTTGAAAAATCACTATATAGTCAGATCCGATTTGCCACGCCCCTAGTAGTCGTGCACATAAAGTTTGGTCGATCTTCATAGAATCGTAGCAGTAACCTACGTGCCAAATTTGGACGTTCTAGCTTGAAAACTGTTGAAGATACAGGTTTACCCGATTTGCCACGCCCCCAATCGGCGTCGATATAGCCACCATAGATTTTTGATCTTGGGTTGTCAACGCGAGTATACATTCCAAATTGCAACTCTAGCACTTTTGGACGTAGTGTTTCTGAAAGATTGAAAAATGCATTTTCTGATTTGCCACACCCCTAGTAGGCGTATCGGGAAAATCTTGACACATCATAATTCGAGGGTATACATGAGTATATAATCCAAATTTCAACTCTCTAGCTTCAAAACTGTGCAAACGGTTTGCGTTCATACGGACAGACGGACGGACAGCGTGACGGACATTGCACAAAACCAATATACTCATTTCACTTTGTGAATGAGTATAAAAAGTTATTCAACATTTAATTTCCCATACTGCGCAGTTAGCAGTAGCAACATTTGTATATGTAAAATAAGCATAGAATGTTGGAAATATTTGCTTTTCGCAGGGTTCAGGGTATCTCTTAGTCGAGCAGTCTCGACTAGAGCATTCTTACTTGTTTTAACATTATTTCAATTTGTTTATATTATTTCAACAGTAAAAATGGGATACAATAGCTTTATTAAATATTTGACCAATTTTATTATTTACAGGGGTTGAAAAGCACCACAAAAATTAGATTTGGCATAGTGTTGTAGTTTTATATTTTATTGTTTGCCGAAGGCCAATCATCATGAAACGTTCTCGATAGTAGTTAGCACAGGCAAGCCAGGTGTCCTCCCAAAGACCAATAACTATGTATAAATAGCTATAATAAAATCGAAAGCTTTATCCAAATCATTTTCTTAGTCTTCTCTCTTAATCTAGTCATTCGTCTAACTAGGCCATTTGAATAATAAAATGTACAATACCTTTTCCATTTCAAACCGCAAAGTATTTGCGAAAAATCCCCCAGTCCCTAGTACATAAAAGAGTATGAACCGAGCCAAAGATAATGTTGAAAGAAAAGATTATTTATGTAGCATTTTTGCTGGAGTAAAAGCATTATTTGCAGAACTAGCATTACTGTTACATGTACATACACATATATATATAGACATATATGTATATGTGTTTTGTTTGGATTTCCATAATTCTTAATTTCTATTCATCATATGCCAAAGATAGCAATTACATCCACACACACATAGACATGCATATCCATCCATTCTTTTCAGTTAATTCCCTGCGATGACTTCTGCATTCGTGCATTAAGCAGTGTCATTGAAATATAATTAATTTCGTTACGGTGCCAATCGAATTTTGGTTAAGAGCAGAGAGCTCACATCCTTATGGGTCGTAAAATCCATAAAGCGCCCATTTATATGCTACGAATTGCATAATTATTGCGAAAGCTCCAGAGAAAGGGAGAGCGTGGGCGGGGTGCGTTTCGTCATTTCGACAAAATTGATGGAAATTACGCGTGTCACAGCACGAAAAAGAAGAAGAAACTTCCAATAGATTAGAGCGGTCATAACGGACTGCATGTCACCCTAGACTAGACTTTAGAATATATATACACTTTTCTGACTCTATTTTCAAAGCGAGCATACTTCTTCTCTACTTTCATATTCTCTAATTTCTTTCCCGCCGATCAAAGTCATTTGAAAAATGCTATTGTACCGACGTATGTTGGTTATAAAACGTATAGAAAGTGATTTATTGTTGGTAATTGTTGGTGTAATATTGTTGACTGTGGCGGCTTCTTAATATCTAGAAGCACAGCGCATACCATTAGGTTCATCAGGCCATTTTTTGGCAGAATAGTTAAAGCAAATTTTATTCATAGTTCCGATTTGCATAGAAGACTTTTCATAATAGCAGCATAATCAATGTTGTTTTATTTTTAAAGAACAATTTTTTTGAGTTAAAATGCCCACTACGAATTATATCGAATTAAAATGCATTATACAATGTATTGTTTTGTTATTAATTCTTAAACTTTTGGTTATATTATCGATGGTTTCATACGGATCCTTAACGTTATGTCATTTTTCTAAAGCCTACGGACATCAGGTATAATGTATTATTCTAATAGTAAAATAATTTTCAAATCGGTCCAGTACTTTTGTAGCCGATGCGACACATGCAAGCAATGAAATATTTCCTCCATATATATATATATATATATAAATATATATATATATATATATATATATATATATGTATATAAATGTATATAAATGGGCTTGAGTTTGTACTTCGAAAAGCAAAATTCATCAATCCGTACAAGAGACGAATCGAAGTATCAAGCCAATATACTCACTTTTCCCGTGAGTCAACGTGTATAAAAAGTTGTTGCTCTACTTGATTCCATATCATCCCCCAATCGAGAGATTCACTAATTCACTTTTTATGAATTACGTATGCATTCATGCACTGCTTCCCATTTCCCATTTATTCCGACCAAAGAACACGTTTATATGTATACATATACATCCAATATCATTAATTATTTACAGTTAGAGAACTCCACTGATTGCTAAAGTCAGATTGAGAGAGATATCAACTCACATCGTAGCCATCCACACTTCCTGCTGTTAAGGCGCTTCCTTCTATTCGATTATTTGGATTACGTCGATTATAACTGTAAAACAAGTAAGAACGTTGCAGTCGGGCGCTACCGACTGCGGGATACTCATTCACACCCCCACAGATCACGCCCATTGCCACGCCCACAGTTGGTTTGTACATATATAATTTTTTGGAAATCAATAGAGGAGATCAGCAGTAATATCTGTATATAATTCTGATTTTCTCACTGAGAATTGCAAAAACGTATAGTTTTTCCCGATTTGCCACGCCCCCAGTAGGCGTAGACATATAGCCAGTTCTTAAAAGTAGTGAAGAGTAACGTAAGTGTGAAATTTGGATGCTTACACTCAAAAAATGCGAAAATTACAGGGTATTTTTTAGCCGGGCATGCCCCAAAATGGGCGTAAAAATTATTTTTTGGGCATCGATAGAGGAGCTCACCAGTAACTTAACAGTAACTTACCATCCAATTTTGAAGCTTCTAGCTCTAAAACTGTAGGAGCTACAAACTTTTGCGGTTTGCCACGCCCCCTATGGGCGTAGATATATCCGCCATATCTTTTCCGACTTGGGTTGTCAACCCGAGTATATATAAAAAGTTTCAAGTCTCTAGCATCAATAGTGCTCAAAATATTACAGAATTTGAAAAATCACTATATAGTCATATCCGATTTGCCACGCCCCTAGTAGGCGTGGATATATAGATTTTTGTTCGATCTTCATAGGATCGTATCAGTAACCTACGTGCCAAATTTGGGCGTTCTAGCTTTAAAACTGTAGAAGATACAGTTTTACCCGATTTGCCACGCCCCCAATGGGCGTAGATATATCCGCCATAGCTTTTTGATCTTGGGTTGTCAACACGAGTATATATTCCAAATTGTAACTCTCTAGCACTTCCAGAAGTAGTGTTTCTGAGATATCGGAAAATGCATTTTCCGATTTGCCACGCCCCTAGTGGGCGTATCGGGAAAATCTTGACACTTTATAATTCGAGGGTATACACGAGTATATATTCCAAATTTCAACTCTCTAGCTTCAAAACTGTGCAAATGGTTTGCGCTCATACGGACAGACGGACAGACGGACGGACAGCGTGACGGACATTGCACAAAACCAATATACTCATTTCACTTTGTGAATGAGTATAAATATGCAGAAAACTTAATTGAAATCTCCCATTATAAGCTGATAAGATATTTGTATATCTTATATATATACATATATATATGCTCTTACCGCCCCTGGACCAATCGGCTGAAATATAGAGTATAAATTAATATATACATATATATATAAGTATATATATATATATATATATGTATATATTAATTTATACTCTATATTTCAGCCGATTGGTCCAGGGGCGGTAAGAGCAAGTTGGGCACGACTCTTGTTTTCCGATTTGTTCGATTTGGTGTGATTGAGCTTAAAGGACATCAAATATCTTATTAACCCATTTAATGGGAGATTTCAAATTATAAAGTAGCACACAGGTAGGTAAGGTAGCTGAACCACACCCTTATAATTGCGATTCTTTAAATAGAATTCCTTGGATAGAGAAAATGCGTACGCTCAGCGTGGGCTGCCCGTGGCCAAATCTGTCGCGTTTTCTTTAACAACATAACTGTGTTACCGGATTCCAGTGCAACTTTCCGCAAGTGATCTAAACGTTCTATTAAATATGTGACACATCACATCACGTGAAATGTAAGCTCTTTCACTACTGGCTTCACTTGTAACGGAGTTTCTATTTGACACATTTTGTGTAATTTAAAGCCTCCAATCGAAATGAACAGAGTTCGTTTTTTCGTTAGAAAATAATAATAAAAATTTTTATTTGATTGAAAAGATGCAAGGTCGAATCATGCGAGTAAAATTTCTTCAAAAATTAATGTAAATTATGAGTTCAAAATTAATATACGTTAACACTTTTTTATGCCTAAGGACATTCAGAATATATATGTGGGCGTGCACATGTGAGTATATATTCAAAGTGCAGATCTGTCGGGGCTTAGGATATCTTATACTCGGGCACTGCCGACTAGAGCTTTCCTAGTTTGTTTTATTTTGGGTCGCCGGCCAAATGGACATACATGAGCGATGGGTATAGAGTGATGTTGTTGTTATTGTTGTGTCTATGTCTGGCTCATCTCCGCATCTTAGACAACCCCAAAAATGCTATCCAATAGCCATAACTTAGTTTGCGTCAAGCTTTTGAGTGATGCTGGTTGCGGTCAAGTTTCTTGTTTCTTACTGTGTGTTCGGGTTACTGTTTTTCGTGTCCTCTATCTCTGCCTCTGCTTCTGTCTGCCTCTAATCGATCGATGGTCACAAACCATTTAAGTAACATTATTACTTTGTTATAATTATTTCGGTTTATATTGCTTCTACCTGTAAAAAATCAGAATCTGTGCTCGACTTCCACAACAGCGGAATGCACTTGTGCAGGGAAGGAATGTCTTAAGGGAGTCAGTCCGAATGCTATACAACCTATCCGGACAAAACAAGGACTTTTTGCTGACGATGGTCCGTAGTGGACCGTCATTAGCTTTTTAACAAATAAGAGTGCTCTAGTCGAGACTGCTCGACTAGGAGATCTTCTGAGCCCTGCGGACAGCCGATATATGAACCCATTTTCAATGGGTTCAGGATATAAACAAAATATATATAGTAGACAGATCTACGTAAAGAGGGACCAATTAATTTAGATCCGCTTTACAAGTATTATGGATACAAGCTCTTACTAAGTGCGATATCGCTTAGGACACATGCGGACGGAAAGACACACTAACATGGCTCAGCTCGTCGGTCTGATTTAGAAGATATGTATTCGCTCTGTTCCGTTTTCAATGGTTATCAAAATTACTGTCAATTCAAATTAGCGCAGATTCTTCCAATGTACGACCCAACTTACTATTGTCCACGGATGCCACATTGCCAAATAGTTTTACGCAAGTGAAGTACTTGTGTATGTAAGCCCAAGCCATTTTTAGATGTGGTTAACTATGTGAATATCACTTAATCGATGTCTTTGCTGCGGGCGATGAAAATTGAATTGAATTGAAGCTGTGATTTTTATGAAATTCATTAAGGCCCACAAAATACTGCCACTTAACGAGCATTTGACCGTCACGACGCGTCGCTCGGTCGCTCGGACCGGCGCTCGGTGGCTCGGCGGCTCGGTTTACGGTTTTTAATCTCAAATTAATGCCAAAACAAATCTGTGCGGGCAAGCTTAAATGGTCGCCCCAATGTTTATTTGTTTTCATTTCCTTTCAGCTCCCTAACAACTTTTGTTTTCTTCTTTTTTTTTTTCATTTTTCCTTCATGCCGGAAGTCAAATGGTTTTGCTGTCCAATTGCTGTCTCTCCCCTATTTTGTGTTAATTTTAAACTCTGTTAAGACAATTATAATTGAAAGAGCGCGGATTCCAGCTACGGCCCTTGACCGGGGAATTACCAGCATAATTATGCATTTAACGGTTTTTTTGCCACTATTAAAGCAACAACATAATTAATTAAATTATATTTCTATGCAATCTCTTTCAACTTTGTTCCGTTCTTATCCTCAGCCCAAGCCTTTCACGAGCTCCTTGTTGCGGTTACGCCTTCTTATCATCAGCATTGAGAACAGTGCTGCCCATTTAGCGTTTTTCCCACCAAATGCCTATCATTTTATACTCGCTCATGAAGTGTTCAGTGAAGTGTTCAGTTCAAAAGTGTTCAGTCTACATCCATCCGTCTGTCTGTCCAATACTACAATATTCCTACTTAGTAATAGTAGTAGAAGTAGGCAATAGTAGTAGTGGTAGTAGCACTTTAGTAGTAATAGCATTTTTGTTGTGTTTGTTGGGGATGTTTTATTTACATTAAGAGGAATATGCTGGCCTCTTTTCGATATTTAATAATTAAGTCAATATCATTTTCCCCAGGTTGCCAAGGTAAAAGTCGGATCAGTTTTCGCCAGTAAAATAGGAGCATCTTGTTAGAATGTGGATGACACAAATGTGTAGATTATGGTGTAGTTACAGAAGGTACAATAGGGAGCTAACGTTGGGCCGAAATGATCCGATGACTCCTATCAAATTCAAGCTAGGCAACATTGGTATAGATTTCAAAAGATCAGATGAAATTAAAATATCCAGAATTGACCAACTGATTTTTATAAAAGAAGCATCAATGGTCAGTACCAGTACCAACAGTGAACCCATTGAAAATTGGTAAATCAGGGTACAATGTTTTTGTGAAAATGTATGTAACAGGCAGAAGGAGGCGCGGCAGACCCCATATAGTAAATACATTCTTGATCAGCTCAATGAGCTGAGTCAATATAGCCATGTCTGTCTGTCCGTCCGTCCGTCCGTCTGTATGAAAGCAGCGATCTCGTAAACCACAAAAGCTTTGAGACATATGAATGACATTATCACGCTCTGAAAGTTTGATTAAGAAAGTTCATCTACAAAAAAAGTTATTAAACATCTAATTTCCCATTATATAGGCATATTGCAGCTCAAGCGCAGTCGGCGCGTTAACTGCGAAGTTAGCAGAGCGCGTGCTAATGCGTGCGTACGTATGTATGTTTGAATGTGTGTGTATGTGTTGCACGTAATGCATATACAAACAAAGAAGCGTGGAATATCGGCTTTTCGCCGGTCCGCAGGTTCAGGGGATCTCCTAGTCGAGCAGTCTCGACTAGAGCACTTTTACCTGTTCTGTCTTCAATTTTTTTTCATTTAATTTGATCTGTTCGAGGAGAGACTCAGGCTCGCATCTTCGTGGAAAGTAGTGAATTATCAAACTACACTCTTATATGAAAACTACTCAGCTCTTCCACTCTTACATTAAATAGTCGGAACCCAACAGGTAAGCCCGGGAAACGGGCATACCTGGCGAAGTGATCATAATAAGGCCATTTCGAGGGATGTAAGCGATATTATTTCCTATTTAAATAACTCACAGCATAAGAAACTAGCTTTAAACTTACTTTAAATATATATGTTTTATAGAGCAGAGCCGCGCAATGCCGGTAGAGTCTAACTAGCTGTAAATACACATATTTGTAAAGATATGTATATAGCAGTATGAATTGAAAGGTTTTGCGTGTGTGTAAGGGGGGGACTTGGCGCAGTGAGTGGTCGTTCGGTGATTCTTGTCAATGAAAATGAGAACGGCACGTCTATAAAATATAACCTGAAGCGCTTTAATCGAATGGTCTATGGTCCATTCATGGGGTAAATATCTCCGGCCCACATACAAACAGCATGCAGAGAGACAATAGAGGACAGCAGAATCAGAAGAAGAAGACGAAGGTAAGGAGATGAAGAACGTTAAATACAACAAAAAAATGCATTAACTGGATAGCGAGGTGTGACCTAAACATAACATAGATATTTATGGATGTACGGCTCTTCGACGTATGTTATTTGTTATACTCATTCACGAACTGAATTGAGTATATTGGTTTTGTGCAAACGCAACCCATTTCGACGCTAAATAAGCTAGAGCAATTTCGAATATATACTGGTGGGTATGCTCGTCTGATAAAGTGATAAGATTTTCCCGATACATCCACTAGGGGCGTGGAAAATCGAGAAATGCTATTTCCGGTATCTCACAAATGCTACTACGTTTTGACACCCCAAGATCTAAAAGATATGCCTAGACTTCTTCACTGGGTGCTTGGCAAATCGGAAAAACTGTATCTTCTATAGTTTTGCGGGTAGAAACTCAAAATTGCTCGAATAAGTTACTGTTGACCTTCTCTATTGATTTGCCCAAAATGTTATATATGTTTATCTCAACTGAGGTCGTGAAAAATCGGTACAATCTATGTCCCACAATCTATTGTAGCTGGCGGCGTTTTGACTGTGAATGCGTATTCTGCAGTCGGTAACGCCCGTTTGCAACGTTCTAACTTGTTTTCGTTTGTCGATGTGTCCACACAGGGTCCAGATGCGATCACTTGAAATGATCATAGCCCACCATACCGGTTCTCCAAGCCTACCCATCTCTTTCTCCCGCTCTCTCTCGCATAATATCGACATATTAACATATTTTTAAATGTAGGGCCCCACGAGAGTAACTGAGATATGCCCAATACACAAGTAAATACTAATATATTATAATCACTTTTACACTTCTCTCTCTCTCTCTCTCTCTCTCTCTCTCTCTCTCTCTCTCTCTCTCTCTCTCTCTCTCTCTCTCTCTCTCTCTCTCTCTCTCTCTCTCTCTCTCTCTCTCTCTCTCTGTCTCTCTCTCTTATTAATTTGACAATTTTACGATTTCATTCATAGATTTCTTGGGACCTTACCCACTCTTCCCTACCATCACAAATGGTTCAAATATTTACCTTATAAA
This sequence comes from Drosophila nigricruria, assembly GCA_037075265.1. Classification (NCBI taxonomy): domain Eukaryota; kingdom Metazoa; phylum Arthropoda; class Insecta; order Diptera; family Drosophilidae; genus Drosophila; species Drosophila nigricruria. Next base: position 760,140 of record JBAMCI010000085.1, on the reverse strand, counting down.
ATAGGGGATATACACCTAATAGAAGGGCATGTATAGTTAAATTTTCTATCGGGCTGACATCCTACGGAAGAGCCCAAAGATTATATATATATATATATATATATATATATATATATATATATATATATATATATATATAATATATATTCAAAGTATCTCTTTCTTTGTAAGTGAGAATTGTATATTATAATCATTATAATCACCGTACCCGAAAAATGGTTAATTTATGTGCGCTGTAAAACTCAGCGCGTTAATCTGATCAAATTTGATAACAAATATTTTGAAAAGTTAATGAATGGACCCGCCTGAATGAACTCATAAATATGCTAACTAGCCAAACGTGCAACTGAGACCCTCTATCAAAACCCGCTCTCCAAAACTCCATCAATGAGTTCTGAAGGTACAAAAAGAAGAAGATAAAGAAGAAGAAGAAGAACAACAGATAAAAAGCAGTCAGAAGAGCTGTTCAAATCTGTTTAGGTGTCGAATTATGGATAAATTTTCGAAAACGGAACTGTGTCGACATTGCCGTGGGCAGTGCTCGACCAATTAGATACCCTGCAACGACTGCTTACGACCTTTCTTTAACCAAATTTGATGTCACATGTGATAGCTGTACAAGATAGGCTGAGTTGACAGCATATCTGAAGTACGCCTGCTTCATATTGGAGTTCGCATGTAACTCTTTTACTTTGCTGTATATATATATTATATTATATAATATGTATTTCATAATTACAAATCTACATACAGCAATAAGTAGAGTAAAATTCGAACTACAGAATTGATGGTTTATTTGAACACCTGTATTTATTTAAAACAAACCCGCACATAGGTATAATGATAGCTGACACATTCCTTCGTACGCCGTGATATGTTTACCACGGTCAGCTACGACGGGCAGGGCTGATGCATAGGTTATGAATGCCCTATGCATACATACACATATACACACCTATGTACACATATAGAGAGGAGTGGCCCCGAGTGTAGATCAATATCCGCTCAATATCAATTACCTGGCTAATTATTTGTGTAATTAATTACTTCAGCATAGAATGAGTAGGAAAAAAAGAAATCTCTGTGACAAAGCAAAGTTAGAAGAACTTGTTAATTATAAAAATCAATACAGCTCGGACTCGAAAATAATTTCAAGGGTAGAGACAATTGTCGACAATTGACTATCACTCTCTCTCTCTCTCTCTCTCTCTCTCTCTCTCTATCTCTCTCTGTCTCTCTGTCTCTCTGTCTCTCTCTCTCTCTCTCTCTCTATTTATTTTTGTGTTTCTCTACCTTTCACTCAATTAGTCTCTCTCTATTCCTTTTTCTCTCTTAGTGCTCTTCCTCTGAATTCCTTTGATCCATATGTAAGCCTTGTACTTTTCCGATAATATAATCATACTAATATTCATATATTATATTAATTATATCAATCAAAATGCAAATATTACTGATACATCTGAAGCTGTCTGTGAACAATGCAGTTGATAAAAGTTCTTCTATATTCGTGTTAATATGTAGTCGATAGACGATATCGGCCTATGCAAATGACCACACCCCAAATGGGTGTAGACATATATAGGTAATTTAGATTACCCACAGTGACATATTTGCCGTAACTCAGGACTCTAACTGTGTATCTGAGGTTGAAGATCCTAACGATCCTAGTGTTCCTAGCTCAAGAAATATGCAGTAAAGTAATTCATAATTTATGACTTAACCCATAATAGACCTAATTATTTTTAGTCTAATACTACTAGAGCAGACGAACGCGTTTTACTCAATTTATTCTAATTTGGCGGATGACGGCAGATATATGCTATATACTATGTATAAGGCTGTATATATAACTTTAGCACCAGTTCTTTCCTGGATATCTGAGTGGGTTGTCGTACCTGCTGATGCTACCGATGTCTGTCAGCTTTTATAGCGATTTTTTGGCCAGATAGTCAAAATTCAAAATAAAGTTCAATCTTTGATTTTTCCTCCAAAGATAAAACTATACATTTTTCGAAAGTAAATTTAATAACTGTGCTGGTCAAGTTGACCTGACGGCCAACTTTTAGCAACCGTTTTTTGTAAGCTTTTTTTGAAACATTTTAGTAAAATACTTTTTGAAATGATATAGAAACCAATTTTGTTTCATTTTAATTATAATTAAACAGAATCTAATAGAAAACAAATTTTACGACCCTATATATATGTATATATATGTATTTATATCTTGGGGTTGTCTATAGAGGACTATGCAAAGTGACGATGAGTCGATTCACCTCTGATTAATTGCTGATTAATACATTATGACTGATTATTGATGCCCAAACAGACAAAATAAATTAGCGGGTTGACAATGAGGAACCAAAGTACTCCAAATTTATACTTAAACTTGTATTCAACAGCTGGAGTTGAGCTAGTCCTGTCTATCCTTCCGTCCTTTGGTCGGTCCGTCCGTCTATCCGTAGGAGTTTTGAGAGACTTGAAATTTTAACTGTATAATTGCGTAGATAGAAGCCTCGAATAGAATATTTATCATACATAAAAATAGTTCTTCTGTTGAGCTTCGAAATTGAAAAAAACTTTCTCAGCAAAATTTGCTAGTTCAGTTACTGCAGACTCTACGCCCACGGGAAGCTGTTGCAAATCAGTAAAACTTTCGCCGTTTAAGAGATTCTTTCTGTGATGGATACGTAGATTGCATCGCAGCTCATTTTTTAAATATCCCTTGACTTATTATTATTATTATGATAATTAACTTTATTCATACATACAATATACCACTTCCCCCCACCCCCCTCATTTGCACTGCTGACACACACGCTGGTCCATCTGCTGACTTCTAAATGAGCAAATCTACTGCTTCACACACACATACATGCAAAACTAACAACAGTATGTACAGCGATTATATATACACATATATATATATATATATATATATATATATATATATATATATATATATATGTGTGTGTTTGTGTGTGTGTGTGTGTGTGTGTGTGTGTGTTCGTGTGTGTAAAGTCATATATGTAATGAATAAGAAAAAGCAAAACATATACATTTGCACACACAAACACACGCACACACACACGCATGTCACATATGCTCTCTCTGTCTCTCTCTCTCTCACTCTTCTCTTCCATTTTTGTGTATGCACACATGCATGCATACATACATACATATGTACATACATAATTGCGAAGGAGTTAAAACGGCTTGCTCGTTAGTCAAAAAAAAAAAAGAACGAAGCGAAGCGACGAACCTCCCCCTTTGACTTTTTTTTCTCTTATTTATTTTTATTTTCAGTTTTTTTTTTCCACATATATTTTGTTTGCTGGAGGCTGGCTCAATACACACACAGCTGTTGAAAGGCTCCACTCTGCATGCATGCACGAATGTGTGTGTGTGTTTGCATATATACATGTATATATGTTTATAGATGTATGTATGCCAACGAAGATGAAGCTGTTTGTGGAGGGAGAGCCGAAAAAGGGGTTTTTCTTTACCTTCTGCCGTGTGCGTGTTTTATTCATTTAGATTTAAGCGTAAACGCAGACGCGAGTTTTTGGCTTTCGAGTGTCACATTTTTCCAATGAAATGACAATGTATAAACGTACATACATACATACATGCATAAGCAGCTATGTTAAACACATACAGCATTCGCACTCGCACACACACACACACATAGGCACATTTGTATGAAGGAGCATCAATGGCTGGGCTGTAGGTGGCTCACTAAAAAATGTATGTATGTATGTATGTACATATATATGTATGTGCATATGTATGCAGACATTCGCACTCACTCACAGAGACATACACACACTCCTGTGTGTGAATTCAGTGGATTCGCTAATAAATGTATGTATGTACGTCTGTGGATTTGTGCATATGTGCATAAATTTACATATGTTGCATACATACATATACACACACACACACACACACAGCTACCTCTAAGGGTGGAGCATTTATAATGTAGCAGCAAATCCTCTATACGCAATTCCCTAAGAAAAATTAATAAAATGGAGTTTTCTAATGGATGCGCCAAGATTTTCCTTTGCTCTGACAAAGTTGACAAATACGTAATATATATATATATATATATATATATATATATATATATATATATATATATATATATATATATATATATATATATATATATATATTTATTTGTATATTTGTCAACTGTATTATAATTATAACTATATTTGAATAGGATATCGATATTTCAGATGCGAAGCTTGGGAACCGAACTCTCTTGGGGTTTTAAAGTTGTTCTTCTAATCGGCTGCCTCTGGCCAACCATCTGTTGGCCATCATCTGTCCGTCTGTCGTGGATTGGCATTGTATACTTATCGATAAGGGATTAGAGCTTTAAGATTGGGAATATATTCTATCTCTCTATATGTCTATTGGGGCTATCAATTCAGTTCGTTTTTCTAAATCGCCTGACAATTTAGACATCCATCTGCATCCATCTATATGCATAACTATATACTCTATATACTACACCCAATGCCTATAGAAAGATTACAGCTATACAGTTAGTTTCAGCCAGGTGTTCAAAGGCTTAATAAATAAAGTTGGTTTTCGCACGTTATCGAGTCCTGTGATATCTTTTAACTGCTAACAAAGCTTACTATCGAATCCTTATAAGATAACTTTGTATATTCCAAATTTCCAAATATCTATGGTTTTTCATTTCCTTTCAAGCTGAGGTCATGATTCGAGCACTGAATGAGAAATTATAGTAGGCACACGATCAATGGGCTGAAGAAGAGTAGAGCTTAGAAATATATAATTGAGAAATAGAATTGATCAGATTGATCTATCTGTAAGGAATAGAGATGAAATCTAAATTGACTTCGAGCTCTTTGGTGAAGGGATCAAAGACCTAATTAATTTTATAAATGAAGAAATCTGAATTCGATAACGTCTAGTTTGTTTGAGTTTGTCTAGGTTATTTAGATTATAACGTAGAGCTACGTTAAACATCAAATATCTGGATCTCCGCGGATCAAATATTTTTAGTTATAGTCGAATCGAAAACTCAACTTTGCGTTCTATAAATCTTCAAGCAGAGGTATATTCTTGACCTGGACAACGCCCTAAGTCGGCCTTATAAACGGTCTGTCCGTAAACTACAGAAGCTACAGACTGCGAATTTCAAATACATATTTTTGTATCACTATATGAAGTCACTTTTCACGATAGCTCATACCATATGCCTAGTATCGATAATAATCCATTAAATACGATTAATGCTAGAGACTTTCATTTCACAATGTATATATATAGAATTTCAAGAATAAAAACGTATATACGTATAACTTCTCTTATTCGAGGTTTGGTCTCTCAATAGAAGATATTAAAGATTTAAGGTGTTCCCACAGCCCTACTGATGTTGTTTTTAAAAATGTTCGTGCTTTGTCAGACGGAAGGTATTGATATGTTCAAAGTTTCAGGTCTCCAGATATTAATACAAGCATGGCTCAAAATCAATCCGTGAAATCGGGTAGATATAGCTTTTTATGTAGAACTTTGGATCTCAATTTCAAATGTATTTCATAAAATGTCTATATTTTGAACAGCCCGCTGTCGGGCTTCAGTTTTTCTATCATAGTCACCAAATATTCTTGCAGGATTGACAGCTAGAGAAATATATTCCGAATATATTTCTATTTGTTCAAATAGAAATATATATATTTACCTAAAAAAGGACATTGATAAGACGAGAGTATCAAGCTATATATTTTTATGTATAAAGAAATAAAAATTGTAATCTTAACAATGCATTTAAAAAATATATACACATATGTATGCATATACTCTGTTCACCTTACGAACGAGTGTAAAAATACTTTACTTTTAAACATTTAATTTGCAGTTTAGACATATTTGATACTAGACTCGGTATTTAACTATCTAAAATAGAATTTCTTACTGAAAATATTGAAATAAATCTCAATAATTCGACAAAGCACAGTGGAAAGAACATTTTATGCGCACACATACTTTCGTATGTACATATGTACATATACATATATGCAAAGAATGGGCCATATAGCACATATGGGTGCAAAAAGAGTGCATGGCACCATACATACATATATACATAAGTACATACAACATCCGACGGTAGTTATAAACAAATATAATGAACGATGATTGTCATTGCCGGGACTACTCCCACGCATTGGATACACGAATCTGTACGAAGGGGCAGGCGCATATAGGCGCTCACGTTCTCGCACGAATGGCAAGCACATTGGGTACTTTGTTTTATGGCATGTTTTGTCTCGCTCCCGCCTAATTACCACTCTGCGTGGCAATAATTACCAATTACTGAACTCTCTCACTCGCTCTCTCGCTCTCACGCTCTCGCGCTCTCTTCACCGCTCAACGGTCGACGCTCTCATGCTCTCGCGCTCTCACGCTCTCTCTCTCTCTCTATGCTCTAGAGCTCTCAAACTCTCTATCTCTCTCTCTGGCAACAGTGATTCCGGTTCTTCTCTCCTGCTTTTATTGCACGCTCTCTCGCTGTCTGTGAGTATGACTGTGTGTGTGTGTGTGTGCAAGACCATCGTTCTTTTAGGGTGAAAAGTAACTCAGTGATACAAAAATGTGAAGATACTGATACAATTGGTAGTATGAAATCGACGGTGGAAGCGGCTAGGTTCACGTTATCGAGGTACAGCGCTTAGTGTAAAAGAGGATTAAACAAAAATAAAAAAGAAAAAACAAAAACAAAAAATACATAACATATAATTCGAAATTAATATTAATAATAATACGAATACATATTAATTATTTATATATATTATAAACATTTATATATATATATATATATATATATATATATATATATATATATATATATATATATATATGCCTGAATGTCAAAAATGGCCAATGAAACTGCGCAATTTTTATTGCAAAAATTTTTAATTCAAAAAAGAAAACGGTGCTTAGATGCAATCATTAACACCCGATGTATTCTAACCTCAATGTATATATATATATATATGTATACCTACGTTGCATCAAGTTAATCCTGTGATAAATCTGTGTGTTTGTGATAAATTAATTTTACATGAATTGAATTGAAAGCTAAGCGGCATCGAGACGAATAGCCGGATAAATAAATAAATTAATATATATTGAATCAATATGTGTTTGTAAAACTATATAGTATGTAGAATGGATATCATCTTGCATACAATTTATGGCATTTCACATATTGTGTTCTACGGATTATCAGTGCATCGGAGTACAAACAAAAGCTGTTGTAATAACTGCATTAATAACGGTTTTTTACATATCTATTTATATGTATTAACACGACAACAGCAACCGCAACCACAACAACTGGCATATGCTCCCCCCAAACATTGTGTTTTCGTTTCAATACTTCGATTTCTGCCCACTGTGCCACTCGACAATAAATAAATAAATAATTATTACATGCATGCGTACTGACGTTTGTATAAATAAGTGTGAGTGTGTATGTGTGCAAACACACGCAAAAATATCGAAGAAAAAGACAGCAGCAATAAGACGGGAACAAAATTCGTTAATTGCATTCAAAACGGAGAGTTGGACATATATATATGTACGTGAGCTTGTGTGCGCGTGTGTGTGCATATTTGAATTTAGGCAGTGCGAAACAGTGTAGAGTGAAGAGTGAAGAGTGAAGAGCAATGGAGCAATTGTGTGAGTGAATGAGATGATGCACCGCATTAAAGGGGTGAGAGAGAGCATGACTGTGTGTACGTGTGAATGTGTGCTCTCAACGAAATAATGAGGCACGTGGTCCATGTGAGAGTAGTAGATTTGCAACAAATTTGAATACACACATGTGCACACACATGCCTGTGTGTGCGTGTGACTTCGTGTGACTGTGTGACTGTGCGTACGTACATAAAAAAGAGACAACTGTCTCTCAACTGCCCGGTATAAGCAACTACGAGTAAAAGTGTTGATATTAAAAATGCAAAAAGCACAAGTTACAAATTAAATTGACGGGCGGGCGTATCGAGCGAACGACTTGCGCTCATCTAGTATCTCACCATCTATCTCTCTCGCTCTCACTCTCGCTCTAACTCTCGCCCTCCCGAGGGTTTTGGCTATCGTGTGTGCACATACACACATATGTAGGTGTACATACGCTAGCTTATTTACATACAAACTGTATGGAGTAAATGCGGCCGCCTGTACGTACAACGTGCGATACCTTCAAATAAATATCTGTTTACATATATATATATAGACAAGATGTATATACATATGTATGGAGAGTATGCACATTGTGCAAGATGTGAATTTCTTGATCCATTTTATCAGCTTCCCTCATGCTACTGTGATGTACATATGTATGTTTGTACATATATATATATATATATATACATATGTATATGTACACATCTTTTTGTGAGCTTCAGCTCACCTGCCACCTGCCGCCTGTCGCCTGCCACCTGGCCATGGCAATTACACCCTCACTCTTACCTTTGCGCTCACCCTCGCACCGCACCTGTGCTTGTGCCTCTGCTTCACTTTTGATAATGTCGCGATCTGACCCCATTGCTAAGGTACGGACCGGAAGCTCTTTCATTCCACGTTCCGTTTTAATTGCGAAAGCCAATCAAGGACACTTTTCACCTTTTCCTCTTTTTCTCTCTGCCTGTTTCTCTTTTCGTTTATGAACAATCGAATGGATCTCAATACGTTCGTACTATGTACATACATATATATATATATATATATATATATATATATATTCACGTACATACCTACCTTTCCGTTATTGTTTCAGGTGAAAACCAGTTTGAACTCATCACGCATCACTCGCTCGATTCAAAGTTCCTATAACATTTAAGCTAAAATTAAAAACAGTACAAAACAAATAAAAACAAAACAAAACACAAATACTACATTAATATATATAATAAATCCAACATAAATCAACCATAAATATCTTCAAAATACTATCAAGTATATCGCTCCATAAATGAAAAAGAAATCCTGAAGGCTCTTCAGCAAGCAGCTCCCATGAGACTAAAAACGAAATAGATCTATTCGCACTAGGACTCATTAAATATTGGGTAAGTACAGTTAGAGCATCTATATATCTACCAATATATCTAAATGGGAGTTTCGATTGCCTAAAAAGATCCTGAAGCGTTCCAAAACACTACAAATATATGTTTGTATAATGGAGTATATGGAGTTTGATCTGAAATATATCTAAATAAGAATTTCGATCATCCTAAAGGAAGCACTAATATAATACATATGAGGCTCGATACGTTCAGCTCTACTATATGGATATTGGAGCAAAGCAATATGATGAAACCACAAAATACCCAATCAAATATTGTATAATTCGGTATTTATATAACTCGAAAACTGAACAAGCTGCAGACATGATTTGGAATATCCGTACTCCTTAGCTGTAGACAAATTCAAAACGTTTTCGCTTATCTATAATTAAGTTATAGAGCTTACGTATCAGATTTGGACTGTTCGAGAAGAGTCGGGCACGGACGTTTAGCTCTATAGCGCCGACGTATAGCTATATCTCTATCTGGATCTTACATATTTCACTCTTTGGAAAACTTCATATATAGCTTAAGGAATAACTGGATATCAAATCTTGTTAATCACATACAAATTTTTGATAGACTGCGCCTCGATTAGCGCTTAGATTTTTGGGTTTTTTGTGTATACCCCGACTGAGACGACTACGAAGAGTTAAACAAGCTATATATAAATATATATATATGTATACATATATATGTTATGAATAACCTTATTATGTATATATATGTTCAGCACAGCTCTTATTCCTAATCGAAGAAGGCAAACATGTAATATACAAGTTATATGCTTATGCTTATCGGATGCATCGTAATCATACGATGGATCCGAAAGATTAATCTTTTTTAGTCATATGATTTAGGTTTCTGAGTATGCTTTCAAGAAATTCAAATCGAATTTTTTATTTATTGCCATCGATATCTATATCGTCTATATGTATTCCGATATTAACTGTAACCGTGTCCTTAAGTCCTACATATATTTCTGAGATACATGAATGAAAGCAAACTCTCTTTAACTGTCTTCAGCTATTTATATAACTTATGACTACGATATACAATATACGCTGTACGATATACGCTGTACGATATACGAAATTAGACATTTTTCAGTTACTCGATTAGCGCATACAAAAGTAACCTCAAGTAACCCGCTGGCGCCCCAACTGCTGCTCAACGTTGTATTCGTAGCCAATTAAAATGAGTGGCGAGCTTTTGGCGCCGAGGCTAACAGAAATCACCCTTTAACGCACAACGATAATTAGTGGCGAGCTCTAATTAGCCAATGACAAGGCATTTCTTGTTTGTTGTTGTTGTTGTTGTTCGGCTTCTCACTTAATTTCAGTTATTAAGCATAAAACGTCGTACTCTCTGTGACGAAAATTAAAGAGTGTGTCGACTTGATACTGTTTTGTATGTTTGGCCGCTCTTTCGCTGTTGATGCTGGGCGAGAGAGCGACACTATGTGTTTGCGTATGTGTATGTGTATGTAGCCCCTCGTTTCGTGACAGAAGAGTAAAGCAACAGTGCGATATCAAGCTCGGCAGCTCGGGTCTTGATTGGTCGTCGCTCGTCGGGCGGCCCCCATAGCAGCAGTAGCAGTAGTAGCAGCAGCAGCAACAGCAGCTATTCCCCATATCCATACCCATGCTCTCTCTTACACATATCTCACCCCCTTCAACACATACACAAACATGCATCGCCGGTGTTCTGCCTGCTCATGTGTTTTATATGGTTTTGCTTTGCTTTGCCCACGCCACACACACACACATATGCATTTATAATATACACACATTTACTTGAGCTCTTCTGTTTTTTTTGCGCTCTCTTCCACTCTCGCACTCTGAGCGTGTATTGGCTTCTGTTGAGCTTCGTTTTTTTTTTCTTTTTCATGCGTTTCCTTTGTGATGCCGAGTGGTAATGTGTGTATGGGAAGTTAATTGCTCCTTGTCGCCCGCACACACAGAGACGCTCAACCAGCCCGACCCCTTCAAGTTATATATGTGTGTATGCATGTACATAGATGTATATGCACTCGTCTACTCTTGTTACTGGCTGAACATCAAACTTTGTGATTCGTTATGACCTCGAATGGGGAGGAACGCGATGGCACCACCAGACTAATTATAAGAGCACGCAATTAACCAACAGAGTATAACTAACTGAGTAAGCACACACATATACATATGTATGTATGTGCTTTGACTTTGTTATATGTGTATGCATATAGGTATACATGTATGTATGTATGTATGTATGTATGTATATATATGTGTGTGTGTGTTTATCTTTCGCTGGTCGCGCCGTTTAGCCAATTAAAATAAAGCTGTGCAGACTCTCCCAGCACATGGCATTCGTAATTGTTCTTACACAGATGTATGTATGTATATACATATATATATATATATATATATATATATATATATATATATTTGATTGTGGATTCCATCCTTTGTTACTTTTCGCTGCATTCAGTATCTCTTCCAAGTGCTTTAATTGGCGCTATGGGTGTGGCCGAATCAAGAAAAATTTGCATACAGCCCTACTCCCACACACACTAGTGCAAACCTATGTATATATATATATATATATATATATATATATATATATATATGTATATATATATGTATATATATATGTATATATGTGTGTGTGTGTGTCTCCAGCCAGACGTCAGGCATTTCTTACGAGCTCTTCTCCTCTCCCGAAGCATGCACATGGAAATCAACAAACAAGGAAGTGGTGGGAATAAAATCGATAAGAACGAACAACGAAATTAAAATAAAAAAAAAAAGAATAAGAAAAAACTGAAAAAAGCTTCTTTTAACCAAAATTCACTGGGTGGCTGGCTGCTTCTTTCTCAGTGTGAGTGTGCGTGTGTGTGTGTGTGTGTGTGTGCATCTTATATATATACATATATATACATATATATATATATATATATATATATACATATTTATTTATATGTAAATATATATGTATATATACGTATTCGAAAGATATATAAATGTTAAAAGATTTTAGAAAAAAAGAAAATGAAAGTAAAATATATATTTACATAAGCATAAGTAAATATATGTATGTGTATATATAAATATGTAAATTGAATTCCTTGACTTTGGCAATCAATAATTACAAAAGAGCAAACGCAAGATTCGAAGCTCGCCATATATATATATATATATATATATATATATATATATATATATGTGTGTGTGTATGTATGCATGTATGCATATACAAATAAGAATGAGAATGTAGAAATAATCAGAACAAAACAACACCGAGAAGTGCAAGGGGACAGAGTGTGGGTGTCGGCTATGCTAAGGGGAAGCTGACTGATTCTAAAGTAAAATGAAAATGTGTGTAAGCAAAATAAGAAATCAGAGCGCAAAAGGAATACAAAAACCAACTGTAACTGAAAGCAAAAGAAAAAAAAAAGGAATAGTAAGCAGACGCGCGATACGACGCGCGCGTAATTGTGCACATTATGCTCCTGAGTGCGGCGGACTTAAGCTTTTCACCCTCGCTGTCTCTGTCCCTTTTCAGCGATTGCTACAGCTACAGCGGCAGCAACTACGACAGCGACAGCGACAGCGACAGCGACTGCGACTGCGACTTCGACTGCGACAGCGACTAGCTCTTTGGCACTGAGCAACAGCAACACCCACAATAAACTGTAACTGAGTCTGGGTCGAGGGTAACGGTGGTGGGCTACGGTGGCGTTGTCATAGAAGACGACGACGTCGACAACTCTGTGTGTGTGTGTGTGTGTGTGTGTGTGTGTGTGTGTGTGTGTGAGAGAGAGAGAGAGAGAGAGAGAGAGAGAGAGAGAGAGAGAGAGAGAGAGAGAGAGAGAGGAGAGAGAGAGAGAGAGAGAGAGATAGCGAGCTGCCTGCAAGTAGTAGCAGCAAGTACAAGTCTTCGCGGCGCAGTCAGCGCATTATGTATAAATTATTTATTTACATTATATTTATGCGCGCACTGCCGGGCCCTGCCGCTGTGGGTTGCTGCAAGGCGCTCGGCTTAAGGAGCACGACGCGTTCACCCAGCTGGGCTGCCACATTGTCTCCTGCTGCAAAAAGCAAGTACACGCTAGCCAACGTCGTTGCCATGGTGTGTGTGAGTTTGAGCAATTACAATACAATAAAAAATAAAATTAAAGGGGTAAGAATTACACAGGCAAAATGGGAATCTGGATCCGATGCTCTCTCTCTCTCTCTCTTTCTCTCTCAGTCGCTCTCACATTCTGTCTCTCTATTATATGTATGTATGGATGTGCTTATGTATTACAGTAAAGGAACTTGGGTTTGCAGTTATTATTAATGCGATATGGTTATTGCAAAAATACATGCATATATATGTACATACGTGCATACATACATACATGGACAACGAAAGAGAGTGAGTTGGGTGGGAGAGCGCGAGTGATGTGGGAGAGCAAGGTGCTACGCTGCTGATTAAGTACATCTCGCTCTTTCATTTAATATTGCAGCAATAATTACAAGGCTGCTCTCAGTACATATCTCTCTTTGTCTCTTTTTTTGTGTGTCGTTTACGTTTTGGTTGACGCTCTCACAAATCACATGCTCTCACTCGCGGCTCCCTCTCTCTATGTCCATCTCTCTCTCGCTCGCTCTCTCTTCCTCTCTGCGTATACCATCGAAAAGCACTCGCTCTCAAATGGGCGCGAGCGAGATGGGTGCGCTTGACTCAAACTTAGTGGCAATGATTGCGCTTTACTGTTCATTGCTTTTGTTTTGCGGATGCTGATGCGGCGGCCGCAGCTTCGCCGTCTTTTCTGTTTCACTCGCGCTCGTTTATGATGCTTTAAGGGGTCTCTCATTACCGCTCGTTACCGTAACCCTAAACTTGATATAAGCCGGAGAGATGGGGCTGACTGACTGGTGGCTGGCTGGGGAAGATGACACACCAGCCAGCCGTGCTGCATAAGGCGTGGCTCCGATTCCCATACTCAGACTGCTTGGCTGGGGGACTGATGATAAAACATGCCTACTGCAACGACGCGACGCGACGCTGCGCGAGACGACGCGAGGCGATATGAGACGAGACGAGACGAGGCGAGACTCGTCTCGACTGGTCGTGTCGTGTTGTCAGCGACTGTTGTTGTTCTTGACGTTGTTGTAATTATTTGCATTTAAATTTTTTGGTACAGTTGCAATTACATAGAGAACACTACAAGTGTGCACATATATACATATACATATGTATGTGTCAGTCGCCACGAATCAACTCTCGCCCATAAGTGTGTGTGTGTGTGTGTGTATGTGCACATAACGAGTGTTGTGTTAGTATTTAAGCATATTTTGCATGCTTGCGCGCCAATCTCACCACCCACTCGACCTCAGCAAAAATAAAAAACTGTCATATACACACATGTATACATATACACACAGGCATACATGTGCTCATTTGTATCTGTGTACATAAATCGTATTCATATATATATATATATAATTGTGTGTGTGTGTGTGTGTGTAGTATGCACATGGTTATTTGTGTGTGTGAGTAAAGTAGCGTCGCGCTGTGCGTGGAATATTCGCAGTGCTACGAATGCGGTTTCCTCATAGCATCTTTTGATTGGTTGTTTGTGCGCCAGCGCTTATCTGCACCCTCCCCCCCTGCCACCACCACCTCCGCCGCCCTTCCACACACACAATTGACCTGCTGCTGGCTACTTTAATTAACATTTTCCATTTGCCAAGAAACAATTCGCACTTAATTGGTGCAGACAAAACGGCACCCGATTCGCTTCGGCGCTGGGATCCACCCACCTGTCGTCGTCTCTACTAATATAGAGATAACTCTTAAGAGAATTAACAAGCGCGAGAGAGAGAGAGAGGAGAAAGAGAGAGAGAGAGAGAGAGAGAGAGAGAGAGAGCGAGAGCGTGAGCGAGAGCGTGAGCGAGAGAGAGAGAGAGAGAGAGAGAGAGAGAGAGAAAGATAGGAAAATAATTATATATGAAATATATAGAAGAGTTAATAAAAAACCTATAAAAATATGATTTTTTCTGGAAAGTGAAATGTATCTCAGATAAATTATTATTATTAAAATCCTACCTATAAGATAATACTTTCTCTCTCGCTCTCGCTCTCTCTCTCTCTCTCTCACTCTATTTAAAAGTGAGCATACTATTTAGTTCTGTAATATCTTTCCTGTTGATCAAAGTCATTTAAAAAAGGCTATTGTACGTTGGTTAAAAATGTCCAGATAGTGAATGATTATTGGTCAAAAGACTTTTTATTCACTGTGGCGGCTCCTGAATTCATTGAGACTAACTCTTCCAAAAGCACAGCACATACCATTAGGTTCATCTGCAAATTTTTCGCCGGACCACTTAGAATCTTGTTCATCGCATAATCAAATTGTGTATCGTATCTAACAGCCAATCTGTTACTGTAAGCTAAAACTCGATTGCGAACTCTAGTCGTCGACTTATGTTGCCTTTCTCTCTGATCTCGAATGCGTTGGGAACGCTCAGAGCCCGATTTCCTAGCGCTATATATTTGTAAAGTTATTCTTTTCGAAGCGCTGTAAACGGACTTGAGAGATCCTTATATTTTGTTCATCAAGCTGATCGATACTGGACTCTCTGTACGTTTTTGACACGCGAATAATCTTTGATTTGCAAGACGATTTTCAGTTTCTAATGAATATTCTCCATTACAACGTATTGTCAATGCCCTCGTTTGAAAACTATGTGTTGAAAGTTGAGATCTTGTCTTTGACACTTGAAATAAAAGAAACGCTTGCCCTGGCTTCAAATGCATTTTACGAATTAAAGTGAATTCAAAATATACAGTTTTTGTACCCTGAACCCATTGAAAATGGGAAATCAGGGTATAATGTTTTTGTGAAAATGTATGTAACAGGCAGAAGGAGACATCGCAGACCCCATAAAGTATATATATTCTTGATCAGCTCGATGAGCTGAGTTGAAATAGCCCTGTCCGTCTGTCCGTCCGTCCGTCCGTCCGTGTGAACGCAGCGATCTCGTAAGCCTACGCAGTACGAGTTTTTTTTAGATTTTCGATAACTCATCCCGTTTCCTTATTATCGATAAAAATCGATGACTTTTCTTCGGTTAAGCATACCGTAAGAGCTAGAGACTCCAAATTCACTGTGTAGATGCGTGTAATGAATGCGGAGATTTTTTAATTTTTGGATTTTGGATGCCACGCCCCCTTCGCCCCCAATTTGAAAAATTCGTATTTTAAATACTAGAGACTTGTGCTTTAATAAATACACACATATGAATGACATAATTACGCTGTGAAAGTTTGATTAAGAAAGTCCATCCACAAAAAAAGTTATTAAACATTTAATTTCCCATACAATAGGCATATTGCAGCCCGAGCGCAGTCGCTGCGTCAACTGCGCAGTCAGCAGAGCGCGTGTTTATGCGTGCGTGCGTATGCATGTGTGTATGTGTGTGTGTGTTGCTCGCAATATTTGTATATGTAAAATAAGAACATAATGTTGGGAAGATTGGCTCTTCGCAGGGTTCAGGGTATCTCGTAGTCGAGCCGTCTCGACTAGAGCACTCTTTTTATACCCTGAACCCATTAAAAATGGGAAAACAGGGTATAATGGTTTTGTTAAAATGTATGTAACAGGCAGAAGGAGGCGTGGCAGACCCCATAAAGTATATATATTCTTGATCAGCTCGACGAACTGAGTCGATATAGCCATGTCCGTCTGTCCGTCTGTCCGTCTGTCCGTCCGTCCGTCTGTCCGTATGTATGAACGCGTCGATCTCAGAATCTATAAGAGCTAGAGACTTGAAATTTTTTATGTAGATCCGTGTATAGCACGCGCAGATCGAGTTTGTTTCAAAAAATCGATAAATTTGATCGTTTTAAAGTTATCGATTTAAAACGTTATCGAAATGCTGTTATAAATTTATATCTTCCACATCTTTAGAGCTAGAGTCTCCAAATTTTGTATTTAGTATAACGTGGAGTTTATGCAATTTTGATTTTTGTTATATTTTGGATGCCACGCCCCCTTTCCTTCCCTTCCCCCCAAATTTGTAAAAGCCGTATTTCAAGTACTAGAGACTTGTGCTTTGGAAAATATACACATATAAATGACATAATCACGCTCTGAAAGTTTGATTAAGAAAGTCCATCTTCAAAAGAATTTATTGAACAATTCATTTACCATAGTAAAGCCTATGAGCGCAGCCCACGCTCAGTCGCTGCGCTAACTGCGCAGTCAGCAGAGCGCGTGCTTATGCGTATGTGTATGTGTGTATGTGTGCGCATGTATTGCTTGTATATATGTATATGTTAAATAAGCACAGAATGTTTGGAGTATCGGCTCCTCGCAGGGTTCAGGGGATCTCCTAGTCGGGTAACGCCGACTAGAGCTTTCTTACTTGTTATACCCTGAACCCATTGAAAATGGGAAAACAGGGTATAATGGTTTTGTTAAAATGTATGTAACAGGCAGAAGGAGGCGTGGCAGACCCCATAAAGTATATATATTCTTGATCAGGGCGACGAGCTGAGTTGATTTAGCCCTGTCCGTCTGTCCGTCCGTCCGTCTGTCCGTCTGTCCGTATGTTTGAACGCGTCGATCTCAGAATCTATAAGAGCTAGAGACTTGAAATTTTTTATGTAGGTTCGTGTATAGCACGCGCAGATCGAGTTTGTTTCAAAAATTCGATAACTTTTATCGTTTTAATGTTATCGATTAAAAACGAAATCGAAAACCAGTTATAAAATTATGGCTTGCACATCTTTCAAGCTAGAGACTCTTTATTTTGTATATAGTTGCATGTGTATTTTATACAATTTTGATTTTTCTTATATTTTGGATGCCACGCCCCCTTCGCCCCCAATTTTCAAAAAACGTATTTCAAGTACTAGAGACTTGTGCTTCGGCAAATACACACATATGATTAACATAATCACACTCTGAAAGTTTGATTCAAAAAGTCTATCTATAAAGAAACTTATTAAGCAATTAAGTTTTCATAATATAGCTCTTCTGCAGCCCACACTCAGTCGCTGCGTAAACTGCGCAGTCAGCAGAGCGCTCGCTTATGCGTGCGTGCGTATGTGTGTGTGTGTGTATGCATGTGTTGCTTGTATATATATATGTTAAATAAGTATAAACGTTTGGAATATCGGCTCATCGCAGGGTTCAGGGGATCTCCTAGTCGGGTACCCCCGACTAGAGCTTTCTTACTTGTTTGTTTTCCGTTTTTATACCCTGAACCCATTGAAAATGGGAAATCAGGGTATAATGTTTTTGTGAAATGTATGTAACAGGCAGAAGGAGACATCGCAGACCCCATAAAGTATATATATTCTTGATCAGCTCGATGAGCTGAGTTGAAATAGCCCTGTCCGTCTGTCCGTCCGTCCGTCCGTCCGTCCGTCCGTATGAACGCAGCGATCTCGTAAACCACAAAAGCTAGATATATGAAATTTTCAGAGAATACTCGTTTATAGCCTACGCAGTACGAGTTTTTTTTAGATTTTCGATAACTCATCCCGTTTCCTTATTATCGATAAAAATCGCTAACTTTTCTTCGGTTAAGCATACCGTAAGAGCTAGAGACTCCAAATTCACTGTGTAGATCCGTGTAATGAATGCGGACATTTTGTCATTTTTGGATTTTGGATGCCACGCCCCCTTCGCCCCCAATTTGCAAAATTCGTATTTCAAATACTAGAGACTTGTGCTTTGACAAATATACACATATGAACGACATAAACATGCTGTGAAAGTTTGGTTCAGAAAGTCCATCCACAAAAAAAGTTATTAAACATTTAATTTCCCATACAATAGGCATATTGCAGCCCGAGCGCAGTCGCCGCGCTGACTGCGCAGTCAGCAGAGCGCGTGCTTATGCGTGCGTGCATATGCATGTGTGTGTGTGTGTGCGTTGCTCGCAATATTTGTATATCTAAAATAAGAATATAATGTTGGGAAGATTGGCTCTTCGCAGGGTTCAGGGTATCTCGTAGTCGAGCCGTCTCGACTACAGCACTCTTACTTGTTTTTTTTGTTCTCCTAACGTTTTTGAAAATATCCCTGTTCGTCAGGGCTAACGTAGAGTTCTAATGGTAAAATAATGTTTCAACTCGGTCCAATAGTTAGGGAGTCTATTCAATACAAACAAGTTAGAAAGCTCTAGAGAGTCTCTAGTACTTGCAATACGTATCTAAAATAAACCAAACATCAAAATTGTATAAAATACACATGAAACTAAATGTAAGATTTGGAGACTCTCGCTCCAAAGATGTACGAGGTATAATTTAATGACTGGATTCCGATTTCGTTGTTAATCGATAACATTAAAATGATAAAAGTTATCGAATTTTTTAAACAAATTCATTCTAATTTCCCATTTTCAATGGGTGTTCAGGGTATAAATAGCTTAAGAAGCACGAGGAGTTTCGACACTCATGCAGATCTGGGAATTGGACCGTTATTGATAAGAACGATAGCGGGCTGTGCCTTCGATATGAACAGTCAAGAATCTGGTGCAATCGAGTCAGTGAGACGTCTCACCGTAATGGGTTCTGCTTCAAGTTATTTTCAAAAATGAAAAAGAAAATAACAAAAGATCTCTCAGATATTTTTGTGATATATAATTGTAAATATGTATACAGTGGCATTCCGTGAGCTATATCTAATACGACTGTGTCTTCGCGAGCATAAGATACTCCTTAAGGCCATATCCAGCTTCTCATTATCCAATACATATCTTATTAGATAACATAATCAACGTATATGTGTGTGTGTGTGGGTGTGTGTGTGAGTGTGAGTGTGTATCTAATACGTATCAGACTCGATTCACTCTCTTATAAAAAAGGCCTCGGACACACACAATTTGTTAGTTAACGGCAACAGCAACGGCAACGACACGCGCGCTTTGTTGGTCCGAGTCTCGTGACTGGGTCAGGTCAAGTCTTCGTTGTCGTATCGCATGTTTGACCACAGTTTGCTTGTTTCCTCAATGTCCGTACATATCTCTCTATCATCTCTCTCTCTCTCTCTCTCTCTCTCTCTCTCTCTCTCTCTCTCTCTGTATGTGTGTGTGTACGTGTTTTAGCACCTACTCCTCCTCGTAAGTGCTCACTTTTATCTTTACGGTCAATAAAGGTTTTTTTCCTGCCGGAATGCTTGCTTTAAGGGTAGCAATTCACTCACACACGCATACGTACACGCACGCACACCTTGGCTCGTCTATAAACACCTAAATATGTGTGTGTATATATATTTGTATTTATTTTATCAGTTTGAATGATGTGTGAAACAAGCGTCAGCTGTCGATTCAACTTCATTCAACTTCATTCAACTTCAGTTGCGATTTCTTCACAGGAAAATAAAAACAAACAGTTTTAGTTAAACTAGTCAACAAGAGATACCCTATAATCCAGCAGCTTATACGGTTTGCCAGACTCACATAGCAAACTAAAAATCATTTTGTTTCTTTCCTCGGTTTGAAGAGTTCTTTCTTTCTAGTTGTGCAGCATCATTGTTCCGTATGTGTTAATATGAGATGAACGAACTGATTAGCCAACCAATTGAACTAGTGAACTAAAAACTAGTTTAAAAGCAGCCAATGATAATTGATCTAAGAGGGCTCAACTCAACTCAACCCTAGTTGTTGGTCTTCCTCCAATATACATAAACTAACACTAATATACCAATTACTGAACACATGTGGCTGGGTGCGTGTGTCTATGTGTAACTGTGTGTGTGTGTGTGTGTGTGTATTCGCCAGCCAATCGCAAACAGCCTTCGCACTAATTAGTCGCCAGCTCTGCTCTCTGCTTAGGCTTTGGCAGCCACCCTCAATGTTCAAGTTGGGGTTTTAATTGGCAACGGACGGCAGTGCATGCTGTGGGCGAGCGGGATGGTGAAAGAGGGAGAGGGGGAGGACTGATGAGTGAAGAGTGAAGAGGAGAGCGCATTAAGGAGTTGTCGCAGCAGCCTTCCCATTGGCCCATTGCTCATTCGAATGACAATTGCTTAACTTGAGTCTCTCCATCTTCGGATAGAGATTGATAGAGTATAAAGGGAAGCTGTTTCTCTCTCTCTCTCTCTCTCTCTCTCTATATATATATATATATATATAAATATAAATATATATATACTATATATATATAAATATACATACTTATATACACACGTATGTACATATGCAAGGTTACACACACAAGTACATGCCCAGTTATCGATCCTTGCTAATGGGTAAATGTAATTGACTATACGAATGGTATATGGTAAATGTTACAAAGAAAAGTTCAGTTATAGAAATGATAATGGAAAGGCATTTCCATGTACACACTTGTATGTACATACATATGTGCTCCCCTGTTTATATGAAATACATTTGAATCGAAAAGAAAGCAATCTAGGACTAGAGAGAGAAAAAGAGAGAGAGCCCAACTAACAGATACCCAGCATGCTCATTGTGAATACCCCCAATTAGAATCGGATTAATATAACCATATATACATATGATGTGGTAAAAAAAATAATTTATATATATATATAAAACAGTATACTCATTTCACTTCGTATATACATATACATATTATATATATATATATATATATATATATATGTACATGTATATACGAAGTGAAATGCGTATACTGTTTTTGTGCAAAGTCCGTCATGTTGTCCGTTCGTCTGTCCGTCCGTCCTTCTGTCCGTATGAACGTAAGCCATTTCCCCACTATTAAAGCTAGAGAATCGCACAGTTATAGAGCGAGAAGCTTCAAAATTGGATGATTGAGTTACTGGTGAGCTTCTCTATTGATGACCATGGCTTGCTATACCCTGTAATTTTCGCATTTTTAGAGTGTGAACATCCAAATTTCACAGTTATGTTACCCCATATTATTTCTAAGGACTGGCCAAAAATGTTTACGCCCATTGGCAGCGTCGCAAATCGGGAAAAGCTGTATTCATTACCGTTTCTCAGTTATAAAATCAACATTTTGTGACGATGTTACCGTTGATCTCCTCTATTGATTTTAAAAAAAATTTTATATATATATAAACCGGTTGGGAGCGTCGCAAATCGGACATATCTATATCTTGTAGGTCGTCTGTAGCGCCCGAGTGCAACGCAATGTTCTTAATTGTTTTATCTGTCAGCGGAACACGTACATTTTTATTTGGTTCAATTTTCAACCATTTACATACAGATAGTTGTAAATTGTTTGGAAATGTAAATGTCTCCCGATTACTGTTTAAGAATATTTTATTTATCTGAACAAAAATTTTTATAGTTTACACCAAATATATATATAATTATAATGGAATTATAATTACTTTTTCATTTTAATAGAGAGTTAAGAAATTTATGTGCCAACAAAACAACTTTTAATGAGTTCATATTATAGAAATTAAATTTCCTTCCTCTTACCAAAATTAGTGTGTGTGTGTGTGTGTGTGTGTGTGTGTGTGTGTGTGTGTGTGTATGTGTGTGTGTGAATGATTGAAGCAACATTGTTGAATTTTCGGTTGAGCAGCACCAGCAGCAGCAGCAGTGGAAAGAGGAAGAGACGATAATAACCTCGCCAATTTTATTATAATTTTTCTTCTAATTACGCCACACAACAATTACCTCAAATAAATTGCACTCACGGCGTAGAAATTTGTAATTTCAACAAATTTGTGAACAATTAATTTTCCACTGTTGCTTCGTACTCACTTTTCTCTCTCTCTCTCTATATATATACATATATATATAAATTTAGCCACAGTTATACCCTAAAATTGAAATACCGTGTTTTGTGTTGACAGATGGAGACGTGACAGACCTATACTTTATAGGTATTGGAATTAGATATACATATGAAAAGTATACAGAAGCTAGATACCTACGCCCATTGGGGGCGAGGGATACATTCAAAAAGAAAACTATATACTATACAGTACATATGTATACATATATATCCAAAATTTAAAGGCTAAAGTCTTGTAATTTTAAAAGCGGATCACCTTCTCCACCCATTGATAGAAATTATATGGTACGCCCATTGGGGCGAATTTGAAAATCGATACATTTTCTAATATATTTAAGTGTTTTCGGAGCGTGACCAAGAAGTCAGTCACGACTGCAACATTCATATAACATATAACATATAACATATAACATATAACATATAACATATAACATATAACATATAACATATAACATATAACATATAACATATAACATATAACATATAACATATAACATATAACATATAACATATAACATATAACATATAACATATAACATATAACATATAACATATAACATATAACATATAACATATAACATATAACATATAACATATAACATATAACATATAACATATAACATATAACATATAACATATAACATATAACATATAACATATAACATATAACATATAACATATAACATATAACATATAACATATAACATATAACATATAACATATAACATATAACATATAACATATAACATATAACATATAACATATAACATATAACATATTTAAGTGTTTTCGGAGCGTGACCAAGAAGTCAGTCACGACTGCAACATTCATATAACATATAACATATAACATATAACATATAACATATAACATATAACATATAACATATAACATATAACATATAACATATAACATATAACATATAACATATAACATATAACATATAACATATAACATATAACATATAACATATAACATATAACATATAACATATAACATATAACATATAACATATAACATATAACATATATCATATAACATATAACATATAACATATAACATATAACATATAACATATAACATATAACATATAACATATAACATATAACATATAACATATAACATATAACATATAACATATAACATATAACATATAACATATAACATATAACATATAACATATAACATATAACATATAAAATATAACATATAACATATAACATATAACATATAACATATAACATATAACATATAACAAATAACATATAACATATAACATATAACATATAACATATAACATATAACATATAACATATAACATATAACATATAACATATAACATATAACATATAACATATAACATATAACATATAACATATAACATATAACATATAACATATAACATATAACATATAACATATAACATATAACATATAACATATAACATATAACATATAACATATAACATATAACATATAACATATAACATATAACATATAACATATAACACATAACATATAACATATAACATATAACATATAACATATAACATATAACATATAACATATAACATATAACATATAACATATAACATATAACATATAACATATAACATAGCATAACATGCACAATTTGATATCTACACACACACTTACACATACGTACGTACGTCAATATAAGCTTCTTCAGTGTGTAATAATCTCTTTTAATTATGAGTGAAAAGCCGTCTCGCCAACATCCGCTGCGATTGGCGCTCTTATTGTTCAAATTGCTTTCCGAGTCATCTTCGTTCAAAAATAAAGTTTCGAATCACCCGCAATCACACCTCTTAGAAGTGAAAGAAGAACGAGAAGAAATTGAACACATACATATACAGAGGGCGAACTGTGAAGTAAAAAACAAGTTTGGGTTAAAGCAAACGACGTGAGAGAGAGGGAAAGAGTGAGATGAGAGCAAGAAAGAATGAAATAAGAAACAAAAGATAATTACAATTAAGACTTTCCACTTAAGATTTTGTGGAAAAGGTTCAACTACATACAGCGCTGGGCAGTTGTTGTAAGTAATCACTGTACTGTGATAGCCCTGACATAAAGAAACAAAATAATGAATACGAAACATCATTTTGATATTTATTATGAAGCATTGAATATATACATACATATACATATTTATGTTTAATGCAATATATACCTCTGCTTCTGGTCTACTCTAAGCTACACACACATACATACTTACGTATATACTTAGTTCAGTTAGAATATACTTCTGTTGTTTCAAAACTCAAATTGAATTCAAACATTTCCAAAAACCCAAGAAGGACAATCAGGGAAAGACAACTTGGTTGGAGTTGGATTCACTAACCCAACCCAACCGATCCGAACAAGTTCATATAGTTAGTTCACGACTCCAAATAAACCAAGTCAGAGAGTTTGTTCCCGAATCGAAGCGCAACATAGACTGCTGGTACACGAAACTAACTACTTGTGAAAAAGGTTTGATTCACCAACGGCTTCTTATGACATTTAGCCACTTCGTTTTCCCCGTTGGTTATTACTTCGATTACTAAATTTTTTATTAACAAGTAAGAACGTTGGAGTCGGGCGCTACCGACTGCGGAACACTCATTCACGGCCGCACAGCTCACGCCCATCACAAGATATAGATTTTTCCGATTTGCCACGCCCCCAATTGGTTTATATCGATCTTTATAGGACCTTCTAGCTTTAAAACTGTAGAAGATACAGCTTTGCTGATTTGCTACGCCCCCAATGGGCGTAGATATATCCGCCATAGCTTTTTGATCAACACGAGTATACATTCCAAATTGCAACTCTCTACCTCTTCTAGAAGTAGTGTTTCTGAGATATCGGAAAATGCATTTTTCGATTTGCCACGCCAAAAATTTCAAGTCCCTAGCATCATTAGTGTGGAAATGGTTTGCGTTCATACAGCGTGACGGACATTGCACAAAACCAATATACTCATTTCAATTCGTGAATGAGTATAAAAATGAGATTACAAAACAGCTTAGTCGGAGATGCCAGGACCCAGGATCAGTTTCGCTTGCAAAATTTTGAAATTATAGTTTTTAGGCTCATGGGCTCTAGCATGCTCTTAGGATTTGCAACGCCTCCGTATTCATGGATACATACCACGATATATGTGCATTTGTAAGTCTCTAGCACCAATTGAGTATAGAACATAGAACACAATATTAACGTATAATTTGCTGTCCGATCTGTAGAGGATCCCAACAAGAAACTCCAGTGGGGTTCTAGCTTCCGATTACCTGATATCTACTATATATTTTTGGTGTTGGTCTTAGGTTGTCTGGACGATATAATATTCCAAATTTCAATCTCTTGTTATACCAGATATATAATATTTCCAGACTTGAAACGCCCCAAATGGTCATCTTCCAACATATTCATATATAGTGACAGACAAGTCTCAGACAGTTCCTCAAATATACGGCCGGATGGATAGACGGACGAGCAGAAGACAACGGATGTTGCCCAGAACCACAGCGTGAAAAGACAGTTGATCATTTGCATAGGCAGAGCATATCATATGGGATTATTCCAAGTCGTGATTCTGATGTTCCCATCTTAAACTTGAAGGTGGATCAATCGCATGCGACCGACGTTCTATCTGCTCGTTTCACATTTGTCGCCTCTATGCGAAGGCAGCTCTCTCTCTCTCTCTCTCACTCTCTCTCTCTCTCTCTCTCTCTCTCTCTCTCTCTCTCTCTCTCTCTCTCTCTCTCTCTCTCTCTCTCTCTCTCTCTCTCTGTCTCTCTCTCTCTCTCTCTCTCTTTTGTGTGAGCATGTGAGTGTGTACGTGATTTGGTGTCCACTCGACTCGATTGGCGTCGTTTCGTGCATTTGAAATAGTTCAACACCTCTTTGTACGACACACGAATTATGTCGTTTGCCAGTTTTTGGGCATTGAACTTTTTTCAGTTTCAGTTTTTTAATGCTTAACATGATCATGAGCAAACGGAATCCACCAAAAAAAAAAAGATATAAAAAAAGCCGCGCCGAAATATTCACACAAAAAAAGTCGAAGTAAGAGAGTGAGAGAGAGCGGGCTATGTCTGTGTGTGTGTATGTGTCCCGCTTTTACACTGTACACTATATATAGACCATAAAAATATATGTATATAGACCATAAAAACGAGTCAATTTTGTTTAACAGTTTAATGGATGCTTAAAAAATTGTTCAATATTGAGAAAATGAAACTCCAATATGGATAATAGACTCGAAGTGTAAGGCCGAAGCTCCAGAATGAACAGTGTAATCAAGCCCAAGTCTTGTATGTGTATGTGTATGTGCTAAATGTCGTTATCATCATTGGAAAAGGGCTTCAAGTATAACAGTTGACTGGATATAACACTCTTAGTGCTAAACTGTTGTAGCACAGTGTAAATTGTGTCTTTAAATACGCAAGCAACAAACACCTACGTTTACATACATACGTATATATATATATATATATGTGTATGTGTATTAATAAAGCCAATTACGTGAACGCAATATTTAATTACTGCTCGATAAAAAGACGGCTCAGAAGGTTTAAACAAATGAAGTGGCAATAAAGAGGCAAGACATCGCCGCTCTATGGTAGATCGAAGCGTGTATACTCTATACACACGCATATATATACATATATATATATATACATAGGTATATATATTTATTTTATATAGTGTGTATATGAGAAGTTCCTTCATGATATGTAGCTATCTAATGCAAGTTGCGTGCTCGAGTGATATAGATCCTTTTCGGTTAGGGCATGAAGCATCCAACAATAATATCATATAATAACACATAATTAGAAAGAAGATTGTGTGTAGCCTTGCTAGTGTTTCTACATTTAATAGCACTGCCAAGAGACAGAGTTCGGGCCAACACTTAAAACACAGCCAGTTGGCCGTGATTCAGATTGGGGTAATCATATATGTCGGTCTGTCTGCTTGTGGGCCTGACCGAGTCTGTGCGAACAGTTCCTCAAATTTTGGCTGTCTGCTCCGTTAGCTACCTAATTACAGATGAATTAGAGCCAGCTGACTTAATGCTAGGCCACAGGTTTTTCTCGATTCTCGCTCTACTCACTTTCTTCAGATACTTTCGACTCTCGATACTCGATACTCGATTCTTGTCAATTGTCGATATTCGATACTTCATACGAGAGTATTATTCACGATATTCGATTCTTGATAATCAAATCTAACTTCTCGATAGTCGATTCTTTATATTGGTTTTTGTTGAATCTCCATAATATATATTGAATTATCGCTTCTTAATGCAATATACTCATTTATCGATTCTCGAGACTCGACGAAATTTATACGTTTCTGAATTTTTACTTTTTTCCTTCATTCAAATACATCTGATTCTCGCTTCACGATATTTGATTCCAGATACACTACATTCGATATAATGACCACGATTCCCGATTCTTTTTCCCCATTTAAATATAGCAATGAAAATGTTATTTTAGGGGGAAGGAGCCAAACTTTTCCACTCCTGCCCTCCTGAACGATGTATGCCTCTGATACTATTTATTCTTGTCAGATTTGAAGTGAACGATTTTAAGCAGATCAAAATCATCTTTTTCTTTCAGTGCACATAATGTTGTGATGGGGTGAATCATCATCGCCTAATTTCATTGGTAAGTTTTCAAATGGCTTAACTATTGTATAATCAGATCAGGTACATGGCAGCCCGTCCTTTGCGATTACTAATATTTAGTATTTCAGCCATTAGCTTTTTATACCCTGAACCCATTGAAAATGGGAAAACAGTGCATAATGGTTTTCTTAAAATGTATGTAATAGGCAGAAGGAGGCGTGGCAGACCTTATAAAGTGTATATATTCTTGATCAGGGCGACGAGCTGAGTTGATTTAGCCCTGTCTGTCTGTCCGTCTGTCCGTATGTGTGAACACGTCGATCTCAGAATCTATAAGAGGTTCGTGTATAGCACGCGCAGATCGAGTTTGTTTCAAAAATTCGAAAACTTTTATCGTTTTAATGTTATCGATTAAAAACGAAATCGAAATACAGTTATTAAATTATAACTCTTTAAGGCTAGAGACTTAAAATTTCACTTTTAAATTCATGTGTATTTAATACAATTTTGATTTGTTATATTTTAGATTCGCCCCCTTCGCCCCCAATTTGCAAAAAACGGGTTTCAAGTACTAGAGACTTGTGCTTTGGCAAATATACACATGTGAATGACATTATCACCCTCTGAAAGTTTGGTTATAGTCTATCTACACAGAAACTTATTCAACAATTAAGTTTCCAAAATGTAGCTTTACTTCAGCCCAAGCGCAGTCGCTGCGTAAACTGCTCGTTAACTAGCAGAGCGCTCGTTTTTGCGTGCGTGCGTATGTGTGTGTGTGTGTGCGCATGTGTTGCTTGTATATACATATATGTTAATAAGCATAGAATGTTTGGAATATCGGCTCATCGCAGGTTTCAGGGGATCTCCTAATCGGGTACCCCCGACTAGAACTTTCTTACTTGTTGAATTTCAATTAGATGAGGTCCCGTTGCCGATCCGTATCACAAATGTTCGTTTACTATTCTACTATTCTATATTATTTACTATTACTTCACTACTACTATTTTATTTGGCTATTATCAGTATACTAATTGCATTTTTACTGCTCTTTTATTTTATTACTACTGTAATATTATTACTACTATATTATTACTGCTCTAACATTCTACTATTATATCTACAACTCTACTAAACTACTACTATTTCAAGTACAATTACAATTATTATAGAATCTACTGCTATTGAGCTTACAATACTAAGTTCTACTACTATTCTATACTACTTTTATAACTACTAGGAATTCGAATTGTATATTATAATACTACTATTATTCTACTACTTTTAAAACTATTATAATTTCTACTGCTATTAGTATAGTGAAAATATGTATACTATATATTCTACTACTATTTCAACGAATACGAACGAATACAACTAATATATGTATTACTACTATTATCAGTACAACTATTTCTATAGTATATAGTTTCTACAACATCTATAACATTTTACTACTATTTTTACTACTATTACCACTAATGTAGTTTTTACTGCTTCTACTATTACTATTGTAATAATATTACTAGTACAATTTACTAATATTACTGCGACAACTTTGATATACTACTTATATTTCCACAGACTCTTTTACTCCCTTTATAAGCTGATATTCCGACTACTATTCTACACTACTAGATATTTACACTACTAATTATATTCTACTACGTCTACTTTTTCTGTTTGGATTAAATCTACAAGATGCGAGAGAGAGAGAAATACGAGAGAGACGGACAGCTCCCAAAATATGATTATTACCTATATATTTATTTATTTTGTCATATTTCTTTGGTCCTATTATCGCATTTTGATTCTGACAAATAGACACAATAACACCAGGTGGACAGGTGGGCAGGTGGTGTCTGAACGAAAAAGAAAACTGTGTACCATTCATAATTACTATATTTCTATGGAACTGTAATGAAGAGAGCAAAAGAATCTTTATTCGTGTCTGCCTCAAACGAAATTTGTTGCGTGTAGCCCTCCTAGATAAGGAAAATGTATGGGAGATGCATATATGTAGATGAACGTGTCTGTATGTATATAGATCTGAATCTGCTCAGCTATATAAATATCAAAAGTATAGATATAAGGACCTAAGCTACATCGTGGAAACCAATCAATAATAATAATCCTTTGTGTGCATCGTAGTTATAGAATATGGCAATGAGGTCTACATATATGTATGTAGTTGGAATTTCCCGATGGGGCTTCGTGCTAAACCAATATACTCTGTTTAATGAATGCTCAATAGTGATTTATATAAACAGATCTCAAGTTCGAATTTCAACATCCGCTTGTATGTGTGTATGTGTGTGTGTGTGTGTGTGTGTGTAGGACTTGCCCTCGCCAACTGCTAACGAAATCTTACCTCCGCCACAGCCGACGAACCTGGGCTATTGTTGTCATTGTTGCCATATACTACGTACATATATTCATTCCTCTGTTGGGAGAGATGCTTTGGTGACTTTGGCATTGCTCATCTCTCTCTCTCTCTCTCTCTCTCTCTAATGTCTTGGGCTCTGTGTCTATTATCTCTCTTGGCTTGGCCAGTTTAACTTCACCCCTACCCCCGTTCTCCCTCTCGCCTTCCCCCTCCGCTGAGCGATGTTCATCGTGAATAGCATTGTGCAGCACCCGTTTCTCCGAACAGGAGGCAAAAGAAAACAATTCCTTCAATACAAAATACATACATTCATATATATCTCTGTCTGTCTGTGCATATGCGTGTGTATGTGTTTCTTGCTTTTTCTTCTTTTCCAATTTTTTTTTTGCTTTTGTTTTTGTCCTTTCTGCATTGTGTCCATACATATATATATATATATATATATATATATATATATATATTTACAGTGCATTAATTCGTTTTATTATTACTTTTTTTACTCTTACTCTTTCTACTTATCCTCGTCTCTTCCTCTTCCTATTTTGTAAATCCTCATTGTGTGCGCAGCTCGCTTATGAATTCGTGGATTCAAATGTTCGTCTCCCTTCGCATTTTGTTGTTGTTGTTGTTGTTTTCTGTTGCAGCGTCTTAAGTCCAAAGAATAGGGACGATAGATATGTGTATGTGTGTGTGTGTGTGTGTGAGTTACTGTGTGCCTTTATGCGCGCGGGTGTGTGTGTGTATGTGTGCACATTCAATCTGGCACTCACTATTCATTGCAAATAGAGGATGATTGCGATATGCATGTATGTATGTATGCATACTTATATATATATATATATATATACATGTGTGTGTGTGTGTGTATATTAGCTTATGCCATAATCAATCGCAGCAAGTAGCCTTATTCTTGTTTTACTCTTCGCCCTCTTTCCTTGAGACGCACTTATACATGCACACATATACATACACACAAAAATATGTACACACATATGTTTGAATGTTTGTGCATGTATTTCTGTACATATTCACACATTAATAAATGATGAATTGCCTACTGATTCTGGGTGTTGTCGGACCTACTTCCTTGCAAAGGCGACAATCAGGTTTCAAGGTAAGCAAACCTTGAAGGTCTGAACTTAACCGATAATCTAACGGATCAAGTATCTATATTATAAGCTGGAGATGAGATAGAAATGGTCAAAAAATTTATAAACATATGTATATATTATAAATGTAAGGTATACATACTAGAGGTGAAGAACTATCGATGGTATATGGTTTTTTCAAAACCATCGATAGCCTTCGATAGTCTCAAACATGAAAAATATTAAAAACATATATGATTCGAATTAAAAACATATAATATTCGAAGCTAATAATATAGATATAACTATACGATTTGCTGTAACAATCTCTGTATTTTGTTTGTATTTCTGTATTCTTACACTCACACACACACACATATATATATATTCTATCATATACACATAGCAAGTTTGAATGTTTTAGTCGACCGCTACTGACTGCAGAATACTCATTCACGGTCAAAACGCTGCCAGCTCCAAAACATTGCAAGATATGGATTTTTCCGATATGCCATTGGTATTTATATATGTATATTCCATATACCATATATAAAAGTAAGTTATTCGATCAATTTTGAGTTTCTAATTGTAAGGATATAAGGTGCGGGAAATAAGTAAAAGGGACACAACGTTGAATAATATAACAACTATATTTCAAAAGAAGCAAATTGGTGCTTAAACTGAATAAAATGATCAATTTACTTCAACTTAATCAAGACCAATCAAATTTACGACAAAATTTTAACAAAATTAAACAAAAAATTTCCAAAAAAAATAAAAAACTGGGACAAATAAAAAAAATTAATAGAACATTTTTGGAACCATAAATTAATTTTAAATAGATTACCCTTTGTTGTTCAACACATTCATTATTCGCGCTGGCATTGAACTAATCAGGTTTTGGCGCATTTGGATGTCTTATTTTTTCGATTCTTGAATAATGTCATTTTTGAACTCAATTAAATTTCCAAAATGCTTTCTATTGGCATAAACCCATTGAGTCAAGATGCCCCAAAGATTTTCTATTGGATTTAAGCCCGAAGTGCCTTAAGAAAACATACTCCAACAGTTCAACACCATTTTGTGCATTCATTCTATGCGTTATAAAACAAATTGAAGTCGTTCCATTATATCCGAATGCAGCCAAATATAAATCTTAATCTAAATTAAACTCATTCTCATCACTACAAACTTGAGTTCTTATTTCTTATTCCTGCCAATATTTTCTGCAATTATAACATCCGCATTTCACGCAGTGCTACAATTCTCCCACGTTCTTCAGTTAAACGACCAAAACTCGACATTTCTTTGTAAAAAAAACTCAGGTAGAGTTGCTTCGAATATTAAACTTGGTAAAAATCACTTAAATCACACTTTTAATAGTTTAAACGAAATTCCTAGTGGACAATGTTAGAGCTAAAGTTTTTTCGCTACCCCTTAGCGGGCAAATTAGAGGGAAAATCAGATTACCTAGAATATGCAGTGTGCCACTTAGTCAGGTAGTTAGTTACACACGAACATGTAAGGCACAGGGAATCACTTAGTCATGCATTTAGTTATACACAGACATATGTTACGC
The DNA here is from genome assembly GCA_037075265.1 of Drosophila nigricruria. Taxonomy (NCBI): domain Eukaryota; kingdom Metazoa; phylum Arthropoda; class Insecta; order Diptera; family Drosophilidae; genus Drosophila; species Drosophila nigricruria. The sequence goes on along the minus strand of JBAMCI010000085.1, from coordinate 726,609 downwards.
ATAATTATGTGCACATACACAAATTTTGTTCGAATCTTCATATATGAGCATCCCTACATTCACACATTCATACATATACATATTTTATGTATGTATGTATGCATGTATGTGTTCAAAGGGTGCTTTCTGAACGCGGCATTTTGGTAGCTTTGAATAATGTGGAAGAACGTGAAAGGGCAAAAGCCGAAACAATGGGCTCACACTTTTTGTGATGTTCCTGTTGTTGTGTTGGGCCGTGGGTATCCTTTGTAGGTGCGGGGCCCCATGCCGTGACCTCTTTGCACATGTATGTGTGTGTGTGTGTGTGTGTGTGTGTGTGTGTGTGGGACAATAATTCATTAACATATTCATGCGTTGGCAATACGATTCGCGACAATTTTAATGAGCGTAAAGCGAGGAGGCTAAAATAAATGATATTTATTGTTATTGTTTGCCCAAATTGGTATTCGACTTTGGCCACCGAGAGAATTTTGAAAACAGTTCATCACAGCCTTAGACAGGGATTGGGGTTTCCTTTTTTTCCCAACTGTCCGCATTGCTCGTATCGATCCATTGATCTTACCGAAATGAATGATTGCGAAGAGCTTTTGTCCAAGCGAAAAGAAGCACACAAACAACATAAAAAAAAATCAAATGAACGCAGCCAAAAACATGCATACATACATTTGTATGAATGTATGTATATTTGTGTATATTGAATGTATTTATGCATAAAAAAAACTACTACAGCCATAAAATGGTGAAAACAATGCATGTTTTCGATTCCCCCTCTCTCTTGGCGGCGGCAAAAGCGGACGGCAAGTGACACTTTTGTTTTATATTCGCAACTTTTTATGCTGAATCGGAGAACAAAGGAGATTTCTTAGTAAAAACCTTTACACACACACACATAGGGAGGAGACACACACACACACACACAGTCATACAGCATAAAGAGATTTGTATTGTACTTTAAGGTACTAGCTCCCATTGTAAGCTGCATGCGCTTAAAAAGCTTCACATATACATACATCTGTCTGTATGTATGCATATATTTAGACTACTCTTGTGCGTGTGTTGTGTGTCCTCCTTTCCCTTGGGTTATATGATAAGGCGTTGACAATTTTGAATAATTATCCCATTACTCTAAGTTAAGTTTGATCTAAAACATCGAAAATCAAATTGATCTATCGATAAAAACTGATAACTATCGAGCTTTTGGGGATGTCTAAAAGAAGACCAAGATATTCTAAGCCTCAGACCATAAGATAGCTTAGAGTAGGACAATATCTTCATCGCCCTAGGTGACATTACCTGAAGATTGACTGACTGACAAAATTTGGACAGTATATAGTTAGATCCTCGGATGGGATAGCAACATCTCGTCACAGTTCGTTGCCAAGTGTCATGTGCTGAAGGTGGAAAATCTCGGGAACGCTAATTTACAAAGTTCTGGTCTGATCAGAATTGAGCCCATAGGACATAGACCTAAAATGAATGCCTCCGCACAATTCTACTCTACTCGCAGAAATGAAAAGTTCAGTGCCTCCTTTGGCTGCATAAGAAAACAAAGGCAAGTCAAGGTTCTCTCCTTGTATTCAATTCCTCTACACCGCTCTCCCCTTCCTCTCCTCTCGCCCTTGACGCTTTTGCCTTTTTACAACTGAATCTGCGGTAAGAGTAGGAATCTGTTTCTGTGTCTTGGTCTCTCTTTGTGAGCTTGTGTGTGTGTATGTGTTGCACGTGCCTTGTTGTTGTACGTCTTTATTTCTGTGGAGTCGTTATCTGTTTTCATATTCCTCAACTGGTTTATATTGTGCGCTCGTCTTGCTTATGCACTACACCCACACACAAATTCCGTGATATATCAACCACCACCATCGAGTGGCATGCCGCTTTGACGTTGCCTCTGCTCCGTTGCCCTCGGCTTGTCGCTGGCTCGCGCTCGTATTTTGGTCGGTTTCTCCGGCTGTCGCTGTGTCTGTGCCTGTGCCCGTGTCTGTGGCTGGTATGCAAAAAAAACCCCGATCCACCTCACCTTAGCTCACCTCCACTCCTATTCACTGTATCACTTCGCTGTGCTCATCGCACTCATCAGTTTCGGTTTGGTTTGGTTGAGCTGCACTCTCACTCCTCTCGCTCTTCACATTCCTCACTTCGCTTTGGCTGCACTCTCTGCACCCTCTTCGCCTCCTCTCATCCAGCAGACGTAGATTTGTGCGTCTTTTCATTACACCTTCGGTCCTCATAATTTCTGCTCTTTCTTGTTACTCTTTTGACGCCAATGCGGTGCAATATGCCCTCCCCCCTCACCCTCTGAACACCACACAATCATCTACACTGCAATTTTTGTTCGCCCATCTCGAACGTTGCCATTGTCATTCATATGGATGTTTGCGCTAAGACTAGCGCGACTCCTCAAAAATCGTTGCTATAAGAGCTTCATTAAATTTTAATGAATCGAATTGATCAGCAAACCATGATACAAATTTCTAATCAAATAATAGAAAACCTTTTTTTGGAAAATTTTAATTGATAATTAATAATTATTTGTAGAAATTTTGAACATGATTTCATACATTCAAATGAAATGATAATGCGTTTAAGAAAAGAAATTTAATATGGGAATGGAACTTTGTCAAGTGTATGTGACAGACAGAAAGAAGAGGGGCAGACCTACTAAAGTATATTTAATATATTCTTGATCAGCACGACCAGCTAATTCGTTTCAATATCCGGGTGTCTGTCCACCCTTCCTTCCGTCCGTACTAGGGACTTAAAATTTGATGGAATATTTATTTTTCGATAGCTCATTCCATTTTATTAATATCAATAATAATCGAACATTTGATTTAGTAGTTTAAGCGTAGCTCGAATACCAAAAAAGATGGAAGCTTTCAATTTACTGAGCGGGGTCGTCGAGATATATAGAGTATATCTCTGCTCGGGGTGTCTCCCAGTCGGGCACTCTCGACTAGAGCACTCTTACTTGTTATTTATATATTTTCAGCATTAATCATCAGTCACACATACACATACAAATGCTGCCTGTGTCCCTGTGTATGTGGCATGCAGATTTCATTTCACGGACAATGACTATTCTGATAACAGCTATTAAATACTTACTGAAGTTAGTTTCAATTTTCTGCTCTTTTCAGAATTATTTTAATACCCTAAGCCCATTGAAAATGGGAAATCAGGGTATAATGGTTTTGTCAATATATATGTAACAGGCAGATGGAGGCGTGGCAGACCCCATAAAGTATATATATTCTTGATCAGGGCGACGATGTGAGTTGATTTAGTTGATTTCGTCTGTCCGTCCGTTCGTCTGTACATATGTATGCACGCGTCGATGTAGGTCCCTATATAGCACACGCAGATCGAGTTTTTTTTTCAAAAATTCGATAACTATCATACGGGGTTCAGGGAAACTCCTAGTCGGGCACCCCGACTAGAGCTTTCTTACTTGTTTTTTATTCTGAGTTTGCGAGACTATTTAATGTTAAGCCATCTATAAGAACCATCCATAGCAATTTTACATGTTCATGTCCCTTCTGTATTGCTATTTTCCAACCTTCTTCATTCAATCATTTCACTTCATTTTGAAATTGAGATGGGCGCGTGTCGTGAACTCAAACTCAATTTTAACGACGACATGGACACAGAATACACAATCAGTCAGAGAACTTAATTGGGAAAAAAAAAAAAAATAAATAAATAAATAAATAAATAAATAAATAAATAAATAAATATATATATATATATATATATATATATATATATATATATATATATTCAAACATGCTCAGCACGCGCACATCTCTAAGTCCAGCACTACGAAGTTGAGCGTAGGTAAATTAGTACGCATCTACACACATATATGTCCATATACATACGTTTTGGCTGCATATGTGCATGCAGATGAACATATGTATTTAAATACGTACGGTAAAGAATTTCTCGCTATGCATTTATGTACGTGTGTATTTGTATTTAATGCTGTTATTGTCAACAATTGTTTGGATGCAAATTGCAGTTACACTGAGTGCCCACACACATACACACTCAGTTTATACTGTAGAGAGGTAACGCTACAATAACAACACACACAGAGATGCGATAGAGAGGGGGAGAGAGACACATAGTCAGTTGTGCAAAGGCGTGCACATGCACATGCACACACACACACACACACACACACACACACACACACACACACACACACACACACACACGCATGCACACACAAACAACGTATATTTAAGTTGTCATCAGAACCCCAATGTCATTAAATAGCTATAAAGCATTTTGAAAACGCATTTCAGATAATTGTCAAGTAATTACCCTTTTTACATTGTTAGTGTCATTACTTCATCTTCTTTTTCTTCTGGTTGTTGTTGTTGCTCAACGGGCATTAAAATGTGTAGGTAACTTTTGTGCGAATGCTAGAGCATATAATGCATGTAGTATTGCTCATATAACATATAGTATCACTGCTATTCACATACATGCATCTTATATTTGATATTTTAAATGGTATTTTATTGGTAAAATACTTGTTATTCTACAGGTAAATATTTGGTGTTTTATAGGTAAATACGGCATATATTTTTACCAACATATATTTACATATTTACATACATATAGAAGATACATTTGTTCCCTGTTGGCTAGGGTGACCATACGTCCTGGAATTCCGGGACATGCCCGCTTTTGTCAAGAGAAGTGAAGAATTTTTTTGAGGAAAGCAGCGCAGATAAGCAGTTTTTTGCAACAAAGTCGTCGACCGTCCCGGAATGGCCTGAGGCCGATCTGGTCACCCTACTGTTGGCTTTTCTGAATGTTGGCTTTTCTGACTGACCGTCTGTCTGTCTGTCTGTCTGTCCGTATGTTTGAAGGCGTCGATCTAAGAACCTATGAGCTAGAGACTTGAAATTTTGTATGTAGGTCCGTGTTAGCTCGCGCAGATCGGGTTTATTTCAAAAATTCGATAACTTTTATCGTTTTAATGTAATCGATTGAAAATGAAAATAAAATCCAGTAAATAAATTATATTTCCTACATCTTTATAGCTAGAGTCTCCAAATTTTTCATTTTGCTTTATACGTACTTTATACAATTTTGATTTTTGTTATATTATACGCCCCTTTCGTCCCCAATTCGCTAAAAAAGTATTTCAAGTACTAGAGACGTGCTTTGACAAAAACATACATACATAAGAAAGTTCATCTACATAGAAACTTATTCAACAATTAAGTTTCCAAAATGTAGCCCTACTTCAGCCCAAGCGCAGTCGCCGCGTTGACTGCGCTGTCAGCAGAGCTTGTGCTTATGTGTGTGTTGCTCGTAATGTGTACATATTAAGAGAAGTGTAGAACGTTTGGAATATCGGCTTTTCGCAGGGTTCAGGGGATCTCCTAGTCGGGTATCCCCGACTAGAGCTTCCTTACTTGTTATACCTTGAGCACATTGAAAATGGGAAATCAGGGTATAATGGGCTCCGCCCGTCCGTCCGTCTGTCCGTCTGTCTTTCTGTCTGTCTGTCTGTCCGTATGTATGAACGCGTTGATCTCAGAACCTATAAGAGCGAGAGACTGACTGCGCAGTTAGCGCAGCAACTGAGCGTGGGTTGCAATGTGCCTATATTATGGGAACTTAATTGTTGTGTAAGTTTCTTAACTTCTTGTGTATGGGCTTTACTATGGGAAATAAAATTTATAACTCAATTTCGATAACGTTTTAAATCGATAACTTTAAAACGATAACATTAATCGATTTTTTAAATATATATATATATACTCAGATCGTCGCCCTGATCAAGAATATATATACTTTATTGGGTCTGCCACGCCTTCTTCTGCCTGTTACATATATTTTAACAAAACCATTATACCCTGACTTCCCATTTTCAATGGGTTCAGGGTATAATAAGAATTCAAGGGATCTCCTAGTCGTGTACCCTTAACTAGAGCTTTCTTACTTGTGGGGTTTTTTGTAATTTGGCATTTGAGATTTAGCTAAAATGATGACTGTAACATTCTTTGTATTCACTTTGATTCACTTATATATAAGAAGTTCTTAAGTGGACGTCCTGAAATGGGTCTAAAAGTGACTGAATGAAATATTGCTTATTAATGATATATTTGTTTGCTTTCTTTTCTGTGTGCATCTTAGGACTCCAATAATGCTAACGACGGCTCTCCAATGTCCAGCTCTGATGTTGAAACTTTTAATGGCAAAATAGTTTACAATCTTGACGGCAGTGCGTTAATAATCGATGCAGGCAATGCGAATGTTTCGTCTAGCATTAATTTAAGATCAAGCTGTGCCACAACGACACCTACAGCTGCAACAGCAACGGCAACAGGAAGACCAACAGCTACACCCACACATGCACAGTCAGCAGGCATAGAGAATCGGAGCAGGGCACAAGTTGACGTTGACGTTGGAGTCAGTGGTGAAGATTTCGGATTGAATGGAATTTCCAGTGTGTCCAGCCACTTGAGTCCGAAGATTCATTCGTTTCGCGTGGTATCCGCCCAAGATGCCAGCAGCCACTGTCTGGATGCAATAGATGCGTTTCAGACACACAATCACAAGCCAATATTAATGTGCTTCATATGTAAATTGTCCTTCGGCACTGTTAACTCATTCAGCTCGCATGCGAATAGCGAACATCAATTAAATCTGGTGGAACTGGAGCAACAGCTATTGAATCGTGAATATTCGAGTGCGATCATTCAGCGTAATATGGATGAGAAGCCGCAAATCTCATTTTTACAGCCATTGGATGTTAAGGATGCTCTCGACATTGATACTAATGAAAATAAAAACATTCAGGATCAATTATACAGCACGGGCTCTGGATCGGGTTCTGGATCGGGCCCTGGCCGGGGCGAGAGTTCGAATGCTGAGGATGCTCTAGGTGATATTGAGATGACGGAGCAGTTGCATAATATAGCAACAACTGTAAAATTTGGTTCCTTAAATTCAGCAACAATTAAGACTAATAATAAACCAGGTGCAAGTGCAAGTGCTGGTGCAACGGCATCGACCACATGCAGTTCACCTGCAACTGCAAGAGAATCATCAGCATCGCCGACAGATGCAGTCGAGCCGTTGGTGGGCTGTATACGTTCTCCGACACCTCCAACCCCACCTCCACCTCCTCCTCCTCCACCTCCTCTAGCTTTAGCTCCACCTGTTCCACCTACTTCAAATGTAAAGTCTAGTACTGATAATATAGATAGCGATAAGTCAAATAAGCAAAGCCAAAGCTCAGAGTCAATTGCCTCTGGATGTGGCACTGATTCACCCACACTTCCACAACAACAGCAGCAGCAGCAGCAGCTGCCTATAGATGCAGATGCTGCAACATTAACAGCAGCCGATATATTACAGCAACATCTGCTCTCACTTCAGCAGCAGCAGCAACATGTGGCCGGCGTTTATCCAGCCACAATGCAGGCTCAGGCTCAAGCTCAGGCCCAACTAAGTTCCTTTCATGCTTCTCTCACTGCTTTGGCTAATGAGCAGAATGCGCGAGGTGTTAAACTACTCACAGAATTTCTGCAGCAGCAGCTACAGCAACAGCAGTTGCAACAGCAGCAACAACAACAGAAACAACTTCTGTTCCCCACCCACTGTTTGGAACATCCCGATTTTAAAGGTGTCGACTGCAAAACTTGCGAATTGATTGATATTCAACACCGAACCAAGTCACCGGCTACACCTCAATCCCAATCTCAAAACCAAACCCAAACCCAAACCCAATGCCCATCTCAGTCACTGCCGCAGCCTCTGCGCTCGCCAAATGGCAGCATCTCAGCATCCATGCCCATCTCGCCCACCGCTTCATCCGTTGGCAATGCGACAGCATCCAGCTTCACAATTGGCGCTTGTTCCGACCACATCAATGGACGACCTCAAGGCGTGGATTGCGGCCGGTAAGTATCAAGATTTGTTTTTTTATGTGTTATGTACATGACTGGGTTGTTCAGAGTTGTAGCTACTATGTCAATGGTATATCCCGATCCTATACAGTATATATAAGTACAACAGGTAAAAATACCTAGCAACACTCAGGCTATATCCTTAAACATCACTCGCAATTCCTATATTTAAAGGTACTTGAAAGTTGATGGCCCGTGCGATTTCAAAGAAAGCTTTAGTCGGGAACTTTATTTGAATCATTCTACGTTTTTTATACTCATTCACAAAAGTGAAATGAGTATATTGATTTTGATTTTCCGTATGAACGCAAACTATTTCCACACTATTGAACATAGAGACTTGAAATTTGAAATATATAGTCGTTTATACCCTTGCAGCCCAAGCGCAGTCGCTGCATAAACTGCGCATGCATGTATGTGTGCATGTGTTTCTCGTAATGTATGTATATATAAAGGAAGCGTAGAATGTTTGGAATATCGGCTTTTCGCAGAGTTTAGGGGATCTCCTAGTCGAGCAGTCTCGATTAGAGCAATCTTACTTGTTAATTCTTTTTATGCGCTGAACACATTGAAAATGGGAAATCAGGGTATAATTGTTAAAATGTATGTAACAGGCAGAAAGAGGCGTGGCAGACCCTATAAAGTGTATATATTCTTGATCAGGGCGACGAGCTGAGTTGATTTAGCCTTGTCTGTCTGTCCGTATGTATGAACGCGTCGATCTCAGAATCTATAAGAGCTAGAGACTTGAAATTTGATATGTAGATCCATGTATAGCACGCACAGATCGAATTTTTTTGAAAAAATCGATAAATTTGATCGTTTTAAAGGTATCAATTTAAAAGGTTAGAGCTAGAGTCTCCAAATTTTGTATTTAGTATAATGTGTAGCTTATAAAATTTTTATTTTTGTTATATTTGGTGTGCCTTTCGCCCTCCATTCGCAAAAAAACGTATTTTAAGTATTAGAAACTTGTGCTTCGGCAAATACATACATATTATTGACATAATCACGCTCTGAAAGTTTGATTAACAAAGTTAATCTACAAAGAAACTTATTCAACAAATAAGTTTCCAAAATGTAGCCCTACTTCAGCCCAAGCGCTTTCGCCGCGTTGACTGCGCAGTCAGCAGAGCTTGTGCTTCTGCGTGCGTTCGTATGTGTGTGTGTGTGTATGTGTTGCTCGTAATGTATACATATTAAGAGTAGGGTGACCATACGTCCTGGAATTACGGGACACGTCCCGCTTTTGGAGGCATTGTCCCGGTGTCCCGACCTGACTCGAAATTGTCCCGCTTTTCTACTGTTCCGATAAAAATGAAGGAAGTGTAACGAATTGTGTAAAATATTTGTTGGAGAAAAAAAATATCCATAGACGATTCACTCTTCTTCGAGCAAGTTGCAAAGTTGAAGAAGTTTTTGTCAAGACAAGTGAAGAATTTTTTTGAGGAAAGCAGCGCAGATAAGCTAGTACAGTTTTTTGCAACAAGCGTAAACTCGTGCTGTTACTCAGAAGTATTGAAAATATGCAATTCCTGCAAATTGCGAAAGGGGTTTTTTCGTTACTAAATACGCAGTGGTCTGACGAAAGAAATAAATTACTAATGGAGAATGTTAAAAACATTATTGTTCAATTTAATTTTGTGGACATGAGTTGTGGACACGAATATCGATAGTTTTGAAAAAAATTTCGTTTACTATGGATGACGCAGACTATCGATAGTTCTCCACCTCTAGTTAAAGGTACTAAACTACTTGTTCTATACGCTGAAAGGTTATTAGGCAAGGTATTATGTATAGAATGCGTATTCCGGCCCCAAATTCAATATGAATTCTATTAAAAGGCCTTTAAGCTGAAATGTTTTTATTTCATAAATTTAATTCAAAAAAAAATTGAAAGAAGTTTTCGTTTTTGATTGATTTTGATGATTTGCACAATCTCTGTATGTACATATATGCTACTTATATCTATCTGACTGTTTAAAAATAAAAAACAGAGGAATATAAGGGACCATTGAAGCGTAATATTACCAATTTGTGCGTGAGAAGGCGTTAACTACCCAGCCGAAATATTTCTGTATATGTGCATATAAATGTATATGATGGGAGACTTGCGAAAAGGGGTTGATTGAGTTATGCTCTCGGCTATCGAGGCAGTTTTCGATATGGGCAACTTTCTAGCACGTCTCTGCTGACAATTCAATGCAATGCAAAAAAGGGTTTCGCAGCACATAATAAGCGTAATTATTGCTGCTGTTTGAACTTTGGCAGTGTGCAGAAAGGGTTCTATTGCCATCACCAACCTATAGAATAACTCATTAGTCTAATTTCTGACATGACGAGAGGGCAAGAACTCGGTCTTGGCTGGGCCAGGCTTTGTGGATTGGTCCCAGCCCCCAACTTCCATGTCACCTCAGGCTCTATTCCGGCTGTTCATTTAAACGCAAATGAGCCTTGGGACATGTTCGTTCCAATTTGTGTATTCATATTGATTGCATGAGGTTATTCGAATGGGAATCCTTCCATCAGTGCATACACCCGCTCGCACACTAACAAGCAGACAAGCACACACATATAAGCAAAAGAAACATCGATTTATCTATCGATAAAGTGCTAAACTGATATTCATAATCATGGCAAGTGCAAGACAAACTCAATGTTATCGATTGTTTTGATGCTATTCCGATGGACTTCTTGTAAAGAATTGGACCTACGCAGTATACAATTAGAGAGGGACTACGTCTCTCTCTGATCTCAAATTAAATCACAAACAATGGTGTTTAAGTAATTGTACGGGCTTATTTAAATGAGCTCATTGTTGACAAATCTCTCTTGGGACTCTGGTGTCATCAGAGATGAATATGAGGAAATGGTCGGACGGAGGCGGCAGAAGTAAAATAAATTAAACCAATTGCGCAGATTTCACTTATATTATTATATATACATAGCTATATATACATAAAAATATATATATATATATATACATGATATTCTAGTCTCTCAGCTTCCATTCAAATTGCCGCAATTCACTGGGATCATAAAATTTGATCAACACTTTGCAGGGTGTTGTTTGCCTGTCCCGTCCATTGTGTACTACTTACTATTTGTATATATAATTCATTTACAATAGAGTTGTACGACTCGAATTCAAATTAAGTAATCGTGATATAAGCGTAAGATTGAAGCCCCTATAAATGTAAATTATTTTTACTTCAATTAACTGTATCCCAGCTCAGCTCTCTACTAAAGCACCAATATCTATGTACTTTTCAAGCTCCCATATATACGTAAATTTATGTATGCATAGAATTAAGAAATTTGGGTATTTTTTGTTGTTCGAAAAACATAAAACAAGTAAGAGTGCTCTAGTCAAGAGTGCTCGACTACGAGATACCCTGAACCCTGCGAAGAGCCAATACTCCCAAAATTCTATGCTTATTTTACATATACAAATATTGCGAGCAACACACACACATAAACACTTGCATACGCACGCACGCATACGAAGGCACTCTGCTAACTGCGCAGTCAACGTAGCGACTTCGCTTGTATGGGAAATTAAATGTTTTTTTGTGGATGGATCAAACTTTTACAGAGTGGTTATATCATTCATATGTGTGTATTTGTCAAAGCACAAGTTTCTAGTATTTGAAATACGTTTTTTGCAAATTTGGGGCAAAGGGGTCGTGGTATCCAAAATCCAAAATTTACAAAATCTTCGTATTTATTGCACGGAATACACAGAATTTGAAGTCTATATCTATTACGGTATGCAAAAACGAAGAAAAGTTATCGGGATCAGTTATCGAAAATCTAAAAAACTACACTGAAAATTTCAGATCTCTAGCTTTTGTGGTTTCGTGATCACTGCGTTCGTACGGACGGATAGACGGACAGCTTTCAACTCAGCTGATCGAGCCGATCAAGAATATATATACTTTATGGGGTCTGCCATGTCGCCTTCTGCCTGTTACATAGTTTTCTAATTTTAAAATACATTTTCTTTCACCAGCAATCGAACCTGAGTCTGCAGACTCAACTAAAGTCTGAGCTGACAATTCAAACTTAATTAAATTGCAAATTGATTTTAATTAATGAATTATTGTAGAAAATAAGTATAGAGAAAAAATTGCGAGATCGACACGTTCATAAATAGGGACAGGGCTGAATCGATTCAGCTCGTCGATCTGATCAACAATATATACACTTTATAGGATCTCCCACGACTCCTTCTGCCCGTTACATACGCTTTAACAATACCTTTTAGATTTCCAATGGGTATAGCAAGTAAAAGCGTTCACCTGAATGTCCGACTACCAGACTTTTCCGAAACCTGTGCCGATTATCTATTTTAATCAATCTGCGCTTCTGCTATGCTATGCCGTTTTATCCTTCAAGTGATAGAGGCCGTATTGAAAATGGTTTGGTTGAACTTTGTTCTGGATGTACGTTCTTAATGAATCGTTCCAGACTAGAATTATAAAATTAGTTGAGGAAATGACTTTGTCCAAAGTCCGTACGGCTCTCTATCTGTCACTGAGAATAGAATATAGAAGATGGAGACTTCAAATGTGGAACTTATATAGTCGTTGCTATTCTCAATTTATAAAGAGCAAAGATTTGTTTGGATACGGAAAATACGTAAATCGGGTATCTATGGCAAAATTTGATAAGCCCAATAGGAGTGTCGCCAGTGCAAAATACATATTTTGACTCCTTTTAGCGCTAGAGACTTGGAATTTTGAATATATACTCGAGCTTAAAACTCTTGACTAAAGAATGTCGAGCCTCTGTTAAGGCTTACCTAGTGGGATTGTGGGAAGTCAGTAAAAAGCCTATAATTTAAATAGGCCAACCATCGGGCCGTAACAAAGCCTAAAATACTAGTCATATCACCATCATCATCATATCATCATATCATCATATAAAATAACTAGTAAGAACGTTTCAGTCGGGCGCTACCAACTGCGGAATAGTCATTCACGGCCGTACAGCTCATGCCTATTGCAAGATATAGTTTTTTACGATTTGCCACGTCCACAATTGGTTTATATATACCAAATTTTTGGCAAATCAATAGAGAAGGTCAACGGTAACAACGTCAAAAAATTTTAAGTTTCTCACTGAGAAACAGTAAAAGATACATTTTTTTCCCGATTTGCCACGCCCCCGGCTTAGGGTAAAGTAAGTGGGAAAGTGTGTCACGCCCCCAAAGGGGCGTAAAAATTATTCTTTGGTCATCGATAGAGGAGCTCACCAGTAACTCAGCCGAAATGTACATTGCACAAAACCAATATACTCATTACACTTCGCGAATGAGTATAAAAAGAAATATATTGAAATATATATACACAAATATATTGAAATCTTACACCAAATTTTTCCTATGCAGGTTTCATATTCTGAAAATTATGCTATTGAATGCCCATACGTTTTATATTTTGATTTTTATATATATCTATCTATATATATATATATTATATATATATATATATATATATATATATATATATATATATATATATATATATTATCCATTACACTTGGAATATATTTCATTGCTTATTATTGCAGCTGCGAAATGCTATTGAACTCGGCTCGTCTTAACAGCGGCGTTCAAATGTCCACGCGTAACTCCTGCAAAACTCTCAAATGTCCGCAATGCAATTGGCACTACAAATACCAGGAAACATTGGAAATCCATATGCGGGAAAAACATCCAGACGGAGAGAGTGCCTGTGGATACTGTTTAGCAGGTAGGAATCCAATAAGAGAGATGTAAAAGAGAGAGAGAGAGGGAGAGGAGAGAGAGAGAGAGAGAGAGAGAGAGAGAGAGAGAGAGAGAGAGAGAGAGAGAGAGAGAGAGAGCTATCAACATTATTTCTGAAGAAATGCGAAAATTTGATGAAACAAGTAAGAGTGCTCTCGTGCGGGAATACCCGCCCGACTTGGAGATACCCACAACCCTGCTCAAAATTATTATTTGTAAAGATAGCGGCTGCGATTGAGCTAAGCTCTGTTGGAACTTTATTTATGATGAAATTCAAGCCTGCGAGTTTGCTGTGTATCAATCTAGATTTCAGTACCTGCAAGTCTAGATTGTCGAGTATCCTTGTAGTTGTTGAAATTACGAAATTACATCCAGGCTGCGAAACACAGGCGCCACTTAGCCTAAATCAATTCTATGTAATTTTCCCCAATTTTTCCCAATTCAGTAACCTTACGTAGCCTTCAGAGGCTACGTAACATCAGGTCTATGCCACGTTCCCGTTGGTATTTTTCAGTCGAGCACTTAAAAAATAAAAAAAAAATGAATACAAAAAAATAATTCTTGCAGGTCAACAGCATCCACGGCTGGCGCGTGGTGAGTCATACTCGTGCGGCTATAAGCCATATCGATGCGAGATTTGTAACTACTCGACGACCACAAAGGGCAACCTATCGATACACATGCAGTCGGACAAGCACTTGAACAATATGCAGGAGCTGAACAGTTCGCAGAATATGGTTGCTGTGGCAGCAGCAGCAGCTGCAGCTAGCGCCAAACTAATGCTGCCCAGTCCAACACCGACCCAAGCAGCACCGACACAAACAGCAGCAACAGCAACAGTGAGTGTCGGTGCTTCGATTAGTGCAAATGCTGTACCAAGCAATGCAACACTTACAGCAAAGGAGATAGCAACGACAGCAACAACATTGTCATCGAATAAGCCAAAACCAACATTTCGCTGCGACATTTGCAGCTATGAAACATCGGTGGCTCGAAATCTGCGCATTCACATGACCAGCGAGAAGCACACGCACAACATGGCAGTCCTACAAAATAATATTAAGCACATACAGGCATTGAATTATCTGCAACAGCAGCAGCAGCAGCAACCATCAGTAGCTGCAGGCAATGCGAACAGTTTTATGACAGCTGGGCCAGAGGTGGCCTTAGCTGATTTGGCTTATAATCAAGCGCTGATGATACAGCTGTTGCAGCAGAATGCTCAGGCGCAGCAGCAACAGCTGCTGCCGTCCACTGCTAGCAAGTTGTCGCCAACAAACACTAGCTCGCCAGTCAGCACGCCCGAACAGTTGCATGCAACATTTGCCACATACTCGCCAAAGCCCATGAAAATGCCAACTGGGATCATGAATCTAGCACCCGCAACCAGCGTTGAGCCAGAGACGTTCGAAGCGTACTCAGAGAGCCAACCGGAACTGTGGCCCACGGCCCTGTATAGCTGCCTGATATGCGATTCCTATAGCACCAACGATATGGAGGAATTGAATCAGCACTTGCTGCTGGATCGATCGAGACAATTGTCGAGCACGTCCACGGACATCATGGTCATACACAACAACAATTACATTTGTCGCTTGTGCAACTACAAAACCAATCTGAAGGCCAACTTCCAGCTGCACAGCAAGACGGACAAGCACTTGCAGAAGCTCAACTTTATCAATCACATACGTGAGGGCGGGCCGCGCAATGAGTATAAACTGCAGTATCAAACCCAGTTGGCAGCGAATGTGGTGCAGTTGAAGTGTAACTGTTGCGACTTTCATACAAATTCCATACAGAAGCTGTCGCTGCACACGCAGCAAATGCGGCACGACACAATGCGCATGATCTTTCAACACTTGCTGCACATTATACAGAAAAGTCGCATGCATCGCTGTTACAGGGAGTCGCCCATGCCGATCCAATTACTGCACGACGAACAACAGGAGCAGCAACAGCAACCATCACCATCTCAATCACATTCAGCATCATCCTCGAAGAAATCTCTGTGCTGTCAACTGTGCAACTTTGTTGCCAAAAATCTGCATGAAATGGTGCAGCACGTGAAAGGGTTACGGCATATGCAGGTTGAGCAATTCATTTGCCTACAACGGCGCAGCGAGAATATCGAAATGCTTGGACTGAACGAGGTATTCAAGGTCACCGAACAGATGCCGCTAACCAACGCTGAAGGTACGTGGTAACCAATCCCAAAACACTGTACCAAATTCCTGATACATATATATAAAGTAGAAAAGACATTTTACATAATTTATACTCCTTGTGGTCTACTCTGTGTATATATATCTTATATATTCGTGGTCCGTGGTAATTTGAATCGAATCTTTGAATTGACAAAATCTTTCCCGAGCCCAAAAGGATCTTTAGATATATATGTATAATATAATAAAATAATAACTCACTGAAAATGGGAAATATAAAGGTTTTGTTAAAATATATCTAACAGACAGAAGAAGGCGTGGCAGACACTATAAAGTGTATATATTCTTAATTGGGGCAACGAGCTGAGTCGATTTAGCCCTGTCCGCCCGCCCGTCCGTCTGTCCGTATGTTTGAACGCGTCGATCTCAGAACCTATAAGAGCTAGGGACTTGAAATTTTTATGTATGACTCTAGCTCTGAAGATGTGGGAGATATAAATTTATAACTGAATTTCGATAACGTTTAAAATCGATAACTTAAAAACGATCAACTTTATCGATTTTTTGAAACAAACTCGATCTGCGCGTGCTATACACAGATCTACATAAAAAAATCTCTAGCTCCTATAGATCTGAGATCGACGCGTTCAAACATACGGATAGACGGACGGGCGGGCGGACGGGCAGGGCTAAATCGACTCGGCTTGTCACCCTGATCAAGAATATATATACTTTATGGGGTCTGCCACGCCTCCTTCTGCCTGTTACATACATTTCAACAAAACCATTATACCCTGATTTCCCATTTTCAATGGGTTCAGGGTATAAAAAGAGTAATATATATTTAGATATAAATTTAGCCAGATCATATAGAGATTTAACAGTAGTATTTAACAAAAGAGAGAGAGAGAGTATTTAACAAAAAAATTTTTTTTTATTAGATCTATTATATTATAAGAATTAGCAGAATACATTTTGAGGAATGCAAGAGGAACAGAAGAGATCGTCCGACGTCTGCTGCTGCCCAAGAAAATGTTTATAATTGTTCAAAATGAGGTTCAAAGATCCAAAGAGCAAAATAATTACAAACAAACCAAAGGATCGAACTCGAGCGTGAGAGAGAGAGGGAGAGAGAAGAAGGGAGAGTGCTATTATCCATCATTGGAACCTAGATACCCTGTATCTGTGTGTGTTTGGTTGGTGGGTGTACAATGTGTACAGTGTGAGTGCGCAATACAAAATCCAGATTTCAGTTTTTGCCAGCTGTGTCTCTCTCTCTCTCTCTCTCTCTCTATCTCCCTCTCTTTCTCTCTCTCTCTATCCCTGTCTGGTTAGTATTATAGTGTCTGTTGTTACTCTGTGGTTTAGGTGCTAAGCCTGCGGTTCGGGGCCCCGCACGATGCCGCAACTGAGATATGGGAATATCACACTGTGTGTACCTGCGCTTGGGCAACGGCCAACTGCAGACTGCAAGCAATGAACTGAGATCGGGGCCTGGACGTGGAGCAAAGTGTGTGCTGTGCACGTCACTAATTGCAAATTCGATGGATACATATAATCGTTTTTGCATTCTTAAGTAATTTGTAATAATTTCCTGAAGGGTCAGCGTCAGCGTATAAATCTCAAAGCGCATATAAATCGGTAGAAGGGCAACACACACACTTAAGAATTTACGTACAGCAGACGTAGCGTAAGAGACAGAGAGAGAGAGCGAGAGGGGGAAACGGAAAAGCTTCGCCACAAGGACGATAATAATCGAAGAATCGGGGAACCAAAGAAATAAAATCGAACTGGAATCTCAGTTCTTAATGATGAGTTACGAACGCATCGCGTATTATACAATACTTAAGTTTGTGAGAGTGTGCATGTGTGTTATTGTTGTTATTGTTGTATTGCAGACATGTAGGAAGGTAAAATATTAATAATAATAACACGCGGAGTGGACCAATTAATATTTAAAAGAAATTCGAATTTTTAATTACTTCTTTTTTAATAGTATTTTTATTTCTTGTATTACTATTAATTTATATTTTTTTTTATTATTATGCCTTGAACAACTACAACTTCCATTAACTATAGCAAACAAGCTGTTTAATTTCCATAATCTCGTTGAGGCTAAGTATCATAGATAGTTTTTCAGTTAATTAAAATCGATATACATCGATGTTTTGACCTCAGTGTTTTGATAAATATGAAATTAAGATAGTGCTGACAGAGAAATAAGCTTAAACTGATCCAACAATTTACATACACAATATATATGTTGATACAATCTTTAGATATGTTTATAATATAATATAATAATAATACAGAAATTTATATAATATTAAAACACTTTTCATTTTCGAAATAAGCCTTAACAAACTATGTCTATAGATATAAATTTAGTCAGATGAGGCGTGAAAAATCTGTAAAAAAACACTTATGCACAGTTTTTGAGCTAAAATGGCTCCAATTGAGATATAAATTTTATGGCTCGTCATATCTTTATCAATACGGATTTTGAAATATTTTTCACTGTTTTTGAAGCCTGGACAAGTATTGTGCAGTTGGTTGTAACCGGTCGCAACATTTTTACTTGTTTTTGTTTTGGTTTTGGCGACGGCGGTGGCTGGCTCATCTTTGGTCATGATGAAGATGGTGTTGGCGGTGGTGGTGTCGGTAGTGCTTGGTGGTTGGTGCATCGTGACCGCTTCAGTGGTAACAGTTTCACATGATTATTGCATCTACAACAACAACAATAACACAACTAATACTACTATCTCTCTTTAGCTGCCTTCCTCTCTATATCCTTCTCTCTGTTTTGGCCAAGTTAATTTTCATTTACTCTCATAAGTGCGACCGCATTGGTCTTGATTTTCATAATTCTCGCTTGCGTAGCTCAAAAGAAATTATGTATATTGATTGTAGTGTGAATTATTCGACTTTCTGAACATGAATTTGAATGCTCCATATATGTTTCACAGACTCTATTTAATAGGATTCGCTAATACGATGCTAAAATAATAATATTAATAATAACTAAACTTAATCATTCTTCAATCCGCGAGCGGGTATTGTGCAGTCAGTTGCACTCGACTGCAAAGTTCTTGGTAAACTGGTGTTTTTTTTTGTCGGCTTTTTAATTCGATGCAATCAAGCTGTATGGAAATTGCTTTGAAATTGGTAATGGAATTTGAAATATATACGCATTTGGTCCGTATCACAACGGTTGCACCCTTGCTTGCAATTAACTGTGCGCAGCTGAGACCAACTTCGAATCCAACACCAACACCAAGACCAACACCAGCACCACTACCACTATCAAAAACAGACGGAGTTCGCGTTGAAGTTGGAGTTGGAGATGCAGATTGAGGGCTAAACATAGTATGGGCTTTGTCTGCTGGTTGGCTTCGGTTCTTCTGCTCGTTTTTGTCTGTGAATGTGTTATGCGTTTCGCTTTTGTTGTGGTCGTTCCTATTATCAAAGTCATTGATTAGCCAAAGGGGTCTCTTGCACGATTATTAATCTGTACGTTAAAAAAGCATCAAGGGTATGTTTGTGTGTGTGTGTCAGTGTTAGGTCAATGACTAACTTGCGCTAGCCCTTTTAGAGAGGATGCAAAGCCCTTTCATTAATTAATTAAAATTCTGATATATATGTCGAAGCCAATTTCTTGTACATAAATTTGACTTCGATATGAACAAAATAGTTCTGATAACATATATCTATGCAAAATATGCAAAACAAGTCAATAGCAAGCTATCAATATCCTATCATATCCATATCCCTAGCCACATTTCGTATATACAGGTAAATACTTAAAGACCAAATAATGAAGCGGTTTGATATATATATATATATATATATATATATATATATATATATATATATATATATATATATACATATATATATTAATTTAATATCTCTTCCCTTTCGCACAATTATTGATATTTTGGGTTCATTTGTAATGAATGAAGCCCTTCGACTCTAAAGACACAAAATTTTGATTTCTTTCTTCATATTTGAATTGAGATATTTCCGATATACCCTGAACCATTGAAAATGGGAAATCAGGGTATAATGTTTTTGTGAAAATGTATGTAACAGGCAGAAGGAGACATCGCAGACCCCATAAAGTATATATATTCTTGATCAGCTCGATGAGCTGAGTTGCAATAGCCCTGTCTAAAACTGTAGGAGCTATAAGCTTTTGCGGTTTGCCACGCCCCCTTAGGGCGTAGATATATCCGCAATATCTTTGTCAACTTGAGTTGTCAACCCGAGTATATATACCAAATTTTAAGTCTCTAGCATTCATAGTGCTCAAAATATAGCAGAATTTGCAAAATCACTATATAGTCAGATCCAATTTGCCACGCCCCTAGTAGGCGTGGATATATAATTTTTGTAGAGTTTTAATCAGAAGTGCTGAACAAGGAAATTTCTCAACACTGAACATAATTGATAACTCGATAACTATTTTTTTATTGTCAATAATATTCGAAGATGTCTCTAGTAAAAGCTAGAGATCTCAAATGTACTGTGTGGGTCGCCTTAATGATTACACAGATTTTGCTTCTGAATTTGGATATCTCCCACCTTCCCCACAAATTAGAAAAGTAGGTTGTAAGAGTAGATAAAGACTCAATAGTGTTTTTATACTCATTCACAAAGTGAAATGAGTATATTGGTTTTGTGCAATGTCCGTCGCGCTGTCCGTCCGTCTGTCCGTATGAACGCAAACCATTTGCACAGTTTTGAAGCTAGAGAGTTAAAATTTGGAATATATACTCGTGTATGCCCTCGAATTATAAAGTGTCAAGATTTTCCCGATACGCCCACTAGGGGCGTGGTAAATCGGAAAATGCATTTTCCGATATCTCAGAAACACTACTTCTAGAAGTGCTAGAGAGTTGCAATTTGAAATGTAGACTCGAGTTGACAACCCAAGATCAAAAAGCTATGGCGGATATATCTACGCCCATTGGGGGCGTGGAAAATCGGGTAAAACTGTATCTTCTACAGTTTTAAAGCTAGAATGCCCAAATTTGGCACGTAGGTTACTGCTATGATTCTATGAAGATCAATTAAAAAACTATATATCCACGCCCACTAGGGGCGTGGCAAATCGGATCTGACTATATAGTGATTTTTCAAATTCTGTAATATTTTGAGCACTATGAATGCTAGAGACTTGAAACTTGGTATATATACTCTGGTTGACAACCCAAGCTCAAAAAGATATGACGGATATATCTACGCCCATAGGGGGCGTGGCAAACCGCAAAAGTTTATAGCTACAGTTTTAGAGCTAGAAGCTTCAAAATTGGATGGTTGAGTTACTGGTGAGCTCCTCTATCGATAACCCGAAAATAATTCTTACGCCCCTTATGGGGCATGCCCGGCTAAAAAATACCCTGTAATTTTGAAATTTTTTGAGTGTAAGCATCCAAATTTCGCACATACGTTACCCTTCACTACTTCTAAGAGCTGGCCAAAAATTATATGTCTACGCCCAGTGGGGGCGTGGCAAATCGGGAAAAACTGTACGCTTTTCCGATTCTCAGTGAGAAAAATTTTATGACGATATTACTGCTGATCTCCTCTATTCATTTAAAAAAAATTTTATATGTACAGACCAATTGTGGGCGTGGCAATAGGCGTGATCTGTGCGGGTGTGAATGAATATCCCGCAGTCGGTAGCGCCCGACTGCAACGTTCTTACTTGTTCTATTTGTATTTTCCTCTCCTATATTTATTTCAGTTTCTCCGATTGCAGACTCAAGCCTCGATTGTGGTCTTAATTTGGCAACGACAGCTTCTGTCAGTGCAGGGACAGAAATGGGCTTTGGCTCATCAACGGATGGTAATATATTCTCACCGGCATCTGTCTCCAGCTGTGCAACATCATGTGGCAAGGCACAGGCGCGCATCCTTTCCCCACTTTCATCGAGCACGCCACACGAGCTGGGCGCGAGCAGTGCATCAACGACTATTTTCAAATGTAATATCTGCGAATATTTTGTACAATCGAAAAAAGATATGGAAGGTCATATCGAAGCTGTTCATCCTAGTGCTGAAATAGATGATTATATTAGTATACCGACCAATACGGCTGCTTTGCAAGCTTTTCAAACAGCCGTCGCAGCTGCTGCGCTCGCTGCCGTCCAGCGTTGTAATGCCACGCCCACTTCGACGCCGACGCCAACGCCCACGACGCCAGATGGACGTGGTATCGGCATGGACATGGATGATTGCCCCGTTGAAATAAAACGAGAACGTTTCGACGACAGCGATGAAACGATTAGAGCAGAAGCTAAGGATAACAACAAGAGCGCAAACGAAAAGTTGCCCCAATCGGGTGTATCATGTCCATTATGCTTGGAGAGCGGATATAGCGAGAAATCGTCACTGGAAGCGCATCTAATGAGTGTGCATAGTGTGACGCGAGATGGACTCGCTCGACTCTTACAGCTGGTCAATCACAAGGCGTGGCGTCCTGTCAAGAATACCGATGCGGCCAAGAATATCGATGCGACTGACGATGGCAAAAGTGCGATGAACGATGCCACGCCCACAGCTGCAGGTATAACATCGGGCGTTATGCAGGGTATAACATGTCAGCAGTGCGAGTCGAACTTCAAGCACGAAGAACAATTACTGCAACATGCCCAACAAACACAACATTATCCAATGCAAAACGGCGAATACCTTTGTCTGCTTGTTAACCACGTTGGTCGTCCGTGCTATATGACTTTTACTACCTTGTCCTCAATGATTGGACACTTCAAGGACTCGCACATGAGTCTGGTCATCTCAGAGCGGCACGTCTACAAATATCGCTGCAAGCAATGCTCACTGGCATTTAAGACACAGGAGAAGCTTACTGCTCACATGCTCTACCACAGCATGCGTGATGCAACCAAATGTTCACTATGCCAACGCAGTTTCCGTAGCACTCAAGCACTGCAGAAGCATATGGAGCAAGCACATTCAGCGGAATGTACGGCTGTCACAACCAGCAGTCCTAGAGATACGTCGCCCAGTCCATTGTATAGCGCCATCGAAATGGATAAGCCACCAACAGAACCGAATGTTTTTGATTTTACTACAACACGAGCCAGTGAAACAAGTAAGTGCTTCGATTCCGATTTTATTCCCTATGAAAATATGGAACTCGGGGTATAATAGGTTTTAAAAAATGTATGTTAAAGGCAGAAAAAAGACTCTGGTCAACTCAACAAAGTATCTAAATTCTTTACCAAGATGAGCCCTGTCCGTCTATCTGTCCCTATATCCGTATATCCCAAAATTGATATCGGAGTCTATACGAGCTGCAGAGACTTGCAATTTCAAGCTTCTTTCAAATAGTGGCGATGTTCAGGTTGATGATCTACAGACGACATGTCATCTAGTCATGTAGACCTATTCTACAAAAGCTGTAAAATTGAAGGTTTATGATACTATAACAAAAGTTCTATCAACTTTATTTTTAATTTGGGGCTATAGAGTCTAGAGCAAGCTGTTTGATGTATAGATTCTCTTAACAAATATTGAGTTCCCCACATTTTAGATCCTATCTCTTCCACAATCCCGAACGAAATTATGCAGGTGCTCATCAAGGAGTATAGAATATCTCCTAGTCCAAAACTGTCTTAAATGTTGTTCCTAATAGTAAAGTAAACATATATAAATAATTTCAAAATATCTTTTATTTTCTCCAGTTGCCAAAACGAATGAAACTGGAGTAAAGCAGTCGCCGCAGCGGTCGAATTCGCCATTTCAGTTAGACGCCCAATCGAAGGAAGCAGCTACTAGCTCCCAGTTGTTGTCGCCAAATGCGTTGGAAGAAGCTACGGCAACAGAGCAGCAACAGCATTTTGCAGTGCTAACTGCAGCATTGCTGAAACAACAGCAGAAGCAGCAGCAGCAGCAGCAGCAGCAGCGAGAGGCACCAGATGCACAGCAGTTGGCAATGTCAAGTGGCGAGCTGCATCAGTTACAGCTACAGCTGCAGCAGGACAAGGTACATCAGCAGCAGCAGCAGCAAGCTCCATTTGTTAACATTAATCCGCAGTCCTTTCAAGGACTTCAGAGTATACAGAGCTTGCAGCAAATACAGCAACAATTGAATGCTGCAGCAGCGGGCTCAGGAATGCCCATTAATCCGGTGGACATGCTCAATTTGATGCAATTCCATCATTTGATGTCACTCAATTTTATGAACCTGGCACCGCCATTGATCTTTGGTGGCAACGCTACAGCTGGAGCGGCAGTAGCAGCTGGAGCAGGAATAGCTAGTGGAGTGGGTGGAGTACAGAACAATGGCATTGGCTCAGTCTCAACAGCTGCGGCCAGCAGCTCTGAGCGCCAGTCAAAGTGCTCAGGTGGCACAGCAGGCGGCAGCCTGACAACTGATGCCTCCAACATGAATATAATTCCGACCAACAGCAACCAGGTAAAGCCCAAGC
The DNA here is from genome assembly GCA_037075265.1 of Drosophila nigricruria. Classification (NCBI taxonomy): domain Eukaryota; kingdom Metazoa; phylum Arthropoda; class Insecta; order Diptera; family Drosophilidae; genus Drosophila; species Drosophila nigricruria. The sequence goes on along the minus strand of JBAMCI010000085.1, from coordinate 702,287 downwards.
AAATCTACAAATCTCCCGAATCCCATTGAAAGCTAATTAAAATCCAATTTTTATGCAGCAACAACTGAGCAGCAATCAGAAACGCGCTCGCACTCGCATTACAGACGATCAACTAAAGATATTGAGAGCCCATTTCGATATAAACAATTCGCCAAGCGAGGAAAGCATTATGGAAATGTCACAGAAGGCAAATCTGCCAATGAAGGTATATAATATAGAAAGTGTGAGAGAGAGAGAGAGAGAGAGAGAGATGATTAAATATTGATGCATATTTTTACAGGTTGTAAAGCACTGGTTTCGCAATACGTTGTTTAAGGAGCGACAGCGAAACAAGGACTCTCCATACAATTTCAATAATCCGCCATCGACAACTCTCAATCTAGAGGAATATGAGCGTACTGGACAGGCTAAGGTGACCTCGTTAACTCCTGCAGATACTCCTGTCGCGCCATTGAACACATCAGCAACAACATCAACGACAGCTGCAGGAGCAGCAGCAGCAACAGCAGCAAACAACAACGTAATAGCTACAACATCAATGTCAGCGGCAACGGCAACAAATCTAAGTAGCAATATAAGTGATTTTTTTAAAACGCAAGTTGTTGACATGCTGCACACTCAGCCGGTAGCTGAGCAAGAAAATCAATTGGCATTGGAGATGCAAATCAAATCTGAGCCGCATGACGATAACCTTGACTTCTTTCACAAAAATCAATGCCAGCAGAAGCAGCAACAGGAGCAGGTGTTTGAGTTTCTGAACCAGCAGCAACAGATGGAGGCCGCGGATTCATTGATGCCCCATCATAATGTGGACATCATGCATGATAGCACAATGCAGCAGCTACCAACCGGACACTATCAAAATCAGCAGCAACAGCAGCAGCAACACCAACAGCAGCAGCAGCAGCAACAAACGACTTGCTTTGAAACGAAGTCAGAAAGTGGAAGTTCGGATGTGCTATCAAGACCGCCAACACCGAATAGCGTTGCAGCCAGCAATCTGTATAGTAGCATGAATGATTTACTCAGTCAACAGCTGGAAAATATTGGCAGCAATATGGGACCTCCCAAGAAATTGCAAATATCTGGTAAATCATTTGAGAAGCTAGCGGGTACGAGCTCATCGTCGACCGACCGACCGTCAACAACAATTTGCTTGGAGAGCAACTCATCGAACTCATCGAATTCATCATCCTCAACATCCGGTGGGAAGCGTGCGAATCGCACACGTTTCACAGACTATCAAATCAAGGTGTTGCAGGAGTTTTTTGAAAACAATTCATATCCGAAGGATAGTGATTTGGAGTATTTAAGCAAATTGTTGCTTCTATCGCCAAGGGTAATTGTTGTCTGGTTTCAAAATGCACGACAAAAGCAGCGCAAAATCTACGAGAATCAGCCAAACAATTCTGTTTACGAAAGTGAGGAGACCAAGAAGCAAAACATCAATTATGCTTGCAAAAAGTGCAGTCTAATATTTCAGCGCTACTACGAACTGATTCGGCATCAGAAGAATCACTGCTTTAAGGAGGAGAACAATAAGAAGTCGGCCAAGGCACAAATTGCAGCTGCACAAATCGCTCACAATCTAAGTTCGGAGGATTCCAATTCATCCATGGATATACATAATCATCAGGCAACGGGAGGCCTGGGTCAAAATGTGGCAGCTGCTGTTGCTGTTGCTGCTGCAGCAGCAGCAGCACATTCGGCACACTCGGCGCATTCGAGCTCGCAGCCATTTGGCTCGTCTCCATCGCCGCAACATCTATTTAGCAAGGCGTCATCGCTAACCGACTTTAGTCCATCGACAACACCAACGCCGCCGCAGAGGGAGCGCAGCAATAGTCTCGATCAGCAACGTTTACCAAAATTTGATTGTGAGAAGTGCGAAATGCAGTTCAATCAATTAGAATTATTGCGTGAGCATCAGCTTATGCATTTGATGAGCCCGGCTCTATTTCCTGCTAGCGGTCATCAGCCATCAAGTCAGTCTGAAGCGGCTTATGGTCCCTTTGGCAGCATATTGCAGGGATTGCAGCAAGCTGCTCAGCAGCAACAACAGCCTCCAGCAAAGAAAAGAAAATGCTCTGAAAGTTCGTCAAATGCTGAGGAAGTATCAATGGGAGAGTTTGAGACTACACAAAAGAAATACGAGTTCCTACATCAATATTTTATGCAGAATGAAGCTAATGCAGAGCTTAAACAGCAATTTATACTACAGCAACAGCAACAGCAGCAGGGAAATGAAACGGATTTGGAGTTAGAGTTCTTGAGCAATTTCTATCAGCAAAGTGAACTAAAGAAGGTTAATAGCTACGATTTTTTATTGCAATATTATCGCAAAAATGAGGATTCATTGAAGCAACACAATCAGCAATTGTCGTTTAGCTCCAGCAAGAAGCCAACAATTGAATTTTTACTACAATACTATCAGCTAAATGAGTCGAAGAAGTTTTTTCAGTTAGCTGCCTCGCCCCAAACAAAGTCTCGGCCGTCGTCGCAGCAGCCGAACGCGACGACGGATGAACCAAACAAATTGATCGGCGTACAGGAACAGCAAGAGAAAAAGGTTAAAATTGAGCAAAATGAATATCTGGAGGAGGAGCGGGAGAATAGTATCGAGCCAGTAGGCACTCAAGGTTGTCTAACTGATTCAAATGATCTGCTGACGCCTGATGAGAAGCTCAATAATAATCATATCAACATCAATATCAATGAAGCTCAACGTATGCTAAGCAGAGATTCGAAGGAAAATGATATTGTTGAGAGTCGTGACAAGTTGGAGCAACTGAACAAATCGAATGAGCCAGTCAACGGAGACAAACAGAAGTCGCCTAACGATAAGCCGCAGTATTTTCAAAATCTTGAAGACTTCCTCGACGCAACAATGATTGAGAATAATTCGCAAATGATAACATTCAATGACGACGATAATCCAAGTCCAAAAGTTGAGAGTGTCAAAGCCAATGATTGTTTGCCTTTGGACACTGCTTCAGTACAGCTCAGCGCTCCATCCAAGCAAAACAAACGGCTAAGAACAACAATACTTCCAGATCAATTAAACTTCCTGTATGAGTGCTACCAAACCGAGTCCAATCCCAGCCGTAAAATGCTTGAGGAAATTTCCAAAAAGGTCAATCTTAAAAAACGTGTGGTACAAGTAAGTCGAAAAGCTATTTTATATATCTACATATATACATTTCTATGTAATTGAAATTGATGTTAGTATATTTCCGAAAAGTATTAAGCATTATTACAACTCTAGTTCCTAATACTACCTTGTAATACAGGTATCAAACAGAGGGTAAATGTGGGGCAAGAAGACAAACTGAGTCGATTTGGACATGTTAGTCCAGTCTTTCTGTTTATCTGTCCGTATGATGTCTCAGCGAACTCATATATTCAAATACTTTAATTTTAATTTTGGATTCTTAGTTTGCATATGGTAGAGGTAAATTCCTGTCGGGCACTCCCGACCTTGTTTTCATTTAATCTCCTTTTAGTTCAGATTATTTAATCGTATTTCCATTACTATTTACTTTGATATTTTCTAAACTTACTTTTACTTTTACTTACTTACTCCTTAATTTTTATACTCTGAACCCATTGAAAATGGGAAATCAGGGTATAATGGTTTTGTTGAAATGTATGTAACATGCAGAAGGAGGTGTGGCAGACCCCATAAAGTATATATATTCTTGATCAGGGTGACAAACCGAGTCGATTTAGCCCTGTCCGTCTGTCCGTCCGTCCGTCCGTCTGTCCGTATGTTTGAACGCGCCGATCTCAGAATCTTTATAGCTAGAGACTCCTTATTTTGTATTTAGTTGCATGTGTGTTTTATACAATTTTGATTTTTGTTATATTTTGGATGCCACGCCCCTTTCGCCCCAAATTTGCAAAAAACGTATTTTAAGTGCTAGAGACTTGTGCTTCAACACATACACATATATGAATGACGTAATCACGCTCTGAAAGTTTGATAAAAAAGTCCATCTACAAAGGAACTTATTCAACAATTAACTTCCCATAATACTGCTCTGACTGCAGCCTGAGCGCAGTCGCTGCGTAAACTGCGCAGTCAGCAGAGCGCTCGCTTATGCGTGCCGGCGTATGTGTGTGTGTATGTGTGTGTGCATGTGTTGCTTGTATTTATATATGCTAAATAAGTATAAAATGTTTGGAATATCGGCTCATCGCAAGGTTCAGGGGATCTCCTAGTCGGGATCTCCTAGTCGGGTACCCCCGACTAGAGCTTTCTTACTTGTTACTTTTACAGTTATTATTATTAAAATTTTGTTTGCTTTCTTTTATATTTTTTTTTTATTTTTTTAGTGAAATTTCATTTGAATTTATTCAGAAGCCAAGTGGAAGAACAAAACTGCGAACTGTGTACTAAAATTAGAACCCAAAACAAACGCTTTTATCAGTTAAGAAGTGACCGAAAATCAAAAATCAAATTTACCTAACGCCAAGTAAAGCCCCCACATATTAAAGCGACATCTATATTCTCAATGTGAAAATGAAGAAGAAGATCTATCTGATATTTTATATCGGATGTCAGCTGCATTGGAGTAAGATTTTCTATTTAAAATATGTTTAAGCAAATTTTCTACTAATTTAAATCAGAGGAGGCTTAGGAAGGATTGTTTAAGATTACTAAAAATGTTTTGCGCCCATTGTAAATTTTGGAAAAAAAGTTTACGAATATCGCGAAATTTTGTTTTCGAAAATTATTTATTCATTCATCAATTTGAAGTTTGTTTCAAAGTAATCCCCAATAGACATTATACATTATACATTCCAATCCTCGAAGCACTTCAAAAAGTATATTTTTTTTGTGATCTTGTTCAGCTCCTTCTTCGATACCGTCTTTATCTCATTAGTCGGAGGCAAGAAAAAAAAAGTGAGAACGTTGCAGTCGGGCGCTACCGACTGCGGAATACTCATTCACACCCGCATAGATCACGCCCATTGCCACGCCCCCAATTGGTTTGTACATATATAATTTGTTAGAAATCAATAGAGGAGATCAGCAGTAATATCGTCATAAAATTTGGATTTTCTCACTGAGAATCGGAAAAACATACAGTTTTTCCCAATTTGCCACGCCTCCAGTAGGCGTAGATATATAATTTTTGGCCAGTTCTTAGAAGTGGTGAAGGGTAACGAAAGTGTGAAATTTGGATGCTTACAATAAAAAAATGCGAAAATTACAGGGTATTTTCGCATGGTATGCCCCAAAAGGAGCGTAAAAATTATTTTTAGGTCATCGATAGAGGAGCGCACCAGTAACTCAACCATTCAATTTTAAATTTTCTAGACTCGCCATATCTTTTTCATCTTGAGCTTTCAACCCGAGTATATATACCAAATCAAGTCTCTAGCATCAATAGTGCTCAAAATATAACAGAACTTGAAAAATCAGATCCGATTTTCCACGCCCCTAGTAGGCGTGGACGTAGAGTTTTCTGGTTGATCTTCATAGTATCGTTACCGTAACCGTTATTTATTTATTTATTTATTTATTTATTTATTTATTTATAATAATTAATTAATTAATATAACAGAACTTGAAAAATCAGATCCGATTTTCCACGCCCCTAGTAGGCGTGGACGTAGAGTTTTCTGGTTGATCTTCATAGTATCGTTACCGTAACCGTTATGGTAACCTACGTGCCAAATTTGGGAGTTCTAGCTTGAATTTTGCCACGCGATTTGCCACGCCCCCAATTGGCGTAGATATATCCGCCGTAGGAATTTGATCTTGGGTTGTCAACTCGAGTATACATTCCAAATTGCAAGAGATATCGGAAAATGCATTTTCCGATTTGCCACGCTCCTAGTGGGCGTATCGGGAAAATCTTGGCACTTTATAATTCGAGGGTATACACGAGTATATGTTTCAAATTCAAGTCTCTAGCTTCAAAACTGTGCAAATGGTTTGCGTTCATACGGACAGACGGACGGACAGCGTGACGGACATTCCACAAAACCAATATACTCATTTCACTTTGTGCATGAGTATAAATACACATTTAACTAAATGCAAAATTTCGAGACTATATTTAGACGGACTGTAACATTCTTGCTTGTTTCTATGACTACAAGATTTTCGAGTTGGAGATTATTATTTTTTTGTTTGCGAAAGTCTGTTAAATACATTTGCACAATAATAGAGACAATATTGCTATATAGTTTGCTAAAATAGTTAAATGTATGTTTGTAGTTGCTATTCGACTATTGATTAATTCGGCTTCTTTCGCAATGGACTTTTAGGTTTGGTTTCAGAACTCACGGGCTAAAGATAAGAAATCAAGGAATCAACGACAATATGCACACATTTCGGATGACAACAACAGTTTTGACGGATCCAGTAGCAAGGAGGCTGGCAACAACAGCAGTAATAGCAACAATGGATGTGGTGGTGGTGCTGTTGGTGGCATCAAATCAACTAAATCTCTAGAACTGAGCCAAGAGGCCACCGATCAGCAGCTGCAAGATTGCCAATTATGTCAAATACCACAGGTTAATATGCATAAGCATGCATTCAGCGTCGAGCACATATGCAAGATGAAGGAGCTGCTTGAGCACACCAGTGAGCTCTATGCGCACAGCAATGCTAGTGGCAGTGACAACGATAACGAGTGCGACAGGGACAGAGAGCGGCGCTTCTACAGTCTCTCGAAAGCATTTCTACTGCAGCACGTCGTATCGAATGCGAGCAATAACATAACACCCATCTCCTCTACTGGGCAACTGGATGATGGAAATAATTGCTTATTGAACTACGACCCAAATGCATCAGTGACGGCTGCCACTGATTTGAGAGACGGAAGACCGGTTACGACGACAGCGGGCCATCGTCACTTGGCCGGAGACATTGCCGTATCCGTAAAAGACAACGACATCGATATGCCAGAGGCTGGCAGAAAGAATTCGTCGTCCAATCGGGACCTAATGCAACAACTATTCAATCGCAATCACATCACTGGTAAGATTTGCGAAATCACAAGGATCGCCCCAGCGGAATTAAAAATTATATTTCTATTATTATTTTATATATTTTATTTTAATTCGCTATGTTTTACATATATGTTTTAAATGATTTCGTGATTCTCGCTTTTTTTTTTAGTATTAACATTGAATTAGATATGTGATATAGATGCAGGCATGCATGCATGTATGCATGCACGCATACCAGAACAGATGTAGACATGCCTACAAGTATATACATACATGCGTGTATATGCCTGCATTTATACGATGCACATATGTGGCGTGAATGTGTATGCATATGATGTATGCGTAGGCATGTTAGTGTATACATGTATATGCGTGTACGCATGCATGTTAGCAATACAAGAGTGCTTGAATTGAAGTGTGCATACGAGTTATGTGCATGCATGTCAAAGTACACTTGTACATGCTTATATTCCTGCTTCCTTCTATTAACATGTACGTGCGTGCAAGCATTCGGGACTCCTGAAAAGTCACATAGACATTTCTTAAGAAATGTCCACTAATATACACCCAAACATATATGTATATGTATGTTGTTTATTTATTAGACTTTTTAATTTTTAGCTACATGTTCAACTATGTATGTGCGCCCAATGATGTAGCATTATATATTCATTCGCATAACGTAATGTCAAAGACTAAACAAAAATTGATTTTAAAGACGAATATGGGTTAGCTAGTTAACAAACTATATATTTACATATGCCTCGCAATTTCTTATTCATAATGGATATATATATAGTATGTACGAATGGAATGCATACAAAACTGATAATTAAGTTGTCCCTTAAGCATCAAGTAATTAAGAAAAAGCTATACATATGTAGTACTATCTCTAATGAACCAGGAAACACAATCTTCCAGTTTACACTCAACACTAAAAGTGCTCTAACTTATATATATTTATACATATATATTTGTCTATATATGAAATATATATGTAATTCCTGATTGATAGCCTAAGTAGTGTACATACCTCAACGAACTTTGTTTTATTTGAGTATAAAAATATAAACAAAACAATTTATATTACAAACTGGAATTATTTTAATTTTTAAAAGTCTGTACAAAAAAAAATAAATCCTTTTTTGATTAAAACCTTTAAAATTTAATTTTTTCAATTAATTTATTTTTTTATTTTATTTATTTTGCTTTTTTAATCTTAATTTTTATGAATATTGTATACCCTATACCCATTAAAAATGTACAAACAAAAATAATTATTGTATATATTGTGCAAATGAAATAAGACAGATAAAAATATACCCGTCTTAAGAACAGACACACACAGACACTATAAGAGACAAATAACTAAAACATTTTGATTAAGGGTATAGGGTATGCGAGAAGTCATTCACTTACGATTTGAAATCGGTATGCAGTAGTAAAGAATTTTTTCTAAACAGTTATAGGTGGCAAATAATTTGGAATACTTTAACTAACCGACTTGACATGGCTTGTGAGGTAAGTAATAATATATATGTATACATATAAATAGATATCTACGATTATTGCATATGATTCCCATTTATTCATTTACAGATATCAATTAGTGTCTCATTATCACTTTGATGTAACCAGAAAGCAGAGAAAAAGAAGAAAGAGGATGTTAAAACCTTATTATATCCCTATTATATATATATATATATATATATATATATATATATATATATATATATGGTATATATATATATATATATATACACCATATGAAAACTTGAAAGTTCCTATTTTAAAGAAATTTAATGCGACTAAATTTATACTAATGTATTGTATGTGTAAGTCAACGAGATTACATTAATATTTAATATAAGAGTTACATAACTATACGGAAGTGTTCCTAACTATTCAAAAAAAAAAAAAAAAAAAAAATATATATATATATATATATATATATATATATATATATATATGTAGCAATAATCTTAACATAAATTATTATCTAATTATTATAAATGAAGAAAAAATTATAAAAAAGAAAAAAGAAAGAAAGAGAAATAATCTGCCTACGCAGATCTCTCGATGTTTGCGAAGGAGTTAATTTACAATTTTGTTTTCTCAATATATACTTAGAGTAATACATACATACATACAAACAATCATACTATTTATAAATATATTTATATATATATATATATATATATATATATATATATATATATATATATATCTATCTCAAACAACTAGATGACGCGAGAAGAGAACGTTCGAATTAGAGAGATGCAAACTGAGTTCCTAGCATTATATTGCTTTATGCCTTTATTTTCTATTTAAGATATATTACTAAAACAATATATAAATATATATTGAAAAAAAAACATCTGAACAACGTAGATGCAACTTTTCCCTTGTCGGAAAGCACAACAAATGGTATACATACATATGTAAATAGCATATATATATATACCAAAATGCCCAATATTTCCATGTTTTAAAATTCCTAAATATATATATTTTTTTCACATTATTTTTATTTACCTTTATTATTGCATAACATGTTCTTCAAAATTGTATTAAAAAAAAACAACATGCGTGCGCGCATATGCAACAAATTATTTTAGAAAACGTGCCAATGCTCTAGTTTCCCATGCATTCATACATACATATCGTCGAATATATGTATGTATACGTCTAAATGCAAAATTTTTTGCCGACACTGACTGACTGACTGATTAACTATAATAAACAAACTAAAACTGACTGCAAAATACGTGCTCACAGCTAAACCTATTAAAATATTAACATTATTCAGTTATAGGTCCTATATGGATATATATATTTTATATATGTTTTATTTATTTTATTTTATATATATATATATAGATCAAATATATATATATATCAATATTTCGTATAGAAGTAGTCGGATATGCCTCCCTAGACCACCTATATATATATATATATATATATATATATATATATATTTATTTGTAGAATTAAATCAAGACAGTTTGACATATATATATATATATATATATTTTTTTTTTATATATATGTATATATAGATATATATGTATATATATAAATATACGTATATTTAGATAATTAGGTGGTCCAGTGAGGCATATCCGACTGGCTCTACTGCTTTGCAGCTACGTAATGCCACAGTCACTCTGTTACTTATCATATTATAATATTATGTATTTTGTTATTGATATATTTGGTAACTTTAAAATATGTATCATCATGTGAGTCACAGATTCGTTAAAAAATTGATGGAAGAGCTTGCTGGCTTAAATCGTAGATCAAATCAAGCGTTATCAATAATCATCCAAATCCTAAATCTATGTTTGAATAAATTCACTTAAGAACAATGCTGTTCCTGACTTGCTTCTGATCACTAATGTGCCAGGCCTCTTTGAATGGGGATTTCCCTTGAGAACGCAAATCTATTTCACAATTAAGTAAATAAAAAGTTATATTTATTTTCTGATTTTCTACATCATTTGTTATATATTCTTTAAGCTTCCATGACAGTGTCAAATATTATAACGTTATATGTGAACATCATCATCTCTATTTGTGTTCTTATACGTTAGCCACAATGAAATGAAAAACGGAAAAGCTGCGATCTGAATTCCTGTTGAAAATGGCTGAATACTGTTAATAGCAGGCTGAAAGAGTCTGCCTATATATGTAATATATATATATATATATATATATATATATATATATATATATATTTATATATATATATCTATATATATATATATATATATATATATATATATATATATATATATATATATATATATATATATATCTATATGTATAGGCATAATCGTTTTTCTGACTGTCTGACAATCTCTCGGCGGTCTCAACACTGTCAATTTAAATTTATGACGCAGTAGATGGTTATTAATCCCATCGGTGTGCCATTTTAGGGAGAGTTTATGGTATCTCAGTGTCAAGCACTCCCGAAGAAGAAGATCAAATAGAATGTGAATGTGATCCGAGGGTGGTCCAAAGATAATTTTTGTTGAAGAGCTACGCATATTGCAGGACAACTGTAAAACTCAATATTACTGAAATTAATATGATAAATTTCAAATTGTGAATGTGCTTAACTACATAATTCTCCAGAGGTGTATTTGAAGAATTTCAAATTATATATTTTACTATTGAAACTCAATTATTAACAATATTTAAAGCAATTTTTATTTTTAAATAAACTCCATTATTAACAATTTTTAAAATGTAGAATTGATGGTTCCTAAGTAATGAATAAACTGAAACATAGTTAATTTCAACTCTTTTTGTTACCTGCATGGAACAGAAAACTTTTGAAACATGTATAAATATATATACCAATTTCTGAGTTTAAGAAACAAACTTTAAATTACAAGTTCCTATAGCATTAAAAATAACTAATTCTTTAGCCATAAGAACGAACTTATATGCATAACCTATAGATTTAAACATTAAAACATTCAAATATATATGTATATATATATATATCTATCTATATATTAACTAAAGAAAACCTCGCAAGAAAATGAAAAAATAGAACATTGAAATGTTATATATATATATATATATATATATATATATATATATATATGCATGAGTTGCATATAGCCTCCCTATACTCCTTTCATTTATTTCTACACACACTTGGCTAATTACTTAACCTATTTGACCTGTGGACCTATCTATGGTTCAACAATATACCCCTAAAAGTTGACGACATATCAACGTATTTGATAAGAAGAAATCGCCCGACACACACATACGCCCACAACCAAGTATATATATATATATATATATATATATATATATATATATATATATATATATATATATATATATATATATATATATATATATATATATATATTACACATAGATGTATATTGATATGCTTGCGATGTATGTATGTATTACAAAAAAGAACAAGGAATGTAAGTATGGATTCATTCTTAATTAATTCTAACAAACATTTCATTCACCCAGACTTTCGCACAAATTCTATTCCATACACATATATACATACAAATATATACATACACACCCAAAGCATTCATTCCGTGTAAGTGTAGGTACACAAAACAACAATAATCATAATGTTAATCAAGAGTTGCTGCAATACTTGCATAGAAATATACTATAAAAAAAAAAAAAATAAAAAAAATAAATATATATATATATATATATATATATATATATATATATATATATATATATATATATATGTATATATATATTTATATTTATATATATAAATAATTTATAAAGTTCCTATTATAATAAATGGCAAAAGATGTGCAGATATTATAAAATTATAAATAAAAAAAACCAAAACATGCAAAAATCTATGAGTCATAAACTTATTTCTTTTGGGGTTAACAAAAATGGATCTAATCCTGTATAAGTGTATATAAGCACTAACCATACAACCCAACATTTGAAGTTGTTCGATCTTGTGAATATGTGTGCGTACGGTCAAATGAGCCTTTCTGGAGCTACAGCAGTATTTTGGTAATAAAGATTATGGTTGGGTGCATCCTGGCACCTGTGAATAGATATGAATTTCCTGACCCGATTAAATCTCTTATAGCCCACTAACCGATATATTTGAAAGAATTAAATAACCTTATTAGTTAGTGAACTGCTATGATTTTTATACTCATTCACAAAGTGAAATGAGTATATTGGTTTTGTGCAATGTCCGTCACGCTGTCCGTCCGTCCGTCCGTCCGTCTGTCCGTCTGTCCGTCTGTCCGTATGAACGCAAACCATTTGCACAGTTTTGAAGCTAGAGAGTTGAAATTTGGAATATATACGTGTATACCCTCGAATTATAAAGTGTCAAGATTTTCCCGATACGCCCACTAGGGGCGTGGCAAATCGGAAAATGCATTTTCCGATATCTCAGAAACACTACTTCTAGAAGTGCTAGAGAGTTACAATTTGGAATGTAGACTCGTGTTGACAACTCAAGATGAAAAAGCTATGGCGGATATATCTATGGGTAAAACTGTATCTTCTACAGTTTTAAAGCTAGAACGTCCAAATTTGACAAGTAGGTTACTGCTACGATTCTACGAAGATCGATTAAAAAACTATATGTCCACGGCTACTAGGGGCGTGGCAAATCGGATCTGACTATATAGTGATTTTTCAAATTATATTCTGTTATATTTTGAGCACTATGAATGCTAGAGACTTGAAATTTGGTATATATACTCGGGTGAACAACCCAAGATGAAAACGATACGGCGGATAAATCTACGCCCATAATGGGCGTGGCAATCCGCAAAAGTTTGTAGCTCCTATAGTTTTAGAGCTAGAAGCTTCAAATTGGATGGTAGAGTTACTGGTGAGCTCCTCTATCGATGACCCAAAATATTTTTTACGCCCCTTTTGGGGCATGTCCGCCTAAAATATACCCTGTAATTTTCGCATTTTTTGAGTGTCGGCATCACTGGGGCGTCTACGCCACTGTACGTTTTTCCGATTCTCAGTGAGAAAATCAATATTTTATGACGATATTACTGTTGATCTCTATTGATTGCCAAAAAATTATATATATACAAACCAACTGGAGGCGTGGCAATGGGCGTGAGCTCTGCGGGTGTGAATGAGTATTCCGCAGTCGGTAGCGCCCGACTGCAACGTTCTTACTTGCTTCGATTTAAAAATGTTTTTGGGCCTATGTTATTAAAGTAATTATAATTAATATATAATCTTATACGATATAAGTAGACACATTTATATTAATGTGTAGATGTAAGTATGTGTGTGTGTATGTGCATATGTCCACAAGATCGATCAACGTTGGGTTTTTACCATTGCCACAGCCATCTAAAGTTTCGCATACAGGCACACAACTGCTCATACATGTAAGCAAGGGATTGTAAGTGTGTGTGCCCGCTCGTCGCTAACAAACTAGGAGATACCCTGAACCCTGTGAAGTGCCAATCTTCCCAACATTCAACGCTTATTTTAAACTTTATCTGCGCGTGCTATACAGGAACCTATATAAAAAATTTTAAGTCTAGCTCGTATAGGTTCAAAGATCGACGCGTTCACACATGCGGTCGGACGGACAGACGGACAGACGGACATGGCTATATCGACTCAGTTCGTCGAACTGATCAAAAATATATATACATATAATTTTTGGCCAGTTCTTAGAAATAGTGAAGGGTAACGTCAGTGTGAAATTTTGATGCCGACACTCAAAAAAATGCGAAAATTACAGGGTATATTTTAGGCGGACATGCCCCAAAAGGGGCGTAAAAAATATTTTGGGTTTTCGATAGAGGAGCTCACCAGTAACCATTCAGCCATTCAATTTTGAAGCTTATAGCTCTTTAACTATAGGAGCTATAAACTTTTGAGGTTTGCCACGCCCCCTATGAGTGTAGATATATCCGCCATATCTTTTTCACCTCGGGTTGTCAACCCGAATATACATATCAAATTTCAAGTCTCTAGTCAATAGTGTTCAAAATATTACAAAATTTGAAAAATCACTATATAGCCAGATCGGATTTGCCACGCCCGTAGTAGGCGTGGACTTATAGTTTTTAAGTGTCATTTTCCGATTTGCCACGCCCCTAGTGGGCGTATCGGGAAAATCTTGACACTTTATAATTCGACGGTATACATGAGTATATATTCCAAATTTCAAGTCTCTAGCTTCAATGGGATGGTATCCAAAATGAGATAAAAACAAGTAAGAACGTTGCAGTCGGGCGCTACCGACTGCGGGATACTCATTCACACCCGCACAGCTCACGCCCATTGCCACGCCCCAATTGGTTTGTGCATATATAATTTTTTGGAAATCAATAGAGTTAGATCAGCAGTAATATCGTCATAAAATTTTGATTTTCTCACTGAGAATCGGAAAAACGTACAGTTTTTCCCGATTTGCCACGCCCCCACTGGGCGTAGACATATAATTTTTGGCCAGTTCTTAGAAGTAGTGAAGGGTAACGTCAGTGTGAAATTTTGATGCCGACACTCAAAAAATGCGAAAATTATAGGGTATTTTTTAGCCGGGCATGCCCCATAAGGGGCGCAAAAATTATTTTTGGGGCATCGATAGAGGAGCTCATTAGTAGTCAACCATCTAATTTTGAAGCTTCTAGCTCTAAAACTGTAGGAGCTATAAGCCCCCTATGGGCGTAGATATATCCGCCATATCTTTTTCATCTTGGGTTTTCAACTCTAGTATATATACCAAATTTCAAGTCTCTATCATCAATAGTGCTCAAAATATTACAGAATTTCAAAAATCACTATATAGTCAGATCCGATTTGCCACGCCCCTCGTAGGCGTGGATATATAGATTTTTGGTCAATCTTCATAGGATCGTAGCAGTAACCTACTTGTCAAATTTGGGCGTTCTAGCTTAAAAACTGTAGAAGATACAGTTTTACCCGATTTGCCACGCCCCCAATGGTGGGCCGCCATAACTTTTGATCTCAGATTGTCAACACGAGTCTACATTCCAAATCGCAACTCTCTAGCACTTCTAGAAGTAGTGTTTCTGAGATATCGGAAAATGCATTTTCCGATTTGCCACGCCCCTAGTGGGCGTATCGGGAAAATCTTGACACTTTATAATTCGAGGGTATACACGAGTATATATTCCAAATTTCAACTTTCTAGCTTCAAAACTGTGCAAATGGTTTGCGTTCATACGGACAGACGGACAGACGGACGGACGGACGGACGGACAGACGGACGGACAGCGTGACGGACATTGCACAAAACCAATATACTCATTTCACTTTGTGAATGAGTATAAAAATCAAAATTATATAAACTCCACATTATACTAAATACAAAATGTGGGAGATATAAATTTATAACTGAATTTCGAAAATGTTTTAAATCGATAACTTAAAAAAAAAACAAATTTATCGATTTTTTTAAACAAACTCGACCTGTGCGTGCTAAACACGGATTTACATAATATTTGAGAGCGACGCGTTTACACGTTCACATACGAACGGACGAACAGACGGGCAGACGGACATAACTACATCGACTCAGTTCGTCGAGCTGAGCAAGAATATATATACTTTATGGGTAGGATGACCATATGTCCTGGAATTCCGGGACATGTCCCGCTTTTGGAGGCATTGTCCCGGTGTCCCGACCTGACTCGAAATTGTCCCGGTTTTCTACTGTTCTACTGTTCCGAGAAAAATGAAGGAAATGTAACGAATTGTGTAGAATATTTGTTGGAGAAAAAATATCCATAGACGATTCACTCTTGTTCGACCAAGTTGCAACTGGGTAGTCGTCGGACGGACAGACGGACAGGGCGCAATCAACTCAGCTCGTCGCCCTGATCAAGAATATATATATTTTAGGGGGTCTGCCACCATTATACCCTGTTTTCCCATTTTCAATGGGTTCAGGGTATAAAAATAAAGCTGTTTTTAACCGAAAGGAAAACGAAGCAAAAATAACACAAGGAAAGCGGGGAATAAACCCACAAAAATAAATCCAAATTGTCATAATGACCTTTTTTTTAAGTATTTATTCTAAAATCCTGAATCCGCCAACTACCGTATCACATACAAAACGAGCTGGAGTTAATCCCTCTATACGGGCAAAGTGACCCAGCCAACGAAGATGCTGAATGTTAATTCGCTTGACTATGTCCACATCGCCGTATAGCTCATTCCACCTGATACGATAGGTTTCGCTAACGCAAATAGGTTCGAAGATATTGCGTAAAATTTTTCTCTTGAAGGCACCAAGAGCAGCTGAATCTGACCGCGTCACTGTCCAGGCTCCGCACCATAAAGTAGCACTGGAATGATGAGTGTCTTGTAAAGTGTTACCTTTGTCTTACGAGAGGGGGTTCTTTTTATACCCTGAACCCATTGAAAATGGGAAATCAGGGTATAATGTTTTTGTGAAAATGTATGTAACAGGCAGAAGGAGACATCGCAGACCCCATAAAGTATATATATTCTTGATCAGCTCGATGAGCTGAGTTGAAATAGCCCTGTCCGTCTGTCCGTCCGTCCGTCCGTCCGTCCGTCCGTCCGTATGAACGCAGCGATCTCGTAAACCACAAAAGCTAGATATGTGAAATTTTCAGAGAATACTCGTCTATAGCCTACGCAGTACGATTTTTTTTTAGATTTTCGATAACTCATCCCGTTTCCTTATTATCGATAAAAATCAATAACTTTTCTTCGGTTAAGCATACCGTAAGAGCTAGAGACTCTAAATTCACTGTGTAGATCCGTGTAATGAATGCGGACATTATGTAATTTGGATTTTAGATGACACGCCCCCTTCGCCCCAAATTTGCAAAATTCGTATTTCAAATACTAGAGACTTGTGCTTTGGCAGATACACACATATGAATGACATAATTACGCTGTGAAAGTTTGATTAAGAAAGTCAATCCACAAAAAAAGTTATTAAACATTTAATTTCCCATACAATAGGCATATTGCAGCCCGAGCGCAGTCGCTGCGTCAACTGCGCAGTCAGCAGAGCGCGTGTTTATGCGTGCGTGCGTATGCATGTGTGTATGTGTGTGTGTTGCTCGCAATATTTGTATATGTAAAACAAGTAAGAGTGCTCTAGTCGAGACGGCTCGACTACGAGATACCCTGAACCCTGCGAAGATCCAATCTTCCCAACATTATATGCTTACTTTATTTTGCTTATTTCAACTCAGCTCATCGAGCTGATCAAGAATATATATACTTTATGGGGTCTGCGATGTCTCCTTCTGCCTGTTACATACATTTCACAAAAACATTATACCCTGATTTCCCATTTTCAATGGGTTCAGGGTATAATAAGAACATAATGTTGGGAAGATTGGCTCTTCGCAGGGTTCAGGGTATCTCGTAGTCGAGCCGTCGATAACTTTTATCGTTTTAATGTTATCGATTTAAAACGTTATCGAAACGCAGTTATAAATTTATATCTCCCGCATCTTTAGAGCTAGAGTCTCCAAATTTTGTATTCAGTATAATGTGGAGTTTATACAATTTTGATTTTTGTCAATTTTGATTTTTGTCAAATTTTTGATACCACCACCCTTTCCTTCCCTTTCCCCCCAAACTTGTAAAATCCGTATTTCAAATACTAGAGACTTGTGCTTTGGCAAATATACACATATAAATGACAGAATCACGCTCTGAAAGTTTGATTAAGAACGTCCAACTACAAAAGAAGTTATTAAACATTTAATTTCCCATAGTAAAGCCTATGAGCGCAGCCCACGCTCTGTCGCTGCGCTAACTGCGCAGTCAGCAGAGCGCGTGCTTATGCGTATGTGTATGTGTGTATGTGTGTGTGCATGTATTGCTTGTATACATGTATATGTTAAATAAGCATAGAATGTTTGGAGTATCGGCTCTTCGCAGGGTTCAGGGGATCTCCTAGTCGGGTACCGCCGAATAGAGCTTTCTTACTTGTTAGTTTTCATTTGCCTACTGACATCATTGTTACTGATCACTGCAGTTCCTAAATAGACAAAGTCCTTGACAAAGGTAAGAGTCAAGACGTCGCGATTCTCTGCACACAATGAACTTTGTTCTGCCCATGTTTACTGCAAGTAACATCACGATACCGCAGTAACAAGATTGCGAGTCGCCTTGTCTGAGACTCCGCTATTGAAGGTTTCGGATTGGTCATTTCCTACCTTGACAGAGCTGATGGTGTTTCTCAATGTCATACTACAAAGCCGTATTAGCTTTGCAGGAACACCAAACTCAGACATGTTAGCGTAAAGGCGTTCTCGCCGTGGGCAAAAAAAAAAGCCACTTTAAAATCGACGAACAGGTGGTACGACTTGATTTGGTTCTCATGTGCTTTTTCCAGGATTTGGCGCAATGTGAAGATCTGGTCAACTGTGGGCTTACCAGTATGAAAGCCGCATTGATACGGTCCGATCAACGCTTCAGCATATGGCTTTAGTCTCTCACACATTACGGTTGTGACAACCTTGTATGCGACGGGAAGAAGGCTGATGCCACGGTATTTGGTGCGTTGTGTTGCATGCTTCATCCTTCACTGATGTTGTTGTCGTCCATGGGTGCACCAAAACCTAATTTAAGGATTAGGAATCCCGCCGCACACTTTGGTTTATAACTCAGCGGATGCCGAGTTACAATCCAGGGAAAACCACGTGGAGGTAGTATGTCGACTTGAAGATTGCAGGGACAAGGATCACACTGGTGGCCACCAAGTTGGACGCAATCAGTAGCTTTACCTTGTATACTCCCCCCACTCGTATACAGTATTGCAAGTGTATTTTTCGATTTGCCACGCCCCTAGTGGGCATATCGGGAAAATCGTCGAAATGGTTTGCTTTCATACGGACAGACGGACGGACAGCAAGACGGACATTGCACAAAAAAAAACTCCTTTTGCTTCCCTATACAACTCTAATACATTTCTAAAGAAGAGTGCTCTAGGTGAAACTGCTCGACTAGGAGATATCCTGAACCCAGCGTGCGTCCTGACAGACGAACGGGCGGACAGACGGACATAGCTATATCAACTCAGATCGTCGCCCTGATCAAGAATATAGACACATTATAGGGTCTGACACGCCTCCTTCTGCCTGTTACATACATTTTAACAATACCATTATACCCTGGTTTCGTATTTTCAATGGGGTCAGGGTATAAAAACACAAAACCAATATACTCCTCTTTCATAAGTTGAACAAGTATTAACTAAATAAGATCCAAATTCATATTCATATTTCAATTCAGTAGTCACGGGACGAGTTTCCGATATCTTTTCAGCCTTCGATGCTACGAAATGAAGGTAAAAAAAAAAAAATATATATATATATATATATATATATATATATATATATATATATATATATATATATATATATATATATATATATATATATATAGTATATTAAAATGGTTCATACTCGTAAATAAAAACTAAAACATTTATTTGAAATAGTATTATTTAAACGAATGTAAATGCAATTATCTACATATTATTAAGTATACCAATCTTATCCTTAAGTCCTAATCTTTCACATACACAGCTACAAGTTCGTTAAGTTCAGAAAATACTCGAAACATTAGAGATGACATTTAGAGTGAGTATTTATTAAAATGCATGCCTAATACGTACACATGGAACTACGTTTATACGCCAGAAATCCTACAATCACAAACTCTGCGAAAATAGATTAAGTACGAATAATTTTGTTCTTTCAATATTATATTTATTGTAATGTTAATGTTAAATCAACTCAGTTCAGAGAACTATTTTAGGCGTATAAACGTACCATATATATATATATGTATATATAGTTGTTTTGTAAATAATATTAACACAGCTCCTATATATATATATATGTATATATAGTTGTTTTGTAAATAATATTAACACAGCTCCTAAACAAATTTCAATTTTAAGAAGTCCGCTCATTATGGCAAATATAGCCGAATTGTCTTCTCCAATATAAAAATATTACTTTTTTCTAAAATAAAATGAAATCCATATCCAAAATTCTTTTAAATTATAAAAAATAAATTTTTAATACAATGTATGTATAACATCGATCGAACAGAACTAAAACAGAACAGAATTAGTTATGTAATGGAGGTAAACACAATTAGGGTCGAGAATGACTTCTCAAGTGCTCTTAGATCATTGATATTTAACCGATCTACCAAATCGAGTAAAACCAAATCAATCAAAATTCTTAAAGTAGTATTACGGCAGTCGGTGAAGCACGACGCACATAATTTATAACTGATTTTTTATTTTCCTATCGATTTTCGTTTATGCGTTTTGCAGATTTTTGACAATAACGAAATATTGTTACGCTAATAAATATGAGAATAACATATATTATATGGATAATAGCGCCATGGGTGATATTTACATAGATGAAAATGCAAAAATTAAAGCAAATTTAAAAATTTGAAAAATTATAAAAAGTTTTTAAACTTATGTGTTAAACACCAATATGACTGTTCCATATATCACTTTTTGTGCCTTTGTTTAATGTTTTGTTTTTTATTCTGAAGATTTGTTGTTTTCTTTATAAACACCACGTACCAATCTATCAGCAGAGGTTAATAAGTTAATATTTTATGTATTGCACAGTACTGCACAGAATAAAACAGGAATTAGAAAAGAAAAAATGCAGAGTCTAAATAAACAAAAATCGAACATATCTTAAGTGTGGACTTCAATAATTTGATGTGATTAGTTATATGATGATATAACCTTAAATCTATTGGATAAAACGAATTAATGTCCTGCTGCTTCTCATATATGTTTAATTAATTCATTAATTAATTAAGCTTTCGTTATGCTTACAAAATAAATTTATTAGGCGGAATCTTTGGTTATCTTGTTTAATTTTAAAATTTACTTAAAACTAACTATATATATATATATATATATATATATATATACATATATATATATATATAACGGCCTAGCCGCAGAGATTGCTAAACGAACTCGTATCTTAGTAGTTCTTCCTCTTTTAATAGCCCGTGTAGCCGCTAATGTCGGTCGGCTTGAGCCGCTCAAAGACGCTCAAGTGGTGCGCTGCCGGATGTCCTGCGTGATGATGTGGATGATGCGAATGCGGGTGTGGATGTGGGTGCGGATGTGGATGCGTATGTGGATGTGCATGTGCAAAGCCTGTGTAATTAGCCTGCTGCCCATAATGGGCATACGGATAATTTGGACTGGGCACGTGCAACGTAGGCGCACCACTCTGCACGCTATAGGATCCATATTCGGGTGCCGATGTACCATGCTGCGGCCCATAGGGCGGACCATACATTGAGTTAACATTCACCGTTGGCATCGCATGTGCCATATGCACATGTTCCATATACATTTGCGGATGCGGATGCGGATGCGAATGTGGATGTGGATGTGGATGTGGATGCGGATGTGGGTGCATCATTTGTGGATTGCCAGCAGCAGCAGCTGTTGCTGTTACTAATGCGGAACTAATTAAATGGCTAGCATGTGGATGTGCATAGGCACTTTGACTATGATTGGGATAATCGTTATTGTTGTTGATAATGGTATTTGTGTTACTGTTAGTTTCAGGCCTACTGGCGCTACTGCTGGCTTGGGCCAAATGTACATCAATATTCGTTGTAGATGACGATGCAGCCAGGCTGCTAACAGAAAAGTTGCTAATCACATTGTTGTTCGTTGTAGTTTCCATATGAACATTCTTCTGCTGTTGCTGTTGCTGCTGTTGTAATCCCAATAAACGACTTTCGACAGCAGCTGCTGCAGCAGCTGCTGTTGCTGTGGATATGGCGCTAGTTTCATGCTCACTTATTGTTGGTATTTGATCAACCAGAGATTCTAGACCCGACAGACTCTTGCGTGACATATCGGCGGAGGCAACGTGACCCGACTGCGTATTATTATTCAGTTGTGGACTTAAATTGATATTATGATGTGAATGGGGCGATGATACCATATAGGATCGGCTATTGCTATGTTCATCATAGCGTTGCCAATGCTCTGCTGAATCTGTTTGATAGTTAAGTTGCGCTTGCGATTGGTAGTGGCTCACAGGCGAGGACTGGGATTGATTGAGCTTTTGTATGGATTGTTGTTGTTGGTGCTGTTGCTGTTGATGCATCCACTGTTGATAATGCTCTGGCACCTGCGTCAGTGACTCGGTTTGCACTTTATCTGCCGCGCGTACCATTAGATTCGTATCTTGGCCATCATTCCGCTCGCTTGGCGGCTCAAAATCAACAACAGCACACATATTAGGTGAGCTCGGCGGTGGTGTTTCACCTAAATGTGGCTGATCTCTGATGACAGCAGCAGCAGCAGCAGCCTGCATCTGATGATCTGTTTGCAAGAGGTGCATATGCTGCTGTTGCTGTTGTTGCTGCTGTTCGACTTGACTCACTGGCGGGTAGCTGCAATTGAGCGCTGGCGATGCCATTGGCGATGCAGATGCTGTATATAACATATGTGAAGGCGGCGGCGTATTATATAAACTAGGTGGCGCCTGATGGCTCTGACTATGCGGCGATGCTGTATTATGCTCCATTGAAATTGAAATCAAGCCTCCAGTTGATGTTGCTGTTGTCGACTGCTGCTGCTGTTGCAGTTGTTGTTGTTGTTGTTGTTGTTGTTGTTGTTGTTGTTGCTGCTGCTGCTGCTGCTGCTGCTGCTGCTTAACATTTGTCAACATATTCTCTAGGCTAGGTTTTAGTTTTTTGGGTCTGCCACGTTTTTTCTTAGTGGGTAACTCAATGCCACTGCCGCTGCTGCTATTAGCACTTGCTGCAATCATCGATAGATTTAAAATATTATTTAAGTCATGCTGTGGCATTAGCTGCACTTTCCCACCATTTGCGGTATCAATTACTTCTTGGCCTTTAATCTTCTTGGGACGACCACGCTTCTTCTTTTCAGGCAGCGACTGTTGCGCCGCTTGTTGATTGCCAAATACAGATAAATAATTCTGTTCATTATTGCTACGTATTGACTCCTCATTGTTCCCATAGATAAACCCATCACGGGGATTCACGTTGCTCAGATTTTGGTTTGTGTTGTTATTGAAGGGCGACAAGTGTTTGTCAAGAACTTGATTCGAACAATCTGTGACAGGTTCAATATTATTACTACTGCTGTTGTTGACATTGTCGACAAACATTAGACTAGATTGTTCTTCCATATTATTATTAGAATTATTATTGTTATTATTATTAGAGTTGGTTGACGACAGATTCTTAACTGGTTCCTGCTGCTCACAGCATTGCCTAATACGCTGCTCTGTAAAAATACATTCCGTGTCATCCATGTGCGGTATTTGACCATTCAGAAAGTCTCGAAATTTTTTCAACGCAGCATAAAATGGCACTTTGTCCGCAGCCCTGGGCAGCTGAGCGCATCTTGCCGATGAGGAAGGCATGACCCAAATATACTGAAATCCAAGACAGGAAAACAGAAAAATTAATAAATATATTTAAATATATATACTGTGCTGTTAATTATATATGTTATATGCTGTTATATATATATATATAACATATATATGCTGTAACAGCACAGTCTTATTGTTACAGTAGTGTTGGTATAAAGCTGAGAGCTTGTACAATTGAATTGAAAGTATTAAATAAGTTGGCAGCACGTTTCTTAGTATGCTCAAGTTGGCATGAGAGCGGGACAAATATAGTTGCTGCTGAACGTGGTCCCAGGTGTTGGGTGTTGTTGAGTAAGAGTGAGATGGCAGATAGGCTATTCGAACGGGGTCGTGATGGTTGTCAGTGGAAATATAGAAGTGTCTAGAAGAGAGACTACTCGACTAAGAGATACCCTGAAAACTCTAATGCTTTTTTGTGGATGGACTTTCTTAATCAAACTTTCACAGCGTGATGTCATTCATATGTGTGTATTCGCCAAAGCACAAGTCTCTAGTATTTGAAATACGTTTTTTGCAAATTTGAGGCGAAGGCGGTGGCATCCAAAATCCAAAAATTAAAAAATCTCCATATTCATTACACGGATACACACAGTAAATTTTAAGAAGAAAAATTATCGGTTTTTATAGATATTAAGAAAACGGGATCAGTTATCGAAAATCTAACAAAAAACTCGTACTGCGTAGGGTATACACGAGTATACACTGAAAATTTCAGAGCTCTAGCTTTTGTGGTTTACGAAATCGCTGCATTCACACGGACGGACGGACAGATGGACAGGGCTATTTCAACTCAGCTCACGAGCTGATCAAGAATATTTATACCTTATTGGGTCTGCCATGTCTCCTTCTGCCTGTTACACACATTTTCACAAAAACATTATACCCTGATTTCCCATTTTCAATGGGTACAAAAAGTACACCTTTCGAAGTGGTAAAAGACGGCAACATACCGGGAACTTGCTATAGAGCATGACTAATAATTACTCTAATCAAAATCGAAACTGGTCGTCCTGAGCTATCTCCCACATATATATGTATATTTAAATATATTTATTTTATTATTATTAATTGTTGAATAGCTTTTTTTCTACAGATTTTTTTTATTAATTTTTCGGAGCATGATAATGAGATGTGAATTTGTCAAAGCACAAGTGCTGTTGTGTTACAAAATACAAATATACCTAATAAGAATATTAAAAACTATAGTATATACTTACAGTATTGGTGCCATCGACTCGATCAGGTTGCCGACCGAAGTGAAATTCCTTTTTGCCCGAGAATACCTCAAATATCAATTTGCCATTGAAAACGGCAACCTTGGGTCGAAAGCGTTGCAGCTTCTCAAGCAAGATGCGGCTGCCCTCTTTGATTTCCTTACGTGTTAGATCCGCAGAGCCTTTAGTGGCACGTGCAACCATATTCGTAAAGCCAATGCCATGCTTAACCAACGTATAATCATCATCAGCACTCATTTGCTCTTGGGTAAGTCCAGATAAGTATAGGCATTTCCAGAAATGATTACCGGGTCCTGCATAATGATGGCCTTTGTAAGCAGCGAACAAGCCGGGATTTATACCAACCTATTAGTTAAAAAATCGATATATTAGTGTTACTCTATTCCAACTGGTTACCAAAAAGTATTCCAGCACAACTCGACTGTACGAAATTTACAACTCACTATTACAATATCAAGATTATCACAAAGATGATCGGGTATGGTACGCTGAATTACTTCCGCCTCAGACATTCCATTAAATCGATCATGCTTCTTACGCTCTTTGGGTTTCATGGTCAGCATATCATCTGAGCCAATGCCACCATCTCGGCTAGCACTAAATTGATAGAGAGTATAAGAAGTAATTATAAGACTGTGATAAAACTAACAATATGCTTGATTAGTAGATACTTTCAAGACCCATTCTTAACGTTTATTAATAGATTAGAGATATGTGTAAACTTCTTAATGTGTATCCTATCTATATAAGAAATCGACACTGATTATCATTATAATAAGTTGTTGAATCTGAATTAAGGTATGGGATTGCTCTATCAATATCAATATAATACTCATGTCGTTTCGGTATCTATAAGGTTTATTATCACCTTGGAGACCAATGTGTCAATTAGACAATGATTATCAAATACAACTAAATTAGTTCTATAGACCTACCAGGCAACTATCCCTGACTGGTTGGCATCCCAAATTGATTTGATTAGGGAAAGGAAATGAGATCATCGCATCACGCAAGCACTCTTGAAGACTGGACTTTAATAAAAAAAAAAACACCGGATGATAGGGTCGGTTTTGAAAACAGTAATAGTAAAATTACAAATTTGAGGGCAAGAGTGGGAGGTATCCAAAATTAAAAAGTTGCTAGATCTCTGTTCATTTAATCATTATTCGGACTTACACATCAAATCTAAGAATTCTAGCTCTGAATACCGATTCAACCTACGCTTAAAAAACAAAGTGAAATTATCGATTTTTATCGATAAAAAGTAAATAAGTTGAGTTACCGCAAAAAAATCTTGTATTGCGTATGCTATTACATTTATATACATTTAAAATTTTTGAAGTCACTAGCTTTTGTGGCTTACGAGAACGCTACACTCATGCGGACGGCCAGACGGACAGAACCACATAGCTACATCTACCTCCTTCTGCCTGTTATAAACATTTTCACAAATCCCATTTTCAATTGATCCAGGGTATAAAAGTATTCACCATTGCTGTGCATGCATGTTGTCCACTTCGATTAATTTCTTTTTCCGGCCCCTTCTCTTTGGCTGGGATCCCGAGCCTGGCCTGCCCTGTTGTAAATCGCAATTGTTGGATTTGTTAGAATCTTGAGATGATGACTCGGCACCCCTTCTGCTTTCTGTATTATGAGAATCGGTAAGCGGTTCGCTGTTGGACGTCAAAGATTGCTGATGTTCCTGCTTAATGTTGCTGTATATGTCATTGGATTTTTGTGCAACAGCAACAACAATATCACGACAAGATGCTGAGCCCTGAACTGGTGGCACAGGCGAATAGCTGGAGACATTGGACGCAGTGCCTGGCATATCGACAGCTGCTGAATGACCAACTGGCGACAGAATGCTCATCTCTTCGGCCATAAAGCTATATGGATCTGCACTAACATTCTGCGACATGGATAGAGCTGGCAAAGCACCTTGCGCCGCTTGCACTTGCGGACTACTATTCGCTGTATTAGCCGTTTGACTTTGATTATGATTGGAGTTCGAATTTAGATCTTCGTGTTTATTTTGTGCAAGTAAACCAAGTGGTGTCACGTGTTGCATCTGATGTTGAGGAGTTACCGAATGTGTGGACGAACTATGCGAATTGGGTGTTAAAACATCCCCAGCACTTGTCTCATAGCCATCATCTTGATTTTCCGTTTTAGCATTGCTTGGAGAAAGTGTTCTGAAAAAATATTAATGCAGTTAAAAAGTTTTAATAAATTGTAGAAGGTATTTAGAGACTACCAACTGTATTTCATACGTTACTCACAACTTGTACCCTGTACAGGGATCCTCGTGAAATTCATCCATCATAAGATCATGATATTGCTCCGGCATTTGTTGCTGAGAATGAACAACTGCATGCTGAATAGTTGATTGTTGTTGTATTGGGTCATGGCAATCAATATGATGCCGATGTTGCTGCTGCTGAGGATGTTGTTGCTGTTGCTGTTGAGAATGTTGCTGCTGATGCTGTTGAGGATGTTGTTGCTCCTGCTGATGTTGCTGAATATTATGAGTATGATGCAGTGCAAACAATTGATCATGAGCATATTGATGATGTATATAATTGGCATAGTGTAGCGATTGTTGATGCTCAAGTATATTTTCTTGATGTATGTTGTGCGGATGATGTAGCTGCTGTTGCAGTTGTTGCTGCTGTTGCTGTTCGTGTTGCTGTAGCTGGTGTTGCTGATGTGAATGTTGTTGATGGGGCAGCATTTGTGAATACATGCTGCTCTGTAAATGATTTTGTATATGTGAGTGATGCTGTTGCTGTTGATTGAAGCTTTGCTGTCGTTGGCTATGTTGTTCCAATGGCAGCAATTGCCCAAAATTTCCTGTGTTTCCAGATGTTTCCTTTTCTATTTGCAATAGTAGCTCGGCGGGATGATGTGTCTCTTGCTGTGTGCCAAATATATTTGACTTATAACCATTCGAATCTGTGCAGCTTAAATGTAATCGTTCCGAATTGCTATTGAGTTGCTCTAAATGACCAGAGCCGGAGACAGAGGCTGAGCCAGCGTCAGCACTAGAGACTGAGGCTTTATATTCATCATGCGGTGCCCAAATTGTTGTTCGTTTTTCAGTATTTAAAATATCACTTGTTGTTGTCGTTAATGTTAAATTAGTAGGAATCCTTAAATTCGCGTTGGAAGAGGAGGAGTCTGGTTCACAACCATTGTTTTTATCAGTGGACATTGCTGGCATTGCGCTGCTGAATTGGACGTCAGTAGTAGTATTAGTATTATTATTATTGTTGTTGCTGTTGTTATTGTAGTGTAACTTGTTATGCTGGATCTGTTCTGAATTTAGCTGAGCTGGCACAACTAGCTCCACTCTGGTAACTAACGCTTGCTCTGGTGCAATATACGTATTTGTGGCATATACTTCAATTGGTTGATCCATGTCGATAGCTGGCGCTGTTTCACTTCCTCTCTCAGCTAAACTAGTGCTGACTTCTCGCTGACAAAATTTGGCAACATTAGCGCTGTTTTGCTGAGTAGCTGATTTTTTTCTTTCATCGCATATTCTATGCGCCGCTTCCTCCTCTTCATCTATATTATCATTATCATCGGCATTATCATAATCATTATTATTATCATCATCGTCATCGTCATTATCATCTTTCGCCTGTTTACAGTAGAGATTTTTTCGTTTACGTTCGCTTCTTGAATTAAACAATTTCTTCCGATTATATTGCTCTTTCCCAATATTATTGGATTTATCACTAATGGAAGTGGAACTGGTTGAATCGTCGCACTTGATAGTTGATGTTGTTGCTGTCTGATTCTCTGTTGTATCTGTTTCTGCCATCACAGCCGTAACTCCAGTGAGTGCTATTTCCAGTGCTTGAACCAGTCTATATTTCAACTCGATAACGAGTTTTACTGCCTTTAAGATATCTTCACTAGATAATATCCTTATTGTTATTCCTGTTATTTTAAGTATCAATATAAAGGAACTACTTATCCACGGGCTTATCTCAAGCACACAATTTTTCAGTCGCATCTCCCGTTTTAATTAGGGTTCATTAAAGAGGTTAAAACTTCGTTTCTAGAATAGAAAGCGATTTATTCTTTAAGTTTCTATTGTGAATCGATCGATAAAAATTAATAATAATAATAATAATTATTTTTAAATACATGTTCATTAAAAAATTAAGAATATATTTAAAGAATCGACCGATAGAAATTAATAGAAAGGAACTGATTCAAAATCAGTAATATAAGTTAAATATCGATTAAGATCGGTTTTAAATACTTCAATTGATTCATATTGTTTACCGATAATAATCGATTTTTTAACTTTATTAATTTAGTGCATTTTATACTCATTCCCGAAGTGAAGAATATGTTGCTTTTGTGCAAGGTCCTTATTACTGTTAGCCCGTCTTAACCATTTCATCACTATTAAAGATTGACCTATTATTTGTTATTTTGTATACCGTGGCGACGGTGGTGCCCGACTGCTATATTCTAAATTGTTTCCGAATCAAATTAGATAAAGTATCTATCTAATTAGATATAATAGCCGAAAGGTTTTACTCATGGCTATATCTGGAGGTGAGGACTTCCTAATTAAGTATCTCAAATATCATAAAGCCATTCTCTATATTCGATATAACTATGTGTAAGTGTATTTGGAGTTGCATGCATGCATGCATTTACTTAAATAGAGAAACATATTCGTTCTCGTAGTCGTACACTAACACTAACTCAGTCACCTTTCAGATTTCTCTAAGCCTACTCTTCGTATGCTGTACTCTTTATATACATATATATATGTATGCACATACATATATGTAGCTGCATACTCATACATACATGTGTGTGCTTGAGCGTGTGTGTGTGTGTGTGTGTGTGTGTGTGTATTCATATTGTTGTTGTTGGTGCAAGGGTCGCAGTTCAGTTATACTCTGAGTGCATTAGTTTTTTGTGTGCTTCGTGAGCCTGGAGATAGTTGTTGCTATTGCCAGCTTGTGCTACCATTTCAAAAGCCACCATGTGGGTGGCACATACAATACACACGTACATATGTATTTATGTATGTATAGGCGTGTATGCATATAGCTGTGTACCTATAAACAGATGTACATATGTTCCGTATGTGTGCGCATGTGTGTGTGGGTATATACATTCACATATCTTACATTATTTATGTCTACATCAGTGCAAAGTGTTATATATAGTTATATATATATATATATATATATATATATATATATATATATATATATATATATATATATATATATATATATATATATATATATATATATATATATATATATATATATATATATATATATATATATATATATATATATATATATATATATACATATATATAAACAGATAACAACATATACGTACATACATATGTATATTTACGCATGTAAAATTCCATCTACACATGTACATTTGCTCAATTCTTCATTTCGAAGCCTAGTTTAAACCATTAACTTAGTATTTTCGTCAACTCTTATATAGGGTGACCATACTTCCTGGAATTCCGGGACATGTCCCGCTTTTGTCAAGACAAGTAAAGAATTTTTTTGAGGAAAGCAGCGCAGATAAGCAGTTTTTTGCAATAAAGTCGTCGACCGTCCCGGAATGGCCTGAGGCCGATCTGGTCACCCTACTCTTATATCACCTTTTTGCCCAGTAGAAACCATTATTAACTCAGCAATATGGCCACTTTTAAAGCCGTTAGTTCCATTTAAATTCAAACAAGAAACATTTCATATGGACATGTTCTGGGAAGATATTGTA
This sequence comes from Drosophila nigricruria, assembly GCA_037075265.1. Taxonomy (NCBI): domain Eukaryota; kingdom Metazoa; phylum Arthropoda; class Insecta; order Diptera; family Drosophilidae; genus Drosophila; species Drosophila nigricruria. The sequence goes on along the minus strand of JBAMCI010000085.1, from coordinate 671,335 downwards.
CTATTTGTGATATATTGATGTTTCACAGGTTTGTTTTAGAAATTTTCTTTAGTGACACACATTCGCAAAATTTGAAAGCGGAATGTGAAGATATATGTAGATAAACAGAAATAAATATACATACCTACATGCATACATATACATACACACCTGCATATAAAAAGTTCAAATAATATTTAATATATATATATATATCTATATATATATATATATATATTAAATATTATTTGAACTTTTTATATGCAGGTGTGTATGTATATGTATGCATGCATATACATACACACCTGCATATATATATATTAAATATTATTTGAACTTTTTATATGCAGGTGTGTATGTATATGTGTGCATGTAGGTATGTATATTTATTTCTGTTTATCTACATATATCTCTCATATATATATATATATATATGTATATATATGTGTGTGTATGCATACATATGCGTGTCATTGTAGGCAGGAAAAAATATATGTACAATGTGTGCACGAGTCTGTGTGTGTGTATGCCTGTACGTCGAACGAACTTAAAAACCGACGACTAAAATTGAATCGGTTGATGAGAGCCAAAAGCACAGAAGCAGCAGCAACTGCATCTACTCGAATAATACTAATACATAATCGAAGCACGAAAGAAACAGTTGCATCGAGTGGTTACGCACACTGAGGCAAGACTACACGATCATAAGATTAAAATATGCACGTGTGTGCATTTACTACTGTGCTTATACTTTATTCGTTGTAAATCGCCATTCTAATTGGATGGTCGAAAAAAAGGTTTAAATACAATATATATATATATATTTCACTTTCGCGATGCACTGGTTTCATCACGTTTTAACAGACAAATTTTGGGACCACTGTACTACATCTGACTCTCTCTTTTTATGGCGTGAGAGTCGAATGTGTCAGTGTTGGCGTCACTGACTGTATTTAAGTGTGTGTCTGCGCGTGTGTGTGTGAATGCAAACCGCACAAAATGTCCAAAAGCAAGCTAGCTTTACACATTTTGTAGAAATACATACACATAGACACGTTCATAGATATGAAACTATGTACTCATAAAAATATATATATGTGTGTGTGCACATGTACAAATCTACATGTATGCACGTTTATGCGTTGAATTTTGCAAACGAATTTAACGCTGGACAACTATATACTATATATATATATAATTGTGATCCTATGTAATATCGATATGACAATTCATGCGCATTTATTCCAAGAGAAAATAAAATGAGAAATATTAAGTAGCTAACTAAATCAGTACTATTTCAAACGTATATCTAGATACATATATCGCTAGTATTAATGGTCTTCACAAAAATATATCAATGACGAATATCGATATTTAATTAGGGAGTCCCATCTTCATCGTGAATGCATATCAATATGTACGCTACTTTAAGTCACAGATTTTTTATGCCGAGACTTCACGCATGTTACTTTTTCGAGGAAGGGTATAAGAAGCAAAACTTACGATCTTTAAAACCAACCGGTTTATGTGCCAACCAATATATACATATGTAAGACATTGTGTACTTATATTTATAGATGCACACGTAAACATACACACGCACGCATTATGTATATTTCAATATATAGTGTATACGTTAATACCCTGCACTAATTTAAAATATATATAATATTGACAAATAACTAAAAAAAAAACTGTTTACTTTTAATAGAAAGAATATACTACTGTGAACGATTGTTAAAGACTAATGACAGATGAGTGTTAAAATACGAAAATTTGAGAAATAATTGTTATAATCTCGAATTAATGAAAAATTTATATATAAATAAATCTAGTCCTAGTGAGTATGGAATCGTAATAGGACAAGAGAATAAAACGGAATTAGCTGCATAGGTGGATTTGGGGTATAAGTTTTGCCTTGAAATCGGGAAGTCCATAATCGCATTCATCACATTAGTCACATCGATATCACCCAAAGAATGTTAAAGTGACCTTCACTTTTCATATTCTCTTGACCTATTTCAACCACATATACAGGTACATACAATTATTGTAGAACCTGCTCCTCATGGTCTTCAAGGTATCTTCTAGTCGACTAATCTGTCTAAAGCAATATTATACTGTTTTCTCACATAAACTTTGAGCTTATATCCAAAAATATCTCGTTAAGAAAATTATATATATATTACAAAAAAAAATGTAATGTATTTACAATCAGAGTCTCTACATATATCTTTTTCTATAATTTTCCAATTGTCACGTCCAAAAGGGTGTTTCATATAATTTGTAAGTCAATTTCCCGCGATAAAAATTTGCAGGGTTGTATGACCTCTGTGGTCTGTGGAAAATATAGTTTACCTTCATAAGCGATAAAAAAAGACGAGTTTTTGGATATGATTTCAAAATATTGAAAGTTGCTGATGAACGAATCTTAAATATTATCTAATACAAAATAGAAAAAATATCAATATTGTTGCTGTTTTATTTGAATTGAATGAAATATATATTTACCATTATTATAATACAGTTTTGTATGCTCTAGAATACTTAGTACATATGTATATATACATATACCTCCAACTATCGTACAAATAGCTTTATCGTTTTAGTTGTGAGAGAAGGCCAATAGGAAATGCGAACATATCGATATTTACCGATGTATATCGGCTTTACGTTTGCGCAAGTAATTAGATTCATACATTATCTTTGCTAATTATTTTCGAATAGTTAATATGCTGATGATGGCCACTCCATCTCAGTCAGAAAGATTTTACAAACGTATTATAAGTGAGAACTCCTAATTTCAGGTTGTCATATATTCTCGAATATTTAACCAACTATTAATAGAAGGCTAAGCCAGAATATGTATATATTCAAATTTTTATATACATATTGGTTTTTCGTTTCTGCGTCCGATATCGATATACCGATAGATATCGACTTTTCTTTGGATAATAATATTTGTACATTATCTTTGCCGGCTGTTTTCGAATAATTCATATGATGATGATAATGACGATATTATCTAATGTCTCGCCGTGTGTAAGCCAAAAGTATAAAAAGATTACGAAAATTAAGTTCCTAGCGGGTTGTTGCCTAAGCATTTAGTTTTTATTATTATTTCTGTGCTTTCGGCGATAGAGACAGATGCGTGCAGCAGTTCTTTGCAGGGAACATGTAGAGACCAATACCAAAAATACCAATACCAATGCCCACGCATACACATACACTGCTGCATATACAAACATACATGCATACAAACACATATATTGTATATTATATATATCTCGTCTACAGACAGTGGACAGGCATGAGCATGCACCTTATGCCTGTGTGTGTGTATTGGTGTGTGCAAATATACTGCATAGGCGTTTTATTCACAACAAACATGTATGTACATATAAATACATCTTCGTGCGTTTGCAAGTATCCACACACACGCATATAGGCAGGCTTGTATGTACATGAATATGTATTTATTAGACACTCATACCTTGAATTCGTTTCTTTTGATACACCTATTTTGTATTATTTTACATATGCATGCACACATGTACAGTTTTTTACACACACACACACACATACCCAGATCAGTTGTCTGCATGTATTTGTTATTCGATATATTTAAAATAAGTGTGCAAATTTTGAAATTAATTACACAACAGAATATTCTAAAAACACACACACACGCATCCTTGTTTCATGTGACGTTGGTATATTTAATACAAAGCTTTAAATAGATGTTTGTAAATTGTATTAAGATTTACCAAACTTGACTTAATGTACGTGCAACAGCCGCGAACTGAACAACCGAACAACAGCAATGCCGCAAGTATAAATACATACTATGTATCTACATAAGTACATACATATGTATCTACACGTACATATGTATGAGCAGTACGTCAAATATATAAAACAGGCTTCCGTGGCACACAACCGCACGGACGAACTGTGGATTCTCTTTTACCGTTTATTATCATTTCAATCTGAACTAGGAATAATATTTAGGAAGGTAACAGAATGTTAAAAGACCGTGATATATCGTTTTGTTCGATTGCTCTTTATGAAAATACTATAAAATACTAAATCGCATACATCTAATATATGTTAATGTCCCTGTTAACTATTTCCGAGCATTGCACTGTAAGCAGAATCTGTTATCTAACAGTAGTTCATACCAATATTAGCAGCCTGCAATACCTCACGATTGGAGTTACTTTGTGTCTTTTAACAGGGCCCTACGCAACTATTCCTAAATTCACCAATACCCATCAATAGCCGTTTCGCGCTCAGTTGATGTCGTGCTTTTAATATCATAAATTTCATATAACACCTATTCTGATAAAAATCAACAAAGAAGATATACATATTCTTTCTTACAGTAATATATTGTTACCAGCAAGAAGAAGATTTTAAGAAGTATGCAACAATAATCGTGTGGATTCTAGAGTTGTTTTTGTGATTGCTTCTTAAATCTGATGTATGCTAGACCAGGAATTCATAACATCACCAGCTGAGTTTTACAGTTTTTCTTAACAGATAATTCTCCTATAAAATTTAATACAGATTTAATAATTATCATTATGACAGTTAGTTATTGCGATATATTTCAGTATATATTATGTCGAATGGTAAAGAAATGTTTGTTTTTTTTTTCAAATGAATTTAATATGATTTTTTCTATTAAATCGAAACTTCTTTGATGTATCGTGAGTTTCGTACAAAATAATCGATACTTTTCAAGTACGATATATTGCATTAGTACTGTTGAGAGCTTAATTCGAATTTTACTTTGCATTTAAATTACTAAACTTGAAAACTTCAAGTCTAATAATAATAAATAGAGTGTAATAGCTGAATTACGATTATCCGATTTATTTCGCAGGTCTCATGGCAAATTTAGATCGAATTGAATTATTTGTTATCAATATCGAAATGGAAACGTCTCACGTGTCATCTCGAATTGAGCATCTGCGTCAAACTGTGTATGCGTGTATGTGAGTTTTCAAAAAAAGTAATTTAATCTATGTTTCAATAGCTTCGTTTCGAAGTGTAATTATGGGAGGCAGTGCATCCAAAATAAACTATATCAACAATAAGAATATTATAGGTTGTGCGAGTGCCTGTGCCTGTGTGTGTGCATATATATATATGTGTATGTGTGTGGGCAGTAATGCTTGTATACATGAAGCTTAATGTTAAATGCATTTAAAAACTTAGCAAAATTGTAAACAAAAAATATACGTTAATAATATTGGATTGCCAATGGCGGAATTGCATAAATTACATAAACTTGGTGGGAAACAGGAATCGCACATATAAAGCCCTACACACACACAGTGTATGCTTGTATATATGTATGTACATGCTTATGATATGCATGCGAGCATGTGTACGTGTGTATGCAGAGCGTTCAAGGTTTTCGCAAGAGTAGTTCATTGAAAAGTTTACATGTACTTGTTTATGAAAGTGTGTATACAGGCACACACAGCAGTGAATATATATACTTGTATGTATTGGTTTTCCAAAAAAAGCAAACATTCTGCTCTTATATAATATATATATATATATATATATATATATATATATATATATATATATATATATATATATATATTATATTATATTATAAATATATTTATGTATCTATTTGATTATTTATGTTCATGTATTGTTCAGTTGGTGGAATGCAGAGCATTGCTTAGGTCAAATTTGCTTGCAGGTGAAGGATATTGTAAGAGAGTCAGTGGCAGGAACTAGTGAATCAGTTAACGGAAATTGAATTTGAAATCACCAAAGCTGTATACCCAACGCTATACACGAAAATATTTCGCAATGTCAGATCTTGGAAGTGGCGACGACGGCATCTCAGGATCAAGTAAGTTGTTCCATGCTATTCCAAAACAAAACAGTTCTTTTACACAATTGCGACATGTGCACATTTTTAGAGATGAGCTGATTTGTATGCGATGATTGTGTAACTTTATATTTTCCGTAGTCACGAAAATGCTTAACATATATCTATATATTCAGAATATAATGCAAGCAATATGGAAGGCTCTTCAAGTAGAAATGATTTTGAATCCGGCAAAGGTATGAAATTAAATGCATACACGTATCAAGCGAATATGAATAGTTTTTTGTTCTCTTACAATATATTTACAATAATAATATATTTTCTTTCCAGCTGGCGGAGCAGTCGAACAGGAATTAGCGACAAAAATGCTTCAAATCCAATCAAAACGATTTTACTTGGATGTTAAACAAAATCGCCGGGGACGCTTTATAAAGGTGGCTGAGGTAAATATATATATATATATATATATATATATATATATATATATATATATATATATATATATATATATATATATATATATATATATATATATATATATATATATATATATATATCTATCATAATCCAGTAATCCATTTCGTAGTCATGGACTCCCTGACTTACTCTTATTTATTTTTCGTAAACAAGAATAATTAATGTATTTCTTATTATTTTCAGATTGGTGCTGACGGTAGGCGAAGCCAAATATATTTAGCTCTGTCGACAGCAGCTGAGTTTCGTGATCATCTATCGTCGTTTAGTGATTATTATGCATCTTTAGGTAGGATATTATTATAGACTATTAACATTTTGTTTAGTGACATGTTTTTGAGCTTAAAATCAAATCAAGTTAATCGAAACGCAGGGCCACCAAATACTGACAATTTGCCGGAGGATGGCAAATTGAAATCAGAGATGATGATTAAGGACAATCGAAGATATTATTTGGACTTGAAAGAAAATGCACGCGGAAGATTCCTAAGGGTAAATTCCAATTTCATATTTTATATTTCGTTTAGCTTAAGAGCAAGCAAGAGCTTAAAATACTTTCAAAAATTGGATTTGGTTTTCATTTTGATTTATTTAGGCTTAGGTCCTAATCATACTATTTACCCTTGCAAAAGTTTATTTTCTTATATATAATATTATATAGGGGTATTGCTATATGGCTATATAAAAGTACAAAATTAATATTAATGAATGTTAAAGGATTTTGTAGACTAAAGAATTCAAGTTTTGATAGTGGATTAAAATTTGGATTATTCGATACAGCTTTTTACTAAGATATGCAGATATCAATAATCAAGTATTAGAACACGTAAGAGTGCTCTAGTCGAGAATGCTCGACTAAGAAATACCGTGAACCCTGCGAAGAGCCAATATTCCCAACATTCTATGCTGATTTTACATATACAAATATTGCGAGCAACACACATGCATACGCACGCACGCATAAGCACGCGCTGTGCTGACTGCGCAGTCAGCGCGGAGACTGCGCTCGGGCTGCAATATGCCTATTGTATGATAAATTAATAACTTTTTTGCTTAATAACTTTTTTTGTGGATGGACTTTCTTAATCAAACTGTCAGAGCGTGATTATGTCATTTATATGTGTGTATTTGCTAAAGCACAAGTCTCTAGTATTTGAAATACGTTTTTTGCTAATTAGGCGCGAAGGGGGCGTGTCATCCGATATCCAAAAATTACAAAATCTCCGCATTCATTACACGGATCTACACAGTAAATTTGAAGTCTCTAGCTCTTACGGTATACAAAAACGAAGAAAAGTTATAGATTTTTATCGATAATAAGGAAACGGGATGACTTATCGAAAATCTAAAAATTTCAGAGCTCTAGCTTTTGTGGTTTACGAGATCGCTGCATTCACACGAACGGACAGGACTATTTCAACTCAGCTCATCGAGCTGATCAAGAATATATATACTTTATGGGGTCTGCCATGTTACATACATTTTCACAAAAACATATGCTGATTTCCCATTTTCAATGGGTTCAGGGTATAATAATAAAAACATAAATATTTATTTTATTTTAGGTTTCGCAAACAATAACAAGAGGTGGACCCAGATCTCAAATCGCGTTGCCAGCTCAAGGCATGATCGAGTTTCGCGATGCGTTGACTGATTTGTTGGAAGAGTTTGGAGCGAATGATGCAGGGTAAAGTATTTGTGTACAATATTCCATGATAAGAATTTTGGGTTCAGTTCAGTTTCTACAGTTTGATTTCTGTTTCTTTTCTTGTCTTCTCTCTGCAAGAAAAGAGACGGGTGAAATATAATACATTAAAGACACAGATGTGTTAGTATTTGATTCGAGATAATAAAGAGAGCAGAGAAAAGAAACGAAATAGGCCACAGAAGAGTAGAAAAATCGAAACGGTTTTTGTTATACTTGCAGATTTAAAGGTGATTTACCAGAAGAACGTCATATGAAAGTGGACAACAAGAACTTTTACTTTGATATTGGACAAAATAATCGAGGAGTTTATATGCGAATAAGTGAGGTAAAAGTACTCTTCAAATCACCGAATCGATTTTTGCAGTCAACAATGCTCTATACTAAACTTATCATTTTTTTAAGGTAAAAAATAATTTTCGTACTTCTATAACTATACCGGAAAAGTGTTGGCTACGATTTCGTGATATTTTCAACGATTATTGCGATAAAATAAAGAAATCGCCTGAATCAAATACTGCCGATAATATTGTACCATCAACAGCGAACAGTCTTAAATAATTGGCAAGAAAGCAAGTCAATGAATTAATAAATTAATATATAGTTATCCCAACAAGAGATGCACACTCTAAATACAGAAATTTAAAAGCTTTTTTTAAATTAATGGCGAATTGGCAAGTGGATAATGGTGAAGAGAGGAGTGGAGAATGGACAAAGGACAATGGACAATGAACAAAAATAAATATTTTATGGGGAATGAAGTATGGAGAGTGATGTAGAGTAGAGAGTGAATAAGAGAGTTGAGAATGTACAATGAAGAGTGGAGAGTGTTAAGAGGAGAATAGCCAATGAAGAGTGGAGAATAGAGGAGTGTTTTGATGTAGACATAAAATATTTAATGGGGAATGGAGCAATGGGAGCTTTGATGTATATATCAAATCTTTATTGTTTTTCCTCTCTCCCACTCCATAAAATCCACAATAAAAAAATTAATAATTGTCTGACGGATATGTAAATAGTTTTTATGTATTATGCCAGCTGCTAAAAATAAACCCAAAAACATGTGATCATTTTTCTGTTAAAATATCATCTCTTGATAAAAAAAAGTAAAACAAAATTCAAAAAGCTTTTAATTTAATGTTAAAAGTATGTGTATTTATATATAATGAATTATTATATATTTAGAAAAGTAGCATTTAGAAAGATTCATACTGTACATCAGTAAAATTGGATTTACTTTTCAGTTGCTTTACTTTTTTATTGATTAAAAGGCAATGAAGGTTATATGGCAATATTAAAATGCTTGATATAAAAAGAAAACCCCATTCAAAGTAAGGAAAATGAAAGTAATTAGAGCTACATATTTATAATTATCAAATTTAAAAAAAAAATATTGTTAACGCAGGCCAATCAAAATATTTTTTCCAATTTAGCAGTTTTTTTAGTAATCAGACTAACATTTTAGATATCTGAATCTGAATTTAAAAACGTAGAGCTGCAATAAGGAACTTATCTTTCACACAAATTTCAGATACTGTAAAATTAAATGCAAAAAAATGTATTGAACTGTTTTTGGTATGGGAAAATATTGTCTGCCGCAAGAGTTTAAAAGATTAGATGATGACTATATAGTTCACGTTTAACACAGTATCATATTTCGGAAGCCTAAATGTCTACTAAAATGTCCGATTCGCACTCAGTAAATCAGTACATCAGAAACCTAAAGACCTGGTAATTCAGTATAAAATATATGTATATATGATTCTTGAATACAAAATGCTGTTGGCCTGTGTAATTTACATTAAAATTGTAAAATAGTATGCAAGATATGTATATATATAAATATTCATTATTATATATATATACATTTCTAGAATACATATATTATTTTTTTTTGTTAACTCAGTACATTTTGGTAAAATATTTATTTTAATTGCTTACTCTGTGAATATTGACCAATCAAGTGCAATATATATATATATATATATATATATATATATATATATATATATATATATATGCGTGTGTGTAATACGAATTAGAATATCCTTAACTATGTTAAATACAGCGAAAATCGTTTAAAATTTATTTGTAGAATTAAATCAAGACAGTTTGACATACATATATATATATATATATATATATATATATATATATATATATATATATAAAACTATTCAAATGTCGAAGTAACTATAAAAATGTTGAAAAAATTGTTAAAGCTTTTAGAGAAATATGTTATATAAAATTAAACAAACATATGTCTTAAAATTACAACTAAAAATTAAAAAAAAAAAACGTTTATAAAACAAAAGTTTCAATGTGATCACGTAGTATAAAACAAAAACAACCAAACAACTTATTAGGTAACAAAATACAAAAAATGCATAGCAAAATATTTAAATTCAAGATATATATAGTATATATGTGTGTGTATGTATTTTAATTAAAAGAAATATATATATATATATATATATATATATTTATTTATTTATTTATATATATAACATATAAAAACCTAGTGTTATTTAATATCAAATTTTAGCCTATTCAATGGATACACTACTAACACTAAATATATTACAAAAAAATAAAAATTACATGCATTATATATATATTATATATATATATATATATATATATATATATATATATATATATATATATATATATATATATATATATATATATATATATATATATATATATATGCCTACATATACAAATATTTATTTGCTATGGCTACAGCAAACACACGATACAAACGACATTTAATTATAAAAAAAAACACGTTGAAATAATAAAATAAATTGATCTTCGATGTTGTTTGGCATATTCAGATTTTAAGATATTTTGTTAATAAACTACAAGATAAACAAAAATATAGTTAAAACGAGAGCTGGTCATGCAATAAATAAAGATAGATATATATATATTTAAGTATTAATTTAGGTTTTCTTTTATATTTATTTTAAATAAAAAGCTGTTATTATTTTTTATTATTTTAATATTGAGTTTTGGATAGATTTGTAATTTTTAACAGCGATAATATTCGATGATGCCTATAGCGTTTATTCAAGTTGATAAATATCGATTTTCAAAACAATGTACCTCCCATCTCCTACCTGTTTCCCCTTCACAGCGTGTAACAAAATCAACGCTCAATTTTGTATAGAATATACAATAATCTAACTATCTCAACTACACAGAAAATCACAATCGATATCGGTTTTATTTATGTATGAAATAAGCTAACGAAACTGTTATTTATCTAGTATCTCAGCATATCTCCGTTGAATAATACCAATTTTTATTAATGTGGTATACGCAAATGAAAAAATGAGGTGAAGGAAGTCTCCATTTTCCATATATATATTCCATTTCCATGTATATATATATATATATATATATATATATACCTGGAATTGGAATATATATGGAAATGGAGACTATATATATATATGTTGGCGCGTACTGAGTTTGTATATGTGTGGTTGTAGTTTTTGGGTATTTCACAATAATGGTAATTTCTTATCAGAAGTGGGATCTGGCCCTCTACCTTCAACAGTTGATGCATCATGGAGGACCATAATGGAATTACAAAATTAAAATTTAATTGAACTGGTTCAGGCCCTAAATCGGTGCAACTACCCAAATTCAACCCAGACAAGTCGGGCGCCAACGCTTCATCGTGGTGTACTACCGTCGAAATTATTCTACAAGAAAATGCATTAAAAGGCAGTACGTTGGTCGTGGCCTTAAGCTCAGCATTAGAGGGAAGTGCTTCGCAATGGCTTTCATAAGTGCGCGACGCTGAAATTACCTGGTTCGAGTTTAAAGAACTGTTCATACATCGCTTTGACACTGTAGAAACACCAGCAGCGATGTTTCTAAATATGCCGTCAGATCGACCGACTGATGGTGAGTGCCTTGCAGTCCATGCAAGCCGCATGGTTACAGAACTGACGACGAAATGGCGCAAAATGGAAATTGAAGAGATTGCTGTGTCTGTCGCTTTTGCGTTGCTAGTGAGTTTTGCGGCAAATTGGGCCATAAAATGATTGAATGTAGACTCTGGAAGCATCAAAATCATTTTGCGAGTGTTAATGAACGACGTGGCAGACATGAAGGTCATCACCGTGAAAAAATCAAGCGTAAAATGCTACAAGTGCGGGGAATCGGGTCACATATCTACCCAATGCCCAAAGAAGGAAGCTTATATGAACAAGACATTCAACCAAGAAAAGCGATTTTGCAGCAGAATGTTCGTTGATGAAAGAAAAGCTAAGTACAAAATTTTCTGGCAAGAGATTTAATAATGTTATGCTAAAGGGCCTAAGAAGTAGTGGAATATGTAGTACTGTACAAATATTAAGTAGCGTAAAAACTGATGACAATTGTATTGAAATTCTGTTTTATGTAATAAGCGATGATCACATGGAAAACAATATTGTCATTGGCCGGGAAATACTAAATCAGGGTTTTGATCTTGTTTCATCAAACCAATTTAAAATCTCAAGAACCAAAGTAATTAATTTATGTAACGGCAGTGAGCCTTCCGATATTGATACTGAATTTGATGGCCAAGATAAAATAAAACTACATTCATTGTTGGCAAAGTATTCAAATTTTTTTTTTATAAAAGGTATTCCAGGTACTAAAGTCAAAGTTGGCGAAATGAAAATTAGATTAAATTAGATTAGATTAAAACAGTTCAAAGAAGGCCATATCGATTGAGTCAATGCGAGCGAGATTTAGTAAGGACAAAATTAACGAACTGTTAAAATGCAAAATAATTAGACCAAGTTGTTCACCTTACGCAAGGCCCTTATTGTTGGTCAAGAAGAAAAATGGTTCGGATAGACTTTGTGTTGACTATAGAGAGCTAAATTCAAATACAGTCGCTGATAAATACCCGTTGCCACTTATACAAGATCAAATAAATAGATTTCAAGGAGTTAATTATTTTACGTGTTTAGATATGGCCAGCGGGTATTACCAAATTCCCTTACACTCCGATTCTATTGAGTATACAGCGTTTGCGACCCCAGATGGTCAATATGAATTTCTATCTATGCCGTTCTATGCACCTTCTGTTTTTCAAGGTTTAGTAATGCAAGCTCTAGGTGATTTAGCAAATTCGTATGTTATCGTCTATATGGACGACATAATGATAATTGCCTCAACAAAATGTCAAGCGTTAGAAAGATTAGAGATTGTTCTAAACACTTTAACAGAGGCTGGGTTTTCATGCAGGATCACAAAGTGCTCCTTTTTGAAAACATCGGTACAATATTTAGGCTACAATATTAGTGCTGGTGAAATTCGTCCAAACCCTTAGAAAATCGTGGCATTGACTGCTCTTCCGCCTCCACAGCCAGTCACATCACTTAGACAATTCATTGGCTTAGCATCTTATTTCCGACAATTTACTGAGGGATTTTCACAGTTGACGAAACCGTTATATGAGCAGACACGGAAAAAAGTTATTTCTATTCGTACCGATTTTTGACCCAAATTATCCAATTGAGTTGCATACAGATGCAAGTTGTGATGTCTACGGTGCAATTCTATTACACAAAATTAATAACAAGCCCCACGTAATGGAATACTATAGCAAAACTACTTCACCTGCAGTGTCAAGATACCACTCGTATGAGTTGGAAACTTTAGCTGTTGTAAACTCCATTAAACATTTTCGACATTATTAGTTGGCCAGGAACTTTACTGTGTTTACTTGACCCCCAGAGCACAGCGTTGGTGGGCTTATTTGCAGGCGTTTACATTCGATATTCAATATAGAGAGGGGAAAAGAATGGCACATGTTGACTTTTTGTCAAGAAATCCTCTTTTGCCAAAGCCTACTTCTGCTGTAAGGGTGATTGATGAGAAGAAAGTTAACCTGGCTGAAATTTCAAGCAACTGGCTCATTGCTGAACAGCGTCTAGACTCGGACATGGCCGAAATTGTGAGTAAATTAAAAGATTTTTCTTTTGCTGAAGATATTGCAAAAACCTATGAACTAAGGGCAGAAGTTCTTTACCGAAAAATACAGAGAAATGACAGAACACGTTGTTTACCAGTGGTGCCACGTGCCTTTAGATGGTCTGTTATAAACCAAGTTCATGAGTGAATAATGCGTTTAGGTTGGGAGAAGACACTGGACAAAGTGTACGATTTTTATTGGTTTGACAATATGTCAAAATATATATTTCGATATATCTGGAAAACTAAGTGGCAAAAGAAGGAGTATGTTATTGTTCAAGTAGACGCGTTTACCAAGTATGTCTATCTTAGTCATAGCCTTAAATTAGACAGTGAGAGTTGCATAAATGCTGTTCAATCCGCTGTTTCGTTGTACCACTAACCATACAACATATAGATTGACCATTTCGGCTGAGCGCTCGCAGCGCAATGATTTTGCAGTCATACATTTATGTTCGATGCTCGAAGCTAACCAAAGCGAAAGTCTTGCAACTGGGGTAAGTCCGCAAAAGGCAGACGTGTTGAAAACGTTTGTTCGAGTTGTCCTATCTATGTGTTGTATGGTTAGTGGTTGTACCAAAGAGTACCAAACCGAATAATAGATGACCAGGGAAGGTGTTTTACGGGCGTAAAGTTTAGTCAATTCTGTTCAGATAAGAAAATGAACTTGTATTGAATTGCCACCGGTGCTAGCCGAGCTAATGACCAAGTGGAACGAACCATGAGCACGTTGAAAAATATGCTGACTGCGGTTGAAACTAGAACTCAGTCTTGGCAGGATGTGTTAGGAGAGGTGCAGTTGGCAATCAATTGTACAACTAACCGTGTGACGAAGGCTAGTCCATTAGAAATGTTATTGGGAAAGGTGGCACGCCCATTAGTATTACTTCCACCTAGTGACATTGAAAATGAGGTTAATCTGCCAAACGTAAAAGCACAGGCTGAAAAGAATGTTTTAGCTACAGCAGTTTAAGACAAAGAACGATTTAATAACAAGTAAGAGTGCTCTAGTCGAGACGGCTCGATCCAATCTTCCGAACATGATATGCTTATTTTACATATACAAATATTGCGAGCAACGCACACACACACACACACATGCATACGCACGCACTCATAAGCACGCGCTGTGCTGACTCCGCAGTCAACGCGGCGACTGCGCTCGGGCTGCAATATGCCTATTGTATCGGAAATTAAATGTTTAATAACTTTTTTTGTGGATGGATTTCTTAATCAAACTTTCACAGCGTGGTTATGTTATTCATATGTATGTATTTGCCAAAGCACAAGTCTCTAGTATTAGAAATATTTTATTTTTTTCAAATTAGGGGCGAAGGGGGCGTGACATCTAAAATCCAAAAATTACATAATGTCCGCATTCATTACACGAATCTACACAGTGAATTTGGAGTCTCTAGCTCTTACGGTATGCTTAACCAAAGAAAAGTTATCGATTTTTATCGATAATAAGGAAACGGGATGAGTTATCGAAAATCTAAAAAAAACTTGTACTGCGTAGGCTATAGACGAGTATTCTCTGAAAATTTCAGAGCTCTAACTGTTGTGGTTTACGAGATCGCTGCGTTCACACATACGGACGGACGGACGGACGGACAGGGCTATTTCAACTCAGCTCATCGAGCTGATCAAGAATATATATATGTCGGAGCTTCAGAGGTTCGAGAGGGCTGGCGCTGTGTCGGGGCGTAACAACAGTGTGCGATTCTGCGTCTTCGAGTACTGCGCAATATGATGGCATTGGGAAGTCCCATTTTAGCGGGTCGACAGCGTGTTGATGCGTAATAAGAACACGTGTGCGTTGGTGCGTCTTTAGATACTTGACAGTTACCGTTTTAGCGGGGCGACAGCGTTGCGTCGCTGTCGCCGAGTGTGGTTCGGGGGTAGGCTTGAGAAATAAGAGACACAAGAGTCAGTTGTGTTTGAGTTCTCAGAGCGACCGAAACTCGCTGCGCTAAGTAATGGAAACGAATCTTAATGCTACAACATCAGATGTGGGATCTGGCTCGCTACCTGCCGTACGTGTTAGCAGGAGCGCGTTAGAAATTTGCTTCCTATCAATTTATCGTGCGTTTCCGTCGTTGTGTGAACATAAAGTGTAGCAATAATATTGAAAAGATCTTGTTGGCGCAGACGCATCCGCGTGGCGCGCTACAGTAAATATAATTCTGGCGGAAAATAACATAAAAGGAAGTGCGTTGGTGATGGCTTTGAGAGCAGCGTTAGAAGGCAGTGCGTCGCAGAGGCTCTCACAAATATGTTATCCTGACATAAATTGGACCGAGTTTAAGGAAATTTTTGTACAGCGCTTCACCAGTGTTGAAACACCAGCAGCTATGTTTTTGACAATGTTTGACTCTGGAGCGGAATGTTCGTTGATTAAACAAAAGATAAGTACTCAGTTAGCCGGTAAAAGAATTTACAACGTAGTCATGTTGAAGGATATTGGGAATGACAGCATTTGTAGTACATTGCAAATACTTGGCAACGTAAAAATTAATTAATAATTATCATTAATTGATTGATCGAGAAATACTGTGGCAGGGTTTTCTTGTCATTGTGTCACCGGGAAAATTTTAAATTGTTAGGCCAAAATCTGTAAACTGTTTTTCAAATGATGATATATTTTTTAAATTGGATACTGATCTTGTCGGCGAAGATAGAGATAAATTAAACGATTTATTAGAAAATTATTCAAAATCTTTTATAAAGGGAATTCCTTCTTCTAGAGTCAGTACAGGTGAGATGAAAATTAAGTTAGTAGACCTCAGAAAAATTGTTCAAAGAATACCATACAGACTTAGTCCAAATGAAAGAGAGTTGGTATGCGAGAAGATTAAAGAACTAGTAGAATACAATGTCATAAGGCCAAGTTGCTCACCTTATGCAAGTCCTATGATGTTAGTGAACAAAAAGGACGGGTCTCATTGTTTGTGTGTCGATTACCGTGAATTAAATACGAATACAGTCTCAGATAAATATCCGTTGCCTCTAATAGCAGATCAGATAGCCAGACTTCAGGGTGCGAAATATTTCACATGTCTAGATATGGCAAGCGGATACTACCAAATCCCTTTGCATGAAGAGTCAATAGAGTGTACGGCTTTTGTCACTCCAGACGGCCAATACGAATTTTTATCAATGCCGTTTAGTCTTAAAAAAAATGCACCTTCAGTTTTTGAGCTTACAGTGATGCATACGCTTGGGGAACTTGCAAATACATTTGTAGTTGTCTATATGGATGACGTATTGGTGGTGGCTACAACAAAAGCTGAAGCTTTAGAAAGATTACAGATTACCCTTGATATTCTCACGAAGGCTAGATTTATGTTCAATATTAAAAAAAAGTATTCGTTTCTCAAGTCGACAGTTCAACATTTGGGATACGAAGTGAGCGGAGGCCAATTTCGTCCAAATTCACTTAAAGTTTCAGCGTTAACTGCTCCACCGCCTCCTCAGTCAGTCCCTGCTTTAAGACAATTCATTGGATTAGCGTCTTACTTTCGGCAATTTATGCAAGGATTTTCCTGTTTCATGAAGCCTTTGTATCTTTTGACATCGGGAAAGATCGAGTTTGTTTGAAAGCCAGAAAATGAACAAATAAGACAAAAAGTTATTTCTGTACTTACACAGAAGCCAGTTTTAGTTATTTTTTGACCCTAAATATCCAATCGAATTGCATACTGATGCAAGTGCTCGTGGATATGGAGCCATCTTGCTACACAAAATCAATAACAAGCCGCATGTCGTTGAATTTTTCAGTAAGGCTACTTCACCTGCAGAATCACGATACCATTCTTATGAGTTAGAGACCCTTGCGGTTGTCATGGTCATAAAGCATTTTCGTCATTATTTGATGGGTAGAGATTTTGTGGTTTTTACCGATTGCAACTCACTTAAAGCATCAAGAACTAAACGTGACCTATCTCCCAGAGCACAAAGATGGTGGGCTTATTTACAGTCGTTCTCATTTGATTTGCAGTATAGAGATGGTAAACGAATGGCTCATGCTGATTTCTTTTCCAGAAATATCTCATCCGCTGATGTGGTTGATATTTCTAAAGTTCCTGAAAAACTAGTTAATTTGGCAGAGATATCTAGTGATTGGCTTATGGCTGAACAGCGGAAGGACTTAGATATTATCAATATTGTGAACAAATTGAAGGACAATTCTCTTGCCGAGGACATTGCAAAAACTTATGAGTTGAGAGCAGGATTACTTTATCGAAAAATTCAGAGAAATGGTAGAACTCGATCTTTGCCAATTGTTCCAAGGGCATTCAGGTGGTCTGTAATAAATCAGATTCACGAGTCAATCATGCACTTAGGTTGGGAGAAGACTTTAGATAAGGCTTATGATTATTATTGGTTCGATAGCATGTCTAAGTATATACGAAAGTTTGTTGAAAACTGTATTACTTGTAAGATGTCAAAGTCATCCTCGGGTAAAATTCAAGCTAGACTTCATCCAATACCAAAGGTCAGCATACCTTGGCACACGATACACATAGACATAACAGGAAAGTTGAGTGGCAAGTCTGATCAGAAGGAATATGTTATTGTCCAAGTGGACGCTTTTACCAAATTTGTTTATTTAACACACACACTGAGAATTGCATAGGTGCTGTGACATCGTCGGTATCCTTGTTTGGCTGTAGCTCTGTTTGGAGTACCAAACCCGCATAATAGCAGACCAGGGTAGGTGTTTTGCTAGCTCTAAATTTAGTGAGTTTTTTTCTCAACAGAAAATAAGTTTGCATTTGATTGCGACAGGCGCAAGTAGAGCTAACGGACAGGTGGAACGCATTATGAGCACTTTGAAAAAACTTACTGACGGCAGTTGAGGCTAGCAGCCGATCTTGGCAAGACGCATTGGGTGAGGTACAGTTGGCCTTAAATTGTACAGTAAGTGGAGTAACAAAGGCAAGCCCTTTAGAATTGTTTATTGGCATTGTGAATTGTGATTTGGCAGAATCAAGAGCTCGAGCAGTGCAAAATATATCAGCGGCAGCAGTATATAGCAAGAAACGGTTTGATAAAACCAAGGCTAAGGTTGTTGGATACGAAGTAGGAGATTTTGTGTTGGTAAAGAATGAGGCAAGGCATCAAACGAAGTTGAGTCCAAAGTGTAGGGGACCGTTACAAATAGCTGAATTGTTGGACGGAGATAGATATGTCCTAAGGTCATTGACAAATAATAGAAAATACAAGTATGCTCATGACGATATAAGAAAATTGCCAGAAGGGTATGTACCAGTTGAGTTAGAAAGTAGTAATAAGGATTTGAATAATGTTGGTAATGAAACTGTTGAAAGAGACAGTATTGGAATGATTAAGAGTGAAACTGTTGAAAGAGACAGTATTGAAATGATTGAGAATGAAACTGTTGAAAGCGACAGTATTGAAATGATTGAGAATGAAACAGTTGAAAGCGACAGTATTGAAATGATTGAGAATGAAACAGTTGAAAGAGACAGTATTGAAATGATTGAGAATGAAACAGTTGAAAGAGACAGTATTGAAACGATTGAGAATGAAAACTGCTAAAAGAGACAGTATTGAAACGATTGCGAGTGAAACTGTTGAAAGAGACAGTATGGATGCCTGAAGGGGCTGATAAGAAAAGTTTTGATCATGGCGTGTGACGCATAAGATGATGTAATGTAAAACCAGTTGAGTCTATGATGATAAAAAGGATAGTGAAGAAAGTTGAATTAAGCTAAAGATTAATTTTATAGCAGTTTAAGAACGAAACTAAAAGTTGAAGATAAAATTTTATATGAAACCCTGAAGCAAAAATAGTTGTAATCAAAAAGAAAAATGTTAATCTTAAATAGCTTTCGAAAATTTATAGATAAAATGAATTATGCAGTAAGGCATTTTTGTAAAACTACACGAGGTCGTGTTATGGTCAGGTTGGCCGTGTCGGAGCGTCAGAGGTTCGAGAGGGCTGGCGCTGTGTCGAGGCGTAACAACAGTGTGCGTTGCTGCGTCTTTGAGTACTGCGCAATATGATGGCATTGGGAAGTCCCGTTTTAGCGGGTCGACAGCGTGTTGATGCGTAATGAGAACACGTGTGCGTTGGTGCGTCTTTAGATATTTGACAGTAATGCACCGTTTTACCAGGGCGATAGCGTTGCGTCGCTGTCACCGAGTGTGGTTCGGGGGAAGGCTTGAGTGGAATAAGAGACACAAGAGTTAGTTGTGTTTGAGTTCTCAGACCGACCGAAACTCGCTGCGCTAAACAATGGAAAATAATCTTAATGCTACAACATAGATATATATATATATATATATATATATATATATATATATATATATATATATATATATATATATATATATATATATATATATATATAAATATATATATATATGTTGTTACGCCCCGACACAGCGCCAGCCCTCTCGAACCTCTGACGCTCCCCCATATATATATATATGTATATATATATATAATGTTAATTTAGCTCGTTCGAAAATCGAATTAAAAAATGGAATATCGATAAATATGCACACTTTCTTCTTCTATATATATGCTCAATTTGCAATTGATCAGTGTTTGTGTTTAATGTTTCATTTACAGTGTATTTTTATTTGAAACTATTAACTTGTATACAATAGAATCAGTTTTTATCGATCGATTTCGCCAAATACAACGTCTAAGGTGCCAATAATGGCAACCACATCGGCCAACATATGTTGCTTTCCAATTTTCTCCAGCGCTGCCAAATGGGCGAATCCTGGCGCCTTGATTTTGCAGCGATATGGGCGACTGGAGCCATCTGATACCAGGTAGACACCAAATTCACCTTTTGGTGCTTCGATTGCAGTGTAGGTAGCACCTGGCGGCACCTGATAGCCTTGGGTGAATAGCTTAAAATGATGAATTAGCGCCTCCATGGACGTTTTCATTTCGGTGCGAGATGGCGGAGTCACCTTTGCATCATCGGTTTTCACCTCACCAGGTGGCATTTGATTGAGGCATTGGTCGATGATGCGCAAGGATTGCCGCATTTCTTCAATGCGACACAAATAGCGATCATAGCAATCACCTTTTGTACCAATTGGAACGTCGAAATCAACAAGATGATAGGCATCGTAGGGCTGTTGCTTACGCAAATCCCATTTGATGCCAGAGCCACGCAGCATTACACCACTAAATCCATAGTTAAGTGCCTCCTCGGCTGAGACAATGCCAATATCTTCAGTACGTTGCACCCAGATACGATTCGTACTCAGAACATCCTCAACCTCATCTAAGCGCTCGCCAAACTTCGACGCAAATTCATATATATCATCCAGCAGACCCAATGGCATATCCTACAAAACAAAACGAGTTAATCAATTATATCGAATTTACATATACACATATAAAATCGATATTACTAGTGAAACGCCGCCGGGTCGTATGTAGGCGGCATGCATACGTGCTCCTGAAACGCGTTCATAGAATTCCATCATCTTCTCCCGCTCCTCGAATAGCCAAAAAAATGGAGTCAGTGCACCCACATCTAATGCATGAGTGCCAACAGCCATTATATGATTCAGAATTCGAGTTATCTCTGCGAAAAGTGCTGCAAAAAAGAAACAAGGTAAGAGAACCGATCAATAGAGAATAGCAGCCTTCCCACATGAAGTAAAAGAGAAGAGAACATTGCAGATAGTAAAAAAATTTAAATATATGAATTGAAGAAATGATAAGTGTAAGAGAGGAGAACAAGGAAGTGAGCAGAGCGCTGAGGAGTTAAAACATGGAGAGAAAGAAGTCAGTAGAGAAGAGAGCAGATTATATATACATAAAAAATCGCGTTGAAAACATTTTCACATTGTACTTGGAAATCTCATTTTCAATGAGTTCACGGTATAAATATGTGAAGAGAGATGTTTCTAATCTTAAAACTCAAACTCCTCTCATATTTCCTCAGTTGTTTTGTTCTCGTTTGAGCTGGTATGTTGTGTTATGGTCTACTACTACTATTTTTGCAACTTTACTGCTTCGTGGTACGCAACTACCTACTTCTTATATACTTGGCACGCAGTGGCACATCAATGTTTAGCAGTTTCTCCACGGCCAGCGAGTAGCACTGTTCGTTACACATCATTGAAACATAGTCCAAGCGATCAAAATATGGCAAAGCCTGGGTGTAGGTCTTGTACTCGATTAACTTCTCGGTGCCACGATGTAACAGGCCAATGTGTGGATCTGCGCGCATCACAGTCTAATAGGAAACAACCAAACAGAAGATAATATTTAAATACGCTCGAAGAATATACTTGGCACTAACCTCGCCATCTAGTTCTAGCACCAGTCTCAAGACACCGTGCGCAGCGGGATGTTGCGGTCCAAAATTTAACGTCAGATTGCGTACCGATTTCTCAACGGGCACCACTTTGCCTGTTGTGCAGAATAAATTGTTATAAACGAGACTGTTATGTATAATTATATATATATATATATATAATATATATATACATATATAATATATATATATATATATATATATATATATATATATATATATATATAATATATATATTTATATATATTTATTTATGGAAAGTGTAGTAGAAAACATACTGTTCCATGGAGGAACCTTCCAAAGAGAGGTGACTTCATCGGGATACATAACTGCGCCGCTAAATTGCTTCATGAATTCAGGATCTGGGTACCATTTTGCAGCGCCGCGACATTGATTCGAACTAATCAACAGATACAAGTAAATAATCATTTATTCCAGGTAGAAAGGTGGTTATGTAAGTAATGTGTTTCACCTCAAACTACCGCTGCTACCTGCTACTGCTGTTGTCACTGCAATAAACGACTGCGTTTTAAACAACTGCGCTCCAGCGCCTAGCGAGCGTTTTAAACTCAGTAATAACATTTTTTATTCCAAATAGGACAGTTTATTAGATTTTTCGCCCAAAACAGAACTGTCAACGCAATGTAAGGCCGAACAGCTGTTGTGCTGTAGGTCAGTGGTGATGCAGCCTTAAGCCGATATATATCGATATTAATATATATACACGCAAAGCTGCGTCTGCAATATAATACGTGTGTCCAGAAACCATTAATAACGTAATATCAGCAACTTACTATGCGCCATTGGGGACTCCCCAAGGAAGATCGTGTTGCTTACTATTTACTGACATTTGTACATCTACGTTAGTAGATCGCGGAGGGACTACGACCTATCCAAGTTTGCCAATTAGTTATTAAGCCTTAAGGAGTTCCCTTATTAAAGTATTATTCCAGTTTACCTCATTGTCTTGTTTTTTTATTTTATTTTTATTTTTACCATTATTCATATTTAATTGATATATATTCATACTGTAGAATATTTTTTACTATATACTATGGTTGTATGGTTGTAGAGATGGATAACTATCGATATCGGCAGCAATACCGGCACCTTCGACGGTTTTTATCACAAACCAACGAAAAAGAATCATTTTATATTCGAAAATGCATCTATACCCAAAACCGTACATCCATGATTTTTAAACTTATATTAAAAAGTATATTTAGTTAGCCACCCAATTGCATTTCGAAGCTTTTTAATTATTTTTAGCACCGAATCTAGCAACTTTTTTTATGGATGGACAATCTTTTTTCTTTTTTGGGACAATCGATGGCACCAATGTCGACTATCGATGACGCCGAGTATCGATAACTCATCAGCTCAAGTAATAAGAATAAAAAATACTAAGATCGATATTCTTTTAATCGATTGAGCATAGCTGTTATTCTTTAATTGATTGCAATAATGCACTCCTGGGAAAAATTCATCGAATGGTGGAATCGACGCCTCGTGACTTTTTGTAATGATGGCGCGAATTCGTTATCGAAAGCTTTGATTTGCTTAAATGCATACATAGATAAATAACTCGGTGTAAAAAAAAAATTAAGGGTTTGGCTAGCTTGTTGTTTCAGTCAATATTATTATTATCTTTGTATGTTGAAAGTTTCAACAAAGAAATTCAGTATTTTCAGTATTTTTACATCGTGAGAGCTCATTGAGTATTATTGCAGTACTTTCGTGACATTCGATGTAACTAAAAAATAACTGTTGTAAGAATACATTTCAGATACAGATACAATTTTCAGATACTACCACACTGTCAGTTTCGTATTATTTTTTTTACACCTAATACATAGCTCTTTAAATACTGTATAATAGTTATTTACATACGAATTTAGACAAATTAAAAAATAAAATTATGCTGTGTACACGGATGCGGCAGCTCGGCACATATTAAACAAACAAATGGGAAGATATGTGATTGGCTGAAAAGTAAAATAAAACTCGGAAATGTGTATATACATAAAACACTTGGCATTGTGTCTGTTTGCGTGTGTGCGTGTAAGTGGCTATTATGCATTTAAATTAAAGAAGCAGAGAGCAAAATCGTTTAATTAGTCGATGCATTTGGCGCCGATAACTCAATTTCTTTATCCGAATTTAAAAGTTTCAGCTTGTGAATTATCTCGCGTTATTATTCATAAAAAAGTATTTTCGTTTATGGTATTGGGTTTGTGTATGTATACAAGAAAATCGTCGGATTCAGTGTTTATGTATTTGCGTTTCCTTCGAGAGACAGCCGTAGAGAAAGAGAGTGCGCGCGTGAGAAAGGTGGAGAACGAGGGAGGAAACACAGAGTGAGAGCGAGAGAGAAAGAGAGAGAGAGAGAGATAAAGCTCGACAGAGTGGGAGAGCAGGAGCAAAACTTTTTGATTTTAGTGCAATATTATTTTTTCCCTTTCAAAACAAGCCATATAAAAGAATGTGTTTTTTTTTAAAGCCTTTTCATATATACACTGAAGATGTATGTATGTATGTATGTATATGTATATGTATATGTATGTATATGTATGTATGTATATGTATGTATGTATATGTATATGTATGTATGTATATGTATATGTATGTATGTACGACTGTGACATATGCCGTTTCTTACGTTTCGTATTATTAAATGGGAAAATATTATGTATGTATTTAGTTACATATTACATTTTAGCCTGTATACAAAACTGGAAAAGATCGGCATTTAAGAAACTAAAAGTGAATTGATAGCAGCACAATGCACGCAATACACACTCACATACAGATTTACAATGAAGTGTATGTATGTATGTATGGGTAACACGCGTCGCACTGAGTTGTCTAATTTCATTCCCTCGAAATATAAATATGAATAGAGTCAAGCACATGTACATCCATACATACAAACACTGTTACTCTTACTGTTACTGTTACTGTTGCTGTTCACTAGGAAACCGATTCATGCCTGCATATGTATGCATATACATGCATGTACACACATATGTACATACGTATGTATGTATACAACTACATACATAAACACATCCTTATATTTACTGTTACTTTCCATTTCCGCTCAAAAATAATTCGAGAATTCATTCACTTGAGCAACCCAATTGAATTAATAATGATCTGATCTCACTACTTTCATCGCACTTTCCAGAAACATGGGATATCGGCATGCTGCCGGCGGACGCAACTTTAATATTGTCAAAAGCAAACAACAACAACGACAATTGGATCAGCGGCATGCTTATTAGCATTACCATTATCATTATCAGCGGGTCAACAACACGTCACCAGTCGACAAAGGTCGAAAGGAGTAGCGAAAATAGATATAGAAAGAGTTAAGAAACCTAAAATCAAAGGTGGCTAAAGATCAATACAAAACACTCGAAATATTATAATATAAATGACTATCGTACCGCCGTCGAGTAGAAGCATGGGGCTAGTTGTCAGCTGGAAATCGTTGACTGAAACTACCGGAAGAGAAGATCAGCTGTTGTCAAAGGCAAGTGGGCTTACGGTCAACTGGAAATCGTTGACGAGAACCGTTGGAGTATTGAACGCAGAAGAACAGGCCAAGTCAAGTGCGGGTAAAAAGGATGGCGCAGCAGATGCGTTGGCCATACGCATCAATTGCATTGACATCGGCTTGGCGAAGCATGCTATGAATTACGATAAATGGATGGGAAAGTCCTCAGCACTCAGTCAGCAACAACAGCAGCAGAAGGGGCCTAGCAACAGAACAATATTTCCACCGACTACCGTTGACAAAAAAGATATGCCAAAAGCTCGTGAACGAAATCAACCAACGAACGCACTCTCAAAGCCAGCGACAATGCATCGAAAGTCGAAAAGTAAAAGCAAGAGCAACATAAAAAGCATTCTTGCCAATCCAGTATCAGCAACAACATCATCATCATCAACAACAAAAACAACAAGAGCAAAAATTTGCGCTTACCAACAACAGGAGCAGCAACAACAATACATTAAACATTTTAATGCAACGCAGCTCAAGAACCATCCCGAACTCCCTCAGTTGCCGGCAACAGAAGTGATCGCTGCTGAGCAAAAACCTAGCGATGACAGTACGAGAAGTATTAACACAAGCAATAATAATAAAAAGAAGAAGAATCATTCCGCGCGTTACAAAATGTTAGTTCCGTTGCCCAGTTTGAGTGCCACGTCTCTTGTCACGCTACTGACGATAATTTGCATAGAAACTGTCCTACTGTCCACAATGTCCAGCTGCGCTAAAACATTCTATATGCATTGGAATACATCGAACAGCATGTAAGTGTTATATGTACTTATGATATGTGTAGCTATAATATAATACCCTGGTACAGAGAGAAAGTTTCCCTGGCTTGAAAGCTATTAAAAAGTAGTCCTTTGCGAATACTCTTTTACACAGAATCGACAGTATTGAGATATTGTGCGCGATTCGCAAATTTACGCACGATTCAAAATAAATAAATATTCATAATCTCATTATACCCTGAACCCATTGAAAATGGGAAATCAGGGTATAATGGTTTTGTAAAAATGTATGTAACAGGCAGAAGGAGGTGTGGCAGACCCCATAAAGTATATATATTCTTGATCAGCTCGACGAACTGAGTCGATATAGTCCGTCCGTATGTGTGATCGATCTCAGAATCTATAAGAGCTAGAGAAATTTTTTATGTAGATCCGTGTATAGCACGTACAGATCGAGTTTGTTTCAAAAAATCGATAAATTTGATCGTTTTAAAGTTATCGATTTAAAACGTTATCGAAATGCGGTTATAAGTTTATATCTCCCACATCTTTAGAGCTAGAGTCTTCAAATTTTGTACTTAGTATAATGTGGAGTTTATACAATTTTGATTTTTGTCACATTTTGCATACCATCCCCCCTTTCCTTCCCTTTTCCCCAAACTTGTAAAAACCGTATTTCAAATACTAGAGACTTGTGCTTTGGCAAATACATACATATGAATGACATAATCACGTTGTGAAAGTGTGATTAAGAATGTCCATCTACAAAAGAAGTTGTTAAACATTTCATTTCCCATAGTAAAGCCTATGAGCGCAGCCCACGCTCAGTCGCTGCTCTAACTGCGCAGTCAGCAGAGCTCGTGCTTATGCGTGCGTGCGTATGTGTGTATGTGTGTGCGCATGTATTGCTTGTATATATGTATATGTTAAATAAGCATAGAATGTTTGGAGTATAGGCTCTTCGCAGGGTTCAGGGGATCTCCTAGTCGGGTACCGCCGAATAGAGCTTTCTTACTTGTTTCTACATACATATGTATGTTTGTACATACATATGTGCATATGCTGCATATATGCACGTATACCCTTTCGCCATCAAGTACCGTAACAGAGTGTGAGCAATTCTCAAGTAGTTTTACAAACATATATACACGCATGCACGTTGTATTTCATACATACATACATTAATGATACGCATAGCTAACGCACTTCAGGGCCAACGCTCACAAAAGAAATAGACACGCACACACTTACATGCACACACACACATGTACACAAATATGTGTCCATGCTGCATGTTCATGCTAAGCGCAGCCTAGCATCAGATCTTTTCGAACGTTCATTTGTCTTATTGGGATCTCCTGGCGGCAAAAATACGGTTAAAGTTATTTTTATTATACCCTGAACCCATTGAAAATTGGAAATCAGGGTATAATGGTTTTGTTAAAATGTATATAACAGCCAGAAGGAGCGTGGCAGACCCCATAAAGTATATATGTTCTTGATCAGATCGACGAGCTGAGTCGTTATAGTTATGTGCGTCTTTCCGTACGTCTGTCCGTACATGTAAACGCGTCGATCTCAGAGCCTATAAGAGCTAGAGACTCGCAGATTGAGTTTGTTTCAAAAAATCGTTACCTATTCTCGTTTTAATGTTATTGATTGATTAAAAGCCTTATCGAAATGCAGTTATTAAATTATATCTAATATATCTTTGGAACTAGTCTCAAATTTTTGCATTTAGTTTCCAGGGAATTTTATACAATTTTGATTTTTGTTATATTTTAGATACCGGCTCCAAGATCAGTTGTAAATATGTAAATGAGTTTTGCATTTTTTATAAAGCGACAAACATTCAATAGAATATAATGATCATATCATGAAAACTTGGTTAAATCCATTAAGTAACACAGAGGTTATTAAACAAAACGTTTGGCCAATTGGCAAAAGCACGCGACAAGCAGCGCGAAGCGTACACAGTTATAGGTGTACACACAGTCACCGCATGCTACCATATTCTAAAAATCGCAAGTTTTAATTTAGACTTGTTTGATGGCGCTATTGATTGTGCATTATCAGCTGCTTTAGCTTATATTCTCTAGATGGCGTTATTGATTGAAAATTAAAAATTTTATTCTGGAGTACATTTAAAAACGCAGATCGGACGGGGTTGTGGGGATCTCCTAGTCGGGCACCCCCGACTAGAGCTTTCTTAGTTTTTATACTCATTCACGACAGTGAAATGCTGTCCGTGAGCTGTGAGCTGTCAGCTGTCAGCTGTGCGAACGTGAATGAGTATTCCGCAGTCGGTTGCGCCCGACTGCAACGTTTTTACTTGTTATTTTGATACCCTGAATTCATTGCAAATGGGAAATCAGGGTATAATGTTTTTGTGAAAATGTATGTAATAGGCAGAAGGAGACATATTCCTGATCAGCTCGATGAGCTGAGTTGAAATAGCCCTGTCCGTCTGTCCGTCCGTCCGTCCGTCCGTATGAACGCAGCGATCTCGTAAACCACAAAAGCTAGAGATCTGAAATTTTCAGAGAATACTCGTCTATAGCCTACGCAGTACAAGTTTTTTTTTAGATTTTCGATAACTCATCCCGTTTCCTTATTATCGATAAAAATCGATAACTTTTCTTCGGTTAAGCATACCGTAGAGCTAGAGACTCCAAATTTACTGTGTACATCCGTGTGATGAATGCGGAGATTTTGTAATTTTTTGATTTTAGATGCCACGCCCCCTTTGCCCCCAATTTGCAAAATTCGTATTTCAAATACTAGAGACTTGTGCTTTGGCAAATACACACATATGAATGACATAATTACGCTGTGAAAGTTTGATAAAGAAAGTCTATCCACAAAAAAAGTTATTAAGCATTTAATTTCCCATACAATTGGCACATTGCAGCCATAGCGCAGTCGCCGCGCTGACTGCGCAGTCAGCAGAGCGCGTGCTTATGCGTGCGTGCGTATGCATGTGTGTGTGTGCGTTGCTCGCAATATTTGTATATGTAAAATAAGCATAGAATGTTGGGAAGATTGGATCTTCGCAGGGTTCAGGGTATCTCGTAGTGGAGCCGTCTCGACTAGAGCACTCTTACTTGTTTTAATTTGGTAAGCTGAATTGAGTGTGGTGGTCGACCGAGCCATATGCGAGAGTTGATTCCTATTCGATATATATATACATATATATAAATATATACATAATACACTGCTGGTCATAGGTTAGAGGCACCAGTTTTTTTTTTTCAATAAACAGTTATATTTACTATTAGGCATGTATTAGTTGCCCCAAATATTTATACCCTGAACCCATTGAAAATGGGAAATCAGGGTATAATGTTTTTGTGAAAATGTATGTAATAGGCAGAAGGAGACATGTCAGACCCCATAAAGTATATATATTCTTGATCAGCTCGATGAGCTGAGTTGAAATAGCCCTGTCCGCCTGTCCGTCCGTCCGTCCGTCCGTCCGTGTGAACGCAGCGATCTCGTAAACCACAAAAGCTAGAGATCTGAAATTTTCAGAGAATGTTCATCTGTAGTCTACGCAGTACGAGTTTTTTTTAGATTTTCGATAACTCATCCGGTTTCCTTATTATCGATAAAAATCGATAACTTTTCTTCCGTTAAGCATACCGTAAGAGCTAGAGACTCCAAATTCACTGTGTAGATTCGTGTAATGAATGCGGACAATTTGTAATTTTTGGATTTTGGATGCCACGCCCCCTTCGCCCCCAATTTGCAAAATTCGTATTTCAAATACTAGAGACTTGTGCTTTGGCAAATACATACATATGAATGACATAATTACGCTGTGAAAGTTTAATTTGGAAAGTCCATCCACAAAAAAAGTTATTAAACATTTAATTTCCCATACAATAGGCATATTGCAGCCCAAGCGCAGTCGCTGCGTCAACTGCGCAGTCAGCAGAGCGCGTGCTTATGCGTGCGTGCGTATGCATGTGTGTGTGTGCGTTGCTCGCAATCTTTGTATATGTAAAAGAAGCATAGCATGTTGGAAAGATTGGCTCTTCGCAGGGTTCAGGGTATCTCGTAGTCGAGCCGTCTCGACTAGAGCACTCTTACTTGTTTTTATACCCTGAACCCATTGAAAATGGGAAATCAGGGTATAATGTTTTTGTGAAATGTATGTAACAGGCAGAAGGAGACATCGCAGACCCCATAAAGTATATATATTCTTGATCAGCTCGATGAGCTGAGTTGAAATAGCCCTGTCCGTCTGTCCGTCCGTCCGTCCGTATGAACGCAGCGATCTCGTAAACCACAAAAGCTAGATATCTGAAATTCTCAGAGAATACTCGTCTATGGCCTACGCAGTACGAGTTTTTTTTAGATTTTCGATAACTCATCCCGTTTCCTTATTATCGATAAAAATCGATAACTTTTCTTCGGTTAAGCATACCGTAAGAGCTAGAGACTCCAAATTTTCTGTGTAGATCCGTGTAATGAATGCGAAGATTTTGTAATTTTTTGATTTTGGATGCCACGCCCCCTTCGCCCCCAATTTGAAAAATTCGTATTTCAAATACTAGAGACTTGTGCTTTGGCAAATACACACATATGAATAACATAATTATGCTGTGAAAGTTTAATCAAGAAAGTCCATCCACCAAAAAAGTTATTAAACATTTAATTTCCCATACAATAGGCATATTGCAGTCCGAGCGCAGTCGCCGCGCTGACTGCACAGTCAGCAGAGCGCGTGCTTATGCGTGCGTGCATATGCATGTGTGTGTGTGTGTGTGCGTTGCTCGCAATATTCGTATATGTAAAATAAGCATAGAATGTTGGGAAGATTGGATCTTCGCAGGGTTCAGGGTATCTCGTAGTCGAGCCGTCTCGACTAGAGCACTCTTACTTGTTTTATCAAAGTTTGAATCTTGTTCGAAAAATATCTGCCCATAAATAGTTGATTTGCGAAAAGATAACTTTGCATTTGAAGATTCTAAAAATGTCTATGCAAAAATATGGATTTTCGGTTGGTCATTGAATTAGACGCACATCAATTTTCTAAGTTTTGTGTTCACAAGTGCAGTTATATTGATCAAATAAAAGCTGAAAATTAAGAAATCAACTATTTTCGAGCAACATTAAAAAAAACAAGTAAGAAAGCTCTAGTCGGTGGTACCCGACTAGGAGATCCCCTGAATCCTGCGAAGATCCGATATTCCAAACATTTTATACATATTTAACATATATATACAAGCAACACATGCACACACACATACACACACACATACGCACGCACGCATAAGCGAGCGCTCTGCTGACTGCGCAGTTTACGCAGCGACTGCGCTTGGGCTGCACTAAGAGCAGTATTATTGGAAGTTAATTGTTGAATAAGTTCCTTTGTAGATGGACTGTCCTAATCAAACTTTCACAGCGTGATTACGTCATTCATATATGTGTATGTGCCGAAGCACAAGTCTCTAGCACTTGAAATACGTTTTTTGCAAATTTAGGGCGAAAGGGGCGTGGCATCCAAAATATAACAAAAACCAAAATTGCCAAAACTCTATATTATACTAAATACAAATTAAGGAGTCTCTAGCTTTAAAGATGTGCAAGGCATAAATTTATAACTGGTTTTCGATTTCGTTTTTAATCGATAACTTTAAAACGATCAAAGTTATCGAATTTTTGAAACAAACTCGATCTGCGCGTGCTATATACGGACCTACATAAAAAATTTCAAGACTCTAGCTCTTATAGATTCTGAGATCGACGCGTTCAAACATACGGACAGACGGACGGACGGACGGACAGACGGACAGGGCTAAATCGACTCGGCTTGTCACCCTGATCAAGAATATATATACTTTATGGGGTCTGCCACGCCTCCTTCTGCCTGTTACATACATTTCAACAAAACCATTATACCCTGATTTCCCATTTTCAATGGGTTCAGGGTATAAAAATAAAGAAAGCTACCGTATTAAGCTTGTTGGAACGTCAAAAAGTATACTTCCACTCATAGGAATTATCTAAACTAAATATTGTCAAACAGATAAAGCGCAGCTCCAAAACTGTTGACAGATATCTAAGAGATCCGGAGGCATATGGAACACACTTCAAAGAACGAAAACAAGCATTAACTTTCCGAGATGAACGTAAAATTGTTCGATTTGCTTCCAATTTTCAGCTAAGATTAAGGAATTATCCGGTATAAACGCAAGCCTGTCAACTGTTCAGCGTACGATCAGGAATGCACAACATCTAAAGCGTCTGAGAATTAAGAAAAACCACCTCTGAATGATATACGCAAAGAAAAACGGCTTCAATATGCGAAAGAACACATGGCATGGAGTGTTCAATCTGACACTCGACTTAATGACTGGCGTTCGGTTGTTTTTACTGATGAAAAATGTTTAGATGGCCCGCATGTTTTTCAATACTTTTACCACGATTTGCGAAAAAATAAGCTATATTTAAGTCTCTATCACAGCCGTGAAGGTGGAGTCATGGTGTGGGGTGCCATCACGTTTTACGACCCAATAGATTTAATTGTTATAGATCAAAAGATGGCCTGTGAGCGCTTCAAAACTTTGTTGTAGTCCGTATTTCTTAAACTTAAGGATCTCTTCGGACCATTGCTATGCATTTTCCAACAGGATAATGCTCCTATCCATAAGAGATCGAAGTGGAAGTCGTTTATTTTGAGTGAAAATGTTCAGATGATGAGTTGGCCGTCGTATTCTCCAGATCTCAACATAATTGAAAATGTCTTAGGATGGCTTTCTAGCAAAGTTTATGAAGGGGAAAGATAAAGACACACTAACTGCTGCAATTAAACTGGCTTGGAGCGAGATTTCGCTGAGCTACTTAGAATCCCTGTTTCACTCCATGAAGGACTTGATGTATGAGGTTATTTCGAGCAAAGGAGGCAGTATTCATTACTGAAGTTATTTTTTTCTTCTTTCCTACAAGTTAATTATTTAAACTAACTACACATTACATTTTAAAATAAGCTACCTTTTTGCCAAAAAATTAATTAGTTCAAGTGCGTCTATTCTAGTGACCAAAAAAAAGTGCCTTTTTTTGAGAAGCTTTAATAAAATGTAAAAAATACAACAATTTTGCAATATTTAAATTTTTTTGAATTGTGCAATATTTAAATTTTTTTGAATTGTATACTTGAAGTCATTAAATAACCTAGGTTTTCGTATTTAAATTTTTCTCCAAAATTAAATTTTTTTCAAATAAAAGTTATAAAACAAATTTAAAAACAAGTAAGAACGTTGCAGTCGGGCGCTACCGACTGCGGGATACTCATTCACACCCCTACAGATCACGCCCATTGCCACGCCCACAATTGGTTTGTACATATATAATTTTTTGGAAATCAATAGAGGAGATCAGCAGTAATATCTGTATATAATTCTGATTTTCTCACTGAGAATCGGAAAAACGTATAGTTTTTCCCGATTTGCCACGCCCCCAGTAGGCGTAGACATATAATTTTTGG
Organism: Drosophila nigricruria; assembly: GCA_037075265.1. Lineage (NCBI taxonomy): Eukaryota > Metazoa > Arthropoda > Insecta > Diptera > Drosophilidae > Drosophila > Drosophila nigricruria. Next base: position 637,232 of record JBAMCI010000085.1, on the reverse strand, counting down.
CCAGTTCTTAGAAGTAGTGAAGGGTAACGTAAGTGTGAAATTTGGATGCTTACACTCAAAAAATGCGAAAATTACAGGGTATTTTTTAGCCGGGCATACCCCATAAGGGGCGTAAAAATTATTTTTGGGTCATCGATAGAGGAGCTCACCAGTAACTTAACATCCAATTTTGAAGCTTCTAGCTCTAAAACTGTAGGAGCTACAAACTTTTGCGGTTTGCCACGCCCCCTATGGGCGTAGATATATCCGCCATATCTTTTCCAACTTGGGTTGTCAACCCGAGTATATATACCAAGTTTCAAGTCTCTAGCATCAATAGTGCTCAAAATATTACAGAATTTGAAAAATCACTATATAGTCAGATCCGATTTGCCACGCCCCTAGTAGGCGTGGATATAAAGATTTTTGGTCGATCTTCATAGGATCGTATCAGTAACCTACGTGCCAAATTTGGGCGTTTTAGCTTTAAAACTGTAAAAGATACAGTTTTACCCGATTTGCCACGCCCCCAATGGGCGTAGATATATCCGCCATAGCTTTTTGATCTTGGGTTGTCAACACGAGTATATATTCCAAATTGCAACTCTCTAGCACTTCTAGAAGTAGTGTTTCTGAGGTATGGGCAAATGCATTTTCCGATTTGCCACGCCCCTAGTGGGCGTATCGGGAAAATCTTGACACTTTATAATTCGAGGGTATACACGAGTATATATTCCAAATTTCAACTCTCTAGCTTCAAAACTGTGCAAATGGTTTGCGTTCATACGGACAGACGGACAGACGGACAGACGGACGGACGGACAGACGGACAGACGGACGGACAGCGTGACGGACATTGCACAAAACCAATATACTCATTTCACTTTGTGAATGAGTATAACAAGTAAGAGTGCTCTAGTCGAGGGCTCGAATACGAGATACCCTGAACCCTGCGCAGAGCCAATCTTCCAAACATTATATGCTTATTTTACATATAAAAATATTGCGAGCAACACACACACACTCATACATGCATACACACGCACGCATAAGCACGCGCTCTGCTGACTGCGCAGTCAGCGCGTCGACTGAGCTCGGGCTGCAATATGCCTATTGTATGGGAGATTAAATGTTTAATAACTATTTTTGTGGATGGACTTTCTCAATCAAACTTTCACAGCGTGATTATGTCATTCATATGTGTGTATTTACTAAAGCATAAGTCTCTAGTATTTTAAATACGAATTTTGCAAATTTGTGGCGAAGGGGGCGTGGCATCCAAAATCCAAAAATTACATAATGTCCGCATTCATTACACGGATCTACACAGTAAATTTGGAGTCTCTAGCTCTTACGGTATGCTTAACCGAAGAAAAGTTATCGTTTTTTTATCGATAATAAGGAAACGGAATGAGTTATCGAAAATCTAAAAAAAACTCGTGCTGCGTAGGCTATAGACGAGTATTCTCTAAAAATTTCAGATATCTAGCTTTTGTGGTTTACGAGATCGCTGCGTTCATACGGACGGACGGACAGGGCTATTTCAGCTCAGCTCATCGAGCTGATCAAGAATATATATACTTTATGGGGTCTGCAATGTCTCCTTCTGCCTGTTACATACATTTTCACAAAAACATTATACCCTGATTTCCCATTTTCAATGGGTTCAGGGTATAACAAGTACCGGTGCGTCTAACCTATGACCAGCAGTGTATATATTCATAATTTTATATATCTATTCATATTTTATATATCTAGTATTCAGGAATCATCTCTCACATATGGTTCGCTCAATATGTAAATTTATTTATATAAATTTTATTGGCGAAAAAATACAGTATATTGAATAATGATGAAGGTACTGAATGAATGTGTGAACTGAATCAGTAAATGTAACTAGGATTACTAATTTTTACCTCTATTAGAGTGGCGTCCGTTAAAGATTTAGTTGGTACAAGCTGTAAGCTCTTAGTTTTTCTAAAATTATAAACAAAATAATCTTGAATCGGGAACTATAAGTATAATTATACCTGATTTTCTTAATATAAAATTTTATATATATATATGTGTGTGTACTTTTAGTTAGAGTGTGTGTGGTGGTGTAACCCTAGTCGTACTCGCACATTTATGCGATTGAGTATGTGTCGCCAAAGCGAACATGTGAAATATGCGTACTTCATCATTAGGGGTGATTTTTGATTTACAAAGCTCTACAATAAAATAGAAGGAAAGAAAAAATAAACAAAGAACAACTTGGAACTTGGAAGTTGGAACGGCAGCAGAAGGAAACCAAGGAAACGTTTTTAGGGGGCAGGAGGCAGACATAAGACATAAGTGCGTGCTGCGTGTTAAACACACAGCTCTTGATGGGTGGCATGGGGGAATGTGGAAAGGTAGGTAGGCGGTCGCGGGTAGGGTCGTGAAACCCTCCTGTGGTTTCGACAGCAGGCCCAAGCCTAGGTTTCAAGACCGAGCATTACCCTTTTTGGAATGCATTCTGCACTCTCTGTTAACGCACCACCAGCTTTAAGTCGCACATTTCTAAATAAATAAATACTGCGTTTGCTGTTCTCTGTCTGATAAGGGAACATGCGTAAAATATGTAACCTGGTGGGAGGGGGAGAATAACTTGGTGGTGGTGGTCCTGTCGCTGGTGCTAGTGCTGTAGTTCTCACTTGTACTTCTTCTTAACTACACATATTGAAGAGGAACTATTCCTCGACGTGCGGATACCCTGGATTATCGTAATGTATTCAGTTGTGCGCTAGTGAGAAGAATAACTTGGTGGTGTTGCCTCGCTTTCGTCGCTCACTAGTGCTTTTTATACACTGAACCCATTGAATGTGGGAAATTAGGGTATAATGTTTTTGTCAAAATGTATGTAACAGGCAGAAGGATGCATGCCACACCCCATAAAGTATATATATTCTAGATCAGCTCGATGAGCTGAGTTGATATAGCCCTGCCTGTCTGTCCGTTCTTCCGTCCGTCCGTGTGAACGCAGCCATCTCGTAAACAACAAAAGCTAGAGATCTGAAATACAGTTTATACTCGTGTATACCCTACGCAGTACGAGTTTTTTTAGATTTTCAATAACTCATCCCGTTTCCTTATTATCGATAAAAATCGATAACTTTTCTTCGTTTTTGTATACCGTAAGAGCTAGAGACTTCAAATATACTGTGTAGATCTGTGTAATGAATACGAAGATTTTGTAATTTTTTGATTTTGGATGTCACGCCCCCTTCGCCCAAAATTTGCAAAAAGCCCATTTCAAATACTAGAGACTTTGCTTTGGCAACTACACACATATGAATGACATAATCACGCTGTGATTGTGTGTTTGATTAAAAAAGTCCATCTATAAAAAATGTTATTAAACATTTAATTTCTCATACAATAGGCATATTGCAGCCCAAGCGCAGTCGCTGCGTTGACTGCGCAGTCAGCAGAGCGCGTGCTTATGCGTGCGTGCGTATGCATGTGTGTGTGTGTGCGTGTGTGTTGCTCGCAATATTTGTATATGAAAAATAAGCATATAATGTTATAAATAAAGGGAAATATTGGCTCTTCTCAGGGTTCAGGGTATCTTCTAGTCGAGCAGTCTCGACTAGAGCATTCTTACTTGCTATTTTTCAAATAAAAAAACCGATAAGAAATATTGTTCGACCTGAAAATATCCTATTATGCAATGGTAGCGGAGAGCATAGCTTCTTGACCTATTGTTTCGTGGTATTTGTTAATTGGTGGTAACTTCGTCTAATTCTTTATATAAATTGTATACAGCAAATACCCCGATACCCCGACGATAGTTAAAGTAAATATATAAATATAATTTATAATATAATATATAATAATATAATAATATATAATATAATATATCTTCTGAATTTTACAGATTTCGGATCGATAATACGGATCATATTATTGACGTGAACAAAGGCAATCTAGCATTCGAGTTCGATCAGGTGCACATAATATGTCCAGTTTATGAGCCCGGGACATTCGAGAATGAAACAGAGAAATACATTATATACAATGTGTCCAAAGTGGAGTACGAAACATGTCGCATAACGAACGCCGATCCGCGAGTAATAGCTATATGTGATAAGCCTCAGAAATTAATGTTTTTTACTATAACTTTCCGGCCATTTACACCGCAGCCAGGTGGTTTAGAGTTCCTACCTGGAAATGACTACTATTTCATTTGTAAGTTAATCTGAACTCGATATCTGATATCTTTATATATCGCTATCTTTGACATAATTTTGCATATTCCCGAAATACCCAGTGAAATTAAAAGTTGCTATGTAAATAGTTTATTGTGCAAAAGATATGGAAAAACTATTACAGTTGTATGATCAGGTGCTGAGTCGCTGTAATCATGTCTGTCTGTCTGTGCGGCTTTTGAACGAGTATATGTAAATGATCGCAATGATCTCGTAACACAACTCTTTAACTTGATTTCCTTAATATCGACAAAAATGGATTATTCAACTTGGATTTTTATGCATATCTTGCATATTGATTATTTATAATTAAAAATATTATTTAGTTTACCTTTCTCTCTCTATATATTTGAACTTGAATATCGAGAAAAATATATGTTTACAATCGCCTAGGTCACGAGTCTTTAAATGACACAATTTTCCAGTTTCGCCTCGTTATTCCCGTTATATCATTTATTTTGTTTATAGAATTTGAAAAGGAGTTCGCGCATTTGAATGTATTTTTGGACTTGCGAAAATCTCTTACTCCTTTAGCTTCCTTAAAACTTCCTTAAAACACACCATATAAGACTACTGTAAAGATGTAAGAGATATGCTTAAATAACTGTAACATGATACTGAAACACGAAAAACGTTTGATTATTTAAAGTAAACTTGATTTATTGAGAGTGCGATAGAGGTAGTGAAGTGTTGCCAATTCTCTAGCTCTTAGAGGTTCCGATATCGACTGCAAAAGTAAGAATCCGAGAATGATCGAAAAAGTAGGGATCTACGGACTAGTGCAATCTTTGGGTATTTTGTGATGCTATTTATATTTCTATGGATTTATTTATATTTGAATTGATTTATTAATTGATTTTGTGTGAAATTTTCGATGTATTTAAATTGTAGCGACGTCATCGAAGGACGATTTGTACCGTCGCATAGGTGGTCGCTGTTCCACAAATAATATGAAAGTTGTGTTCAAAGTGTGTTGTGCGCCCGAAGAGAAGAACAAGACAACGGAGACAACAACACTGTTGGGCAATGTGCCAGCTGTGGACAGTGGTGGAACGGCCAATATGAACAATGGAGTCGACAATGCGGCAGTTAATGTTGATCTGAATCGAAATATGAATAGCCAAAGTGGAATTAATACAATTGGCATGGGTATTGGCAGTGGATCGGCAGCTGGTAGCAGTGTTCAAATGAAGTCTATCAATGGCCTGGGCACTTCGATCAATACAAATATTGATCAGTTCAATCGCATACCCATTCAACCGAACTTAATTGCAGCTGGAGGAGGAGTAGGAGTAGTAGGAGTAGGAGTTGGAGGGGGAGCTGTAGGAGGAGCAGGAACAGGAGGAGGATCTGGCATATTGCTCTCACCTGGCCATGGTAGCATAAATATGCTACCACCTGGACGAGGCGGCATTCATATGCCATATCCCAACCATCACCATATACAGACTGGCATACGAATTAATAATGTGCCAACGCAACAGAATAATCAACATCCACATCACAAAGGCAATCTGAACAATATGAACAGTAATGGTAAGGATGAAACAACAAATCAGTTCAACATACAAGAGGAAGTTGGCAAAAAAGATATGCATTACCTGTCGCCGGTTGTTGTTGACACAAATCACAGTAACATTGTACAGAGCACGATCAATTGGCCAATTAATAATTGGGCCATTAGCCCGGGTGCGGACACGAACAGAACAACAACAAACATAACATCAACCAGCAGAACAACAAACTCAAACTCAAATTCAAACTCAACTAACATACTTAACAATAATAATAATCATAATAATCATAATAGGAAACTATTCTTCCATCCGAAACACACGACAAATATCAAAATTCAAACCACCTCAGACATTCATAATATAAATATTAGCAATTATACACAATCATCCCACAGTCCGACAGACCTTGGTAATAATAAGACGAAAAGTAAGTAGAATACATTAGAAATGCATTTGCATACGCATCTGCCATTAACTACCTGTGTTACACCTGCCCAACATCACCACCACCACCACCACACCTGTCCCGGCCACCGTATGTGCTATTTAGTCACTTCAAAAACCAACGGAGAGAAAGGCAGTTCAATTTATTAACAATATTGAGAATCATTTAAAGTAGTTGAAAAAAGGGTATATTGGAGAAGGGAAAAGAAGTATACATATATGTAGACGAAATAAGAGATCAGAGATATAAGATGAAATATGAGATGAGAGGTGAATGAATAGAGATAAGTGATGAGTCAGAAGAGATGAGAGATGATGCGAAATTTGAGCTTAGAGATGAGTGACGTGGTAAGATATGAGAAGAGATGAGAGATGAGAGATAAGAGAAAAGAGATGAGAAATGAGAGATGAAGGATGAAAGATGAGCGATAAGGCATTGTCATCTCATTCTCCTTCCATCTTTCTCTTTCTCGCCTTGTTCAAATTCAATAAAGTGGTCTTATCCCGTCTCTGATAAATTCTCCATTAATTTAGTTGATAAATTTTACAAATTGCTACCCATCAAAGTTTAATTTTGGTCCACTGTGCAGCGTTTGTAGCTTGAGCAAAGATTAGATTGTTAATATAGTAGAGCTGAGTCGGGTTTAACATCTCTGCAATTGTCTTTTCGCCGATACAAAGTCGATAGCACGCATAAACGATAAACATAACTTTCCACTTTTGAAAATAATTTACAGAAATGAATCGAACATCCCAGTGTGCATACTCGATCTTACTACTTGAGTATCTGTTTGCCTCCTCTATTGATTTATATAAAAAAAAAATCCAAAAATGTTCCTCACCTATGGCGGCGTGACAAATGGAAAATAAGCTTTATCTTCCAAATTTGTTTAGCTAACTAGCCTTACTGTGAAAAGATCAAAACAAAAAATCGTTTGACACTTTGCCCAATCATATATAGTTTAAGTAATAATAACAAATTTTAATTATTATACATATTATATATACATATATCAAGAAAATATCGCGCTGTGCCTAACCCGACCAATGCCAACCAACTTCCTATGTATGCGTAAGATCATGAGTACTGAACAGTATTTTACTTGGCAATATGAATTTAGCCAGCCTAAAATCCCAAAAATTATTAAGAATTTTGCCAACTTAAACGTTTCATACATTCCAGATGATCATCATAATTATGACAAGCATCCAAACGAAGTAGTTAAAAACGAAGAGCTGACCTACAACAGTGGATCGGGTCAAGCGACGCTTAGTCGCCCTATCGATGCTTATTTGTGGATCTGGAGTTGGCTTCCAGGCGGCACTATTACATCAACTATCTTGATCGCCAGCATAGTCTACATATTTCATTATCTAATGTGGACACTAAACAATGCAATGGATCGTCGTATGGGAACACTAGGTATATACCGGTGAATGGGCTGAACGCGCTGAATAGCCATTCACTCGACTCGGCTAAAAGATAAAAATTTTTAAAGTCATCATTATGAAACATCACACGTGCGACTCCCAATGAGTTAGGGAGTATTCTATGTCAACATAGTTTTACATACTTATGTATTTCGAATATAAGATCGATTCAAGATCGACGGAGAGACAGATAGAAAGAAAGAAAAAAGTAATTGATTAAAAGAAGGAGAAAGGTGAAAATAGAATAAATAAGTAAAAAAAATGAGAAAAATATTTCAAGCGCATTAAAACATAGTTTATAGCGATATAAATATATATTATTTAACTTAACTTAATAAGTAAACAAAGAAAAAGCCGATTACAGATTCAAGATTGGAGTATATAAATTATGTTTGCCTTGGTCTCTGATGATTGCATTGTTCGTGCTTAGCTCAAAAGTATTTCCCAAGAAAACTTAGCAGCTCTTAACTTGAGTACAACTAATATAAAAAAAATTATCATATAATTTATACAAGTTTCCAATTTAGTTTTATTTTTTGTGGTAGAACTTTATGCTGTAAAATATTTTCTATTTATTTTTAAAAATTTATTTTTCTATTGGCGATATTTCTGTATATTTTTATGTCTGATTCGTCTGCCTGTTCTTTAGGACATTTTTAAATCATCGAAATTGATATAAAATATTTACTAATTTTTTGTATAAATTTAACGAAAGCGAAACCTATTTTTGCAATCTTTTATTATTTTAGTTTTTAGCCTTAAAGTTTTAAAACTGAAATCTGAAATCCAGTCAAAGATCATCCCTCTTCAAAGCTAAAAGGCAAACTTACATTATATTATATACATACATACACATATATATACACATCTCGTACAATAGCTGCCTTGTACGTTGACAGTGTTGACTGAAAATAAAAATTATATATAGCGTACGCATATATAATTAGCGTACGTTTATATTTTAGAAGAAGATTAATACACGTGTAGGAAATTAGAAACTAAGTGACTAACGCCGATGGCAAAAAGAGATAGAACCGATAATATGAAACACGTAATTGTTATATCACAAAACGTATGAATCTTTCGTATGGCATTTACATTTACAGTTATTATTCGTATTTTAAGTATTTCGAATATGGGAAAGGTGAAATTCAAAGAACTCTCAACTGTAAGTTTTTATGTTCTTATGCTTTTTTGTTTTTGTTTTAGTTTTTTACTTTTAATTTTGGAGTTTTGTAATTGAAACGAAGCAGTATATAATTACATATATGTGCTATAAAAGTTACATACAAAATTTTATATAAAAAGAAAAAAGATAAAAAATTCGTATGAAGAATGAGAGACAAACAACAAAGTTTAGGTGAAACGTTATAATACTTGTATATTTAATAAAAAGCAGAAACAACAAAAATAAAAAACAAACAAGAATTTGTAATTCATGTATTGATGCAGCCATTTGCTTCACATTGACAACATGAAAATTATTTACATACCACATAAGTAGTATTCATATACATACATTTAAAGAGAAAGTAAGAATCCAACGAGTTGGTGTTTGGTGTTATATATATATATATATATATATATATATATATATATATATATATATATATATATATATATATATATATATATATATTGAAGTGTGCGACCTTACTATGGCTTCGTTATATAATGATGTATACACAAAACTTTTCGAAATCATACTTAATCATTATTGTTTTCCAAAATACTTAAAACATACACACACTAATACAAATAGACCATGCACACACACACACGCGCACAGCATTTAATTATAAAACACCAGAATCTCTCACACACTTGTATCTCTTATACGACACTTGGAAAACACTGTGTACCCGCCCTTTAATGATAATAGTAAACGCTCTCGTTTTAAGCATAATGCAACAACTTACAAATAATCCGAATTTATAACATCCAAATCCAAATCCACATCAGAACCCGAAGCAGAATCAGAAATCAGTCGGAAAAGATAAAGACAAGCCCTATGTTTTTAAATAATTTACATTTAAATACTTTTCAAAGCTAGCTCTCTCTTAAAAATAGGCAACATACATGTGTAGATACAATAGCATTTATCCACTCTTACTGTTTGAGATGATTAGGATTACGCTTACAATACAATACAATACAATACAATACAATACAATACAATACAATACAATACAATACAATACCATACCATACAATACAATACAATACACTACAAACACTCAATTTATCATCATACTCAACCTTATGAATAGTTTTGTTTTCTTTTGATTACCACAGCCAAATAAGTAGCCAAGTACTTTCCTGATGCGAATCTGAAAGTTTAATATCCTGGTGAAGTCAGTTCTTTTCTTTTAACTGTTAGATAACTTGGCGCTCTAACGCTACTTAGATCTCAAATTTGGACCCCGGCACAGTTCGCTGTCGAAAATCTTCAGACAATTTAACTACATAGGAATATCACTTCAATTGCTATTCTGTATTTATTTGGATACTTTGGATACTTCTACACATATCTGTACAATTGGTAATAGTTGAGCCCGCTTTCCAGACATATTTTATTCTCGAGATATTTATTTATTTATTTGCCAACACGAATGACAAATAACAACAAATTCAGTTTGCTATGTACATATATATTTTGAAATAAGTCGCCACCTTCACACGTCACGTCCCACTTAGTGTATGTATATACATAGTACTGATTGGCGCAGACTACACAATTTGTCGGATCCCACCCATGATAATTGCAACCCTTAAACGTATGCTATAACTATTTACAAACATTCACATAATTTTGCATCAACACAAACATTCACGTATCTGCTGACTCTTATGAGTATGCTATAATTATTTGCAGACACATTCATATTCACTCAATAGGTAGCTCTTATAAGTATGCTATAAATATTTACACACACCGACACGCCTATATGCGAAAGCTGGCCCTTATAAATATGCTATACAAATTTTGCATAACATTAAATTCACACACATACATACATAATGCCGGAAGCGATCGAACGATAAAAATGATGTAATTCATACATAACTGAATACATTTCTATGTATATGCAATTATACATGAAAATAAGATAAATATATATAGGCCGGTAGCAAAGGAAAAACAAAAAACAAAAACTCAGTTGGAACAGTGAAGGCGGACTAAATTGTAGTTTTTAACAGTAGTACATCAAATTTATATCTTAAATAATACCGTTTAAGAGGTAAAATAAGCAAATGCATTCAACACGACAAAACGAAACTACATATATTTACGTGTCCTATGAGACGGAGGAGATTACGAATACGAATACGAATACGAACGCCAAGGCAAGCAGCAAAATGAAGTAGAGTGGGGAAGTGAACAATGTATCAATGCAAATAAAAAAAAACAGAACAAATTTAAATTTACAACTAGTTGTTTTATTGTCTTGAAGCACGTGGGTAATGTTCTTGGCCCAAGCTCGGCCGTACAAAAGCAAATGTAACTCTGGACATGATTTTATCAGGGTTCTCAGAGCACTGCCTCATTCAACCGTGGAATATGCTTCGCATATTCGCTTGCGCCATGATTGCCCAAGGCTGGCAAGGCCGTGAAACTCCAACTCCGCTGTTACCAGTGCTCTCAAAATATTCGAAAGAATACTCCTTGAAGGAGTACTGACATGCCTGGAACGCCGCGAAGTCATTCCAAATCATCATTTTGGCTTTAGGAGGCAACATGGAACACCGCAACAAGTGCATTGGGTTGCACCTGCAAAACGTAAGGGCATCCCTACCAGCCCCGTTGTTTGTATTTTTGTCCTCAGTTTTTGAGAGAGTTCTCAGTTGAGTGTTTATTCCGTGCTCCGCTATTCGTTTAATTTTTGTATTTTATACTTGTAATAAATTTTGCACACTTCTGCGGTCGGTGGATTTAGCCAACAATCTCAATATTGTTCTGCATAGATTCATCTGATTCTACATAAACTGATACTTATTTTACCTTGAACCCATTGAACATAGGAAATCAGGGTAGAATGGTTTTGTTAAAGTGTATGTAACAGGCAGAAGGAAGCGTATCGCGTCCTCATAACATATAAAAGCTAGAGACTTCCAATTTTGTATGTAGGTCCCAATAGTACGCGCAGTATGTTTAAAAAATTGCTAGTATTTGAGATACGTTTTTTGCAAATTTGTGGGGAAGGGGGTGGTATCCAAATCCAAAAATTACAAAATCTTTGTATTTTGCAGTCGGTAGCGCCCGATTACAACGTTCTTACTTGTTTTCACTTAAATTCATTAATCATTTTGAATAGCGTCGAATTTTGGAGAATACGTTAATAGAACGGAGCTAGTTCCAATTCCAATTCCGGAGCCGATTGGCTGGTTTGCTTTCATAAAAGCTGGCAGCCCTCAAAATAAATCGGGGTCAGAAACGTCAACTCTCAATTTGGCAGCAGCAGCAGCTGCAGCAGCATCCAGACAAATAAGTAAGAGCAACCCCCTCTGTGAATTTGTGTTTTATTTGTTGGTCAGAAAGTTAATGAATTAATACATGAACAATCTTAAACTGAATTTAAAATTTGTTAACTAATAACTATATGTGATATATATATATATATATATATATATATATATATATATATATATATATATATAATATATAATATAATATATATATATATATGTACATAGTTGATACAACCAAAATAAAGGGTGTGCACGTTGGGTGGTTGGTTGGTTGGTTGGGGGGTTAGGGTTGGATTGCCTTGAGAGTCGAGTGAAGAAAAAGTGCATTCAGAAGTGAAGCTGTGTACAAGGTCACGTGTATTGAGCCATCTTTTGTCCTCGAGTTGCATAAAAACTTCTGTCTCTGTGCAAAACGTACGTAGTTCAAGTTTTCCAACATAATTTATACCATGTAAATGACAATTGAGTTGCTGTACATGACAAAAATTAGATTTTGAATTTAATGAAAGTTTATGCAATCTTGGCACCTCTTCTAATCGAGCCTCACCCAGTACAATTGGAGGCAGAATATTACCTAATTATTTAGGCTGTAGTGGAACGTAAAAACTACTTATCCGTTATTCAATACATAAAATCAGGGGTAATCGACTAACAGGTACCATGGCATCAGCATCAACAAATATTATCCATCTATAAATTAACGGGCTACCTGGTTACCAGATACCCCAGTGTCCGACCAGAAAATATTCTGAAGCATTTGTATTATTATACTACTGACTATTATTATTTTATGGAGATACACTTTAAATATTACACAATATTATGTTTTTATACCCTAAACCCTTTGAAAATGGAAAAGGGTATAATGTTTTTGTGACAGACCCCATAAAGTATATATATTCTTAATCAGCTCGATGAGCTGATTCGATATAGCCATGTCCGTCTGTCCGTCCGTCCATCTATCGTTCGCCCGTCCGTATGAACGCAGCGATCTCGTAAACAACAAAAGCTAGAGTTCTGAAATTCAGTGTATACTCGGGTATATCGTACGAAGTACGAGATTTTTTTATTTTCGATAACTCATCCCGTTTCATTATTATCGATAAAAATCGATACATTGACTTCGTTTTTTGTATACCGTAAGAGCTAGACAAATTATCTGTGTAGATCTGTTTAATGAATACAAAGATTTTGTAATTTTTGGATATGAATACCACGCCCCCCTTGCCCCCAAGACTGTGCTCTGGCAAATACACACATATGAATGATATAATAACGTTGTGAAAGTTTGATTAAGAAAGTCCCTCTAAAAAAAAGAGGTTAAACATTTAATTTCCCATACTAAAGGCATATTGCAGCCCAAGCGCAGTCGCTGCGTTGACTGCGCAGTCAGCAGAGCGCGTGCTTATGCGTGCGTGTGTATGCATGTATGAGTGTGTGTGTGTTGCTCGCAATATTTTTATATGTAAAATAAGCATATAATGTTGGGAATATTGGCTATTCGCAGGCTATTCCAAGTCGAGCAGGCTCGACTAGAGCACTCTTACTTGTTAATCATTGCAAGTAAGAGTAATCTAGAGACGAGTATACCGCGCTCCAAACGCATACACACCCATAGTAAAGTACGTTTATTATTTATTAGATCACGATAAGGATAAGGGGTAATAAAGTTCAACTATGTCATGGGAGAGCATCGCTTCAAAAGATATGCTGAGGTAAGTTCTTATAATATTTATATATATATATATATATATATATATATATATATATATATATATATATATATATATATATATATATATATATATCAATGGAATAAATATATATTTTCCATTTGTGCAGCATACCACAAAGTCACAATCTGTCAGCAACACATTTACTCGCGTCACCTGATGGGTCACGATATTTGCTGGATAATTCCAATGGTCTGTAAAGAAAAAAACAATATATATATACCCAATTATACAAAATATATGAATGTATTGGATAGATCTGTGCCAATTTGATGAGAACTATTCAAGAATTGCCGGCTATGGCTCCAGCCCGGACGCTGATGTTGGAGCCCGTTCATTGTGGGTACGAAACGGCTTCCCTCGTCCCGGCCAGGTCAACAATATCCTCGGTTGCTTTTGGGCCTGCCAAAGAAGTCTACGGCAGTACATTGCGAGACGAAAGGTAACACGTTACAATCTATATATGTTGTACATATACATATAGCCTAGCCTTTTTATACTCGTTCGCGAAGTGCAAAGAGTAGCGTTGTGTCCAGGATATGGTTTGGAAATTTTAGTTATAGCTAGGTATACAAAACGATATTGGAGAGGTTAGTTGATTACTTTTATAGCTAGAAGTTACATGTGAGATTCTATTGACATCCTCTAAAGATTATACGGCACACCGATAAAAAAGGTTATATCTACGGCTATAGTGGTGGACACCTTAGGTGAATAACCATTGTTCTTCTCTACAGATCTTTACACCTGACTGTCGACGAATATTGTAAAGTCGATTAGCCCTCGCTGCACCGCATCTATTGTAGAATTTTTTTATACCATGAACAAATTGAAAATGGGAAATCAGGCTATCCAAAATATAACACAAACCAAAATTGTATCAAATATACATAAAATTAAAAAAATTTGGAGACTTTAGCTTCAAAGATGTACGAGATATAAGGCATAACTAAATTTCGAACACGTTGTTAATCGATAACATTTAAACGGGAATAGTTATCGATTTTTTTAGGGACCTACATAACAAATTTCAAGTCTCTAGCTATTACATGTTCTGAGGACGCGTTCAAGCATACGGACAGACGGATGGACTGCCGGAGGGACATGGCTATGGCAACTCAACTCGTCGTCCTGAACAAGAATATATATGCGTTATGGGATCTGCTGACTTAGTTCGTCACCGTGATCAAGAATGTATATACTTCATGGGTTCTGTCACGCCTGCTTCTGTTTGTTACATACATTTTAAGAAAACTGATTTCCCATTTTCAATAGGTATAATAATGATAGATCAAGCTTTATTAAAGAATACATTATAACAATATAACAATAAAACAATTACAAATACAATATTTAGCTCTAACCCAATCCTTTCAATCATTCAAGGTGTATGCGTCTCGCGAGCATACTTCGGTGTCTTACTATTGTAGTATATAATGTATGTATATTCATATATATTCTTGATCAGGACGACGAACTGGACGATCTTAAAAAGCTGTAGACTTGAAACCCTTAATATATATTCGTGTATATGGCGCAGTGCAAGATTCTTCTATTTTCGATAGCTCCTTACATTTTCTCATTATCGATATTTGCTTAAGTTTCTGTGATACGACACGGATTATGGATACTTCGGATCTTAGATGGCATAGCAGTTCTGAGCAGTGCTCGGGGTACCTCCTAGTCAGGTACTCCCAGCTGGCGTACTCTTAATTGATTTGCAATGATTTTTCGTTAATTTCTTCTCCATTTGGGGTTAGAAATTGTGGTACATTTAGGATAGAGTTTGCCCCGATACCAATTAATAGTCATCTATAGAAGGGATCATCTAAAACCGCAGCATAATTTTTCTTATCGTTTCCCTTCCCAGATTGAACGCGGCCTACGTTTATATGAGCAGCATAATCAAACAGCAGCAGTGCGCACCTGGCGTAGCGCTTTGAAGGGTACCTGTCGGCGTGAGGATTGCTTTCAGCTGTTAGGCTATTTGTATCAAGCGCACATGGATTGGGGCAAGTATCGAGATGCGATTGACTTTGGGCACCAACAGCTGGGCATATCCGAAGAGCTGGACTCACCAAATATGAGAGCCGAGACATATTTGAATCTGAGTCGAGCTCATGCCAGCTTGGGCGGACTAGAGCGGGCTCTGGCCTATGCGCGACATTCGTTGTACAATGAATCCGGCACAAAGTGCCGCAGCGGGCTTGTACATCTGACTGTGGCTAGGGTCTATCTGGAAATGGGCGGCTTCTCCAGGGCCTTGGAGGGTTTGCAGGGTGCACATAAGATCGCAACGGCCATTGGCGACCCGTCGCTGGAATTGCAAGTGTATGTGGCGCTCTCTGAACTTTTTAGTCGGCTGCAAGATAACGATAAGAGTGCTACCTATGCATCTAAGGCATACGACCTGTCCAGATCCCTCCAACTAGGCGATCTCAACTCTTGCCATCATAGGGCCGCTTTACTGCGTATGGCAGCCTCGCTGCGTAAGCAAGGTGATCTGGGAGATGCCCACGATTATTGCATGGTAAGCGGTCTACTCTCTCAATCTCTCTCTCTTTCTTTCTCTCTATTTACTTATACTTATTTGTATATGTTTTCATATATAGGAAGCAACTAGATTGTCATTGATTTCCGGTGATCAGGCCACATATACACGCAGCATAAGAGTCATGGGCGACATCTATCGCAAGAAGATGGATATTGATGTATGTAAAGATTGTATTATTCATATAGATAGATTCTAAGTACATATAGCTTTAAGGTTTAGCCCAAATTACAAATAGCAGTCCGACCGTCAAACCAACTGTCCGTCTGTCTGTCTGTATAAATGCAACCCATTTCACCGATATTCAAGATGGAGATCTCGAATTTGGCACATATACTCGTTGAAAGTTTAGTAAGTATAAAGATACAACCACTATGGGCGTGCACAGTGGGAAATAAAAGTGCACAAAGTCAGCTTGAAAGTTTTAGAGGTAGAATCCCGAAATGTGGCACATAACCATTGAGATCCTCTACAAATTCAGCGGGTATCTCCTAGTCGGGCGTTTCCGACTAGACCCTTCTTACTTGGTATATTTGTTTTTGGCGAAGAGTATGTAGTGTATATATTTTTTATAAATTATAAATTGTTTTAAATGCTTCAAATTTAGAGGGCATTTCGACAATATGAGCAGGCGATGGGCACATCGGCTAGTTTGGGCGATCGCATGGGTCAGATGGAGGCGATGGATGGTGCTGCGCGATGTCTGGAAACTCTGCGCCTACAGAGTAAGATCTGCAATTGCAGGCCTTTAGAGTTCAACACACGACTTCTGGAGGTTGCCAGTTCCATTGGTGCAAAGGTAAAAAACACAAAAATAAAAAAAATAAAAAAAAAATGTTCTGTGTTTTTCGCTTTCAGCTGCTAGTACGAAAAATACGAAGTCGTTTGGCACTTATATACCGGGCCCTAGGCGATGAGGATCAGTGTAACACTCATCTACGATTAGCCGATCAAACGAACGCGGCGCTCGGTCTAAACTGTGGAGCGTGTGGAGAAGTATTTGGCATGCATCCGGCTAGCCTAGAGGCATTGCCGTGTGCGCACATACTTCATGCAAGGTAATTACTAACATGTGTAATCAAAAATTAGTTAAATTATACCCTGAACACCAATTAAAAATGGCTAAAGCGGGTATAGTTGGGCGAAAGAAACCCGAGGATATAAAGTACACATTAACACTATTCTTAACAATTACGCCTATCCGTCTGCCCATATAAGAGAGTCGCTCTCAGAGAGTCTAAGCACTAAGACATGAATTTGACACGTACGACAAGCTATAGTACGCATAGATCAAGTTTAGATTTGAATACCTCCATAACTGTTTTCTTTTCCATAGATTTCGATGTACAGCCAACAATGTCATCATATATAGCTAGAGGCACCAACTTTGTAATATAGATTCATTCAAAACTAAAACATATATTTGTATATCTACATTGAAAGGTGATTCAAACTGAATGTTATTGCATTATGTCTTTCTTTTTCTGTTTTTAGATGTGCTCATGAAATTTTTCGCCGACGTGATAAAAATCTATCGAGCCGGTCGTGTCCTGCTTGCAATAAATTGTTAAGCTCACGCCTGCAGCTCTACGGGCATAATGAAAGCGCCGCAGAAAGTGAGAACTGCGATGAGGATAGTGCCAGGACCGTGACGCTAAATGCAAATGGCTTGAATCTCGATGGATTTCTGAACACGCTGAACTCCGAAACGCTATTGCCAACGATGCAAACGCTGCCAGCTCGATCGATCAATAACGACACAGCTGTGTTTTGCAATGGTTTAAGGAATCGCTCCGTTCCAAGTATAGAGAACACGGCATTGCTCTTAACGGCAAATGCTTCACCAAACGCTATCTATCGGAGCAATTTGTCTTTGGCTTCCCTCAGCATGCGTGCTTCAAGTCTAACCATCGACAGTGGGCGAAATGCGACATCTTCTGTTTAAATTTTTCCAAATTGTATGCGACTCTACACATGTATACGAGGCGCGATTAAAGAGTAAGCTGACATTATCGTTCTGCAATCAGTTAACTATCAATTCAAGTCACACACAAGTTTCATTTTTATATATTTGTTCAGAAAGTGAATTAATTTTCTTCTATTTTAATTTTTGGAGTAGCAATAGAATAATTGGATGTAACCATAAATATTCTTGATCAGAAAGCCGAGCTCAGTACGTAGATCCATCCGTCGGTCTGTCCTTCCGTATGAATATATATTCATATATGTGTTCATAATTCCTTCTCGGTATCCCATCTCATTTCACATCTTTATCGTTGATAAGAATCGATATACCTTGCTTTCCGAAACAAATCTGCCTCCGTATGTACGCTTTTGTGATGAATACAGAGATAATAAAAACTATATTTGCGAATACATACATATTTTCCCCTCCAAATAGGAGTTACCATGAACCCTGCGCTATCCTATACATTTTTTGATATCTCAGAAACTCTACTTCTAAAAGTGCTCGTGTGGACAACCCCAGATCAAAAAGCTATGGCGGATATATCCTCTACAGTTTTCAAGCTAGAACTATATGTCTATTGACGCTACAGACTTTAAATTTTGTATATATACTCGGAATCACAACCCAAGATGAACAAGTAAGAGAGCTCTAGTCGAGACGGCTCGACTACGAGATACCCTGAACCCTGCGAAGATCCAATCTTCCCAACATGATATGCTTATTTTACATATATTGCGTGCAACGTACACACACACACATGCATACGCACGCACGCATAAGCACGCGCTCTGCTGACTGCGCAGTCAGCGCGGCGACTGCGCTCGGGCTGCAATATGCCTATTGTATCGGAAATTAAATGTTTAATAACTTTTTTTGTGGATGGACTTTCTTGATCAAACTTTCACAGCATGAATTTGTCATTCATATGTGTGTATTTCCCAAAACACAAGTCTCTAGTATTTGAAATACGAATTTTTCGAATTGGGGGCGAAGGGGGCGTGGCATTAAAAATCCAAAAATTACATAATGTCCGCATTCGTTACACGGATCTACGCATTGATTTTGGAGTCTCTAGCTCTTACGGTATGCTTAGCGGAAGAAAAGTTATCGATTTTTATCGATAATAAGGAAACGGGATGAGTTATCGAAAATCTAAAAAAAACTCGTACTGCGTATACTATAGACGCGTATTCTCTGAAAATTTCAGATATCTAGCTTTTGTGGTTTACGAGATCGCAGCGTTCATACGGACGGACGGACGGACGGACGGACAGACGGACAGGGCTATTTCAACTCAGCTCATCGAGCTGATCAAGAATATATATACTTTATGGGGTCTGCGATGTCTCCTTCTGCCTGTTACATACATTTTCGCAGCTTGTAGTTCCTACAGTTTTAGAGCTAGAAGCTTAAAAATTGAATGGTTGAGTTACTATTGAGCTCCTCTATCGATGACTTAAAAATAAATTTTAAGCCCCTTTTGGGGCACGCCATGCTAAAAAATACAAAAATTTCACACTTACGTTACCCTTCACTACTTCTAAGAACTGGCCAAATATTATATGTTTACGCCCACTGGTGGCGTGACAAATCGGGAGAAACTGTATGTTTTTCCGATTCTCAATGAGAAAATGAAAATTTTATGACGATATTACTGCTGATCTCCTCTATAGATTTCCAAAAAGTTATATATGTACAAACCAATTAGGGGCGTGGCAATGGGCGTGATCTGTGCGGGTGTGAATGAGTATTCCGCAGTCGCTAGCGCCAGACTGCAACGTTCTTACTTGTTTTAAATCCGCCTTCTCTTTATACCCTGAACCCATTGAAAGTGGGAAATCAGGGTATAATGGTTTTGTTGAAATGTATGTAACAGGCAAAAGGAGGCGTGGCCGACCCTATAAAGTATATGTATTCTTGATCAGGGCGACGAGCTGAGTCGATTTAGCCCTGTCCGTCTGTCCGTATGCTTCAACGCGTCCATCTCAGAACCTATAAGAGCTAGAGACTTGAAATGAAGGTTCCAGTATAGCACGCGCAGATCGAGTTTGTTTCAAAAATTGGATGACTTATATCTTTTTAATGTTACCGATTAAAACAAAATTATATCTCCTACATCTCTATAGCTAGAGTCTTCAAATTTGTCATTTAGTTTTATATGTATTTTATATAATTTTAATTTTTGTTATATTTTGGATACGCCCCCTTCGCCTCAAATTTGCAAAAACGTATTTCATATACTAGAGACTTATGCTTTAGCAAATACACACATATGATTGACATTATCACGCTCTGAAAGTTTGATTAGGAAAGTCCATCTACAAAGAAACTTATTCAACAATTAAGTTCCCATAATATAGCCTTACTGCAGCCCGAGCGTAAACTGTGCAGTCAGCAGTGCGTGCATATGCGTGTGTGTATGTGTGTGTACATGTGTTGTTTGTATATATATGTTAAATAAGCATAGAATGTTTGGAATATCGGCTCATCACAGGGTTCAGGGGATCTCCTAGTCAGGTACCCCCGACTAGAGGTTTTTTACTTGTTCATACATACCTTGGATATATACATATGCAATCATCCATTCAAAATGGCTAATGGTTACAAATATATATGCGCAACATTCTTAAAAAAAGATCAAAGAGAAGGATTGTCAATAAATTAAATTTACACTAATTTCTTCCGAGAAAATATCGAAAAAAAATTAACAAAACTAACTTAACAAATATTGTTTAAGATAAGAAGATTCCATTCAAATGCTGACTTAATACAAGGTTAACTTAAGCTAATTTGAAATTTTATATCTTAGATTATATCTGGATGTTGAAGAACTTAACTTTTAAGCAATCTCTCCAAGTACCTACATAAAGCACTCGTTTGCTTTTAAAGTTTGAAGTTGCAAATGGTTGTAGGCCAAGCTAGACAGACAGACTTCAGTACCTAGGTGAAAGAAGCCAAAGAAGACAGATACGGATAGAGTGTTACAGTTCAATTAACAGTTTGTTAACATTTAAATATAAAAGCAACAACTAAAAATCAAGTTTCTATTCTGCAAGATATATTTATCAAAGAAAAAAAAAACACGTTATAACTATAGCTAATCAAAGTTGAAAGGTTTGTATGCCTGTTCGAAAACCAGTTGCACAGGTATAAATTCCAATGAGAAAATATAGCTAGAATTTGCTGTCAGCCCCTATCGACTGGACTCGAAATAAAATGAAAGCAGATCAGAAAATTATCGTAATTATCGATTTGCAGTGCCCCCATTGGGCGTATCGAACTAGTTTTAACACCTTATTGTACGAGCTAACCACACGATTATAAATATTTGAAATATTCATTTTCTACTTAGATCGAAACTCAAAAGTGCACAAAATCGATATATTTTCTCGTTTAAAAAAATGATCAATGTGAAGGAGTCGAATATATATTTAATGATAATTTGAATTTAACATTATTTTTACCTATATATTGAAGCACAACTAATATTTAAGTGGTTATTATAGATAGTACTGATTGTCATATATATATATATATATATATATAGTATGTATGTATGTAGATACATAACTTTAAGACAAAGTCAATCACTGATCAAATCAATAGTATTTGTTGTAAAAAACCTGTTAATAAAATGCCGTTAAAACTTTATTTATTGTATATATATATATGAGTAGTTCGTTAACGGCGAAACTATATACTTAAAGATATTTCATGGGGTTTCTTAAGTTTACTAGCACCACTAAGGTGCCATATTGACATTAATTTCATCATATATTATTAACTTTTTTTTAAATCCAAAAAAGTTAATATTTTAATTAGAAATATTCATTGAATACTAAATCTAAAGCTTCAAAAAAATAAATTAGTTTTAATTAATAAATTTCATAATTTATGCTACTGTTTATTTCCCGTAATTTGACTACTTATTATTATATGTATATTTATATATATTTATTTAAATTTAATAAATAGTAAAATTACGGGAAATAAATAGTAACATAAATTATTAAATTTAGATAT
Source organism: Drosophila nigricruria (assembly GCA_037075265.1). Lineage (NCBI taxonomy): Eukaryota > Metazoa > Arthropoda > Insecta > Diptera > Drosophilidae > Drosophila > Drosophila nigricruria. The sequence continues at coordinate 614,886 of JBAMCI010000085.1, read as the reverse complement.
GTATATATATATATATGTATATATATATATATATATATATATATATATATAAATTTTAAGAGTAAATTATATATAAACTAATTGTATTATTTATTAAACACCAAAAAATTTAATTATTTTGTAAAAAAGATCATCAAATGAAAATATTTAATTTCTCGAATATATATAAACATTAAATGTATATATCAACTTGAAAGTTTTGTCGGCTTTAGGTTATACTTTTTAATTACTACCAATCGACAAATTAGGAAGCTAGCTGTGTGTATTGCTATAAGAATCTCTCAAATCAATGATCTCCGCTATAGAAGAACATATTCGCCTTGAGACTCTTGCTAAGCTAGGACCTCGATTATTTTTTGGGTCTGCAAAGACGACCAAAGCGAATAGAGACAATGTCGTCCACCTTTTTATACCCTGAACCCATTGAAAATGGGAAAACAGGGTATAATGGTTTTGTTAAAATGTATGTAACAGGCAGAAGGAGGCGTGGCAGACCCCATAAAGTATATATATTCTTGATCAGCTCGACGAACTGAGTTGATATAGCCATGTCCGTCTGTCCGTCTGTCCGTCCGTCCGTCTGTCCGTCTGTCCGTCTGTCCGTATGTATGAACGCGTCGATCTCAGAATCTATAAGAGCTAGAGACTTGAAATTTTTTATGTAGATCCGTGTATAGCACGCGCAGATCGAGTTTGTTTCAAAAAATCAATAAACTTGATCGTTTTAAAGTTATCGATTTTAAACGTTTTCGAAATTAAGTCATAAATTTATATATCCCACATCTTTAGAGCTAGAGCCTCCAAATTTTGTATTTAGTATGATATAGAGTTTATACAATTTTGGTTTTTGTCACATTTTGGATACCATCCCCCCTCTCCTTCCCTTCCCCACAAATTTATAAAAACCGTATTTCAAATACTAGAGACTTGTGCTTTGGAAAATATACACATATAAAAGACATAATCACGCTGTTAAAGTTTGATTAAGAAAGTCCATCTACAAAAGAATTTATTGAACAATTCATTTCCCATAGTAAAGCCTATGAGCGCAGCCCACGCTCAGTCGCTGCGCTAACTGCGCAGTCAGCAGAGCGCGTGCTTATGCGTATGTGTATGTGTGTATATGTGTGTGCGTGTATTGCTTGTATATATGTATATGTTAAATAAGCATAGAATGTTTGGAGTATCGGCTCTTCGCAGGGTTCAGGGGATCTCCTAGTCGGGTACCGCCGACTAGAGCTTTCTTACTTGTTATACCCTGAACCCATTGAAAATGGGAAATCAGGGTATAATGTTTTTGTGAAAATGTATGTAACAGGCAGAAGGAGACATCGCAGACCCCATAAAGTATATATATTCTTGATCAGCTCGATGAGCTGAGTTGAAATAGCCCTGTCCGTCTGTCCGTCCGCCCGTCCGTCCGTCCGTCCGTCCGTATGAACGCAGCGATCTCGTAAACCACAAAAGCTAGATATATGAAATTTTCAGAAAATACTCGTCTATAGCCTACGCAGTACGAGTTTTTTTAGATTTTCGATAACTCATCCCGTTTCCTTATTATCGATAAAAATCGATAACTTTTCTTCCGCTAAGCATACCGTAAGAGCTAGAGACTCAAAATTTACTGTGTAGATTTGTGTAATGAATGCGGACATTTTGTCATTTTTGGATGTACGTATGCATGTGTGTGTGTGTGTGTGCGTTGCTCGCAATATTTGTATATGTAAAATAAGCATAGCATGTTGGGAAGATTGGACCTTCGCAGGGTTCAGGGTATATCGTAGTCGAGCCGTCTCGACTAGAGCACTCTTACTTGTTTGTCTTTACCCAATGCCAAACAACTGAAATGTCGCTCTTTAACAACTAGCAAATAAGAAAGGTTTAGTCGAATGTGCCCAACGGAAGAGATACCTTCAACTCAGCGCAGAGCTACTATTCCATTTATTTCTGCTTCTTTTTTACATACATATGGACATATAGTTTACTTACGATGCGATTTAGGATTAACTACGGGTACTCAATTATTGAATAATTTCATATAAAAAAGGAAGATATACAAAATCTCTATATTAATAGTAGTAACATGCACAGTGAGTTTAAAGTTTTTATTTTTTTAGGTATTTACGATACGCTTAAGAAACGAAATTAAATGATCGATTTTTATCGATAACAAGGAGTATCGAAATAAAACTAATGCGCTGGGCAATGCATAGAAGAATATACTTTGACAATTTCAAGTATCTAGCTTTCCAGTAGAGGGGCATAAGGACAACTCAGCTCGTCGTCTACATCAAATATACACACATCAAATATATACACACTTGCACAAAAGCTAGTACCCTGAATTCCCATTTTTAGTGGGTTCTGCGTATAAGAGATGAAACATCGAATGTAGAGCATATTTGTGGCTCAAGATTCCGAACTCTGTGGGGCAGAAGTAACACTAATTATAGAACAAATTGTGTGCGCATGCGTTGTAGGGTTGGACATTGCCATATCTTAAAAAAAAAATAAAAAAACAAAATATAACTTAACACCTGCAGTTGAGCACAGGTGTTATTCTTTATTACAGTCAAAGGATAATATGATCGACACTGTGCCTTGCGAGTCAACCGATATTCAAAGTATTGGATAGTTGTTGGCGTTGCCACATTTTGCCAGTAACTTGCGAGCAATTGCAGTTACAGACTACATACATAAATTGCATATACATATATATATTATTTGACATTTGTGATATTTATACGGTCCTTTCTCTTTAAGCCCCAATTTTAATTTTCAGCTTTAGTTATGTATTTCTTCTATTGAATTTTTTCACTTGTGTGGCAACTCCGAGTCCGCAAAGAACAAGGGGTGGTTAGACTGGTGCTTTTCCCACTGCACAGTTACTGCAGGGGTAACGGTAGTTGGGTCGCTCTCTCTCTTTCTTTCTCTCTGCTGCCCACTCGCTCGCTCACTCGCTTAGCCCTGAGATATGGAACGAACGTAGAGAGCATATGGACTGTGTTTGCTTCAGTTCAGTTTTGAATTAGGTATATTCTGCGTGAGGCCCAAAACCTTGCAGAACGCGTGCTCTCGGTCATACAATATAAATAAATAATAATATAAATAAAGGTTTACACGCACACAACTTTATATATATATATATATATATATATATATATATATATATATATATATATATAAATAAATATATATATATGTATATTTATATAGATATTTATATAGAGATGGATTTATATGAACATATACCTTCGTACTTTACTTAAACAAAGTTCCGCCCCCCAGTTGCAAAAAGCATTTGCCGCGGAAATTCTTTGTTTGCCAAAAAAAAAAAAAATTACTAAAAATATATATACTTTATATAAATATATATATATAAATGTATAAGTTTCATAAAGGCACAGGATATGGTAGTCGTATATATGCTTAATGCTTTATACGCGCTCAGCTAAAATGTAGCCAAGACGCGCTAAGCAAAGTGTTTTAAGGTAACAAAAATACAAAAAAAGTTTGTGAAAAAAGAATAAATTTATTTGAGCTGTGAAAACAACCCCATGAACCCCCTTTTATATATACAGACATACATGTACATGTATTCGCTTGTGCATATGAGATATGAAAACATAAACACTCACATATATAAGCACACACACAGACATATATGTAGGTGTATGTATTCATGTATGTATGTAATATAGAGAGCTTGCGAAAATGAGTGAAGTTAGTAAAAAATATAGCTGGAAAATAGCTATGTATATATATATATATATATATATATATATATATATATATATATATATATATATATATATATAAATATATATATATGTATACATATAGTTTAAACGAACGTAACTCAGAAATTCACCCACAAAGCTAACGAGAAAGAGTGAGAGCGAGGAAGAGAGAGAGAGAGTGTCAAACACATAAAAATAGTTTACGCATGTATGTGTGTGCGTGCTCGTGTGTTATTTTCTTTTATCAACCCTTAAGGCTTTGGCGACGATGGCAACAGAGCCAGTTGGATAAAAAAAGAAACAAAACGAATCCAGAAACTAACAACAAATACAACAGAGACCCAAATTATTCATTAATTTAACTTTAACTTCAACTTTCAGCTTTAACTTTAACTTGTAGTTTAACGTATATGTCAAGCATTAGCTTCCATTTCCTAACGAATTCCGAATTTAATCGAAACCATTGCATGAAATTTAAGTGTAAAGTGAAAATGTCTTAAAGTTGTGCAATCATGAATAGTATACTATAAGTATATATAAAATAAATAGTAAATAAATATTTGAATAACATATCAAAATGCAATCAAAAAGATATTAAAAAGAAAACAAAAATATTAATAAAGCATTAAAAATGAAAAAAAAAATTAATATAAATTAAAAAAATTATTTTTGAAATCTACATATGAATATATATATATATATATAAATCTAACATCTAAGAATAACATTACAAATAAAAAAAAATTCATTTAATTAAAAAAAAGTAAAAAGTAGTAAAGTAGTAGTGCATATATTTGTGCACTTGCGTGATATCATAGTTCATTTCGGAAGGGTTAAGCTGAGCTCTTATTGTGGGCAGTGTATATATTTAGTATAAGCTTAAGTTTTTTTTTCACAATATTTCAAAATCAGGTTATCCTGTCTTATCCTGATTTACATTAATATACTCTGTTTATTCTGTTGTTGTTTTGATTGCAGCTCAGATGTTAAGTTGGTAGTTAAAATCAGGAGCTGGATTCCTATATTTCTGTTACCTGAGCAACACTCGTAAGGAAAAAGGAAAAGTTGTCTATAGAAAGAATGGAATCAATGAATGATATAATTGATTCGCAAACGTTTAGTCACCAGCAGTTGGTCGTGGAAGCAACTGAATACATAGGACACGTCGGACAGGTGGCAACACAAAAACTGAATCAGACGCCGATTGGTGAGTCTGATGCGTTGAACGGAATGAAGTACGTAAAGTCGCCGACACTGCAGACACTGATCGCGAGTACAGACAGTGTTGGCCGGATACATGACGATGATGAGGACGACGAGGAGGAGTTAGAGGATGGCGAAGAGGTGCCAGAGTCCAGCTCAGCTGTTGTTATGGTTATCGATGAGTTGGGCAGCGGAAGCAATTTGCAGACCACGTATCAGATAGTGCCTGAACAACTGCAGCTACAGGATGACGCCAGGACCCTGTCCTTACTGCCCATGCACCATGCAGATGAGCGACACGTTAGTCCAGTTGAATTTGACGGCTCCGATGATATAAGTCTGGATGGTTTATCGACGCAAATCATCGCCGTTAAACAGGAGCACAAGCTGGTCATAGTGCGTGATCCGGATGTCAACAGGATCACTGATCGACGCACGAGCCCACATCTTGGCCTTAATATGTCGAATGTTAATGTTATTGATGAATTGTCCTCGGATGGCGGCATCGTGGAGGTTACCTTAAATCAGCATCACCAACAGCTGCTTGATGAACAGCAGCAGCATCATCAGCACCAGCAGCACCATCACCAGCAGCAGCAGCATCACCAGCAGCACCAACAGCATCATCCACAATACGGACAACGTCTTGTTACAACATCGCAATTAATTCATCATCAGCACCAGCATCAACATCAACAGCAGCAGCAGCAGCATCAACAGGAACGTCAGTTAGCATCTGGTCATGGACATCATAGAGAATCGCTTTCAGTAATTGTTCAGGCGCACGATGACGATGATGATGACATCGACGATGATGATGAGGAGGTTGATGAACACGTTTCAACTAGCCAATCGCTTAGTCCATCACTGACCGTCGAGCATAGCACGTACCAAACATTGACTTCAGTCAACACTCATCGCATATCAGAGCCGAGTTTCAGTCCAACATCATATGCCACGTTAACACCAATCCAACCGCTGCCCCCAATATCGACAATGTCCGATAAATTCGCCTATGCGGGTGGTCATATCAACTCAGCCAACGGGAATAGCAATAATAATTCAACAATTAGAACAAATAGTAATAATAACAACAGCAATAGCAATTCAGATCAATCATTTTCTAATAGCATACCCTTGCCCATTGAAGCGACACATCAGGGCTCGTTGTCGAATTTGACCTTAAGTGGTTTGGTCTCGGACGGGCAGTCTCCATATTCAAATTCGTACGATAAATTGCCTTCATTGATATCACCTACGCCTCATGCCTATGCCAGCTCACCGTCACACGGACTCTCTGGCTTGGTTAATACATGCGATCTACATAACCACAACACGACAGTGTCCTCACCAGTGAATGGCTCACCTGTTGGTGGTCAGCTACAGTTGCATAAAGCATCAGCAGCATCTGGAGGAGGACAGACACATCTTCATAATCAACAAGTGACTATACAAAAACAAGTGATTTGCCTCTCACCAACCACAGTAACTGGCATTGCTGATTATGAAACATCGTATCGTCCTAACCAGCAACATGATCAAGATCTGCTTATGTCTAGAGCCGATACGACAGATCGTAGCTCTCAGCTAAGGCTCCAGCATAGTCCGACACTCAGTTCGCATTCGGTTTCAGCTGGTTCCGTTGTCTCCATGTCTTTGCACTCACCGGCCTCTGTTGTAACGCTGCCCCACATTAATGGATCGGTCAACAATCTGACAGCCGATTTGCCAGTTGTTGTCAACTTGTCGCCAACGCCGACAACAGTTGGCGGCAATGATAGCTCCATCGATGAACTTGTCCAGCAACAGCTTAAGGGTCAGCATAACAACAACGATTGCCTTGTTGAAAATAATGTTGTCAACAGTCTCGATGGCTGCAATATAAATCAACAGCAACATCAGCAGAATGGCTTCAACTCTGATCAAACACAACCGCAACAGCAGCAGCAACAGCAACCGAAATTGTCTCCAAAATTAAGTGTAGTTGCCGTTAATCCATTGTCACGCTCGACAGCTGCTGCACCAAATGACATGGAAGAGATAAATACCAAAGAGTTGGCTCAACGCATTTCTGCAGAGCTCAAGCGCTATAGCATACCTCAGGCGATATTCGCCCAACGTGTGCTATGTCGCTCACAGGGCACTCTCTCTGATCTGTTGCGCAATCCGAAGCCTTGGTCGAAGCTGAAGTCAGGTCGGGAGACCTTTCGACGCATGTTCAAATGGCTGCAAGAACCAGAATTTCAGCGGATGTCTGCACTGCGAATGGCTGCTGCTCAAATACCCCAACGACCCTCAACTGGAGCTGGAGCTGGCTCGGGCAATACCAACACTATATTCGCAACAACAACAACACCAACTGGTTCTGGTTCTGGTTCAGGTGCGAGTTCGGGTTCGGGTTCGGGCACGGGCTCGACAATAACATCAGCAACGGGCTCAGTCGTAGTAACGTCATCGGCCACTGTGCATACCAACGCAAGTTCAGATGCAACACATGGATCGAGCATTTCGACAAATGGTAAGTAAGACATAACACTCCGCATCTAGTTAAACAAGTAAGAACGTTGCAGTCTGGCGCTAGCGACTGCGGAATACTCATTCACAACCGCACAGATCACGCCCATTGCCACACCCACAATTTGTTTGCACATATATAATTTTTTGGAAATCAATAGAGGAGATCAGCAGTAATATCATCGTAAAATTTTGATTTTCTCTCTCAGAATCGGAAAAACGTACAGTTTTTCCCGATTTGCCACGCCCCCATAGGCGTAGACATATAATTTTTGGCCAGTTCTTAGGAGTAGTGAAGGGTAACGTCAGTGTGAAATGTGGATGCTTACACTAAAAAAATGCGAAAATTACAGGGTATTTTTTAGCCGGGCATGCCCCATAAGGGACGTAAAAATTATTTTTGGTCATCGATAGAGGAGCTCACCAGTAACTCAACCAATTTTGAAACTTCTAACTCTAAAACTGTAGGAGCTATAAACTTTTGCGGCTTGCCACGCCCCCTATGGGCGTAGATATATTCACCATATCTTTTTCATCATGGGTTATCAACTCGAGTCTATATACCAAATTTTAAATCCTAGCATCAATAGTGCTCAAAATATTACAGAATTTGAAAAATCACTATATAGTCAGATCCGATTTGCCACGCCCCTAGTGGGAGTGGATATATAGTTTTTTGGTCAATCTTCATAGGATCGTAGCAGTAACCGACTTCCTAAATTTTGACATTCTAGCTTTAAAACTGTAGAAGATATTGTTTTACCCGATTTGCCATGCCCCCAATGGGCATAGATATATCCGCCATAGCTTTTTCATCTTGAGTTGTCAACACGATTATACATTCTAAATTGCAACTCTCTAGCACTTCTAGAAGTAGTGTTTCTGAGATATCGTGCCACGCCCCTAGTGGACGTTTCGGGAAAATCTTGACACTTTATAATTCGAGGGTATACACGAGTATATGTTTCAAATTTCAAGTCTCTAGCTTCAATAGTGTGGAAATGGTTTGCGTTCAGACGGACAGACGGACGGACAACATGACGGACATTGCACAAAACCAATATACTCATTTCACTTTGTGAATGAGTATAAAAATTTAATTTCTCAATTAGCTCACCAAGTTCAGAGTACTGTTATGTATAGGAACTCACGGCCTCCAATTTAAAACAAATTTCATTCTTAAAAGGATCAAAGGATAACTTTATCAGTTGCCATGTAATGCTCTCTCAGTTTCCTAGGGTTTAATTATTCAATTTTAAACATGTACCGATAATTGCTTCAAGTTTTCACAATTATTATTAAAGATCAAACCAAGCTTATTAAGATCGAATTCGGTAACATTTAAAATTCACTGTAACCAACTTTCATGGGTTCGATCCTTAGGCCGTAAGGGGAACGATTGTTATACCCTGAACCCATTGAAAATGGGAAATCAGGGTATAATGGTTTTGTTAAAATGTATGTAACAGGCAGAAGGAGGCGTGGCAGACCCCATAAAGTATATATGTATATTCTTGATCAGGGCGACGAGCTGAGTTGTCCGTCCGTCCGTCCGTCGGTCCGACCGTCCGTCAGTCCGTTTGTCCGTATGTTTGAACGCGTCGATCTCGGAATCTATAAGAGCTAAAGACTTGAAATTTGTTATGTAGATCCGTGTATAAAAAATTATATCTCCTACATCTTTATAGCCAGAGTGTCCAAATTTTGCAATTAGTTTTAAATGTATTTTATACAGTTTTAATTTTTATTATATTTTGGATACCACGCCCCCTTCGCCTCAAATTTGCAAAAAACGTATTTCACATACTACAGACTTGTGTTTTGGCAAATACACACATATGAGTGACATTATCACGCTCTGAAAGTTTGATTTGGAAAGTCCATCTACAAACAAGTAAGAACGTTGCAGTCGGGCGCTACCGACTGCGGGATACTCATTCACACCCCCACAGATCACGCCCATTGCCACGCCCACAATTGGTTTGTACATATATAATTTTTTGGAAATCAATAGAGGAGATCAGCAGTAATATCATCGTAAAATTTTGATTTTCTCTCTCAGAATCGGAAAAACGTACAGTTTTTCCCGATTTGCCACGCCCCCATAGGCGTAGACATATAATTTTTGGCCAGTTCTTAGGAGTAGTGAAGGGTAACGTAAGTGTGAAATTTGGATGCTTACACTCAAAAAATGCGAAAATTACAGGGTATTTTTTAGCCGGGCATACCCCATAAGGGGCGCATCGATAGAGGAGCTCACCAGTAACTTACCATCCAGTTTTGAAGCTTCTAGCTCTAAAACTGTAGGAGCTACAAACTTTTGCGGTTTGCCACGCCCCCTATGGGCGTAGATATATCCGCCATATCTTTTCCAACTTGGGTTATCAACCCGAGTATATATACCAAGTTTCAAGTCTCTCCACGCCCCCTATGGGCGTAGATATATTCACCATATCTTTTTCAACTTGGGTTATCAACTCGAGTCTATATACCAAATTTTAAGTCCTAGCATCAATAGTGCTCAAAATATTACAGAATTTGAAAAATCACTATATAGTCAGATCCGATTTGCCACGCCCCTAGTAGGCGTGGATATATAGATTTTTGGTCGATCTTCATAGGATCGTATCAGTAATCTACGTGCCAAATTTGGGCGTTCTAGCTTTAAAACTGTAGAAGATACAGTTTTACCCGATTTGCCACGCCCCCAATGGGCGTAGATATATCCGCCATAGCTTTTTCATCTTGGGTTGTCAACACGAGTATATATTCCAAATTGCAACTCTCTAGCACTTCCAGAAGTAGTGTTTCTGAGATATCGGAAAATGCATTTTCCGATTTGCCACGCCCCTAGTGGGCGTATCGGGAAAATCTTGACACTTTATAATTCGAGGGTATACACGAGTATATATTCCAAATTTCAACTCTCTAGCTTCAAAACTGTGCAAATGTTTTGCGTTCATACGGACAGACGGACAGACGGACGGACAGCGTGACGGACATTGCACAAAACCAATATACTCATTTCACTTTGTGAATGAGTATAAAAAACTTATTCAACAATTAACTTCCCATAATATAGCTCTTACTGCAACCCGAACGCAGTCGCTGCGTAAACTGCGCAGTCAGCAGAGCGCTCGGTTATGCGTGCGTATGCATGTGTGTATGTGTGTGTGTGCATGTGTATATATATAGCTCATCGCAAGGTTCAGGGGATCTCCTAGTCGGGTACCCTCGACTAGAGCTTTCTTACTTGTTTTTAGTTTCTAGTTTATGTGAATGGATGGATTACGTGAAGAATTTCGCTGATATGTCAGTCTTAAAACTCTTTTCAGCGATGTTGAACAGTTCGGGTCTTGGATCTAACTGTCGACGCAAGGAAGAGCCGCATATAGAGCAAATGCCTCAACCGAAAAAGCCGCGTTTAGTTTTTACAGATCTGCAGCGACGGACCCTACAAGCAATTTTTAAGGTAAGTCTGTTCGGTTCTATAGCATGCAATATGAACTGATGTGAAATTTGTATGGACAATACAGGAAACAAAGAGGCCTTCAAAGGAGATGCAAGTGACGATTGCACGCCAACTGGGATTGGAGCCAACGACAGTGGGAAACTTTTTTATGAACGCGCGAAGACGCTCAATGGACAAATGGCGCGATGATGATAATAAGAACTCACAGCACTCACACGGTAGACAGCATCAGCAGCAAGAACAGCAGCTTCAGCACCAGCAGCAGCAGCAGCATCAGCAGCAGCAGCATGACGAGGAGGACGAGGAGGAGCGAAACAGTGGGCACTATGGCAATCTACATACGACAGCGATGTCGCCGCTGGGCAACTTTGATGATGATGGTGAAATGGACTTGGAGCTGGAACATCACGATTTTCTAGTTGATGATCACGATGATGATGATCACGATGAGCACGATGACATGTTGTGACATAATGGTGATTGTCTAGACGAACAGCTAACACAAAATTCCTATAGACTTAACGCCGATATTGATTCCAAAGAGCATTTCAAATTCAACAAGAAGAACAGCCAGCAGCATGATCATCGCAAGAAGAAAGGCATCATTGGCAATACAAAGTCCGATCATGATACCTACTTCGACGCGAAACGACATACGAACTCATTGACAGCCGAGTGGTCAATCGATAGCTTAGGTGTTATCGATTGCGTTGAGTATTTCAATAGACCGATAGACGTCGATGACAGTTTGCTAGCCAGCATCAGTTCTGCCAAACACTTGTCAGTTCGTTTGGGTACGAAATGTTATAAGGATTCGACTTTACAGCTAAATGAATCCTTGGTTCACTAAGCAAACAGATATTTTATTTATATAATATATATATATATATATATATATATATATATATATATATATATATATATATATATATATATAAGTGTAAGTGGCAGAACCAGGCGTGGCAGATCCCGTAATGTATAAATATGCTTAAACCGGACGATAACCGGAGTCGATGTACCTATGTTCAATTGTCCATCTGTTTCTCTGGTTTTCTACAACTTATCCCATTTCCACATTATCGATAATAACAGATATCGTTGGGATGATTTGGCATTATAAGTATTTCTTGAATATGACATAAGTTGGAAATTTCAAATGTACTATGTGGGTCCTTGTGATGAAGACACAGGTTTTGCGGCTTTTGGATCGCTCTTTCTCTTCTCCTTCCCCCAACATTTGAAAAATAACGTATTGCACATAACATAATACACACATCTGAAAGACATTATTACGATCTGAGAATTCGATTGGGAAAGTGCAACTAAAACAAATGTTATTCTACCGAAGCCCAGAAGCGCAGTCGCTGCGTAAACTGCGCAGCAAGCAAAGCGTGTGTGTGTGTGCGTGTGCAAATATTGCTGCATGTCATGTAAGTGTGAATGTATGTGTGTGTGTGTGTGTGTGCAAAATGATTACAATAGCAGCTCTGGGCATGGCTCAGGGTATCTTATTGTCAGGCACTCCCGACCAGAGCCTTCTTACTTGTTTTTGTTAATATATTTTGTTTTTATATTTATAATTTATGTATATCTATATATGTTTTTTTTATATAGTTTAGTATACATATGTATGTTTTTCCTTTGGTACCTGATTCTAAAATTCCGCTACTTTTTGAGCACGTTTTTGTATTGGAACTGTCTTAACTTCCTAGCTAACCTAAGTTGGAGATGATGTGGCAATAAACTTACTTTCGACATCTATATATACTTAGAGCCGAGTGATGCAAACTTTATATGAAGTCTTTAGCGTGTAACTATGTAAATCTAGTCAAATTTATAAAATAAACAAGGTACAACTATATATACAAATAAAAAAAATAAAAATAAATAAATTAACAAAAAATAAAAAATTATATATATATATATATATATATATATATATATATATATATATATATATATATATATATAAGTATGTACGTATGTATGGAAATAATAATTGTAAATATTGTAATGCTTCTTTTTACATTAATCGAAATTTAAAGAATATATGTATAGAAATGTACATACATGAACACACTCACTCACCCATGCATCGTGTATGTATGCATGTAAGCGAAATATTTTTGAGTGTCTTTTATTTCACATTCCGTTGAGAAATAGAATAGAAACAAGTAGCACGAATGGCTTTATTTATATTTATATATATGTATGTATGTATGCATGTGTATGTATATATGCATACTGTCTTATTATTTAACAGCTATTGAAACACACAAACACAGCTGCGAATACTCAGAAGAACTTTGCTAGTCAATTTAGTCTAAAACGAGGTGCGAAATACACGTCAGAGATCATAGAAGAAGAGAACAAAACAAAGCATAAAATGTAAACAAAACATTACAAAAATAAGAATTAAGACAACCAATATTAGATATGCAGTACGTACATTTACGTCAAGCCATTCAAAGTTAAAAGTAAATTTACTTACATATGTATAAATAAGCTAAATGCAATAAATAAAACAAATCAAGTTTCTGCAAATTTTATTTAACTGTTTGTGGCGTTTCTAAAGTGAGACTTCGCTCTTCTCATTTGAGTGGAACTGTTGGCAACAGAGCGAGCGAGTGAAATTCAGTTTGAGTCAAATTGTCGGAAAATTTGCAATGTTAAAAAACACTATAACATCGTGGTTAAAGGCAGACAACATAACAAGTAAGATTGCTCTAGACGAGACTGCTCGACTAAGAGATACCCTGAACAATGCAAAAAGCCAATATTCACAACATTCTATGCTTATTTTGCATATACAAATATTGCGAGCAACGCACCACGATTGAGTTATAGTAGGTTATGCAAAGCGGTCTGTTAAGTTAACAGTGTGACGTCACTTTATCGGAAATTGGGCGCTGATCTTTGTATGAAAATTAATTAATTTTGACACTGTTATCTCTCTCAAAGTCATGGTGTCATTTAACAGTGGCAACGCACACACACACATACGTGCATACGCACGCACGCATAACCACGCGCTCTGCTGACTGCGCAGTTGACGCAGCGACTGCGCTCGGGCTGCAATATGCCTATCGTATGGAGAATAATAAAGTAAAGTAATAACTTTTTGATTGTGGATAGACTTTCTTAATCAAATTTTCACAGCGTGATTATGTCATTCATATGTGTGTAGTTGCCAAAGCACAAGTCTCTAGTATTTGAAATACGTATTTTGCAAATTTGAGGCGAAGAGGGCGTGGCATAAAAAATCCAAAACTTACAAAATCTCCGTTTTCATTACACGGATCTACGCAGTAGATTTAGAGTCTCTAGCTTTTACGGTATAAAAAAACGAAGAAAAGTTATCGATTCTTATCGATAGTAAGGAAACGGGATGAATTATCGAAAATCGAAAAAACCCGTATTGCGTAGGAAACACACGAGTATACACTGAGCTTTTGTGGTTCATACGGATGGGACAGGGCTATTTCAACTCAGCTCATCGAGTTGATCAAGAATATATACACTTTATGGGGTCTGCCATGTCTCCTTCTGCCTGTTACATACATTTTCACAAAAACATTATACCCTGATTTCCCATTTTCAATGGGTTCAGGGTATAAAAAGAATTAGTAAAACCGTTATACTGACCGATTTGGGAATCTATATACAACTAGTAACTAGATGCACTTGACGTTTTTATTTTGTCTACTGGTTTTAAAACAGACAACAGTGCCAACAGACAGACAGACAGGCAGACAACAGAAAAGTTGCTTCATTTTCATACAAAGATCATCACCCACGATTGAGTTATAGTATACTGTCTTTTAACAGTGATCATCACCCGCGCACCAATTTCCGATACAGTGATGTCACACTGTTAACTTAACAGACCGCTTTGCATAACCTATGTTGTCTTTTAACAGTGTCGCACGTCTGGCTCAATCCTCTGAGTTGTTGACGGTAAGTCGAGCGAGGAGTGTTGAGCAGTAAATATCTTAGTAATAGTAATAATAATTATGATTATGATGATAATTGTGACATTTGACAATTATTCCATAACAAAATAATAAAAAAAAATAGCAGCACACCATTAGCTAAATCCTCATTATGATGAAGAGACTCATTGTCTTTTGATAATTTATACATATGCAAAAATATATACATAACTAAATTACCTTATTTTTAATCATATAAAAACTTAACATACATATATATGTATGTACGTATTCACAGCTCTGATACAAATATTTGATATATTATCGATAGCCCACAATCATCGTATGCGTTAATCGTTTTTATTTATATGTATATTTATTAGTATTGACAGCAGAGGTGTACTCATTTAAAGTTACTCGTTACATAAAAAATACTCGTTACTCTTTAGTATAAACAGCATGAAGTCGTACCGTAGTGAGACACCCGTCTATGCACTAATACCTTTTAGTATTTTCGAACACATTGTATATTTTATATAGAAGGAGCATGCCAAGTGGCTGTGAGATTTTTATTTACAAATTACAAATACAAATATTTCTTGCACAAGCAATAATTATTTGTATATAAATAGAGTATAATAATCAGTTGTGAAAATGCTATGCAACACTCGCTTAAGCGTCGTTTTTGCAACTAAAACAATTTTCTTAAACTAATTGTGTCATTTGTGTGTGTGTGTGTGTGTCTGTGTCTGTAGGCATATATGCGTATGTTTTGTATGTATACAGAATTTAGTTGTTGTTTTGTTTGAGTGCGAGCGTTTATATACACAAACACACATGAGCAAATGTGTCAATGCGTGCGTGTGCGTGTACGTGTGCGTGTGCTTATAGAATTTGGCCAAACCAAAAAACGAAAAGAACAAAATTAATGAAATACAATGAATAAATGATTGACTGGGACCTAAAAAAGGAGGCTCGAACCCCAGAGATCATGGACATAGAGTAAAATAAGAATTCGAAATACGGAACCACTCGAGAACTGAACACAAATTGTGGTGTTCCATGTTGGCTAATCGAGAATGCTGTCCACAATAACAGGGGGCGCCAGCCAATCAACAACAACATCAACAAAAACAAGCGCGGGTGCAGCAACTAAAACCCTCACTCAGATTGAAGCCTTGAAAACGGTTAAAGTAAAAGCCGAGCCGTATTCAACACTATCGCCAGGTGGGTTAAATTGATAATAATAATAATAATACAATATAAATATATAAATAATGTATTTTTCTTCTTCTTTTCTTTTGGTTTGGTTTGGTTTTGTTTAGAGAACGCAAGTAATCAAACGAATCAAACCATGTCAGATGAGGCGGATGCAGCTACCAAAAATAATTCCAGCACAAATAATAATAATAATAATAATAATAATAATAATAATAATAATAATAGCAACATCAACAATAACAGCAGCAATAATAATAATATTAATAACAGCAAAAACACAATTAATACCAATGCCAGCTGCAGCTCATCGGATTCAGCTAGACAGAATAATGGCAACTCGCCAACGAATGTAACTCCAAATTCAACTCCAAACCCAAATAATAGCAGCGAGCAATCGAATACGAAGGGCAACAACAGCAGCAACCTTACAGAAATGATAAATTCGTCAGCTGAGAATGAACTGCATCAGGATGAACTGTTAAAGAAGAAGAAGACCAATAGCAGCAGCAGTACTAACAACAATAACAATAATAATAATAACAACAGCAACAACAACAGCAGCAGCAGCAGCAGCAGCAGCAGCAGCAGCAGCAGCAGCAGCAACAACAACAACAACAACAACAACAACAACAACAACAACAACAACAACAACAGCAACAACAACAGCAACAACAACAGCAACAATAGCAGCAGCAGCATCAAGGAGGAGGATTGTGGTAAATAATGTGCTTTAGGTTTAACTCTCATTTCTCATTAATTAAATACAGTAAGAATGTGCTAGTCGGATCGAGTATGCTCGTCTTATAATTCATATAAATTTGTATACTCGTTCATGAAGTACCAAAATAGAGTACATTGGTTTGAATCAATGTCCGTCTTACTGTCCGTCCGTCAGTCCATAGGAACGCGAAACAGTTAGAGATTTGAAATTTGCACAACCAAAAACTACAGAAATCGGGAAAGACCGACATATGCCTCTTGGTGGTGTGGCAAACCTGCTAAAGTATCCAGAGTTTAGAAGATAGAACCTCAAAATTTGACAGTTGAGTAACTGCAGCCCCGCTCTTGAGACTTACCGAAACTGATTTAGCTGTGAACGAGTATTTTGTAGCCAGTGGCGCCAGACTGCACCATTCCTAAACTGAGCTGCTCTCATCTGCTATAATCGGATGTATGTCTAAAATTTAGGCCCCTAGCTTTATCATTATCGAGATCAACGTTCACACAGAGATCATTGCCCAGATCTTCTTCTGGCCTATTGCGAGGATATAGTCATGTGAACAATTTCTGCTAAGAAAGTCTCACTCAACCATAGATATGCGAAAATATTTTAACTTAAAAAAGGCGTGTCTGCGTAGCTTTAGAAAGAATTTAATAATAATCACCAGTATTAAATAAATGTATGCAGAGAGATAAGGACTAATATTATTTACCTCCCAGGGCATGATTAAGCTCTGGGTTTCTTTCGTCTTCGCAATTCTTTTCAATTATCCAACTTTTCAATTATCCTTTTATTACAATGTCCGTCCTTGATATGAGATATATTAAGTGTTAATATATATCGTCTCTCATACTGAAAACAGTTAAGCCAAAGTTGACATTGAATCAAACGATTATATCTGCTAACTCAACATTGGACAAAGCCACTCAAAATAGTCAAAACAGCTCATCAGTTGCCAACAATAGCAATACAAAAGGAGCAACAGCATCTGCAGCTACAGCTGTAACAGCAACTGTTGTTAAGGAGGAGCCGACAGATCTATTGTTGGGCCATTGCTTGGTGAATATGAAGAAGGAAGATCATTTCTCGCCAAGCATTTCGCCAGTTGGTTTTGGATCGATTGGTGCAGCAGATCGATCTGTCACACCTGGTAAGTGGCTTGAAGTTAATTGTGTTATAATAAATCATATCGAATTAAACTGTTTCTCATCCGCTAGTTAAAATGGAGCTGAACGAAAAGCCGCCATCTGTTATGGGACTAAACACTGATAATGATATTGTCAACTGCAATGCATTGGTCAATACATTGGATGCTGATCGTATAGGCGATATAAATGCCACGAATTCCAGTCTAAATACTAATTCAACTGTAAGCGGACCTGGACTTGGCGCATCTCTTGGCATTGGCATCAATATTTCGCCTAATACTGGCGCTGCTGGTGCTGTTGCTGGTGCTGGTGCTGGCGGTGGCGGTGGCGGTGGTGGTGTAGCTGGCGGTGGCGTAGGTGGTGGCGGTGGCGGTGTCGTTGGTGGTGGTGTAGGTGGTGTTGGTGCATCATCAAATTTTATGGGTAATAATAATAGCGTTGGCAACTGCTTGGATTATATGCAGCAACAGAATCATATATTTGTCTTCTCAACCCAGTTGGCCAACAATGGTGCAGAATCTGTGCTAAGTGGACAATTTCAAACGATTATCGCCTACCATTGCACACAGCCAGCAACAAAGAGTTTTCTTGAAGATTTTTTTATGAAGAATCCAATGAAAATGAATAAGCTGCAACGACAGAACTCATTAGGCCTCAACATTTGCAACATGTCCGGGCCAGGCGGACCTAATTGGCTCAATTCAAATGCAAATTCCAACAATCCAAATCCAAATTCAAATTTGGCTAAAATGCTGCAGCCGCAGCAACAGAAATCGAAAGGACATTTTAATAATCAAGCAGATAAGCGAAACAACTTTGGGGATCCAACAACAACAGCCGACTCACTTGTTAACGAAAGCGACTTGATGTGCTGGGAGGCAGGAAATGGCAACCGAACCACGCTAGAGCCCGATTCACAAGCCCTAAAGCTATTGGAAGGTGTTGACAGTGTTCTGGGCAAATGCAGTAGCACAGACTTAAGCTCGGATAGCAATATAATTTCATTGCAGGGTGTCAAAGTGCCAGATGAGAACTTGACACCACAGCAGCGACAGCATCGCGAGGAGCAATTGGCAAAGTTGAAAAAAATGAATCAATTCCTGTTCCCAGAGAATGAGAGTGGTGGACCGACAGGCAATCAATTGAGCAAGCTGCCAAATGATGCGGCAATGGGAAATTTAATGATGAATATTGCGCCAACAGGCACAGCATCGAGTGCACAAATGCGACAAATGCAATTGCAAATGCAGGCGGCTGCAGCTTCTGTACAGCAACAACAGCACCAGCAACAACAACAGAAAGCAGAGCACATGTCGCAACTGGGAGAGGATGTGCTGATGCCATTGCCAGCTGATGTTATTGGTGATATTGGAGCTGTTATTTCGTGCAATAGCGGACAGAAAACTAATTTATCAGCAGGTAATGCAGCAGCTGCAGCGACAGCAGCAGCAGGCGGAAGCGCAGGAGGAGGAGCAGGCCCTGGCGCAGCTGTTGGTATGAATGTTAATATGAATGTTGGCATGCAATGTTCAAATAATCCAAACTTATTGGCCAATTCGCCTGAACTGATAGGCGGATTTGGTAATACAAATTGCGTTATGGGCATGGGAGCTGGAGATAAAGGAGAAGGCGTTATGACACCAATGGAGTGGACCAAATTGCAACAGCAGTTTTTCGAAGAACGCCTAAAAGTGGGCAAAGCTGCTTGCCGGCCGACAGGTATGCCTGGACCTGCTGCCGGTCCTAATTCCCAGCCATCGATCACGACGTTGACTACTAGTAGCACACCAAATGCTGTAATGCGAAATAATGTTCAAGGACCGCCACCGCCATATCATCCCACACAACGTTCGGCATCGGTGCCGATTGCAACACAATCTCCAAATCCTTCCAGTCCCAATAATCTCTCCCTGCCATCGCCACGCACAGCTGGTGCCCTTGGTTTGCCATCGAATTCACCTAGCATGGAACTAAGCAGTACAACCAATTCATCAACAAGCGGCCCAGTTGGAGCAACCGCAAACATGGGTCCCATAGCCACATCGAAAAACTGTTTTCAAACTGACGCCGTTTCGCCTTCGAGTCGACATCGAAATGCTGGCAACAACTCATCGAACGTCAATGTCTGTGTGAATGTTATGAATCATCATCTAAACAGTAGTCCCAGTACGCCGCTTGCCCACCTTTCGCCCAAGGATCTAGAATCGTTTAACTCAACGTCAAATGCTGGTAATTGAATTTAAAATTTTGTTAGTATTTGAGGCAATTTATAATAATATGATCACTTTAACAAAAGTTTCCACAATTCCACAAGATTCTGCAAAAAAAAAAATTGATCGATTAAAACTATAGAAATGATATCTGTATGTCATCACAATAACAATTTCGAGAAAATTGCTTTCAAAGAAAACTATTTCTTTGCTTATTTTTTAAGTTCGAACAAAAAATTAAGGTGAACTATAAACCACTTCCAAATCGAATTCAGAAAAAAAGGTTTATGTATAGTAAGTAGGTAAAGATACACACGCGGTAATATTAGAGAATATTTTATTAAAATTCAATTTCTGTGGTACGTGTAGTGTATAACAGTTTTATTATGGCAAACATATTCTTTTCTTATTTTTAAAACACTGGAATGTCATAGAATTTTTGAGTAGATTTAATATTGTTATACTAGTTATACTCATTCACGAAGTGAAATGAGTATATTGGCTTTGTGCAATGTCCGTCATGTTGTCCGTCCGTCTGTCCGTCTGAACGCAAACCATTTCCACACTATTGAAGCTAGAGACTTGAAATTTGGAACATATACTCGTGTATACCCTCGAATTATAAAGTGTCAACATTTTCCCGATACGCCCACTAGGGGCGTGCAAGTCGGAAAATGAATTTCCGATATAGTGATAGAGAGTTGCAATTTAGAACGTATACTCGTGTTAATGACCCAAGATCAAAAAGCTATGGCGGATATATTTACGCCCATTGGGGGCGTGGAAAATCGGGTAAAACTGTATCTTCTACAGTTTTGAAGCTAGAACTCCCAAATTTAGCACGTAGGTTACTGCTACGATCCTATGAAGATCGATCAAAAATCTATATGTCCACGCCTACTAGGGGCGTGGCAAACCGGATCTGATTATATAGTGATTTTTCAAATTCTGTAATATTTTGAGCACTATTGATGCTACAGTTTTAGAGCTAGAAGCTTCAAAATTAGATGGTTGAGTTACTGGTGAGCTCCTCTATCGATGACCCAAAATAAATTTTTACGTTTACGTATGTTTTTCGGATTATCAGTGAGAAAATTAAAATTTTATGACGATATTACTGCTGTTCTCCTCTATTGATTTCCAAAAAATTATATATGTACACCACTTGGGGGCGTGGTAAATCGGAATAATCTATATCTTGCAGTGAGCTGTGCGGGCGTGAATGAGTATTCCGCAGTCGGTAGCGCCCGACTGCAACGTTCTTACTTGTTTTTATTATACCAAGAAGCCATTGAAAATGGGAAAACAGTTTATAATGGTTTTGTAAAAATGTATGTAATAGGCAGAAGGAGGCGTGGCAGACCCCATAAAGTATATATATTGTTAAACAGGGCAACGAGCTGAGTTGATGAAAAGCCATGTCCGTCTATCCGTCTATATTTGAACGCATTAATCTCAGAACATATAAAAGCTAGAGACTTGAAGTTTGTATGTAGAAATATAAAAAAAAAAAAAAAAAAATATATATATATATATATATATATATATATATATATATATATAATTAATTTCTTCACATTCAATTCAACTTTTATAGATGTTTAAACCAGTTTTTATACTGACAAATATTTTAGAAAAATATATATATTTGAATTCTATTCAGATATATCAGAGCATTCAGAATATTTAACGCAAATCCTTTTATTAAGAAATTAAATCTTGTGGCATAAAAAACGTTTCATTCCGTTATGCATAAATAATAAATAATTTGAATTTTAGGTGATATGAAAAATACTAGACCAAGTCCACAGCGTCCTCGGTCGCCAGGTAACACCAATGCAAATGCTAATGCAAATGCTAATGCAAATGCTTCGAATCATCTAATCGAACCGAATAATTTGGACTCACGATTTCCTGCAACCAGCCCGGGGCTAAACTTTAATCCCCACACACATGTACAAAATAATCCAAACACTGCCTTGAACGCATACAAAGGCTCTAATGGAAACAATCCCATGGAGGTAAGTAGAAATAGATGTAGATAATTAAGACATATGTACCTCCTAAAGGGGATGAGACAAAGTGAGAACCAATAAAAAATCAATGATAGGTGATGGGCGAATATATTGCAGTATAGAGTCTTAGTAAAGACCTAGACTCTGAGCTTTACCAAATACTATTTATTTTCAAAGCTTGATTACACTTACAGTGCCCATTGATATTTTCATTTTAGCGTCAAAATTGTGGAGCAAGTGGAGGACCTGTACAATTTGGTCGTCGTTCGGATAATATGCCCTTGAATCCGAACAGCAGCAGTAATCGGCCAGCGCAGAATAAGATGACACAGAACTTTGATCCAATATCGTCATTAGCACAGATGTCCCAGCAGCTGACAAGCTGTGTATCGGGCGTGGGTAGTCCCGCCGGCGGGATGAATATGATGGGTCAGGGTCCAGTTCCGGGACCAGTTGATATGAATATGGAGCATTCTGTTGCTGCAGCTGCTGCTGCTGCCGCTGGCTTGGTGCCCAATTTGGATGGCACCAGCATGGAACATATAAGTAATGCTCCCAACAATTGTCATTCAATAAATCCGTTGATCAACTCGATGGGTCAGCGCATGTTGAATCCCAAGTTAGCTGGCTTGGGGCCCGCCAGCTTTAGTCCGGGGCCAAATGGTATGATACGTGATGGACCTGGGGCCGGTTTTCATGGTATATTACCGCCAGGCGCACGCATGATGGGTCGCATGCCAGTTAATTTTGGACCCAATTTCAATCCAAATATTCAAGTAAAGGCCAGTACACCAAATACAATACAGTATATGCCAGTGCGGCCCCAAAACAACAATAGCGGCGGCAGCAACATCAACAACAATAGTAATAATAATGGCAATAATGGGAATGTACGAATGGCGCCCAGTTTGGAATTCTTGCAGCGATACGCCAACCCACAAATGGCCAACCCAATAGGCAATGATGGCAATCCCATGATGATGAATATGAATTCAGCGCCCGGTGATCAACAACAACAACAACAGCAGCAACAGCAACAGCAACAGAACAAAATGATAAATAATCATGTTGGCAGCATGAACTTTTTTCAAAATTGTAACCAGCTAGCTGGCCTGGACGATGAAGTCGTCGGGAGTGTAGGACTGCCTGGACATACGGATATGACACCAATGATACGTGGTGTGCGACCTCATGGTATGCGACAACATAGCGGCTTGGGCAACATTCGTTTGCAGGCCCCGGCAGGTAACAATATTGTGAGTCATCGACATCAAGGACAGTTTCCTGGCAGTGCCGATGGCTTGGATTGCAATGATCCGACTGTATTGTTTAACAATGGCGCCGGTAATTGCAATTCGCCAGCAATGTTTGCGGCAGCACAACAGCAACAACAACAGCAACAAGGTCAAGCGAAAGGTCAGCAGCAGCACATAAAGTCCATGGCTGGCGGCATGTGTCCAAGTCAAGTGGGCATGCAAGGACCAGTAGCAGGTGTACAGGTGCAGTTACAAGGGCAAGGACATCCCGGCATGGTTGTTGGCCCCAACAACAGTAACCTTATGTCATCAGCTGGCAACGGCGGCGGCGTCAATTTCGTCGGACCATCGTCGAATGATCTGAAATATGCGCAACAATATCA
The DNA here is from genome assembly GCA_037075265.1 of Drosophila nigricruria. Taxonomy (NCBI): domain Eukaryota; kingdom Metazoa; phylum Arthropoda; class Insecta; order Diptera; family Drosophilidae; genus Drosophila; species Drosophila nigricruria. The sequence goes on along the minus strand of JBAMCI010000085.1, from coordinate 591,071 downwards.
CAGTTTTCAACAGCAACTCTATGCGACGAATACAAGAAGTCAACAACAGCAGCAGCAGCAACAGCAACAAGTTGGCGGAAATATGATACCCATGCCATCAAACCTGTCGCCAAACCCCGCATTTTTTGTCAACAAATAAGATTGGATAGGATCGAAATCAATCAATTTCGAGCAATCTAAAAGCTAGTCTCTGTATCTCAAAGCAGTGAGCATTAAAGCTTTCTGCAAATAGAATTTGTGTGTTGTTGATTTCCTTAGTCAAGGCGAAGTTTATCGTAAATTTCCTTAGCACAGGCGAAATCAACTTGAAAAAAGGAATTCGGAAATTTCCTCTAGTTTATCGTAAATTTCATAAGCTGAGGCGAAGTTGACTTAAAAAGGAAAATTTAAATGTATTCAACTCATAAAAGGGAAATTTTAATTTAATCTTGCTTATCGTAACTTTCCTAAGCTAAGGCGAAATCACTTTGAAAACCTTATTTTTCATTCCCTAGCGAATCGATAAAGGCAAGGCCAAATCAACTTGAAAACAGAAAATTTCGAACAATCCATAAATTCCTTTATCACAAGTCAAATAAACTAGAAAAGGGAGATTTGCAATTTCTCCAGCATATAGTATATTTGCTAAGCCAAGGAAAAATCAACTTGGAAATACAAACTTTTCAGATGAAGTCGGATCATACAACGATTGACTGATGGATATTACACATCACATCGCTGCAGTTGGAAATACGTGACGAGAAATTTATACGAGAATTGATAACGGAGATATTGCTGATTGTTTCGAAGGACAATGTATATGTATAATTAGAGTTAGAATAGCCAGCTCTGCAGCTCTAAATACCTATTGTAATATGTATTAAACGCAATTAAGCAATTGTATGTAATATAATAATTAAATATACTATATCCTATATGCACATGTATATACATATATATATATATATATATATATATATATATATATATATATATATATATATATATATATATATATATATTATATTATATATATATATATTATATATATATTAAGATAAAAAAAACGCATGTAAATTCTTCCATTAAACATGTGAACAGAAATCTAACATCGATATCCATATCCCTAATTACATGATTTTTAGAAAATAATTGATAGCTCTGATCTATCTTATAGACATTGAAAAACTTTAAGCTTAAAATCTTCTGATATTTCCAAATAGACTAGGTTCCAAAAGCTTGCATGGAAGTTTTAGAAACAGTGACTACGCGTGGATCTTGGAATTTTAAAAAATATATTGTATTATATTTAAATTATTTTATATTTTACATTTTTTCGAATATCGATAGTACGTTGGCTATAAGAGCTAGAGATATAGTCTATTAATCTAGGGATAATTAAATTATTTTATATTTTACATTTTTTCGAATATCGATAGTACGTTGGCTATAAGAGCTAGAGATATAGTCTATTAATCTAGGGATAATTTTATTATTTTTAATTATGGTAACCGAATATAAATGCATTATTTGATCCCTAGGTCTTTAATGTGAGAGAATAGTTCAAATACCTTATCTGTGCTGTAGATATGTGAAACGAAATATAATCGAAGTCTTCAGCTATAGCTATAGTTTCTAAGATCGACACGACTACATGATACTATTTTCCATAGATGGAAAATCTAGAGCAAACTTCACTTATATGACATTTCGAAGTTAAGTTCGTATCGTATCTCGGGTGCTCGGGTTGAAAACCCAAACATTTGAAGATGTTCGATCTGCACGTTTGGATACATAAATATATATGTATGTGGGGATACGCTGATGAGAATAGTCGGGTGTCTCTCATGATTCAGTAGCTTATTAGGACTAGTAATTGTACTTTTGATAATAAAACGACAAAAAGTCATCTATATTTTTCAGGAAGAAAAGCGAAAATACAAGTTTTAGATTTGTTGTAATCAATCAATACTAAGCCCATTGTCCTTAATCATTCAGGGAGTCCATCAGCTAAAGATGAACTCTTTTGGATCTATCTACTACAATTTACATTTTATCAAATCTTGATTATAATTGGGAATCGGCTATCCTCTTACCATTCAAGCAGTCCGTCAGGCTAGCAAGGATAAACTTGTTTGGATACATCTACTACTATTTGCTGATTACAATTGCGAATCGGTTATGAATCGGTTATCCTTCACCACTCAGGCAGATAGTTCTCTAGCCAAATAAGGTTGCATAATAAGCCATATTCACTTAAACACTAAAAAGATGAGTAAAACGCATTTAATTTATTTTGAACTTGGTTTATTTTCTTAAAAATAGTTTTAGTACAATGGCAGTTACTTATGTAACTAGATGAGCATGCGATATCACAATAATAGAAAAATATTGTGCCTTTTGGTATAAGAAAAAAAGGTAGTTTTGGTTGTACAGTGTTGCATGTAGGCATATGCGTGGATATCGAACTAAGTGCTTATATTGCTCAAGATCTGTGTGGGTTCTGTCTGGCTGTCCCTGTTCCTCTTCCTCTCCCTGATCTTAATTACGGTCATGCACTCCCGCCATTGTGTTTTAACTCACTCATTCGTTTGCTGTGCCAGCGAAAATATTGTATGTACATGTATGTATCGAACTATGTTCGAGCCGATAATTTGGATACAAGTGCTTAGGTTCGTCAAGCGCTGTGCGAGTGAATTCTGCTTGGTTGCTCCTGTCCCTATCCCTCTTCCAATTACAGTCCAGCACCCCTGCCATTGCTTAACTCACTCACTCACTCACTCGTTTGTTGTGCAACCGAATGCTCGAGCCGAATGGAATCGAACTCGAACTCGAACTAGGACTTGGGCTCGGTCGAAAACTTGAGCCATGGCCTTGACAAAGGGGCGTTGGAGTGGTTCTGTGTGTGTGTTCATGAGTTTTTTGTGCTGTTTCTGCCTTTGTCTGCTGCCGATTCCTTTGCTTGTGGTGGTGGTTAGTATTTGTACTCTGGAAAAAACAAGATGGTTGGCGAAGCGAACTACAGACACACGCACTCGCACTCCTACGCACACAAATACAGAATTGTCAAATGCCCATTTTGACGTCCACCCCCGAAAAATACAAAAATGGCAAATGAAACAATCGAAAGGAATTACTCATCCAATGGCTAGCAGCGACCCACTTATCAACAAAAATCCTTTAAAATTAAAATGGATAAAAAGTATTTTCCATTTGGATCCCTATCCAAACATATTACATATTACTTTAAATCAAATTTTCTATTAAATTTAATCATACATTGATAACTTTCTATCAACTTTAGGAAAACTCTGATGGTACTATGCTTGGTCGATAAGTCATTGAATGTCAATTTCCACATCGATATATTGATTTTGTTGATTTTGCATAGTAGAGCTAGACTATGTATGTATGTATGTTTGTGTATATATAACATTGTATATCTATTCCAGTATATCGCCGGTATATATTCTGAGGTCTTAGAGAGTTTTAGGTTAATTCGAATCTTCTCAACTATAGCTGAAAACTCGTTTACAAAGTGAAACGAGCCTAAAAATGAAATGAAACTAGTGACTTGAAATTCATTTGGTATAACAGGAACGCTAATATTTAAGATGCTAGAGACTTGAAACTTTGAATATTTACTCATCTAGACAACCCAAAATCAAAACTATATAGTAGATGTGTGTCCGGCCAATGTGGGCGTGGCAAATTTGGGTGTTTGCTAACTCTTATCGAGTGTTATGCTTAGTCGACAAGCAAATACGTTGGCTACAGACAGCTATAAATTGCAAAACCAGCTGATTGGGCATAATAAATTTATAATTATCGTTTTATAAATAAAGCTTTTAGCTATTTTGGGACCCAATTTGAATTCTCTTTATATCTCACTGATTAAGCAAAGTGTTTGGCCAATTAGCAAAAGCACGCGGCAAGCAGCGAGAATCGTTCGAAATTTTCAAATACGTGTGCATATACATTAAAATGCGTGCATTCTAGCATATTCTAAGAAACGCAATTGGGATTGAATTGTCCTATTGATTGTGAAAGTTCATTTATGAAAATTTCATTTAACTTTTTATTTCTATATTTAGAAACGTAGATCGGACGGGGTTATTGTTATTTATAGACTATATTATTAATAACGACGTGTCATCCGGTTAAGCAGGCTAAAGCTGACTAACTCACTGTAGATCCCTATGACCTATACATAGCTTAGGGATGTGCTCAATTTTGGATAAGTCCCCAAATGATCCAAACATACAGCATCTTAATGATATGCCCGTGCAGTCGGGCTCTCCCGATCGGAACTCTCTTGTTTCTTTTTATTTTTTTGCTATAATTTCCTTGAATATCCAGCTTAAGGGACAGCGAATATGACTGATTTTTTTATCCGAAGCATTTATAATTCCAATACAAATAGAGAGATACATATATAATTGATTGCAGAGACGACTATAAATTGATTATAAGTTTTATGGTATATCACATCTACATATATAGAGGTAACACATATTTTTATATAAATACTTAATTCTCTTTGGATATATGCACAGATTAATCAATAATCAATCATTTTAAACGCACTCATCAAAAATAATTATATTCGCTTAAAGTTTCGGCTTATCAATTACACATTTTTCCTTCTGCTTTGTTTTGAATCGTTCACTTTGTTAGTTGGGCTATCGAAGCTCCGATGTTCAGTTCATTTGCACACATGCTAGGCTTCGCTGTTAGAAACGGAATGAATCGCCTGCTCATATAACGGTTTATACAATGTGTTGTTTTGCTAACGGGGCATTGCTCACATTCATATGTTCAGTCGCGTCACACATGTGTGACGTCACGTGTGCTTTCCTTCGCTTCCTAATTTACTCATTCTAAGTCGCGTCACACATGTGTGACGTTGCATGTGTGTGTGTGTGTGTAAACAGTTTAGAATGAGAGCTGCGCCTTTGCCTGCTTGCTGGATACAAAGTAGAAGTGGTCGGCATACACTCAAACTCACACTCACGTGCACATACACAGTTAAATGCAATCCAAACTGGATTGAACTAGAACGACGCTACACTGAAGGCCGACGATATGCAAATATATGTGATTACCAACTACTGACCTAAGTTAGGGAACAATGTTCCAACCAACACAAAAAGCCAAGTGGCCAGCACGTACATACATAACCATGTATGTGTATGTGTGTAGCATAACGGATTTAGAACGCAGACCGGTTGGACCTGTTTACCAGTCAGCGAGCCGAAGGGTCTGCGGGATGAATTGAAATGACCTATGCAGGGCAAAATAGGACAGGACAGGATAAGGCAACCCTTTTTCGATCGAGCCTTAACACATATGCAGCGACCGTTAGCTAACCAAATACAAGGAAACTAATTTGAATACTCGCAGCATCTCTGGATCGGTAATGTCCTGTCGTTGTCCGTTTCGCCTTAGCTAACCCTTTACGTTATGGTGATGACAGTTACCTTTGGCTATCGTGAGAAAACCAGTTTTCCAGGTGCGTATATTTGCCCGGCCCAACCCTGCCCGGCCCAGCCCTGCCCAGCCCAGCGCTGCCCAGTGGGCCAGAAATGTCCGATCACCGGCTACCCAGTAGCACAGCAAACCCTGTTGCCTGGGCTAAGCAAAGCAGAAGCTGATTCAAAGACGACACACACATGCACATCCCACCACCTATCCTTCAACAGCAACGCAACTCTTCGTCTTGAAGGATGGTCTGAAAATATCTGAAGCCTAATTTACATAATTCTGTCTATTTGATCACCAGACAGGCAGCCAGATCTACGGAAACAGCTCAATAAATGGATCATACTTTTACTTGCTGATAAACTTCTTTAAGAGTATCTTTTAAGTTTCAAATGCGTCCGTATGTAGATCTTATACGATTCGATAAATCTAACTCCAATAAATATATATTATATGTTCTAATAACGTTATATTCTACCAATCGTCTGTCTTTATGAAGTCCTTCAATTTGGAATATACGTACGACCTCGCACCTTGTCTAATCCCCATTAGATAGTATACACTTCTGCTAACGTTTCTTCCATTGCTCGAAGCACTCCAACAAGTCGTTGTTTGTGATATTGTTCCGCTCCTCCTTTGATGCCGCCTTTATCTGATGAATTGTAGCGTCGTCTTTTCATGGGTCTCATCAGTTTCGGGAACAAGAAAACGATGTATGAGCCGAAATTGAGCAATTTTGTGCTGTCGAAAATATAATAAAAATATAAATTGTATAAAATAGAATAGAACTAATTGAAAAGTTGGAAATTCTAGCTCCAAAGATGTATGAGATATAATTTTATAACTGGATTTTGATTTCGTTTTTTTTTTTTTCGATAACATTAAAACGAATTTTTAAAACGAACGAATATATATACCTTATGGGGTCTGCTCCTCCGCCTCGTTCTGCCTGTTACATACGTTTTAACAAAACCATTATACCCTGATTTCCCATTTCATCAATGTTTTCGTCTGTTCTTGACATGCTCGGGCATTTCAAGTCTTTAGCATCAAATTGATCAAAATATAACAGAACTTGAAAAATCACTATATAGTCACTATATGGGCAGATTTACCACGTCCCTAGGAAAAATGTAGAAATAATATTTTCGTCGATCTTTATAGGATCGTAACAGTAACTCACGTGCCAAATTTGGGCGTTCTAGCTCTAAAACTGTAGAAGATACAGTCTTACCCTATTTTTCACGCCCCAAATTGGCGTAGATATGTCCAAATTGAAAATCTCTAGAATTTTTAGAAGTAGTGTTTCTGAGATATCAGAAAATGCATTTTCCGATTTACCACGCCCCTAGTGGGCGTATCGGGAAAATCTTGACACTTTATAATTCGAGGGTATACACGAGTATATATTCCAAATTTCAAGCCTCTAGCTTCATTAGTGTGGAAATGGTTTGCGTTCATACGGACAGACGGACGGGCAGCAAGAAGGATATTGCACAAAACCAATGTACAGATTTCACTTCCATGAATGAGTATAATAAAAAATCGAATATACGATACCCGCGGAAATTAAAAAGTCAGGATATTTTTTGAACAGATCTCGTACATTTTTTATAGTAGGCTATTACATGTAACTATATTAGAACTGCAATCTTTTCTTGTTTTCTTTATCTTCAGTTTTACGTCAATCTGTATTACTAATATGTTCCTTATCCAACCGAATCATATCTCCGGCAATATTTGGCTGTGTACTAAGACGTTAGAAATCAGCTACAGTTGTGACTCCTATCTAGTTCTTACTTAATCGATCGGTATGTGATAGTCGGATTTGAAGCTCAATGAGCCCTGTGCGTCTTACGAGTAAATTTGAAGTATACGAGTTGCATTTTCTTACAGTTTTAGATATGGATGGAATGTCATACAGACGGATCGAACTGGGCTAGTCCAACTCTTCTGTGGATTATCAATACTCTAATGGGTTTTCAGGCTGAATGATTGGGTCCGTCACGCAAGATCTATTGAAATGGGCCATTTTTAAGGACGCTAAAATCATATTTAATAATATATATTGTGGAATGGACAATATAGATTCATTAAGTGATTGAGTTGAGTTTATTTTATTTAGAGTTTGACCATTGAGCTCGCCCTCGCCATTGCTTGGCCATTGCCCCAACGCTGTTTTTTCGGCTTCTGGCTAAAAAAGTGATGAAACATAAAGCGTAGTTTTTTGTAGCGCGACTGTACTTTTTGCTTTACCATTACCATTTGAATTTGCCCCCCCCCCCCCACGCTTTTCTCTCGAGCACCCCACACAATTCCACCATCAATATCAGCCATCGCCCATCACCCATCGCCCAGCGCCCACCGCCCCACAGTCCATTTCCCAGTCCATTTTCCACCACCCTCGCTACTCGAGCGGGTGATTTAAAAATTTAATGCCTCGCGGCTATTAATGGTAGGAAAATGCTTGCGTAATAAAACAAAACGGCAGTGGTGTTGGGTGGTTGGGTGGTTGGGATGTTGGGTGGCTGGGGGGTTGGGTGGTTTTGATGGTGCGCAGGACAAGCGTTCGACATAAACTGGAACGCAAAATGAAGAAAAAGAATAAGAAGAAGAGGAGAAATTGACAGGCAGGGCAGGCGAGAAAAAAAAAAAAAATAAATAAATATGGCGCGCGTTTGCCAAAATAAGAAATTTTAAATTCAAATATTGATGATGATGATGCCGATGATGGTTGTAATGATGATGATGATGCCCACTCAACGGTGCCGAGTCCAAGCGAACGCTCGTTGTTGGCGTTCGGCCGTGCGGCAAGTGAAACACCAAAACTTTTATTTTTAGCCTTCGCCTTCGTTGTTGACTCTGTCGTTCGTCCTGAATTGAGTCCTGTGCCACACAGGACGCTGGCCGGACTAGGCGTGAAGAAGAAGACGCTGAGAATTGTGCTCTGCGCTGCTCTGCTTTCGCTTTTGTACATCTCCAAAGTTGGCAACTGGCAATGGGGGCTGTCGTCGCTGGTGGTTGCTTTTCTTATTTATTTCACAGATTCTTTTTCTCCCCCATATTACTTTTGCTTACAGAAAAAGAAAAAATTGAAAGGAAATTGGAAGGAGGCGCAGGCAGCCGCGGCAGTGCGAGCAGACCACGAGGCCTCGACGCGACTTGTCCGACGAGTTCGAATTCGGTTTTGGTTTTCCAATTCTGAGCCTAGCGTACGAGCTCGAAAATCTAGCAACTACGAAATACACATCTTCTTTCAACAACTTTCCAGCAACCTAAGAGATAGATATAATATATATAAAATATTATATTAAGACTAGTTGGACCAGCAGGTAGCACAAAGCTTAGTTTAATTCATGATTCAAAAACAATAACAAAAGTACTTTCTCCATTTAAGATTCGAGCCAACAACTCGATAATCAAATGATATTTAGCTTGACGCTTATTTGAACTGAACAACAATTAAGGAAGCAGCAGTCGGTCGCCAGCGACTGCATAATACTCGTTAACGGTGCAACAATCAGTAAGCACAGTGTTGAATTATCTCAATGGAAGGTCTATTTCAAAAATTTGGCAGACATAGAACATTTTCCGTTCCTGTTATACCAGAAATTGTAAACAAAAAGATGTTTGCGGTTTGCGCTCATACGGACAGACGGATGGACAGCAAGACGGACATGGCGGAAAAGCAATAAACTCGTTTCACTTCGTGAAAAAGTTTAAAATATAATGCCAATTGATCACGCAATTGGTGTACCGCAGAAGAGATTGCATTTAGCCACTGAATTGAATCACAATGGGTTCAGGGCTTAAACAGAAATATGTGTCAATAATAGCCAAACATATGGGTCTATTAGAAATAGATATTTCTAGATACATTTATAAGGTGTAATAAGGACAGACCTTCAATCGTCCTGTGCCATATATTGTTAATTATTCAATTAATATTATTTGCTTTGACTCAAGACTCACTCTTCATATCCCTACCATTAGAAATGATGCCAAAAACGTTCTTGAGTTTATTAAACATTGGTCAACGGTGCTTAAAGACCCCTTTCTGTGCATTTCGCTTGTACAACCTTGTTCATATATCCCTCCCTCTTCCGATGTTCAAATTTATGCTCAACATATAACTTGCATTAAAGAAATTTATGGACAAGTTAATAATAACGATATGTTTCTTGTGTTGGGTGTCTTTAATATAGCTAACACTCCTTGGTCCTCCAGTCCCAACTCTAATTTTCTTATTCCTACATTAGATCATTACCTTTTTAATGAATTATTAACGCTTTCTATGTTTCAGATGAACTCTATTTCAAATCATCTGAATCGGTCACTTGATCTAGTTTTTATTAATGATGACTCTAGCATTAATGTCTCTAGATCATCACCTATTTGTATACCTGACGATATACATCATCCCACTTTGGAGGTACAATTATCCATAAGTACTCCACCAGTTTTCACACCTAAAATTTTAAAACAACGTCGTTGTTATAATAAGTGCAATTTTGTTCTGCTTAATCAACATATTAATTCAACAGATTGGTCTCCTTTATATAAGTCAGTTGACATTAATTTGGCAACATTTTTTTCTATAACACTTTAAACTCTCCCTACGCCCGTTTCTAATAAAGAAATATTAAAAATATTAAGTCTAAATATTTTAAAAAATTTTAAAAGTCTGGTTCGTTATTAGACTGGTCTAAATATTCCATAGCCAAGTCGAATACTCCTCAGTAGATCCCTATACCACTCATACTCTTACTTAATTTCTGCAACTAATATTATTAATGCTTCTAATGTTTCCCCTGCTTCTCTGATTTCAGCCATTCGGTCATTGAAATCATATTTTTCTCCTGGAGCTGATAAGATTCCCAGTTGTGTAATTAAAGAATGTAGTGGTTCCCTTCAGACACCATTACTAAAACTATTTAATTTGTCGCTGGAAACCTCTGTTTCTCCATCTATTTAGAAAGAGTCTTTCATCATCCCTCTATATAAAAAAGGTGGGAGGTCTGACATTTCTAATTATAGAGGTATTGCAAAACTATCTGCTATTCCGAAATTTTTTGAAAAAATAATAACATCTATCTTACAACATTTTTGTAAATCGATTATTTCACCATTGCAGCATGGTTTTGTTCAAAATCGATCTACTTCTACTAATCTATTAGAATTTACTTCCCTAGTCAAACTGATGTTATATATACTGATTTCAGTAAAGCATTTGACTCAGTACACCACGATATATTACTTCAAAAGCTTGATTACTTATGATTTTCCCCTAAACTTCTTTCTTGGATTTCATCCTATTTAAAAGGTAGAACCCAAAGAGTTGTGTTGAGAACAGCTTTTTCGAAACTTGCTTTCGTTTCGTCGGGTGTACCTCAGGGTAGTCATTTGGGTCCGTTACTTTTTTCCCTATTTATAAATGACCTTCCAAACCGTATATCGAATTCAAAGATATTTATGTATGCAGATGACGTAAAACTTTGTCTTTCGTATGCTAATTCACTTGATCATCTACGCCTTCAAGATGATCTTAATTCCATCCAATTTTGGTGTGTGGCTAATCGGTTGCATTTAAACTGCTCTAAATGTATGACAATGGCCTTCTGTCGTACTATTCCATATGTTGCTAATTATTCAATTAATAATTATTCCTTGAAACCTATTTTTTCAGACAAAGATCTTGGTGTACTTTTTGACTCGAAACTTAATTTCAATTCTCATATCTCAACTATCATAAATGAAGCCAAAAATGTTCTTGGCTTTATTAAACGTTGGGCAAAAGAATTCAAGGATCCATTCATTACCAAACTTCTTTATGTTTCGCTGGTACGACCTATTTTAGAATATTGTTCAATAATATGGTCTCCACAGCATAAATTGTATCAGGATCGTATTGAATCGGTCCAGAAACAGTTTCTACTCTGCCTTACGAGATCTAAACTGGGACCCCAATCTTCGTTTACCGTCTTATCTTAATAGGCTTCTTCTTATTGATCTTCCATCATTAATCAATCGTAGAACTATCGTGGGGATTGTTTTTCTACATAATTTGATTATTGGTAATATTGACTCGTCATGCCTGTTATTGCAACTTAATTTTTCTGTTCCTTCCAGAACAACCAGACACTTTCGTCCGTTGTTTTTACCATTCTGCACTTCGGATTATTCTTTGCATAGCGCGTTTCACGTTTTATGTGTTAAGTACAATAAATTTTATCACGTGTTTTCCTCTGAACTCTCTCTGCCTTTAATTAAATCATATATAAATAAGCAGGTGCACAAATTTGACGACCTGCAAGATCTTCAACATTGTGGAGTGATTTCCCAATCCTTTCTTTTCTTTATTTTTCTCTCTCCTCTTCTTATTCTGTTTGCTTTTATTAATATTTTCAATTTTCTTTTAATCTTTACTTTTATAGTGATTATTTAATAATTATACTAAGGAGTCTATAATAAATATTTTTTATGTTTGTATTAACACTTTCTATCTTTTGTAGTTCAATAATATCACTGACCATTCATGGCTATGAATAGGGGCATAGCTGGCCGGACTGGCAAATAAAATACCCCCATCGGGTTGGTGGTATTATTGAAATATTTGTTGTGTTCTTTTAGGCTATATAGCTTATTATTTTAGTTTATCTTTAAGTTTGAGTCTCGTTTTGTCAATTTCATTTTTAAATAAATAAATAAATAAATAAAAACCCATCTTGTAATATTGCTCATTTATATAGCCTACACAGCAGAAATTAATCAGAATCAAAGCCGTATTGAGTAGGTCCGTAAAGAGTTTTTCCTTGTGGCTTACGCGATCTACGTCTCGTTCTGTTTACCTTCTTACTCTTGTGAGCTCTTCTTCTTCTTCTTCTTCTTGATCAACAATCGTTAATCAATCGTAAAACAATTCCTTGGGATTGGCTTCTTAGTTATTGACTCGACCTTCTCTTCTCTTCATTTCTCTCTCCCTTTCATACAAACCATGCACTTTCCTCCGCTAAACTTGCACAATTCTCATCTTGTTTTGTGCATCTCTTCAAAACTCTCTCTTGCCCTAGATCTCTTTTTCGGAAAATAATTGACAGCGTCTATATCTGAGAAATAGCATAGCTTTCCGTACTGGCAAAATCTCCCCACAGTATTTTCCCAGTGATTTCCCAATTTTCTCTTTCCCTTGTTTACTTTTTCTTGAAATTTCTCATCTTTGGCATTTTTTTACCCTGCATTCTTGATCAGGGTGACGAGCTGAGTCGATATAGCCATGTCCGTCTATCCGTCCGTCTGTCCGTCCGTCTGTCCGTCCGTCCGTATGTGTGAACGCTAGAGACTTTTTTATGAAGGTATATGGCACACGCAGATCGAGTTTGTTTTAAAAAAATCGATCAATTTGATAGTTTTAAAGTTGTCGATTAAAACGTTATTGAAATTCAGTTATTAAATTATATCTCGTACATCTTTGGAGCTAGACTCTCAAAATTTTGCATTTAGTTTCATGTGTATTTTGTACAATTTAGATTTTTGTTCCCCTCTAATATGCAAAAATTCGTATTTCACGTATTTCAATTACTAGAGACTTGTGCTGTGGCAAATACCCATACATGTCTGATATTATTATGCTATGCAATTTTTGGTTAGGAAAGTCCACCTACAAAAAAATGTTATAAAGCATTTAATTTCCCATAATATAGGCAAATGCAGCACAAGCGCAGTCGCTGCGTTGATTTGCACAGGTTGCAGTGCGCGTGCTTATGTGTGCATGCTTTGCTCGCAATATTTGTATATTTAAAATAAGCATTGAATGCTGGGAATATCGGCTCTTCGCAGGGTTCAGGGGATCTTCTAGTCGAGCAGTCTCGATATATATATATATATATATATATATTGTATAATCTTTATAGAAAGTGTTTACAATTAGTTGCCCATTGCAATATTTTGCTGCTCCTTTTAGCTCTCGCTGTTGCTCAACATTAATTAGCATACATTTTAGTGATGAGCTTTCAGTCGCCCCTTCGCGGTTTTAAGAAGGGGAAATTAAAAGAGAAAATGTACAGTCAATCACTGAAACGAAAGAGAAAATTAAATCAAAATAGCTCTTTTAATACTAAACAGAGAAAATTACCCTTTGACATGAGCAAACGAAATATGCCATAATCACTTCAAACACACCAATGTGGCGCCATCTAAAAGGAAGTAGAGAGTATATGAAGCAATAAGGGATATTTGCTTGTGACGGGAAAATTTCTCTTTTTCTCATGCTCAGTGAGTAAATAACTCCAAGTTGTGTATGAGCATTGTACAACATCCCATTTTGCAAATATTTTCCAATAGATGGTGCTTGCACGGCATTCAAATTCACTTTATTGTGACGCCATCTACACTTTGCATGTGCATTTGAAATTTCCCAAATGTTCACAAGTGATAGAAAATATATTGTAGCATACTCTTAGATGTGGCTGAAAAGCGTACCCATTAAATCGAACTGCACAGTCCCAAATATGAAAGTACCTTTGATTAGAAACTTACAAGTACTTGCTTAGTACTTACTTACTTACTAGTACTTTAGAAAAAAATCTAGAGACAAATATATATATCATACCTATTACATAGTACGTAGCTTGAACAAATTAATTAATTTTTGTATTGTTTTTTTTTTCGTGTGTTTAATTACAATCTGTCGATTTGACAATAAATAATTTGTATTACATAAAGAGAGATTGACAGTTACAGGCTTATATTTTGGGCTTGGGTTTATGGACTGCGACTTCAGAGCCTTACATCAGCCCAATGGCAGGTCCAGTGGGTGTCTTCTCTTTAAACGTCTGGTGTGTGTGCTGTTGTTAAGAAGATTTATTGCTATCTAGTTTACATGGTTATCTAGCCTCTGGAGATACCTTCTGAAAATTTGTATTTTCGTAATTTTGTAACACAAGCATATGTTGAAAATGGTATAAGAGCAAGCTACAGTAAACCTTTTATATGTTTTCTCTGCAAGTATGCCTCAGATTATAAGCATTTTACTATTTACTTCCTTGAGTATTTCATAAGGATAAAAGTGAAATTGACAAGACAAATATAGGACTGTGTATAAGATTGTCCGATAACTACATACAACATACAACCATACATGCATCCCTCGATATGTTGCAGTAGTTAGAATGTGTATAAGAACGTGTGCAAACCCGATTATAGTAATAACTAAGTGTATAAGAACAGGTATTAGAATGTGTATAAGAATGTGTATAAGAATATGTGAGGCAAGGCCAAGCTAGTAAACATGTGTATGTATATGTATATGTATACACACACTTAGCAGTATTCAAAATAAGTATAAGAACATGTGATAACCTGCATACACATATATGTACATCATACATACATACATATATAGTACGCACATAAAGCACATAAAGCCCCGTTAAGGAATACAACTTTTTCGCGAATTGCAAATAAAAACATATCGCACACGATGCAAGTAGCATTGTCGTTCTGTCGATAACACCCCAGCACGCAAACACAAACAGAGGGTGCTTAGAGCACACACACACACTTATATATATATATATATATATATATATATATATATATATGCATACACAGACACACACACGCATGTACACACTTGTCTATGGCTGTGGTGTCTTCATCTTGAAACCAGTTTCTCGTTGCCTCTAGGCGCGGCGTAAAAGCAACGCGAGCTTCAACGACCAATCAGACGCCGCTGTCGACATTGTAGGCAGCCGTTGCCTCAGAATGTATGGTGCGTGCGTGAATGTGGGTGTGTGTCTTCATTTGTGTTGGTATATATTTTCCAGAATATAATGAGCGAAAAGCCGCGAGGCTAACGCTAAGATGGTGACTGTGGCGTCGCCGCCGTCAAAGAAGGGCAAAGAAAATGTATATACAGAAACACATGAATACATACATACACGGGCATCTCTACTTAGATATTTGAACATACTACATACAAATATGGGAATTAATTAACTAGCATCACATTGTGAACGTCTCTGTGTGTGTGTGGGGTTGTGGGTGCGTGGGTCTGTAAAATGAAACGAGACGAACGAAGGAAAACTTTTGCCAACTATTTTTAAGAGACGAATCAAGCGTAAAAAACAAAAGTGCGAGCGAGAAGAAACCAAGAGCTGATTTTAATATTAGCTACTTCTGCGCGCAACTGTACCTATCTACGAGCCACGTAGCGTGATTTGAGCATGGCAGCGACACATGTATACAGTTTTCACTTTAGTAATATGAATACGATTATTTACTTAATTAAACTGAGCCAAATGGGCTTTAGCTTGAAAAAAAAATATGTACATGCATACGTATACCTTAAGTAGGCAAAAAAAAGTTAATGTACACTCCTTACATCAATATTAAATGTTAAACAAGTAAGAAAGCTCTAGTCGGCGGTACCCGACTAGGAGATCCCCTGAACCCTGCGAAGAGCCGATATTCCAAACATTCTATGCTTATTTAAAATATATATATATATATATAAATATATACAAGCAGTACATGCACACCCACATACACACATACACATACGCATAAGCACGCAGTTTACGCAGTGACTGCGCTTGTGCTGCAGTATCGCTATATTATGGAAAGTTAATTGTTGAATAAGTTTCTTTGTAGATGAACTTTCAGAGCGTGATAATGTCATTCATATGTATGTAATTGCCAAAGCACAAGTCTGTAGTATTTGAAATACGGTTTTTACAAGTTTGGGGGGAAGGGAAGGAAAGGGGGTATGGTATACAAAATGTGAGAAAAATCAAAATTGTATAAACTTTACAATATACTAAATACAAAATCGAGAACTTTAAAACGATCAAATTTATCGATTTTTTGAAACAAACTCGATCTGCGCGTGCTATACACGGATCTACATCGATAGAAGAGCTCACCAGTATCTTAACCATTTAATTTTGAAGCTTCTAGCTCCAAAACTGTAGGAGCTATAAGCTTTTGCGGTTTGTCACGCTCCCTTAGGGCTTAGATATATCCGCCATAATTTTATACTCATTCACAAAGTGAAATGAGTATATTGGTTTTGTGCAATGTCCGTCACGCTGTCCGTCCGTCTGTCCGTCCGTCCGTCTGTCCGTATGAACGCCAACTATTTGCACAGTTTTGAAGATAGAGAGTTATAATTTGGAACATATACTCGTGTATACCCTCGAATTATAAAGTGTCAAGACTTTCCCGATACGCCCACTAGGGGCGTGGCAAATCGGAAAATGCATTTTCCGATATCTCAGAATCTCTACTTCCAAAAGTGCTAGAGAGTTGCAATTCGGAATGTATACTCGTGTTGACAACCCAAGATCAAAAAGCTATGGCGGATATAACTACGCCCACTGGGGGCGTGTCAAATCGGGAAAAACTGTACGTTTTTCCGATTCTCAGTGAGAAAATCAAAATTTGATGACGATATTTCTGCTGATCTCTATTAATTTCCAAAAAATTATATATGTACAAACCAACTGTGGGCGTGGCAATGGGCGTGATCTGTGCGGGTGTGAATGAGTATCCCGCAGTCGGTAGCGCCCGACTGCAACGTTCTTACTTGTTTTTATCTTGGGTTTTCAACTCTAGTATATATACCAAATTTCAAGTCTCTAGCATCAATAGTGTTCAAAATATTACAGAATTTGAAAAATCACTATATAGTCAGATCCGATTTGTCACGCCCTTAGTAGGCGTGCCCATATAGTTTTTTGGTCGATCTTCATAGAATCGTAGCGAAATTTGGGCGTTCTAGCTTAAAAACTGTAGAAGATACAGTTTTACCCGATTTGCCGCGCCCCCAATGGGCGTAGTTATATCCGCCATAGCTTTTTGATCTTGGGTTGTCAACACGAGTATACATTCCGAATTGCAACTCTCTAGCACTTTTGGAAGTAGAGATTCTGAGATATCGGAAAATGCATTTTCCGATTTGCCACGCCCCTAGTGGGCGTATCGGGAAAGTCTTGACACTTTATAATTCGAGGGTATACACGAGTATATGTTCCAAATTATAACTCTCTATCTTCAAAACTGTGCAAATAGTTGGCGTTCATACGGACAGACGGACGGATATACTCATTTCACTTTGTGAATGAGTATGAAAATAAGTAAGAAAGCTCTAATCGGCGGTACCCGACTGGAGATCCCCTGAACTCTGTAAGCAGCCGATATGCAAACATTCTATGCTTATTTACATATTATATATTATAAATATAGAAGTAATACATGTACACACACATACACGCATGCATACGCACGCACGCATAAGCACGCGCTCTACTGACTGCGCAGTTTACGCATCGACTGCGCTTGGGCTGCACTCATAGACTTTATTATGGGAAATTAAATGTTCAATTACTTTTTTTGTAGATGAACTTTCATAATCAAACTTTCAGAGCGTAATTATGTCATTCATATATGTATATTTTCCAAAGCTCTAGTATTTGAAATACGGCTTTTACAATTTTGCGAGGAAGGGAAGGGAAGGGGACATAGTATATAAATATGACAAAAAGCAAAATTGTATAAAATTCATATAAAACTAAATGCCGAATTTGGAGACTCTAGCTAAAAAGATGTACGAGATATAATTTAATAACTGAATTTCGATAACGTTTTAATCGATAACTTGAAAACGATCAAATTTATCGAATTTTCGAACACGCATCTACATAAAAATTTCAAGTCTCTAGCTCTTATAGGTTCAGAGATTGACACGTTCACACATACGGACGGACGGACGGACGGACGGACTGAAGGACAGGGCTATTTCAACTCAGCTCATCGAGCTGATCAAGAATATATATACTTTATGGGGTCTGCCATGTCTCCTTCTGCCTGTTACATACATTTTCACAAAAACATTATACCCTGATTTCCCATTTTCAATGCGTATAAAAAAGGTATAAAAAGTCTTACATTCGATGTGAACTTTAGTTGGTTTGACTACTGTGGAGGTGAAATGAGTGCCTTGTGAAGGAAGTGTATTAATGCTACCAATAGTGACGTTTATGACGTGTTTTAAGTTGAGGTCCCTAAGTATTCTTGGCAAAGGGGTACCCCCTATGATTCATCTTAAACTGAGATTCCACTAGCCGATGGTGATAAAGACTTGCATCACATTGCTATCAAATAAATGATACATGGACCATGAGGTACCCTTCATCCGAATGCACCATGTTTGGTACACTGCAAATGTTTTCCTTAGTAGTTTTTCTTTTTTAAAGCGTACACAAACCCACCCGGAGGCGTGGCCGTGGTTGATTTTAATCAACAGTCGAGTCCCTGTAAATCTGTTTCTCCGTCCACCTCTCCGTTCGTCCGATCGACCGATCGACCGATCCATCCATCTTAGTATCTATAAGAGCTATACAGAGACTTGTCTTGATATTTTTTGTAGCTTCTTTTATAGCACACGCAAGTCAGGTTTGTTGCAAAAAATCGATTTCCATTCACAGTTCTTACGTCTTTAGAGCAGAGTTTCAAAATGTTGCCTTTAGATGTAAGCTATATAGTTTAAGATTTTGTGGAATGGTACAATCGTCAATTTAGTTTTATTTTACGAGGAAGGAAAATGGTAGGACTAGAGCTCGAAGGACTCGAGGGAAAATATTGATTATTAGGGTAAGAGAACGTAAAGGAGGCGCTATTGGCGATGATAACGCGAAGTTAGGTACATATATGCATATATATATATATATATATATATGCATATATATATATATATATATATATATATATATATATATATATATATATATATATGCTTACACACAGACTCGTGGAATAGCAGCCAATGGTAGAGGGAATGCGCGAGCTCGCGAACCTGTAAAGCGCGGCGCCATTTTCCGATTGGGTGGCTTGCGCAACATACAAATTCGTTTTTCGAATGCTGCTACTGCTGCTACAGCTTTCACTTCTTCTTATTGTTCTTGACGACGCGAAGTAATGCGAAAACTTACGCCCTACGCCTACGTTTCAGCACTCGTTCACGATGTGAATGGAGTATATTGGTGTTGCGACGCCAGAGACTTAAAATTTGGTATCGTTAGCCCATGAAGTGTACGATGCGTCCACTTGAGACATGAACATAATTTAGACGCTATTGAATCTGGCGATCTTGGCATATTTACCCTTGTAGGCACACGGACTACAAATATTTAGCAAATATATCTAAGAAAATTTCTACGATGATATATAGGAAAATGGGCCGTTAACGAGTATTACGCTGTCGATAGCACCCGACTGCAACGTTCTTACTAGCTGGATTTTCCCTGATGTCACACCCACTCCCCAATCTTCCCTCTTCGCTCCTCCCACACCTCACACACCGTTATATATTCTAAGTGGTTCTTCTTCTTCGTCTGCGTCTTTGTCTTCTTTTCCGCCACCATCTTGCTGTCCTTTTTTTTGCCCATGCAAAGTTCCTCCCAGCTAAATTTATTCAGCGTGTGTTTATATGAGTGTGTAGATTTATAACTTGGAAATTTCAGGGTGCAGCATCATATTCTGTGTGTCATATATATATATATATATATATATATATATATATATATATGACACACAGAATATATATATATATATATATATATATATATATATATATATATATATATATATATATATATATATATATATATATATATCGTTAGCTAGAGCATTAAGTTTTAAATACAAATTCATATAAACCATATACAAAAGTACTACGCTTCCTTCTGCCTGTTAGCCCATTCTCATTTTCATGCATGTTCAAGGTATGAAAAACAAAAGTAAAAATACAAAATTATATTCATGAATTAAACATTTAGTTTATTTTATTCTTACGAATGTATCCGGTCATAAAAGACTCAAATAAGTCAGCAATCTATAAGGACAGGTGCAACGAATGCTCCAAGCAATTACTGTACCCTTTAAGTCGAAAATTGATTTCTCATATGGGTGCTGCTTAATTAATGCCTAATGCAGCCCAAGCACAGGAGGTGTGCAGCCCAATGTAGCTTGTGTACAGATGTATACAGGAAGCGTGAAATGATTGATTAAAATAGCAGCTCCACTCTGGCTTCCGGGTGTCCCCTAGTTAGGCAATCACAACTTCTTTTTAAGCAGAAATCATTTTTCGTAGACTAAATCCAATAAAAATAGAAATTTGGGGTATGATGGCTTTTTAAAAATGAATGAATGTAACAGCCAGCAGGTGGCGTGACAGACCCCATCAAGTATATATGTCCGTCTGTCCGTCCGTATGAGCATAGTGATCTCGTAAACCAGAAAAGCTAGAGACTTCAAATTGTAAATATATACCCGTATGCCATACGCAGCACGATTTTATTATTTATATACCGATAACTTATCCCATTGCCTTA
Source organism: Drosophila nigricruria (assembly GCA_037075265.1). Classification (NCBI taxonomy): domain Eukaryota; kingdom Metazoa; phylum Arthropoda; class Insecta; order Diptera; family Drosophilidae; genus Drosophila; species Drosophila nigricruria. The sequence continues at coordinate 570,222 of JBAMCI010000085.1, read as the reverse complement.
TTATCGATAATATTCAATCATTATACCCTGAACCCATTGAATATGGGAAATCAGGGTATAATGTTTTTGTGAAAATGTATGTAACAGGCAGAAGGAGACATCGCAGACCCCGTAAAGTATATATAGTCTTGATCAGCTCGATGAGCTGAGTTGAAATAGCCCTGTTCGTCTGTCCGTCCGTCCGTCCATCCGTCCGTCAGAGAATACTCGTCTATAGCCTACGCAGTACGAGTTTTTTTTTTTAGATTTTCGATAACTCATCCCGTTTCCTTATTATCGATAAGAATCGATAACTTTTCTTCGGTTAAGCATACCGTAAGAGCTAGAGACTCTAAATTCACTGTGTAGATCCGTGTAGTGAATGCGGACATTATGTAATTTGGATTTTAGATGACACGCCCCCTTCGCCCCAAATTTGCAAAATTCGTATTTCAAATACTAGAGACTTGTGCTTTGGCAGATACACACATATGAATGACATAATTACGCTGTAAAAGTTTGATTACGAAAGTCCATCCACAAAAAAAGTTGTTAAGCATTTAATTTCCCATACAATAGGCATATTGCAGCCCGAGCGCAGTCGCTGCGTCAACTGCGCAATCAGCAGAGCGCGTGCTTATGCGTGCGTGCGTATGCATGTGTGTGTGTATGTGTGTGTGTGTTTCTTGCAATATTTGTATAAGCATATTATGTTGGGAAGATTGGCTCTTCGCAGGGTTCAGGGTATCTCGTAGTCGAGCCGTCTCGACTAGAGCACTCTTACTTGTTATACCCTGAACCCATTGAAAATGGGAAATCAGGGTATAATGGTTTTGTTAAAATGTATGTAACAAGCAGAAGGAGGCGTGGCAGACCCCATAAAGTATATATATTCTTGATCAGGGTGACAAACCGAGTCGATTTAGCCTTGTCCGTCTGTCCGTCTGTCCGTCTGTCCGTCCGTCCGTCCGTCCGTATGTGTGAACTCGTCGATCTCAGAATCTATAAGAGCTAGAGACTGAAAAATTTTTTATGTAGATCCGTGTATAGCACGCGCAGATCGAGTTTGTTTCAAAACTTCGATCAATTTGATCGTTTTAAAGTTATCGATTTAAAACGTTATCGAAATGCAGTTATAAATTTATATCTCCCACATCTTTAGAGCTAGAGTCTCCAAATTTTGTATTTAGTATAATGTGGAGTTGATACAATTTTGGTTTTTGTCACATTTGGATACCATCCCCCCTCTCCTTCCCTTCCCCGCAAACTTGTAAAAACCGTATATCAAGTACTAGAGACTAATGACATAATCACGCTCTGAAAGTTTTATTAAGAAACTCCATCTACAAAAGAAGTAAATAAACATTTAATTTCTCATAGTAAAGCCTATGAGCGCAGCCCACTCTCAGTCGCTGCGCTAACTGCGCAGTTAGCAGAGCGCGTGTTTATGTGTGCGTGCGTATTTGTGTGTGCATGTATTGCTTGTATACATGAATATGTTAAATTTTAAGGTCCCTGTGATGAGAAACTCAAGATATTAGATTTTGGAAACCTCCCCTTTTTCCAAAAATAAACTAGTAAGAACTTTGCAGTAGGACGGTACCGACTGCAGAGTACTCATTTACGGCCGCATAGCTCCCGCCCATATAGATATAGATTTTTCCGATTCGCAACTCCCCCAATAGAAAGTAGGGTCTAGGGTGTGGATGCTCACAATAAAAAAATGCCATAAAATTCCAGAGTATTTTTTGGTATGCCACACCCCCCTAAGAGGCGTAAAAATGACAACCAAAAATCAAAAAGAAATGGCGGATGTATCTACCCCAATAATGGGCGTTGCAAACAGCAAAAGTATATATCTCCTGAAGTTTTTCAGCTAGAAGCTTAACAAGTAAGAACGTTGCAGTCGGGCGCTACCGACTGCGGGATACTCATTCACACCCCCACAGATCACGCCCATTGCCACGCCCACAATTGGTTTGTACATATATAATTTTTTGGAAATCAATAGAGGAGATCAGCAGTAATATCTGTATATAATTCTGATTTTCTCACTGAGAATCGGAAAAACGTATAGTTTTTCCCGATTTGCCACGCCCCCAGTAGGCGTAGACATATAATTTTTGGCCAGTTTTTAGAAGTAGTGAAGGGTAACGTAAGTGTGAAATTTGGATGCTTACACTCAAAAAATGCGAAAATTACAGGGTATTTTTTAGCCGGGCATACCCCAAAAGGGGCGTAAAAATTATTTTTATGTCATCGATAGAGGAGCTCACCAGTAACTTACCATCCAATTTTGAAGCTTCTAGCTCTAAAACTGTAGGAGCTACAAACTTTTGCGGTTTGCCACGCCCCCTATGGGCGTAGATATATCCGCCATATCTTTTCCAACTTGGGTTGTCAACCCGAGTATATATACCAAGTTTCAAGTCTCTAGCATCAATAGTGCTCAAAATATTACAGAATTTGAAAAATCACTATATAGTCAGATCCGATTTGCCACGCCCCTAGTAGGCGTGGATATATAGATTTTTGGTCGATCTTCATAGGATCGTATCAGTAACCTACGTGCCAAATTTGGGCGTTTTAGCTTTAAAACTGTAGAAGATACAGTTTTACCCGATTTGCCACGCCCCCAATGGGCGTAGATATATCCGCCATAGCTTTTTCAACTTGAGTTGTCAACACAAGTCTACATTCCAAATTGCAACTCTCTAGCACTTCTAGAAGTAGTGTTTCTGAGATATGGGCAAATGAATTTTCCGATTTGCCACGCCCCTAGTGGGCGTATCGGGAAAATCTTGACACTTTATAATTCGAGGGTATACACGAGTATATATTCCAAATTTCAACTCTCTAGCTTCAAAACTGTGCAAATGGTTTGCGTTCATACGGACAGACGGACAGACGGACAGTCGGACAGACGGACAGACGGACGGACAGCGTGACGGACATTGCACAAAACCAATATACTCATTTCACTTTGTGAATGAGTATAAAAATTGGATAGCAACCTGGCGGCATCATCTATAGATTAACAATAATAATTTTCATGCCAAGACTTCTACACAAGTAAAATATATCACATTCGGGACAAGAGTTTTTATACTCATTCACAAAGTGAAATGAGTATATTGGTTTTGTGCAATGTCCGTCACGCTGTCCGTCCGTCTGTCCGTCCGTCCGTCTGTCCGTCTGTCCGTATGAACGCAAACCATTTGCACAGTTTTGAAGCTAGAGAGTTGAAATTTGGAATATATACTCGTGTATACCCTCGAATTATAAAGTGTCAAGATTTTCCCGATACGCCCACTAGGGGCGTGGCAAATCGGAAAATGCATTTTCCGATATCTCAGAAACTCTACTTCTAGAAGTGCTAGAGAGTTGAAATTTGGAGTGTAGACTTGTGTTGACAACTCAAGATGAAAACAAGTAAGAACGTTGCAGTCGGGCGCTACCGACTGCGGGATACTCATTCACACCCCCACAGATCACGCCCATTGCCACGCCCACAATTGGTTTGTACATATATAATTTTTTGGAAATCAATAGAGGAGATCAGCAGTAATATCTGTATATAATTCTGATTTTCTCACTGAGAATCGGAAAAACGTATAGTTTTTCCCGATTTGCCACGCCCCCAGTAGGCGTAGACATATAATTTTTGGCCAGTTCTTAGAAGTAGTGAAGGGTAACGTAAGTGTGAAATTTGGATGCTTACACTCAAAAAATGCGAAAATTACAGGGTATTTTTTAGCCGGGCATACCCCATAAGGGGCGTAAAATTTATTTTTGGCGCATCGATAGAGGAGCTCACCAGTAACTTACCATCCAATTTTGAAGCTTCTAGCTCTAAAACTGTAGGAGCTACAAACTTTTGCGGTTTGCCACGCCCCCTATGGGCGTAGATATATCCGCCATATCTTTTCCAACTTGGGTTGTCTACCCGAGTATATATACCAAGTTTCAAGTCTCTAGCATCAATAGTGCTCAAAATATTACAGAATTTGAAAAATCACTATATAGTCAGATCCGATTTGCCACGCCCCTAATAGGCGTGGATATATAGATTTTTGGTCGATCTTCATAGGATCGTATCAGTAACCTACGTGCCAAATTTGGGCGTTCTAGCTTTAAAACTGTAGAAGATACAGTTTTACCCGATTTGCCACGCCCCAATGGGCGTAGATATATCCGCCATAGCTTTTTGATCTTGGGTTGTCAACACGAGTATATATTCCAAATTGCAACTCTCTAGCACTTCCAGAAGTAGTGTTTCTGAGATATCGGAAAATGCATTTTCCGATTTGCCACGCCCCTAGTGGGCGTATCGGTACAATCTTGACACTTTATAATTCGAGGGTATACACGAGTATATATTCCAAATTTCAACTCTCTAGCTTCAAAACTGTGCAAATGGTTTGCGTTCATACGGACAGACGGACAGACGGACGGACAGCGTGACGGACATTGCACAAAACCAATATACTCATTTCACTTTGTGAATGAGTATAAACATATGGCGGATATATCTACCCCCATTGGGGGCGTAGCAAATCGGGTGAAACTGTATCTTCTACAGTTTTAAGGCTAGAACGCCCAAATTTGGCACGTAGGTTATTGCTATGATTCTATGAAGATCGACTAAAAAATTATATATCCACGCCCACTAGGGGCGTAGCAAATCGGATCTAACTATATAGTGATTTTCCAAATTCTGTAATATTTTGAGCACTATTGATCCTAGAGACTTGAAACTTGGTATATATACTCGGGTTGACAACCCAAGTTGAAAAAGATATGGCGGATATATCTACGCCCATAGGGGGCGTGGCAAACCGCAAAAGCTTATAGCTCCTACAGTTTTAGAGCTAGAAGCTTCAAAGTTGAGTTGAGTTACTGGTGAGCTCCTCTATCGATGCCCCGAAAATAATTGTTACGTTTCTTATGGGGCATGCCCGGCTAAAAAATACCCTGTAATTTTTGAGTGTAAGCATCCAAATTTCACACTTACGTTACCCTTTACTACTTCTAAGAACTGGCCAAAAATTATATGTCTACGCCTACTGGGGGCGTGGCAAATCGGGAAAAACTATACGCTTTTCCGATTCTCAGTGAGAAAATAAAAATTTCATGATGATATAACTGCTGATCTATTGATTTCCAAAAAATTATATATGTACAAACCAATTGTGGGCGTGGCAATGGGCGTGATCTGTGCGGGTGTGAATGAGTATACCGCAGTCGGTAACGCCCGACTGCAACGTTTTTACTTGTTTTTTTTTTATTTTGAGAATTTCTCTGGAATGAATGTTGTTTGAGTGAATTCTCAAACACTCTGGTGAGAAAAGACGCGAGTTTCAAACAAATAATGGGTCCTGTTTAAAAAGATGAATAGACTGGTTTATCCACAAAATTTTCCCACATTTCTTACGAATTTTGCTGTCAATAAAAACTAAAGAAAAGCAGAAAATCTAGAAATTTGCTTGACCACTGTCCTGTCCGATCCTGTCTTGCTCACCTTTTGGTCGTCGTGTTTCTAGAGGTGCTTGATCAACCCTAAAGGGCCAGTTAAAACTGGCCTTACCCCATCCCCACCCTACAGCCCATGCCTTTCTTGTTTGCATCCCTAAATTTTCTTATGTCATCTATTTTCATATTATTCCCACAAACCTCCAGAGCTTCTTTTTTGGCACATGATCAACAAATCGAACATTATTTTTACACTCCTTCGGAAGGTTAACGATATATTCACTGGGTCGTGACAAATCGGCAAATGCTATCATATATATCTTTAAACATGCGAAATCGGAAGAAACAATATTTATTTATTTTTTTATTTATTTATTTAAAAATGAAATTGACAAAACGAGACTCAAACTTAAAGATAAACTAAAATAATAAGCTATATAGCCTAAAAGAACACAACAAATATTTCAATAATACCACCAACCCGATGGGGGTATTTTATTTGCCAGTCCGGCCAGCTATGCCCCTATTCATAGCCATGAATGGTCAGTGATATTATTGAACTACAAAAGATAGAAAGTGTTAATACAAACATAAAAAATATTTATTATAGACTCCTTAGTATAATTATTAAATAATCACTATAAAAGTAAAGATTAAAAGAAAATTGAAAATATTAATAAAAGCAAACAGAATAAGAAGAGGAGAGAGAAAAATAAAGAAAAGAAAGGATTGGGAAATCACTCCACAATGTTGAAGATCTTGCAGGTCGTCAAATTTGTGCACCTGCTTATTTATATATGATTTAATTAAAGGCAGAGAGAGTTCAGAGGAAAACACGTGATAAAATTTATTGTACTTAACACATAAAACGTGAAACGCGCTATGCAAAGAATAATCCGAAGTGCAGAATGGTAAAAACAACGGACGAAAGTGTCTGGTTGTTCTGGAAGGAACAGAAAAATTAAGTTGCAATAACAGGCATGACGAGTCAATATTACCAATAATCAAATTATGTAGAAAAACAATCCCCACGATAGTTCTACGATTGATTAATGATGGAAGATCAATAAGAAGAAGCCTATTAAGATAAGACGGTAAACGAAGATTGGGGTCCCAGTTTAGATCTCGTAAGGCAGAGTAGAAACTGTTTCTGGACCGATTCAATACGATCCTGATACAATTTATGCTGTGGAGACCATATTATTGAACAATATTCTAAAATAGGTCGTACCAGCGAAACATAAAGAAGTTTGGTAATGAATGGATCCTTGAATTCTTTTGCCCAACGTTTAATAAAGCCAAGAACATTTTTGGCTTCATTTATGATAGTTGAGATATGAGAATTGAAATTAAGTTTCGAGTCAAAAAGTACACCAAGATCTTTGTCTGAAAAAATAGGTTTCAAGGAATAATTATTAATTGAATAATTAGCAACATATGGAATAGTACGACAGAAGGCCATTGTCATACATTTAGAGCAGTTTAAATGCAACCGATTAGCCACACACCAAAATTGGATGGAATTAAGATCATCTTGAAGGCGTAGATGATCAAGTGAATTAGCATACGAAAGACAAAGTTTTACGTCATCTGCATACATAAATATCTTTGAATTCGATATACGGTTTGGAAGGTCATTTATAAATAGGGAAAAAAGTAACGGACCCAAATGACTACCCTGAGGTACACCCGACGAAACGAAAGCAAGTTTCGAAAAAGCTGTTCTCAACACAACTCTTTGGGTTCTACCTTTTAAATAGGATGAAATCCAAGAAAGAAGTTTAGGGGAAAATCATAAGTAATCAAGCTTTTGAAGTAATATATCGTGGTGTACTGAGTCAAATGCTTTACTGAAATCAGTATATATAACATCAGTTTGCATTTTATTTAAAAAACTGTCATTGACTAGGGAAGTAATTCATATGGAGACACATAGGAACACACTCATCTAGAATAGAGTTCAAAGTGTTATAGAAAAACAAGTAAGAACGTTGCAGTCGGGCGCTACCGACTGCGGAATACTCATTCACACCCGCACAGCTCACGCCCATTGCCACGCCCCAATTGGTTTGTGCATATATAATTTTTTGGAAATCATTAGAGTTAGATTAGCAGTAATATCGTCATAAAATTTTGATTTTCTCACTGAGAATCGGAAAAACGTACAGTTTTTCCCGATTTGACACGCGGATATATCACGGATATATCTACGCTTATTGGGGGCGTGGCAAATCGGGTAAAACTGTATCTTCTACAGTTTTAAAACTAGAACGCCCAAATTTTTCACGTAAGTTACTGCTTAGATCCTATGAAGATCGATCCAGAAACTATATATCCACGCCTACTAGGGGCGTGGCAAATCGGATCTAACTATATAGTGATTTTTCAAATTCTGTAAAATTTTGAGCACTATGAATGCTAGAGACTTGAAATTTGGTATATAGACTCGGGTTGACAACCCAAGATGAAAAAGATATGGTGGTTATATCTACGCCCATAGGGGGCGTGGTAAACTGCAAAAGCTTATAGCTCCTACAGTTTTAAAGCTAGAAACTTCAAGATTGGATGGTTGAGTTACTGGCGAGCTCTATCGATGACCCAAAAATAATTTTTACGCCCCTTATGGGGCATGTCCGGCTAAAAACTACCCTGTAATTTTCGCATCTTTTGAGTGTAAGCATCCAAATTTCACACTTACGTTACCCTTCACTACTTCTAAGAACTGGCCGAAAATTATATGTCTACGCCCACTGGGGGCGTTGTAAATCGGGAAAAACTGTACGTTTTTCCGATTCTCAGTGATAAAATCAAAATTTTATGATGATATTACTGCTGATCTCTGCTATTGATTTCCAAAAAATTATATATTTATATATTTATTTAAACTTATTAGTACTTAGTACTTATGGATAATTGTACCTCCAAAGTGGGATCTAGAGACATTAATGCCAGAGTCATCATTAATAACAAGTAAGAGTGCTCTAGTCGAGACGGCTCGACTACGAGATACCCTGAACCCTGCGAAGATCCAATCTTCCCAACATTATATGCTTATTTTACATATACAAATATTGCGAGCAACGCACACACACACACACACATGCATACGCACGCACTCATAAGCACGCGCTCTGCTGACTGCGCAGTTGACGCAGCGACTGCGCTTGGGCTGCAATATGCCTATTGTATGGGAAATTAAATGTTTAATAACTTTTTTTGTGGATGGACTTTCTTAATCAAACTTGCGCAGCGTAATCATGTCATTCATATGTATGTATTTGCCAAAGCACAAGTCTCTAGTATTTGAAATACGAATTTTGCAAATTGGGGGCGAGGGAGGCGTGGCATCCAAAATCCAAAAATGACAAAATGTCTGCATTCATTACACAAATCTACACAGTAAATTTTGAGTCTCTAGCTCTTACGGTATGCTAAGCGGAAGAAAAGTTATCGATTTTTATCGATAATAAGGAAACGGGATGAGTTATCGAAAATCTAAAAAAAACTCGTACTGCGTAGGCTATAGACGAGTATTCTCTGAAAATTTTATATATCTAGCTTTTGTGGTTTACGAGATCGCTGCGTTCATACGGACGGACGGACGGACGGACGGACGGACGGACGGACGGACGGACGGACGGACAGACGGACAGGGCTATTTCAACTCAGCTCATCGAGCTGATCAAGAATATATATACTTTATGGGGTCTGCGATGTCTCCTTCTGCCTGTTACATACATTTCACAAAAACATTATACCCTGATTTCCCATTTTCAATGGGTTCAGGGTATAAAAACTAGATCAAAGATAAACGATTCAGATGATTTGAAATAGAGTTCATATGGACATTGAAAGCGTGAATAATTCATTGAAATGGTAATGATCTAATGTAAGAATAAGAAAATTAGAGTTGGGAGTGGAGGACCAAGAAGTGTTAGGTATATTAAAGTTACCCAACACAAGAAACATATCGTTATCATTAACATGTCCATAATATCTCACACAGTTTTCTTTTGGTAAGTTAATAGACGAGGTCAACTGCTACTCAATTATCAACTTTTTCAATCTTTATACCCTGAACCCATTGAAAATGGGTAATCAGGGTATAATGGTTTTGTTAAATGTATGTAACAGGCAGAAGGAGGCGTGGCAGACCCCATAAAGTATTTATATTCTTGATCAGCTCGACGAGCTGAGTCGATATAGCCATGTCCGTCTGTCGAGTCGATCTGGGGTATCCGTGTGGCAGCCTGTCAGTCCGTCCGTCCACTTCTCCGTCTGTATGAACGTGGCAATCTCGGAGCCCATAAGAGCTTGAGACTAGAAGTTTCGTTTGAAGATATTTTGAGAGTATCGAAATGTTGCATTTAATTTCATGTATTATTTATACAGTTCTGATCTTGTGTATATATCGGATATCTTCAGTTTCATTTGCAATCAAATAAATATAGAGTTTTCCGGTACTCAGAGTACCTCCTAGTCGGGCACTCCTGACCAAAACAGTCTTCCTTGTCTTACTTATGAAAACGGAAAAGCTTTTCGATGATTCACAACTGGACTTGCACGGTGTGTGCTAGATTTACGTATGAAATTCAAACCTGTAGCTCTATATCTCAGGTCTGTAGTCCATATTTCTCTTGGGCAGGTAACTTGGCTCATCTTCAGCTCATTTGAGCAGCTGCAGACATCTCAAATCAGCTGAGGAAGGCTGAAGATTGAAGGCGAAAGGCGAAAGGCGGAAGGAAGCAAGGAAAAGCAAAGAAATGTAGAGCATGCGCATATCATGCTATTGACCTATGGTCAGCTAGTCGGATTTAGACATATATATATTCACACACATACGTATGTGTGTGTATGCGCGCTCTTCTTGCAGCTCAAGAGATTTTTAAATGTCTCTAAACAGGAATCAGTTGAATCTGTTTAGGAATCAACAAGCTACAGACATTAAACCACTTGAAATCTAAAATTCTGTGCAAAAAGTTTTGTTGAGAAAGCTTGTCATGTAAGTTTTATATTAGACTAGACTAGACTAGGGCTGGCTAGGCTAACTGCATTAACTCTATTCGATTCACCTATTTAAAAGCAAAATTATTAATGAATTAATAATATAAGCAGAATATTGAATGTGCATTTACAACAATTGCGTGAATCAAATACGCTTTAATGCTTAATAATTTATGTATATATACGCATAGCATATAGCCATATACTTTAATAACATGTGGATCTAATATCGAGATATCGTTAATTCGTTCATATCAATAACTCGTGATATTAATTAAAAATAATATTTTATCTCTTATAAATTGTAAACTTGTTTCGAAACCTCTTACAATTTGAAATGCAAAGCGAAATCTCTTGTCAGTTAAACTACCGTAAGGAATTTTGTTGTTGTAGTTTTCTCATTGTATTCACTTCGTTTGAAGATATATTTCCAAAAGTTAAGTCAGATAAACTTACGCATAAGGCCTTATCGCACAAAAAAAGAGCATAATTTAAGCCATTGATAAGGGACACGAAAGAGTTGAGAAGGCAAAACAATTAAATTAAATATTTTAGTAAGTTTTGGAAAAATATTTTTTAAAAATCGCGAAAATAAAAACATCAAGCAATTAAAAAATTTAAAAGCCGAGTCACAACTGAGTGTACATACAGCTAAACATCTAAAATATGAAATCCATGTTGATTCGATATTCCATATTATTTTTGAGCCTCCTTAAATAAAAATCCGAACAAATGGCAAACCTCTGTAATACGTACATACATACAATACATTTCTAACTATTGGGATTCGATTGTATGAGATTTAGTAACCAATAATACGTCCATAATTTCATCAAAGTTGAATTCGAAACTGCAACCAGAAAAGTCTTATCACGTCTTATTATTATGGTCTCGGATCTTCTTTGTTGGGGTATTGGGCTTTTCGAGTTTCAGATTCGGAGTTTCGTCAGATATAACTGTACTCTGATTCTTGAAAATATTATATACGCTATAAACATAAACGCTATTTCTTTAATTACTTTATCTATAATATTTCCCATAAATCAATCATCGTGCCTGGACGAAAATGAATATTATCCAAGTTACGAAAACAATTGCAAATTTGTGAAGATTTTGAAGTTTTTCTAATTTGGTGTTACCATATCTACTGGGATTGGGAAAGATATTTCTTTTATATAATCAGATCAGATCATAGTCTTTTTTCGCACTACTGTCGGTCCGTTCTACTTCTGCTATTTCCTTTGCCTATCCCCGTCAAACATACGATTTGAATGCTATATAATAGCATACATAATAGCATACATAAGCTTGTGTGAGTGTGCGCGCATAAAGTTTCTAAGAAAAGGCGTATCCGTCGTATACTACGATTTTTTCGCCAACGAAAACGCGCTAACACAAATGTTCACTCGCTAAGAGGGCGTGGCTGTCGCGCTCATAATGTTATAAAAACGTCACGCAGGGTTTCACACACACAGGCAGAACGCGCGCGAATCTGACTGGTGTTTGTCCAAGGGGCGGGGTCGGGGGTTGGCAGGGTGCACGGCATATTACAGCTATGGCAGCACTTACAATATTAACTTGTACTTTGTACATTGTACCTTGTACCTTGTACCTATACTATTCCTACACATTGTTTTCCTGTCATATGTATAAAAAGCCTGAAAGATATTCGCATCGATTACTTATGCTGCAAATCATTAAAGAATTTCCCTTTAATATAATAATGATAAATTATATTAATAACAAATGCTAATTTCATTAAATTAAAGCGCCCTATTGTTCTAACTGACACTAAGAAAAGGTAGCAAAAGTATATTGTATGTACAAGCAGACAGTTAATTCGAGTTCATCTATTCTCCAGTGTCGAATGTTCTAGAAAGCTTATTGCATTGTTGCATACAATTTGTGTGGTAAATGCAAATTATATGAATTTCTGTTATTATGCGTATTACAGACTTTTTTCAAGATACTTAGCCTGATATTCTAATTTGTTTCTATATCAGAGTATGATATACATACATGTATATTTTCTATACAAACATATGTATGTACATATGTTAAAGATGTGAGTGTTGAATAAAATATTAAGTGTGTGTGTGTGTGGTAGAGACACCCCAACATTGCCTGTTGGCTGGGCACATTATGTTAAGCAGTGCAACGGGCAAGACACGAAAAAGAAGATGAGACCGGGCAAATGACGATGGAGATAGCGATGGCGCAGCACGAGAGTAAAACGTAAACAGTGGCGGATGGAATGGAGCACGAACACAGAAGATGAGAACGAAGCGCAAGAAGCAGACGGCGTTGGAAATGGCGAATAGCTGGTGAAATAGCAAAGACAGCGACAAAATAAATGGCAGCTAGAGTGCGTCCCTCTCCACCATCAACTTCATATCTTGACTTGGTGGTGGGTTCATATTCTAAGAATAGACGGCGGTATATGTATGTATATGTATGTATAAGTATATATATATATATATATATATATATATATATATATATATATATATATATATATATATATATATATATATATATATGTGTGTGTTTATACACATAAAAGCTTATGTATGCATATTCTGTGTTTAAGGAATCAGATAATTCTAATTAATAATTATAGAAGGTAATTATAAACAAATATTTTATCACTTTGGCTTCGTATTTTTTTATATGTATAGTACTTATTTGTTTGTATCAACCTTTAGAATTATTATAGAATATTCTAAAATATATATGTTTGTACATATGTATGTGATATTAGACTTATGAATATGGATTTACATTAGACATTATACCAAAGTCTTTTAGTCTACTTTAGTGTTTTCGCTTATATAACAGTTTTAATGCTAGGATCTTTTATAATTTTATTATAATAATTAACAAATGACCCGATAAGGTCAGCTTCCTTCCGACTATGAGTTCAAGTTCTGCCTCTTTCTATTGCATTTGATTGAAGTTTTTTATTTACTGTTCCTTTTTAACCTAATGCCTTCATTTAAAAATTTCCTCGTGCTCCTACAGAAGTGCATGAATGCTATATATTCAATATATATATAGAATACATATATTCTTACTAATTTTGATTTGATTTCATTTAATTTTGTGATACTTTTAGTAATTACATATGTGTGAAGTTGGTGAATTTGTTAGGTGGCAGAACTAGAAGAAGGTTGCTCGCTGTTAGAAGCTGAATGATGCAAAGGGAAATTTCGTAAAAAGTTGTGCGTATGAAAAATTTCCTGTTGTTATATAGCAGCCAGCTTACATGCAAAATTTTAAAGCATTCTTTTAGGCTAAAAAATTATTTAAGTTGTTAATTTTCCTAGAGAAAACCATGCAAGAAAAATTTAGTGAACCTTTTTTTTTTGTAATACATTTTTACATAAAGAATTGATAATTTGACGAAGAAAAAGCCTTTTCTATTTTCGGCGGCATCTTTCATTGAAAAAAAAATACCTGCTGTAAAAAAATAAATGTATGGATAATGAAAATGAAAAGTATTCGAGGTCCCCCTCTTGTTATTTGAGAGTAAAAAATTGCGCGCAGAGCGAATGCAAAGCGCGTTCTTTCGCCACTGCCTTTCTGCCTCTCAGTCTACGTCTGCATCTGCCTCTGTCTCAGCAACTGCGTTTGCCCTTGCCACTTGTGCTGGTTCAGACTGGGATTGGCTTGGCGTGGAGTTCCAGGCCACTAAATGGAGCACGTGGCTCCGCCCAACAGAATTTCTGCCTCGTCTTTATGTCTACACAACTAAAAACCTTTTTCTTGGTGCTCACATTTTTTGCGGCACGTTGCCTTTGCGCACAAGTTCTTCTTCTTCTTCCACTTGAATTTTCTTTTGCACTTGGATTTGCCGTTCCTTTTCAATGCGTGACTATTTTTCCAGTTTTTCTGCCTCTCTGTGCGTCTGTGTATGCGTGCATTGCCAGCTGCTTGCGTACATACTTATTAATACATACAAAATATACACACACCCACAAATGTACAAAGTTATACATATGTATAACTTGAAGACGGAGCTTTTCGATTTGGTTTGAGTGAGGAGAGGCTATGGTGGATACGGAACAGAACGGAACGTAAGGTAGGGAAAGAGAACATCAGAGCAGAGCAGTACAGTGGACGGGACGGGAGGGGTGGGCAGACGAAGGCGGAGGTAATAATCCCCCATGTACCTGCACCATGTAGCACAGTACCACGTACCACAGAAAAAACACTGCGAAGTGGAGGTCAGACACTGCGAATAAAAAGTATTTGTTTAAAAATACCAAAAACAATGCAATTAAAGAATATATATATATTTTATATACATACATACATACACACATTGAAGTACAAAATACTAAGATTACGTTTTTTAGAAATTGTAATATCACATTAAGAAGTTGAACCCTTTTGCTTACAACATTACAAAAAGTAATTTATATATATACATGCCATACTTGTATACAGTATATAGATCTTAGTATATAGGTCTAACATCTCCTCGGTAATGCGCATCATTTCTATCAATATCGCTACTTCACTGCTTGAACGCTAAGTTGAAAATCTAATACAAACACAAATACACAAATAATTGCACTTTTAGTATTTGCGATTCTATCAAGATATTTCGAAAGGGAATGCACGCATTTGAATGCATGTGTGCACACGTATAGAGAAAATGTGTAGACTTGGCGCTGCTTGCCTCGTGCTTTTTGCAATTGGCCAAACGATTCGATTAGTAACTTCAACATTATTTTACGTTTCAATGAGATTTTCAATTTATAGAATATGTAGATCATATATGTAAATATTCTATTGAATATGTGGCAATTCAGTGAGAATGAAAACATTTTCACATATAAGCTATATAAAAAGTAAATCGATTACAATGAAAGGAAAATAGTTATCAATTATTTGAAACAAAATTGATCGGCGTGTGCTATAGAGAGATCTACAGAAACATTTTTAAGTCCTTAGCTTTCATATGTTCTGAGATCGATGCGTTCATACATGCGGACAGGCGGACGAACGGACGGACGGACAGGGGGACTGCCACGCTTCCTACTGTAAATCATATGCATTTGAACAAAACTAATCAAATCATAACATTGCAGATGGACACAACCTACTGCATAATACTCGTTCACTTTTCAAAAGCAACAAAATGCATTGAAAAATTGATGTTTTCCGATTAGTTTCATAATGGGCGGATCATATATTTTGATAGTCATTCACGAAAGTGAAATGAGTATATAGGGTTTGTGCAATGTTCGTCAGTCCGTATGAACGAAAACCATTTCGCCGCTATTGATGCTAGAGACTTGAAATTTAGCATATAGAGTCGTGTTCCACATATGCCCACTAGGGGCATGGCAAATCGGAAAATGCTTTTCTTGGTATCTCAAATAACCTGTTACTTAAAGAGCTAGAGAGTTGAAATTTCGAATATATACTTACAATGACAACCCAAGGCAAATCGGGTTAAACTCAAACTTCTACAGTTTTTGAGCTAGAATCATAAGTCATCCATCCTACATTATCGAATCGCATAATCGAATAAGTTACTGAAAACATCCTTTATTGATTTTCCACATATTATATCTATAAACTGAGCCCATTGAACATGGGAAATCAGGTTATAATGGTTTTGTTAAAATGTATGTAACAGGCATACGGAAGCGTGGAAGACTCTATAAAGTATATATATCTTAATCAGGGCAACGAGCCTAGTCGATTAAGATCTGTCCGTCCGTCCGTTTGTCCCTCTGTCCGTATGCTTGAACGCGTCGATCTCAGAACTTATAAGAACTAAAGACTTGAAATGATGTAGGTCCGTGTATAGCACGCACGGATCGAGTTTGTTTCAAAAATTTGTTTGAATGTTATCGTTTAGAACGAAATCGAATCCAGCTATAAAATTATATCTTGTGTATCTTTAAAACTAGAGACTTCAATTTTTGCATTCAATTTTATGAGTATTTTATACAGTTTTGATTTTTGTTATAATCTCGCTCTGAAAGTTTGATTAAGAAAGCCCATCTACAACACTATTCAACACTTAAGTTTCTATAATATAGCCGTTACTGCAGTTTAAGCGCAGTCCCTGCGTATATTGCGCAGTCAGCAGAGCGCGTGCTTATGCGTGTGTGCGTATGCATGTGTGTATGTGTGAGTCCATATGTTGCTTGTATATATGTACGTGTAAAATAAGCATCGAATGTTTGGAATATCGGCTGTTCGCAAGGTTCAGGAGATCTCCTAGTCGGCTAGCCTCGACTAGAGCTTTCTTACTTGTTATATATAGAAAGGGGCGTGGCAAATCGGAAAAAATATAATACAGTATTTTGGAGCTATGGCTCCAAAATGGGACTTCTTTCTGACTCCTTTATCAGGAAATAAGCAACTATTTTTGGAACGTGTATGAGTATGTGTTTGCAATGTTCTCACTTGTTCTAGTTCTATCGGTAGAAAGGGCCAATTGCTTCACAAACTGTAATATATGTATAAATATATATTTATATCGATAGAATGAACAAATTTTACAAATGAATTCTAGCTGGACTCCCGTATTGATTGACTATAAATTATGGAAGGAGCTCTATAGAAAGTGCTCAAAATATAATAGATTTTTTATAATACTATATTGTAACACCTACATTCGCCACATGCACTAAGAGACATGAATGGATAGATTGCTCTTTAGACATATTTAGAGGAGGTTTCACGGTTTCAAGGCTGTGGATGTAGAGCTCTAGAAAATTCGGCTTTCTTGATCTGCCATGGTGTACTCGAGAATGTATTTGAAATGTTCCAAAAGTCTTTAGAGTCAATGGCGTTTTAGCCTTGTTTAAGTATCGATTTGAGACAGCCCCACTTTACCAGATCTACATTCAGCACTCGACACGTATATTTTTCAAAAACTTAAAATATATTTCCAAAAAACTTAAATCTCAGCTTTCAAGACGAATCTTAAACCTTTCGTGCATGAGTTTAATTATCTATCTATCTATCTATCTAGTTTTTCTTCATCTATTGCTAAGGTACATGACGATGATAGTGATTCGCTTATAAATTATAAATTATGCTACGAATACATATGTACTTAATCATGTCTTAGTTCCCTCAACGCCAATATAAAAGTTATGCTGGGATAAGGTCATCAAATGGAAGCAGGCAGTACAAAAAAAATTGCATTCGTAATTAGTTTTTTTAAGCACGCTTTTCATAAATATAGACAAACGTATAAACATACACAGGCACATCCGTATACAGATATATGTATGTATATACACATATGTATATATATGTGTATATATAAATGAGCCTCGCACAGAGACATAAACACATGCACACACGTACATATGTATATGTTTAAGCGTATGTGCATATATATACACGCACAAGTGTTTGTGTCTAACATTATCCTTTTTCTTATCCCCAATGCTTGCGTTAATTTTTCAAAAGCTCCGTTTTCTGTGCTTTTTCTATGGTTGTATTTTTGCCTTTCTCGCTGACTTCGCTGCTCGCAAAAATAGTTCACTCTCTCTATCTCTCTTTCACACTCCTGCAGCAGTAGTCCTCTCCGGCTTCCACTCTCATTCCCATCGCCTCCTACTCCCACTCCTACTCCAACTCTCACTTCCACTCCCATTCCCATTCCTAGTCTCATTCACATTTATATCAGCGTCTCTTCAACCCACCCACTTTCCGTCGACACCATCAGTGTCTCCGCCGCGCCGCCATCGCCCATTTTACTTTTGGCATTTTGAAACTTAAGCTGCCACTTGAGTGGGTTGTGTTCCATTAAAAAAGCAAAAAAAAAGAACAGAAAAAAAGGAAAAAGTAAGAACATTGCAGTCGGGTGCTACTGACTGCGAAATACTCTTTCATGCCATGCCCCCAATTGGTATATATATAATTTTTGGCAAATCAAAAGAGGAGGTAATAGTAACTTATTCGTTAAATTTTAAAGTTTCTAACTGTAAATCTATAGAAGACACAGTTTTTCCTGATTAGTCATGCACACCGTAGGCGTAGATAAATCTGCCATTTCTTTTTGATTTTGGGGTGTCAACGCGAGTATATACTCAAAATTTCAAGTCCCTAGCATCAAATTATAAAAGAATTTGTACAAAGCACACTGGCCAGTCTTTAGGAGGGATATAGGATTCTATAACTGCAAAATTTGGGAGCTTACTCTCCAAAAATTTGAAAATTACAGGATATTTTTGGAAATGAAACATCCCCAAAGAGGTCTAAAAATTATTTTTCGGCCATCGATAGAAGGCGGTATCAGTAACTCAACTATCTAATTTTGAAATGTCAAGCTCTAAAACTTTTTTGTGGCTTGCCACCTATGGGTATCGATATATCCGCCATATATAATTTAAAGTCTCTAGCACTTCAACTAGTAATGTTTCTGAGATACCGGAAAATGCATTTTTCCATTTGTCACTCCCTTATTGGGCGTATCCGGAAATTCTCAGACATGAGTATACATGAGTATATATTCCATAGCGACGAAAAGGTTTCCGTTCATACAGACAGATGGACGGACGGACGGACAGCATGACGGGCATTGCACAAAACAAATATGCTCATTTCACTTCGTGAATAAGTATAATAGTCTTAACTGAAAGTTGATGACTGGGAAATACCCTAGCAAATGCCCAATCGTATTTAGAACCTTATATTATTAAAGTGTTTATCGAAATTATTCTATTTTATTTATATTTACATTCTACCTAACTTATTCATATAAAACGTGTTGATTATTAAATATATTTAAAATTAAACTCTTGCAACTTAGTTAATCTAGAAGTCTTTGCTTGCTAAGACGCAGTTGCTCACAAAATGAGAATTTCCACCCATGCACGACTGTAAGGCAGGAATATACATGCACACACACACACACACACACACACACACACACACACACACACACACACACACACACACACACACACACACACACACACACACACGAGCTGTGCATACATAAGCAAAGCAGAATGGAACGAGCAAAATGAGAAACGATGAAAAAACTCTAGCTGGCGGAGAAACTGAAGAAAAGTTGTTCAAAAATATTCAACAAAAATTCAGCTACGGCATCTGGAGTGTGGTAGCTGTGTGTGTGCGTGTGTGTGTGGGGGAAGGTTGGGGGCTGGGAACTGGGTTGGTTTAGGGAAAAGGACTTGTCGAAGGAACTAGTGGTTGGCTCCAATGGTTGATTCTGGGGTATGCGCAGTGTGCGTGCCTTTGTATATGGCACCGTCACCATTTCCGTTTTTGCGCGAGAAATTTAGTTGCCGGGACACCAACATCTCCTTACTTATATGTTGCGTCCAACAGACCCAGTGGAAAAAAGCTACCGACACTTGAATGAAATCTCTTTTCTTTTGCTCGCTTGAAGTTTAAGATTTATTTCATTTCATATATATTTGATTTGCATCTTTTGTCAAATTTAAATAGACTAATTACATTTTAATAAATATTAAAATTTTAAATATAAACTTATAAACTTTTTTTAATGCAAAATTATGTATTCTGTAATTATTTTTAAGATTAATTAAGTTTTTTTTTTCAGTTCAATTCGCATGTAATATTTATACTTTGTCATACATTTTTAAAATTTTTAAGTTTAATTTCAAATTTTAAAAAATTATTTAATTTAAAATTGCTTAACTTTTTTCAAATGGAAAATGAAGTATTTTGAAATAAGTTTTAAGTTTTTTTTATTTATTTATTTTTTGTTAATAAAATATTAAGTAGATAATGAAATTAGACAACATTTTCGTTTTCAAATTTAAGATTAATTAAATTTGTAATTGAAAATATATTCCTATAATCTTTTTTTCAATTTGAAATCACGTATTTATATTTTGTAATCACTTTTAGTAATGAAAATTGTATTCTTATATTAATAAGTTCGAGTTAATTGTGAGAATTTGCAGTTAAATATTAAAGTTTAAAATTGTTTCTTTTGTAACAAATATTAAAGATAATGTCAAAATGCTAAGATTAATTTTGTGCTGATTAAAATATACTAAATAGTTACACTCATATGTAAAATAAACTTAATAATAATATTTTGATTATTTAACTGCAGTTCAAATTTACCACTAGGTATATTAACCGAAATTTGAAACTTCTACTATGTGCTATTCCGTTTTCCATATTTCGTATTCTGTATGTATCTTGCTTACTGAGTTAAAACGGAGCTGGGACGGGGTTGCGGGGTTGCGGGATTGGGTGCTGGGATGGCAATGTATCTGTACATAATGGCGCTGAGGGTTTTCTTGCACCTCAGGTCTTTTTATATGGGTTGACTGTACATATACATCTAAGATGGTATAAAAAGAAGGCGCCTGGGTGGAGGTTACAAATGAAGCAGTGTGCTTCCAATTAAAGACCGGGGTCCTCTACAGAGAAGAGAAGAAGAAACCAACTTTTAAGATTTCTTTAATAATATTTCAAATGAAAATGCTAAGTTCTAATATATTTCTATTTCGCTTGAATGAAATCAATTCCATTCCTTATTTATCTGCAAAAAAATCTATTCTTGTATTGGGAAATCTTTCAAAACAATAAAAAGATAACGCTACAAAATGATATACAGAGTTATTTTTTTGTGCGGAAACTAACTTAATTGTACCAATAAATCACTGCATTTTCAACCATTATAGGTATTTTAGTATACTTATTAAACAAATTTTGAGTTTTTAAATATACTACATAGCATAAACGTATACCAATTTACGCACTTTCAAAATCAAATAGCATGTTTAACAAGTAAGAAAGCTCTCTATATCAAAAAATCGATAACTTTGATCGTTTTAATTTTATCGATTAAAAACAATATGTTTGATTAAGAAAGTCCATCTACAAAGAAACTTCTTTAACAATTAAGATTCCATAATGCATAATGCAGTCAAAGCGCAGTCGCTGCGGAAACCGCGCAGTTAGCAGAGCGCGTGCTTATGCGTGCGCGCATGTGTGTGTGTGTGTGTGTGTATGTGTTGCTCGTAACGTATTTATATATAAAAGAAGTGTAGAATGTTTGGAATATCGGCTCTTCGCAGGGTTCAGGGGATCTCCCAGTCGGGTACCCCCGACTAGAGCTTTCTTACTTGTTGTAGACGGACTTTCTTAGCCAAGCTTTCACAGTGTAATTATGTCATTTATATGTGCGTATTTGCCAAAGCACAAGTGTCTAAAACTAAAATACGGATTTTTGCATATTATAAAATTTAACAAAAACAAGTAAGAACGTTGCAGTCGGGCGCTACCGACTGCGGGATACTCATTCACACCCCCACAGATCACGCCCATTGCCACGCCCACAATTGGTTTGTACATATATAATTTTTTGGAAATCAATAGAGGAGATCAGCAGTAATATCTGTATATAATTCTGATTTTCTCACTGAGAATCGGAAAAACGTATAGTTTTTCCCCATTTGCCACGCCCCCAGTAGGCGTAGACATATAATTTTTGGCCAGTTCTTAGAAGTAGTAAAGGGTAACGTAAGTGTGAAATTTGGATGCTTACACTCAAAAAATTGCGAAAATTACAGGGTATTTTTTAGCCGGGCATACCCCATAAGGGGCGAAGAAATTATTTTTGGGTCATCGATAGAGGAGCTCACCAGTAACTTACCATCCAATTTTGAAGCTTCTAGCTCTAAAACTGTAGGAGCTACAAACTTTTGCGGTTTGCCACGCCCCCTATGGGCGTAGATATATCCGCCATATCTTTTCCAACTTGGGTTGTCAACCCGAGTATATATACCAAGTTTCAAGTCTCTAGCATCAATAGTGCTCAAAATATTACAGAATTTGAAAAATCACTATATAGTCAGATCCGATTTGCCACGCCCCTAGTAGGCGTGGATATATAGATTTTTGGTCGATCTTCATAGGATCGTATCAGTAACCTACGTGCCAAATTTGGGCGTTTTAGCTTTAAAACTGTAGAAGATACAGTTTTACCCGATTTGCCACGCCCCCAATGGGCGTAGATATATCCGCCATAGCTTTTTGATCTTGGGTTGTCAACACGAGTATATATTCCAAATTGCAACTCTCTAGCACTTCTAGAAGTAGTGTTTCTGAGGTATGGGCAAATGCATTTTCCGATTTGCCACGCCCCTAGTGGGCGTATCGGGAAAATCTTGACACTTTATAATTCGAGGGTATACACGAGTATATATTCCAAATTTCAACTCTCTAGCTTCAAAACTGTGCAAATGGTTTGCGTTCATGCGGACAGACGGACAGACGGACGGACAGCGTGACGGACATTGCACAAAACCAATATACTCATTTCACTTTGTGAATGAGTATAAAAAATCAAAATTGTACACATGAAACTAAATGCAAAATTTATAGACTCTAGCTCCAAAGATGTACGAGATAAAATTTCATAACTGAATTTCGATAAAGTTATTAATCGATATCAATAAAACGATAATATTTATCGAAACAACAATTTTGAAACAAACTCAAACCTACATACAAAATTCAAGTCATTAGCTCTTATAAGTTCAAATACGGACGGACGGACGCTAAGAACCGAACCGGCCAAAAATTATATGTCTACGCCCACTGGGGTCGTGGCAAATAGGGAAGAGATGTATGTTTTTCCGATTCTCAGTGAGAAAATCAAAATTTTATGACGATATTACTGCTGATCTAACTCTATTGATTTCCAAAAAATGATGTATGTACATACCAATTGGGAGCGTGGCAATGGGCGTGATCTGTGCGGGTGTGAATGAGTATTCCGCAGTCGGTAGCGCCCGACTGCAACGTTCTTACTTCTTCCATTTTCAAAGGGTTCAGGGTATAAAAATTTAAAGTCTCAAGCTCTTATAATCTCTAAGACCAACGCTTACATGCATACGGACAGACAGACGGAGGGGCTTAATAGACTCAGATTATCGTCCTGATCAAGAGTATTTTTATTATACCCTGAACCCATTGAAAAGGGGAAAACAGGGTATAATGGTTTTGTCAAAATGTATGTAACAGGCAGAAGGAGGCGTGGCAGACCCTATAAAGTATATACATTCTTGATCAGGGCGACGAGCTGAGTTGATTTAGCCATGTCCGTCCGTCTGTCCGTATGCTTGAACGCGTCGATCTCGGAATCTACAAGTATAGCTCTTGTAATTTTGTATGTAGGTCCGTGTATAGTACGGGCAGATCGAGTTTGATTCAAAAATTGAATTAATTTTATAGTTTCAATGTTATCGATTAAAAACGAAATCGAAATCCAGTAATTTAATTATATCTCCTACATCTTTATAGCTAGAGTCTCCAAGTTTGCATTTAATTTTATATGTATTTTATACAATTTTGATTTTTGTTATATTTTGATACCACGCCCCCTTCGCCCCAAATTTTCAAAAAACGTATTTCATATACTAGAGACTTGTGCTTTGGCAAATACACACATATGAATGAAATTATCACGCTCTGAAAGTTTGATTACGAAAGTCTATCTACAAAGAAACTTATTCAACAATTAAGTTCCAATAATACAGCTCTTCTGCAGCCCGAGCGCAGTCGCTGCGTAAACTGCGCAGTCAGCAGAGCGCTCGCTTATGCGTGCGTGCGTATGCATGTGTGTATGTGTGTACATGTGTTGCTTGTATATATATATTAAATAAGCATAGAATGTTTGGAATATCGGCTCATCGCAGGGTTCAGGGGATCTCCTAGTCGGGTACCCCCGACTACATTTAAACAAAACCAATTTGCGCTGATTTCGTAATAACAATGGGTTGAGAGTATAATAAATAATGAACCTCTGAACTGGACTGGCATCCAGAGCAATGTATATGTGAGAGCTAATTCCTTACTATCAGCTGAGATTTTAAATTCTTAGAATAATACATATATAGTCGTGTCCACGATTTGATCAAGTGCTCAGTGTTTCTTAACTCTAAGAGATCTGAAACTTATCACACATGCATCAACTATCGGGGTCAACTAAGATAAAACTTTCAAATATACGCCCACAGCATAGCTATGTCCTTGAAATTATCTATATATAATGATATGTATACGACTCTTGGTTCTTTGTAGACCTAGAATCACAAAGTGAATGAGCTCGTTTACGGACTCGTGGAAGATCGGAAAACATCGGATTTTGGATAATTAAAATGCTTTCGGTAGGTGAATGTGTACTTTGCGTTGCGTCTGTTCCGCCCGTCATACTAATCTTTAAAGAAAGGAGAAAGCAGCTGTAAAAGGATGAGCACAGTTGATAGAAAATATCGAAGTAGAACTTAGCTATCTACAAACTGTACTCGCAAGCCGCTACAAACGGATGAAAGGAAAGAGGAGTTACTATTCTTAATTTTTACCATAAAAAAGAGAAGCGTATGCGAATGGCAATGGAGAGTTGGTTGTGGTCGACGGTGGTGGTAGGGGTTGGTTCTTATTGCTGCTGGTGACACCCCCTAACTACATAAAAATGGCGTCTGCAGCACACAATAGTCTCACCGAAGGGTGGGTTGCGGGTGATATTCGAAAGCAGGGCTTCTCAAAACCGAAAATAAGGCAGAAAACACAAAACTTTGCCAGAAAAAAAACTACCCTTAGCTTAACGTTAATGCTCATTCACGATGTGAGTAGTTGAAGTGTATGTTGATTTTGTGCTTCATACTTGAAGTATGTAAATAATTATATAAACAGTTACTCGCTCATTTTAGTAGCCTGGTTTATCGGCACACTGTTCAGTCTCTGTAGGACCTCCAGCACCTACAGTCACACATATATCTATATATTATACTAGGCTAGCTAGGTGCATATTGAGGGCATGGCGAATCCTGAGAAAAACCTTAAGTGCTTATTGCTGACCTACTTTGATATCATTGACAAATTGAAACAACAATTTGAAAGTGGTATTATCCAGTCGAGTGGATCCGACATTCGCTTCCAATGTCTTAGGAAGAACGAGCATCCCTTTTTCCTCTGGTAGATATATAAAAATCCACCCTCATCTAATTAAAAGACATTGTATATGTAAAAGTAAATGTTCAAGTATTTTTTATTCGTCTTGAGTTTCCTTACGAAATTAATGTAAGTTTTAGCAAGAAAATTTTAGTGTCAGGGCTTCCTTCAGCTTTAGATTTGATTTTGGCAAATTGAGACGCTCTTAACATCGCATGCTAATTGATGATAAATTTCCGTTCGATAACGACGTTAGTTACACCATCGATATCTACGAGTTCGCAAAGATCTCTACAACTACATTTGACCTGCGCTCACATTGACAAGAGCGAGCTGGATGAACAAAAATGATCCACAGAATAATAAGCCGGTTTCTGGTGGATCAAAGGGTCCTGGTCCTAAGAAGCGTCTCAGACAGACGCATGTGTGCGTGTGGTGTTTGCTTTATATAAAAGAAACGCAGAAGCGAAGGTATTTGCACTTCAGACTAGAGGACTTTTTCTTGTTTTATACCATGACCGTGTCAATGTCCGTCCGTCCGTCTGTCAGTTTGTCCGTCTGCCCGTCCGTCCGTCCGTCCGTCCATCCGTATGTGTGAACGCGTCGATCTCAGAACTTATAAGAGGTATAGACTTGAAATTTTTTATGTAGGTCCGTGTATAGCACGCGCAGATCGAGTTTGTTTTAAAAACTCGATAAATCTTAGCGGTTTAAACTTATCGATTAAAAACTTGATCGAAATTCAGCAATGAAATTATATCTCGTACATCTTTGGAGCTAGACTCTCAAAATTTTGCATTTAGTTTCCTGTGTATTTTTGTTAAACTTTCGATATCGACTCCCCTTCCCCTCTAATATGTAAAAGCTACTATTTAACGTGTTTCAAATACCAGACTCTTGGGTTTCACGCACATATGAATGATATAATCACGCTGTGAAAGTTTGATTAAGAAAGTCCATCCACAAAAAAAGTTATTAAACACTTAATTTCCCATACCATAGGTATAGTGCAGCCTAAGCGCAGTCGCTGCGTTGGCTACGCAGTTAGCAGAGCGCGTGCTTATGCGTGCGTGCGTCCGTATGTGTTTGTACATCGGTTGCTTGTATATTTGTTACATAAGCATTTGGAATATCGGCTTTTCCCAAGATTCAGGGGATCTTCTAGTCGGGTACCCCCGCCTAGAGCTTTCCTACTTGTTAGTGTTAGCGACTATCACTTATATCTGATATTTTGGATTGGTCCCTCATCTCTGCTTGCTGGCCCAAAATACGGATGTTTCTGTGATATGCGAGCCGTATATCTATGGCCAAAGCTATTCGAATAACAAATTCAACTTAGTGCGAGCTGCCGCCAAGCAGATGTCCAGTTGAGGGCCTGCAGCATAAGCTAATCCTTGTTCAGGCTCTCGTGTTACACAGTCAATTATGCAAATTGGAACGAAGTCATCTAAAAAATCCATACAAAATTGCAATAAAATGCAGGAAACACATGAAAAACAACAGAAAAAAGGGTTGCTCAACAATTTTTTAAATTGAAAAAAAAAAAAATGTGAATAGGACAGGAAGTTAGAAAAATATGTTTGACCGCGCAGAAAGCCGGCCGGCGGTGAGTACAGTTATACACGAAAACGTGCCTTATTTTTGGGACAGTTTTTTTTATGGATTATCCAGTAACAGATTTTATAAACGGGTTTTCTTTCCCAGCCGTTTAAACCAGTTGGTCATTTCACAAGGTGTAGCTAACCAAATGAAGCCAAAAGACTTGGATGGGCACATGTCCAGCTCGTAGCAACAGCTCAGCTGGAAGGCAATGTGAGTGAACAACAAAACAAAGACGTACTGACCGCTGGTCAAACACAAGACCGGAATGCCCAGTGCTTACCCTGGCCACCTCTTTAATGGAACAGAACAACCCCTTTTCCTTTTAATATCTTTAAAGAAAGCTATTGCGTTGCCTTCTCATTTGTTTTCTTTTACCTAGAGCCTGTTTTTTCCTTTGATCGGCGCCTTGGGCTATGAGCTTAAACCTTATCAAAGATATATTATATGGTAAATTCAATTTGCTAGACTACTTCAGTCTAATAAGTCTTATAAGTAAGGTCACTCTATAGGACTAGGAGTACTATTAGGAATAGAGACGAAAGTGAGAGTGTACAACAAAATTAAATTCCGTAAGATTCGAGCTTGCATCTACACTATCAAATCGATGTATAAACAAAGTTTTAAGGTCTCGTCAGAAGGATAGGCTAGGACCTAGAAAGTATGTACATTATTGATTAGGATCGACAGCCAAATTGATTATGTCTATCTGATCCGGTGAGTGCGATGAGTATATCCTCTTGAGTCTTTTGTGCCTTCTTCTGTGGCGGAGTCTTCTGGCAAGTATGTTAGGGCGAGTAAGTTTGTCTCCGACTAAGGGTATTCACTATCAGCACTGTTGACTCGTCTGGGGAAGGTAGCCTGTGTGGTGAGTACTTTGTGTGGTACCATTTTGATGCGATGCCGTAGACTGCTGTTCCATACCTCCAAATTAGGGCCAGTAAACTTTAGTACGTAAGTAATTTAATTTTTACAACAGTTGGTGGGCTTGAATAACGAAAGCATATTCCTCGCATTGCTCTCAATTGTATTTGTGAACGCTCGAATTTAAATCTTCACGGAGTAATTACTTTTGTTTAAAAATTTTGTTGTTTTACATGAGTGAGAGAACGGCTTGAGGGTATCTCTCAGTCGAACACTTCCGACTAGAGCACTCTTCATTGTTCTCATCTTCTTTCTATTTAATCATCCGCTGTTCTCTCTCTATTCTCCCCTCTTTTTCACCCAGTCAATTTCATCTGAAGCAGCAAATGGGCTTGGGCTGCAATATTCCTATATTATGGGAAATTAACTGTTTAATAATTTTTTTTGTAGATAGACATTCTGCATCAAACGTTCACAGCGTGATATTGTGTGTATTTTCTAAAGCAGAAGTCTCGAGTATTAGAAATATGTCTTTTGCAAATTTGGAGCGAGGGAGGCGTGGTATCCAAAATTTAAAAGAAATCAAAATTGTAAAAAATTGAAACTAAATGCAAAATTTGGAGACTAAAAGATGTACGAGATATAATTTAATAACTGGATTTCGATTTCGCTTTTGATCGATAACATTAAAACGATCAAAGTTATCGATTTTTTTTTTAAACAAACTCGATCTGTGCGTGCTATACACGGACCTACATAAAAAATGACAAGTCTCTAGCTCTTATAGATTCCGAGATCGACGCGTTGAAACATACGGACAGACGGACAGGCTTAATCAACTCAGCTCGTCGCCCTAATCAAGAATATATATACTTTATGGGGTCTGCCACGCGTCCGTCTGCCTGTTACATACATGTTAACAAAAACATTATACCCTGTTTTCCCAGTTTCAATGGGTTCAATGGGTTATGATCCCTCATAAGGGCTAGACAATTAAATTTGTGTACGACTTCAAATAATAAATTTGACAATAGACTTCAAGTTATATTGAGCTTTAGTTATTTTATAAAATCTATTACAGATAGAGTGCCCTAATTTTGCACCTATGTAGATACATTTATAGCTAGGGCAGTATTTATTTATTCTGTTACTAGATCTTCTGGATACTATATTATGGATGCGTACGAATGTTTGAATATCCTCATCCTAGGCTAAGTGTATCTTCTAGTCGGGTACTCACAACTGGAGCACATCTTTAATTTTGAACCAGTATTATGTCATCGGGTACGCCCGGCTGCACGTGTTTATTTACTTTTTTCTCTCCATTTTTCTATCATCAATGGCTATGCCTGAATTACTGCCGAGCACGGAACGAGCCAAATGGGTGTGCGGCAGTTTATGAGATAATTGCTGACCAGATGTGCAACTGGATTGGGATTGGAGAAACTGGGGGGCTGCGATTGGTAAGCCAACCATTTTGGGGGAAGCGAAAAAAACGCTGGAAAAGCTGTGGCAAAAAAATTGTGAGATAATGGATAAAAAGTGATTGGCAACAAAAAACAAGTAAGAACGTTGCAGTCGGGCGCTACCGACTGCGGAATACTCAATCACACCCGCACAGCTCACGCCTATTGCCACGCCCCTAATTGGTTTGTACATATATAATTTTTTGGAGATCAATAGAGGAGATCAGCTGTAATATCGCCACAAAATTTTGATTTTCTCACTGAGAATCAGAAAAACATACAGTTTTTGCCCAAATCTCTAGCTCTTATAGATTCTGAGATCGACGCGTTCATACATACGGACAGACGGACGGATTTTTATTCCCTGAACCCATTGAAAATAGGAAATCAGGGTATAATGTTTTTGTGAAAATGTATGTAACAGGCAGAAGGAGACATGGCAGACCCCATAAAGTATATATATTCTTGATCAGCTCGATGAGCTGAGTTGAAATAGTCCTCTCCGTCTGTCCGTCCGTGTGAACGCAGCGATCTCGTAAACCACAAAGGTAGAGATCTGAAATTTTCAGTGTATACTCGTGTATATCCTACGCAGTACGATTTTTTTTAGATTTTCGATAACTCATTCCGTTTCCTTATTATCAATAAAAATCGAAACCTTTTCTTTATTTTCGTATACTGTAAGAGCTAGAGACTTCAAATTTACTGTGTAGATCCGTGTAATGAATGCGGACATTATGTAATTTTTGGATTTTGTATGCCACGCCCCCTTCGCCCCCAATTTGCAAAAACCGTATTTCAAATACTGCTTTGGCAAATACACACATATGAATAACATGATCACGCTATGAAGGTTTGATTAAGAAAGTCCATCCACAAAACAAGTAAGAAAGCTCTAGTCGGCGGTACCCGACTAGGAGATCCCCTGAACCCTGCGAAGAGCCGATATTCCAAACATTCTATGCTTATTTAACAAATATATATAATCAACACATGCACACGCACATACACACATGCATACGCACGCACGCATAAGCGAACGCTCTGCTGACTGCGCAGTTTACGCAGCGACTGAGCGTGGGCTGCGCTCATAGGCTTTACTATGGGAAATGAAATGTTTAATAACTTCTTTTGTACATGGACTTTCTTAATCAATTTCACAGCGTAATTATGTCCTTTATATGTATGTATTTGCCAAAGCACAAGTCTCTAGTATTTGAACTACGGTTTTTACAAGTTTGGGGGGAAGGGAAGGAATGGGGGGATGGTATCCAAAATGTGACAAAAATCAAAACTGTATAAACTCTATATCATACTAAATCCAAAATTTGAGCACTTTAGCTCTAAAGATGTCGGAGATATAAACTTATAACTGCATTTCGATAACGTTTTAAATCGATAACTTTAAAACGATCACATTTATCGATTTTTTGAAACAAACTCGATCTGCGTGTGCTATACACGGATCTACATAAAAAATTTCTCTAGCTCTTATAGATTCTGAGATCGACGCGTTCATACATACGGACAGACGGACAGACGGACGGACGGACAGAAGGACAGACGGACATGGCTATATCGACTCAGTTCGTCAAGCTGATCAAGAATATATATACTTTAAGGGGTCTGCCACGCCTCCTTCTGCCTGTTACATACATTTTAACAAAACCATTATACCCTGATTTCCCATTTTCAATGGGTTCAGGGTATAAAAAGTTATTAAACATTTCATTTCCCATTGTAAAGCCTATGAGCGCAGGCCACACTCAGTCGCTGCGCTAACTGCGTAGTCAGAAGAGCGCGTGCTTATGCGTTCTTGTGTATATGTGTATGTGTGTGTGCATGTATTGCTTTTATATATGTATATGTTAAATAAGCATAGAATGTTTGGAATATAGGTTCTTCGCAGGGTTCAGGGGATCTCCTAGTCGGGTACCGCCGACTAGAGCTTTCTTACTTGTTACAGAAAGTGAAATGAGTATATTGGTTTTGTGCAATGTCCGTCACGCTGTCCGTCCGTCTGTCCGTATGAACGCAAGCCATTTGCACAGTTTTGAAGCCAGAGAGTTGAAATTTGGAATATATACTCGTGTATACCCTCGAATTATAAAGTGTCAAGATTTTCCCGATACGGCCACTAGGGGCGTGGCGAATCGGAAAATGCATTTTCCGATATCTCAGAAACACTACTTCTAGAAGTGCTAGAGAGTTGCAATTTGGAGTGTATACTCGCGTTGACTACCCAAGATCAAAAAGCTATGGCGGATATAACTACGCCCATTGGGGGCGTAGTAAATCGGGTAAAACTGTATCTTCTACAGTTTTCAAGCTAGATTGCTCGTAGGTTACTGCTACGATTCTATGAAGATCGACTAAAAAACTATACGTCCACGCCTACTAGGGGCGTGGCAAATCGGATCTGACTATATAGTGATTTTCCAAATTCTGTAATATTTTGAGCACTATTGATCCTAGAGACTTGAAACTTGGTATATATACTCGGGTTGACAACCCAAGTTGAAAAAGATATGGCGGATATATCTACGCCCATAGGGGGTGTGGCAAACCGCAAAAGCTTATAGCTCCTACAGTTTTAAAGCTAGAATGGTTTGAATGGTTGAGTTACTAGTGAGCTCCTCTTTCGATGACCCAAAAATAATTTTTACGCCCCTTTTGGGACATGCCCGGCTAAAAAATACCCTGCAATTTTTTCATTTTTTGAGTGTAAGCATCCAAATTTTACACTTACGTTACCCTTCAGTATTTCTAAGAACTGGCCATATTAAATATATGTCTACGCCCACTGGGGGCGTGGCAAATCGGGAAAAACTGTACGTTTTTCCGATTCTCAAAGAGAACAGGTAAGAACGTTGCAGTCGGGCGCTACCGACTGCGGGATACTCATTCACACCCGCACAGATCACGCCCATTGCCACGCCCACAAATCGTTTGTACACATATAATTTTTTGGAACTCAATAGATCAGCAGTAACATCGTCATAAAACTTTGATTTTCTCACTGAGAATCGGAGAAGCGTACAGTTTTTCCCGATTTGCCCCGCCCCCAGTGGGCGTAGTTATATCCGCCATAGCTTTTTGATCTTGGGTTGTCAACACGAGTATACATTCCAAATTGCAACTCTCTAGCACTTTTGGAAGTAGAGATTCTGAGATATCGGAAAATGCATGTGTAGTGGGCGTATCGGGAAAGTCTTGACACTTTATAATTCGAGGGTATACACGAGTATATGTTCCAAATTATAACTCTCTATCTTCAAAACTGTGCAAATAGTTGGCGTTCATACGGACAGACGGACGGACAGCGTGACGGACATTGCACAAAACCAATATACTCATTTCACTTTATGAATGAGTATAAAAAAATCGTTTGAAAATAAAGTTAAAGATATTTTCCAATGCAAATAAAAGCGGTCAAAGGATTTGTTGAGCAATAGCTGGATGGAAAACAGTATAAAATACAAAATATTGTTAAACCATTATGTATATTGATCGACATAAGAATCTAATTATAACTATTAATAGGCGTGCTTTTCATTTTTATTTTGTCCACTGTTTTTAAGACAGGTAGCAGACTCAAAGTTCCTTCATTTTCAAGCAAAGATCAATTATGACGTAACACTGTCAAGTTAACAGATGCTTAGCATAGCATGGTATTACCATGTATTGTATGGTTAGTGGTTAATTAAGTAATACAATTGTGCTGTTCGCACACTGTTAAAAGACACTTTAGGTTATACAAAGAGCAGTTATGTTACTTTAAATGTTAACTAACAGCCTCTTGTAACGTCACATTCTCGGATTGTGCTCTGTTATCCCAGATGAAGTTTGGCGGGCTTTTAAACTGATATCCGGCAAGTGGTCCAATGCAACCAAAATGAACTATTTAGTACCCAATTCCAAGAATAGACACCAAATAAGTGGTCAATGCTTGATTTTATTCCCTTAAAATAAACAAATTCGGAAGATAATGGCATAAGCTTTGAGGCTTTTTGGCAGCAGCAATGATATGGCCAAAATGGATAATATGTCAGAATAAATGGTTAATAGACAGTGCTGACTGGGCTTTCGCCTGTGAGTAATGCTTATTTATGCAAATCTATCTAAATATTTTAATATAATACACATTGCAGGTACATCCATAAAGCTGCGGTTCACACCTGCTCCAATGTCAGAAACATCGGAAATAATGAAATAAAACGTGTTTATTACTTACAAAATCGAAAACGGAGGCGGAGAATCATATTCTTGGTATAAAGCCTCAAGAAAGAAATAATCTGCCTAAAACAGCTCCACAAATCTTGACAGAAGCTAAAAATGCTGCACGTCATCTTTAGCCCTCAGATCCTCAATATAATGATAAAAAGCGGTAGATATAATGATGTGGATGGATGGGAAACGAATAATACTTACTAATACTATTTACTTTTGCAAATGAAAGTCTTGGAATATAAAGTTAAAGCTATTCAACACGAAAGTAAACTCGTTCAAAGGATTACCTGAGCGATCACTGCATATAAAACGACTTTGAACAAAAATAATTAGTAAAACCCTTATATTGCCCGATTTGGGAATCTATATAGAACTAGTAACTATCGGCACTTAAAGTTTTTGTTTTGTCTACTGGCTTTGAGATAGATAACAGTGTCAAAATCGTTTGATTTTCATACAAAGATCAGCGCCCGCACACGAATTTCCGATAAAGTGACGTCACACTGTTAACTTAACAGGGCGCTTTGCATAACCTACTATAACTCAATCGTGGTCATTGAGACTGAAAGTGGTGAGTATGAGTGAGAAACTAGAAGAATACTGCTTGCCAGACGATTTCAACTGCAGTAGGTCATTTGTGGCAATCCACAATATACACATACAAATACATAATATATGTATGTACATATGTTACAGTATTATATTTGTATTAAATTTTTAAACTCTATTGAAAAGGTAAGAATGATATATAGGTCTTGTGTAATGTCGATCTATTTGCTAATTCTGAATAATGTATAAAAACAATATGATCAAAACTATGTCTTGCATAGTTTTCGAGTTTCATTATTCTGTAAATAATATATTGTGCAGAACAAACGTAAGGTGATGAGATCTTTTTATGTTAGCGACATCTGTCGATCAAACGAATCGCAAGCGCCATCTGGTGCTCAGCTTAAATCGCTTTTAGTGGATCAGGGAAATTTGCTTGCTGTCAATTTCCTTAAATGAAGTCGATTAAATTACTAATGATTCAAACCAATTAATTGATGCCACAAACATAAAACCCAGAAGCTAATCTGTGTTGGTAATTTGTTTTTTTTTTATTTATGTTGGCATTGAATTGAAGAGCCAAAAACAGAAAGAGAGTGAAGAAACGCGAGTGCCTAAAAAAGAAGTCATAAGAAATTTAACAATTTAAAAAAAAATTCGAAGTCATGGTGAAGATATGGCGAAAGGGTATGACGTTTTCATGAAACATATCTGCTACTCTAATATACTATTGGAGACTTAATATTTTTAGTTATATCTCCATTTTTATTTTTTGTCGCTTAACTTTTAGAAGCGTAAGCTCGAAGTGGGTTACACGGTATCTGCTAGTCGTAGTCTTCATTGCCTTAATTTTTTTTGGCATTCTGTTTCTATTATTTTAAAAGATGAATTGTTAAATTTAATTAATAATTATAAGATAAGTATAATTAAAGCTAAGTTTCTTCATTTTACTCAATACCTTGCTTGGCACAAAGTACACAGCATTTGCTAGTCGGCGCTCTGTCAACATTTCTGCTTTTTTTTTATACTCATTCACAAAGTGAAATGAGTATATTGGTTTTGTGCAATGTCCGTCACGCTGTCCGTCCGTCTGTCCGTCTGTCCGTCTGTCCGTATGAACGCAAACCATTTGCACAGTTTTGAAGCTAGAGAGTTGAAATTTGGAATATATACTCGTGTATACCCTCGAATTATAAAGTGTCAAGATTTTCCCGATACGCCCACTAGGGGCGTGGCAAATCGGAAAATTCATTTGCCCATATCTCAGAAACACTACTTCTAGAAGTGCTAGAGAGTTGCAATTTGGAATGTAGACTCGTGTTGACAATCTGAGATCAAAAGTTATGGCGGCCCCCCATTGGGGGCGTGGCAAATCGGGTAAAACTGTATCTTCTACAGTTTTTAAGCTAGAACGCCCAAATTTGACAAGTAGGTTACTGCTACGATCCTATGAAGATTGACCAAAAATCTATATATCCACGCCTACGAGGGGCGTGGCAAATCGGATCTGACTATATAGTGATTTTTGAAATTCTGTAATATTTTGAGCACTATTGATGATAGAGACTTGAAATTTGGTATATATACTAGAGTTGAAAACCCAAGATGAAAAAGATATGGCGGATATATCTACGCCCATAGGGGGCTTATAGCTTCTACAGTTTTAGAGCTAGAAGCTTCAAAATTAGATGGTTGACTACTAATGAGCTCCTCTATCGATGCCCCAAAAATAATTTTTGCGCCCCTTATGGGGCATGCCCGGCTAAAAAATACCCTATAATTTTCGCATTTTTTGAGTGTCGGCATCAAAATTTCACACTGACGTTACCCTTCCCTACTTCTAAGAACTGGCCAAAAATTATATGTCTACGCCTACTGGGGGCGTGGCAAATCGGGAAAAACTATACGTTTTTCCGATTCTCAGTGAGAAAATCAGAATTATATACAGATATAACTGCTGATCTCCTCTATTGATTTCCAAAAAATTATATATGTACAAACCAATTGTGGGCGTGGCAATGGGCGTGATCTGTGGGGGTGTGAATGAGTATCCCGCAGTCGGTAGCGCCCGACTGCAACGTTCTTACTTTTTTTTTTTTATACCCTGAACCCATTGAAAATGGGAAATCAGGGTATAATGTTTTTGTGAAATGTATGTAACAGGCAGAAGGAGACATCGCAGACCCCATAAAGTATATATATTCTTGATCAGCTCGATGAGCTGAGTTGAAATAGCCCTGTCCGTCTGTCCGTCCGTCCGTCCGTCCGTCCGTCCGTCCGTCCGTATGAACGCAGCGATCTCGTAAACCACAAAAGCTAGATATCTGAAATTTTCAGAGAATACTCGTTTATAGTCTACGCAGTACGAGTTTTTTTTAGATTTTCGATAACTCATCCCGTTTCCTTATTATCGATAAAAATCGATAACTTTTCTTCGGTTAAGCATACCGTAAGAGCTAGAGACTCCAAATTTAATGTGTAGATCCGTGTGATTAATGCGGAGATTTTGTAATTTTTGGATTTTGGATGCCACGCCCCCTTCGCCCCCAATTTGCAAAATTTGTATTTCAAATACTAGATACTTGTGCTTTGGCAAATACACACATATGAATGACATAATTACGCTGTGAAAGTTTGATTAAGAAAGTCCATCCACAAAAAAAGTTATTAAACATTTAATTTCCCATACAATAGGCACATTGCAGCCCAAGCGCAGTCGCTACGTCAACTGCGCAGGCAGCAGAGCGCGTGCTTATGCGTGCGTGCGTATGCATGTGTGTGTGTGCGTTGCTCGCAATATTTGTATATGTAAAATAAGCATAGAATGTTGGAAAGACTGGCTCTTCGCAGGGTTCAGGGTATCTCGTAGTCGAGCCGTCTCGACTAGAGCACTCTTACTTGTTTTTTTTTGTTTTTTTGCTTTTCTTTTTGTGTTTTTTTTTTCCTCAGTTATTTTCGCACTTGCGAATGTGGGCAAAAGCAACAGGCGACAGCTCGCATGGCGAATGCCAATTGGTAAATGGGACTGGAATCGGGGCTTGGGCCACGGGACAAGAGCTTGGGTTCGGTTTAAAAAAAATCGCTTCTGGCCGCATGTTAATTAACATGACTTTGTGGTCGAGTGCCGGAGTGGACGTGGCCGTGGACGTGGCCGTGGACGTGGCCGTGGACGTGGCCGTGGACGTGGCCGTAGCCGTGGCCGTGGATGTTCCCATGTAACCTGTGGCTGAGGTCCGCGCGATGCCGCACAATATTTGTCCGACAACATAATGTGTTTGTTTAAATGCCAAAGTGGCCAATCTGAATCCCATTCCGTTCCCATTCCCATTCCCATTCCCATTTTTATTCCCATACCCAATCGCCTGTCCCCAAGTACAATGTGAGAATAAAAACAAGTTAAAAGGCGGCAAATCGCGGCAATTATGTGTCCTGATCCCCTGGGAATTTGCACGTACGTTTTTTTACGCTTATGCTTGACGTACTTTTATTCTTGTTCTTCCTTTCACTCTTTTTTTTGCAATTCGTATCAAATCTAACA
This sequence comes from Drosophila nigricruria, assembly GCA_037075265.1. Taxonomy (NCBI): domain Eukaryota; kingdom Metazoa; phylum Arthropoda; class Insecta; order Diptera; family Drosophilidae; genus Drosophila; species Drosophila nigricruria. Next base: position 532,578 of record JBAMCI010000085.1, on the reverse strand, counting down.
CTTTTTCCATTGGCTGCAAATGGTTTTTTCTGTTTTTATACCTTTTTAAGTACTAAAGCGGATTCGTTTGGAGCTACCCTCTGGGCAAGAAGAGTAAATTAATTGCCTTGCGGCTTTGTAACTTTTTAAATCAATTTTTGTTTGTTATTATATTTGGGCATTTGATTGGCAACAGAGCTTTAGCATGAGCGCTTGAATATGATTATGGGGCTTACACGTTACATGTTGACAGCTGCATGTTGGTAATGGGTGGGGATGTAGCACTCTCGATCTGGAGAGAAATGTTGAATTCAACAATTGGTCATAAGCACAAAAAGTAAAAGAACGCACAGCTGTAGTGCGGCGGCTCGTTCATAGATGTCGCTTCTGAAATGTACCAAACGGGAAATTTATTATTTCAGCTCTCTCTCTCTTTCACTGCTTGCGTTCTTTTTAGCAAAGTTTCAAGTTGGCCCAGTTCAATATGTGATACATTCATAAATCAATTATTTCGAGTTTGAATATTAATAAAAGAAATTGATAAATATGTAGAAAATATATAAATACAAATTTCCTCATAAGCATTTCTTTTTAACTTAGATTTAGTTATAAGAGGTATATCAAAACAAACTAAATATATGTATGTTTGTTAGTATCAATACAGCTCGCATTCTAGACAAAAATTTAGATGTACATGAAGTATTTATGTACATATATACAGAACAAATATAAATTATATAGTTATTGTTTAAAAATTTGTGAAAGTAAAAAGTTTTTAATTTGCTTCTTTTCTACCTTATCTTCAATTACCTATCTAGCTTTTCACACTCCGAACTTTTGAACAACCTTTAGAAAAGTTTTGATTACTTTTTGTGCAATTTTTAATGCAAAGCAATCATAAAAGTTCAGGGGGCAGGTGAACGAAAGTATCGAAATATCAAAAAAACAAACAAACACAATTAACATATATATATATATATATATATATATATATATATTATTATTTCTATATATATATATATTAGAAATTAACGTCGATTTTTCTGAAAGATAAGTAAGAAGTAATGAGTAATAGGACAGATTACTTTGCTTTCATTTGTGGATAGATATCAACGTGCTATTTGAATAGGGTGACCATACGTCCTGGAATCCCAGGACATGTCCCGCTTTTGTCAAGACAAGTGAAGAATTTTTTTGAGGAAAGCAGCGCAGATAAGCAGTTTTTTGCCACAAAGTCGTCGACCGTCCCGAAATGGCCTGAGGCCGATATATTTGAACCATTAATAAAGATTTTTGTTTAAACTATTAAAATAAGCCAAAATAAGTGATTATTAACTAAAATTAACGTTTGAAACAATTAAAATTGATTTTTTTTTTACAATGAAATGTCGAGTTGGCAGACAATGTTGGCAGAAATAATAATACTGTGGAAATTTTTGTCAAAGACCCAGAAAATTATGGAAAAAAGCCCCGTTCTGGTCGCCTACCATTGGTTGACAACCGGGTCAAAAGAAGAATAAAGGTTCTAGCGGCCAAAGAAAATATCAGCGCATCACGAATGAGGATAATTTATCTCTGTCAACATCCACGAGACGTGTGCAGCAGATCTAGAAGAGCTTGGTAAATGTTTTGTATGAAAAAAAACTCATGAAACCCGAGCTATTGCCAAGGCATAAAGCTGCTCGATTACAGTTCGCGAACAGATAAAAATTTTGGGACATTGATGGGTCAAATACAATTCTTAGTGATGAGATTCCACGTTTCCAGAAATTTTCACGGAGATTCTTTAATAATATGGACTGCGTTCGGGAAGACCTAAATTTGTTTGATAACGCATAGAATGAATGCACAAAATATATATAGGCATATTATGTGTTTAAAATACATGCGCTTCTGGCTTGCCCTATTTGCATACTTTTTGAATGCCAACTAAAGTTATGTAACAGTCGGGTTCCTCCAGAATGTCATTTAAAAGGCATTGAGCTCTGTTTAATTGCAATGACAGCTATGTATGTGCTACATTTGACTCTCCCAGGACAGCTTCAGAACTGTGAGAATTTTAACCTGTAAGCCAGCACTGAGGTGCAGTATCTGTACTGTAACGAAAGGGTATAACTAGATCGGTCATGATTTTGCGCTGCAGCAAAGACAACGATTGACTATGCATTTTCCGTTGTCTTTGCCGTTGTCGTTCCCGTTAACTTATTCCAGCAGAGGGGTGCTACAGCTTTACAGAGAATGGGTATGGATACTTAGGGAGAGGAAGATACAAGCGGGACAAGAACAAGAACAAAAGTCAATCGGCGGCAGAGGCAGCAACAGCAGCAGCAGCGGCAGCACCTTTGGTCAGCAGACGTTTTTACGGTAGAATGCGCGACGCGACCACGTAAATGTTTCGAACTCTGTAATTAACATTATATCATGCATTCACACACACACACACACAGGACGGTTCATTTGTGCGTGTGTGTTGGTTTGTAATGGAAAAAGTGCGTGAAAGGGTTACAATGCGAGGGCATACGAAAAAATTAAAATAAAAACTCCACTTACCGAAAGGAAGGGTTTCGAATTGAAATTGTTATTATTATTTCGAGTAAGCTACCAAAAAAACAAAAAAAAAAAGTAGATAGTTAAGTGGTTAAAGCTGGCGTTTTTTTATTTTTTTCTTTCCACTGCTTCCACTTCCACTTCCACATCCTCTCCAGTCACGCCAGCCACCTCCCTATGCGCAAGTCCAGGCGTACGCACTTTTTGGCAAACTTAACAGCGGTTTCAAATTGTGACCGCAGTTATTTGTGGCAGCTTCCTGGCTTTCAACTTTCCTGAACACAAGCAGCACAAAAAATTTCACAAATTTCCCCGTCCAACATTTAATTAACAGAAATAAATGCCCAGCTCCGATAACTAATATGTTTTAGTTAAAACTTGTAGATATACTTATTTACACAATACTATATATAAATATATATATATATATATATATATATATATATATATATATATATATATATATATATATATATATATATATATATATATATATATATATATATATATATATATATATGTTCATCCATAGATTATATATTCGACTTTACAGAGTAGCTGTTACAGAGTTCTTTGTTGCTGATGCTCAACCGTTTCATTCTTCTTCATTGCAGTTATTATTAGCCACTTAAAGCTGTCTTCCCTCCCTCGTCCCCTCCCACTCTCACTACCATTCCAATTTTAAAGCCTTGCTCGGGCAATTAAACATGGCAGAAAAGAGGAACTAGAAAAATAAGATGAAACGAAAAAAAAAAAGAAATTAGTTCAAATGTCTGTCCTTTTTACTTTCGATTACTGTGAAAACAAATCAGAAATTACCTTTTAGGAACAAATATATATTATATTAAAATAATATATGTCTTAAGTTGTATACAAAGCAGCTATAATACAGCCTCTTCGTTAGTCTACGATCTGCTAAAAGTGTGAAAGTTGGATGTGAAACATTGTTAAAGGCTAGTTACAGGTAATTATACCTAGGTATAGATAATGTTATTCTAGCCATTTTAGATATAATCTATTTCTGAGTCGAGAAGATAAGGCGTTTAGTGCGTAATAATACCCATTAAAATTTTGCGTTTCAGTTAAACTGATTAGGTTATTATCCGGACTTGGACTGGACAAAACCATTATTATTAAACAAGTAAGAACGTTGCAGTCGGGCGCTACCGACTGCGGAATACTCATTCACACCCGCACAGCTCACGCCTATTGCCACACCCCCAATTGGTTTGTACATATATAATTTTTTGGAAATCAATAGAGGAGATCAGCAGTAATATCGTCATAAAATTTTGATTTTCTCACTGAGAATCGTAAAAACGTACAGTTTTTCCCGATTTGCCACTCCCCAAGTGGGCGTAGACATATAATTTTTGGCCAGTTCTTAGAACTAGTAAAGGGTAACGTAAGTATAAAATTCGGATGCTTTTACTCAAAAAATGCGAAAATTACAGGGTATTTTTTAGGCGGGCATGCCCCAAAAGGAGCGTAAAATTATTTTTGGGTCGTCGATAAAGAAGCTCACCAGTAACCCAACCATCTAATATTGAAGCTTCTAGATCTTAAGCTGTAGGAGCTATAAGCCTATATATACAAAATTTCAAGTCTCTAGGATCAATAGTGCTCAAAATATTACAGAATTTGAAAAATCACTATATAGTCAGATCCGATTTGCCACGCCCCTAGTAGGCGTTTTAGTCGATCTTCATAGGATCGTAGCAGTAATCTACGTGGCAAATTTGGGCGTTCTAGCTTTAAAACTGTAGAATATACAGCTTTACCCGATTTGCCACGCCCCCAATTGGCGTAGATATATCCACCATAGCTTTTTAATCTTGGGTTGTCAACGCGAGTATACACTCCCAATTGCAACTCTCTAGCACTTCTAGAAGAAGTGTTTCTGAAATCGAATCATTTTCTGATTTGCCACGCCCCTAGTGGGCGTATCGGGAAAATCTTGACGCTTTATAATTCGAGGGTATACACGAGTATATATTCCAAATTTCAACCCTCTAGCTTGAAAACTGTGCAAACGGTTTGCGTTCATACGGACAGACGGACGGACAGCGTGACGGACATTGCACAAAACCAATCTACTCATTTCACTTTGTGAATGAGTATAAAAGTACATCTATAGTCTTAGGCTAGTTATAAGCATATGTATAGGAATAGGTGTAGGTGTAAGTTATATTACTCTAACCATCCCAGATCTAATTGATCTGTGATTTCATCAGAAAAACTTTCGAGAGCTGAAAATAAGGTCTTCGAAAACATGTACATCAACATTTATCAACACAATGCGAACAAGTAAGAAAGCTCTAGTCGGGGGTATTAGGAGATCCCCTGAACCCTGCGAAGAGCCGATATTCCAAGCATTCTATGCTTATTTAACATATACATATATAGAAGCAACACATGCACGCACACACACATAAACGCACGCACGCGTATGCGAGCGCTCGGGCTGCAAAAGAGCTATATTATGGGAACTTAATTGCTGAATAAGTTTCTTTGTAGATGGACTATTTTCAAACTTTCAGATCGTGATAATGTGATGCATTTGTGTGTATTTTCTAAAGCACAAGTCTTTAGTACTTCAAATACGTTTTTTGCAAATTTGTGGCGAAGAGGGCGTGGTATCCAAAATATAATAAAAATAAAAAATGTATAAAAAACATATAAAACTAAATGCAAAATTTGGAGACTCTAGCTATAAAGATGTAGGAGATAAATTTGTTTTTATTCGATAACATTAAAACGATAAAATTTATCGAATTTTTAAAACAAACTCGATTTGCGCGTGCTATACATGCTATGCTCTTATAGATTCCGAGATCGATGCGTTCAAACATACGGACAGACGGACAGACGGACGGACAGACGGACAGGACTAAATCGACTCAGTCCGTCCCCCTGATCAAGAATATATATACTTTATGGGGTCCGCCACGCCTCCTTCTGCCTGTTACATACATTTAAACAAAACCAGTATACCCTGTTTTCCCATTTTCAAAGGGTTCAGGGTATAAAAAGTGCGAGAAAATAAAATATTGCTGTTGGTAGCTAACAGTATATGTAGGGTATACATTCAACGTCCACTGACTCCCACGCATCGCAAGAAGACCCTCACCCCCATTTTTTTGTGTCTACCTCTGTCCAACCTCGTTTTCCTTTTTATTATCACTTCAATTTTTGTTGATTTGCTTCTTTTCGAGAAAATTAAATTCTAAATTGTAGTGTGCGCAAAACAGAGAAAGAAAGACGGAGAGATAAATTGAGAGTGAGAGGGAGAGTGTAAGAGCTCGCGTCCAGCTTGTGTACGAAGCGGCAAACCAACCACCACATTCCACGCACATCTTGCACCTCCTTGAGTCTGGGAACTGGACGTGCCACATTCGGTCGGGTCTCTCCTCAATTAAATTGTATTTGCGCAGGATCTTTGTGTTCTGTTGCTATTGCTGTTGCTGTTGCTGCTACTGTCTATGCCCATAGCTATCAGCGACCAAATACGAAGCGTGGCCATTGGTAGCCTCCGTCGCCCGCACCCCAAACCTGGGGCGGATCCAAAAGTGCTATACCGAAATCAAGATACCAAAAAAAAACCAAAAATGGCGCAGTCGGATGTGACCGACTGTACAATACTCGGTCGCAGTTAAATGTATTCAAAAAGTAATATTTTCGGACTACACAAATATCCGTAGGGGCCTTCCACCTGCAGAATTTGTAAGAAGGAAATCTGAAGAAAAGGTGTGAACTAACTTATTAATCTGGCTAAAAAGCTACGTTTTTTTCTGATCTGCCCAAACTGTGAAGGTGCTTCATATATATATATATATATATATATATGTATATATATATATATATATATACATATATATATATATATATAAAACTCCCAAGCTGTGGAAGATACAGATATTTGTTCGATTTGCCATGCCCCCCATAGGCTTCAATATACTTGCTATATCATTTTTACCTTCTGGAGTATATATCCAAATTTTCAAATTTCAAGATTATAGCACAAATAGAGTTTGAAATATAACAGAATTGGCCACGCCGCTAGTGGGCGTCTGCAAAATCAAATGTTTTTAGGTTTTATAAGCTGATGTCACCAACAAGGATGCAAACAGGCGGACAGACGAGCCAAGAGCAAGACGGTCATTGCACAAATACATTCCTTTCACTTCCTGAACGAGTATAAAAGGAATAAAAAAAAAAAAAGAAATAATAAGAAAGCAAAAAACTCTAGCAAAAAATGAGCAACAACTTTCTTCGATGGGGACTTGGTGGGGGTTGCAAAGCAGAAAACAAATAAAAGCAAAAGACAAAAAAAAAGAACAAGAACATGAACAAGAAAACGGAAGCCCGGTACTTTAATGGCCAGCTTTAGCCTTACACCAGTGCTGCGAATTTAGCTTTCTTTTTGTATACAGTTCTAGAATGTTCTTACCGACAGAAGCTGAACAAGTTAAGAGAGAGAGTTAAAGGGAGAAAGAGAGAGTACGTCCGTCACCTGTAATGACTCGTTTTAGCTGTTATTTTGGTCTTTTTTATTGTACAAATCTGGCCGCTTTAGCCAGTCAAAAGGCTAAGTCGACAGCACAGCAGTTCACACGAACAGCAATACCAAAGCAGAATAAAAGACAAAAACCAAAAAAAAAAAAACACATTTGAATAAAATGGCAACATTTTCACTTTTCTTTCACACTTCTTGCCATGTTTTGTCTATAAGAATTTTTAGTAATATTATTTCTTTCTTGCTCTTTTTGTTCTTTTTTCATTTTTTTTTTTTAATTGTTGGCACCACCCGAAAACAAAGCACAGAAATCTCCATTCTGGACCAACCACCTCTCTCTAATGTCTTTCTGCCTCCTCTTTCCTCTGCCATCCACAAAACATTTCTTAGTTTTTTTTTTCTTGTTTAGCTTTTTGGATTTCTTTTACTGCCGCCAAACTTGCCAAATGATTGATTATATTATTTTTCGCTTTTCCTTCAACCAAAGAGAGAGGGAGAAAGAGAAAGTGTCCGACTGGAAAATACCCTGTTTAGTTTTCATGTGAATTATTGATATAATTATTGCATTTTTAAATATTTAAAATTGATCATTAACAATAAAAGAGCGAAAACACCAAAGTGTTCGACAAGAAAATACCGTGTTTAGTTGTTTTTTAATCTACTTTAAAATTATACCCTGAACCCATTGAATATAGGAAAACAGGGTATAATGGTTTTGTTAAAATGTATGTAACAGGTAGAAGGAGGCGTGGCAGTCTGCATAAAGTATATATATTCTTGATGAGCTCGACGAACTGAGTCGGTATAGCCATGTCCGTCTGTCCGTTCGTCCGTCCGTCCGTCCGTCCGTATGTGTGATTTCCCATTTTCAATGGGTTCAGGGTATAAATATCAGAAAAATATCAGCAAAATATATAATTGAAATGAGCTACGTACATACATAAATAAAAGTATGTATGTATATGGGAGCACCCCATGATCATGTAGACTTAACGGCTACGAGGCGGACAGTTGAACAGCCGGACAGGAGACAGTAAAAGTTATGCAAATGAAGCTAAAAGGGATGGGCAGGGATAGGCATGTGTGACACCAGCTGTCGGCTAACCCGATCCGAATGACCGAAAGGTACGACGGCCAAATCAATGTCGAAACCCTTTTGTCGGGCATTACCTACTTCAGTTGAATGTCCTGTCCCAGCCGCCCCTTTAAGCTGGTGTAGAGATCGATCGGGTAGGGTCCATCCCATACACACGTTCTGCTCTCTACCTATGCAAATCACAGTCTCATCCGCAACATCTGTCAAGCAACATCATACATATATATGTATATATGACAGAGATACAATATGATAGTTGATAACTTGGAGCTGCATTGCGGCCCCTTTAGCTTTAGGGTTGACCACCATTCAAAGCAGGGGTTGCAGTGCCTGCTTAGTTAGGAACCCCTGAAAAAAAAAACAGACAGCACGCAGCCGTAGCTAGAAAATCTTTTCACACAGTAATAAATTATAGCTTGGCCTGGGCAAGGGCCAGGACCAGGGCCACACCAGCCTTGCATCTATCGTTATATGCGAATAACCATTTCATACAGTTAATAAGGCGTACATGTCTCTACGTCGCAGCGAGTATTCCAATACTTTTCTCAATGTGCGTAGCATACACATATTCGGTTGTTGGCCACATGCTACGCACAGAAGCACAAGCACAGGCACAAGTGGAAGTATACGTATAGCGGGTGTAAGCCTGTACATACATATATGATCGTCATTGACTCTTTGATACCCTTTCCAATTATAAATCATGCAAGTGTGAATAAGCTTGTGAACGCGTTCCTCACCTACACGTTAACTAAAGGATGAAGTGTGAGTGTGTGTGTATGTGTATTACATACATGTGTCAAGATGGGAACTTAAAATTTATATAGAGTAAGCGTGGGAGAGGTAAAGTTTGATCTTACTTAAAGCTTTGAGCTATCTTTGCATGGCAGACGCTCAGAAAACTTTGAGTGTAAGTATGTGTGCATGCGTGTAACTATATATATACATATTTACATATTAGAGAGGCTAAGAAAGAATATAGAATATTTGCTCGATCGCACTAAGCTTAAAGTTCTAAACTTTCGCAATAAGCAGTTTATTCATGTATTAATTCAGATTCAGAAGATATTTGACTTTATATTCTCATAGTATTATAGTGTATAATTTTCAAACAAAGAACAACTTTTCAATAGTGCCATGTCATATTAACCTATCTATCATGGAAAGTAAGAGGGAGAGAAAAAGATTTTTATACTCATTTGGGAAGTGAACGAATATTTATATATATATATATATATATATATATATATATATATATATATATATATATATATAATTATATATAAGTATTGATTTTGTGCAATTGTATTGCTGTCCGTCCGTCTGTCCGTATAAACGCAAATTACTTCGCCGCTATTGAAGCTATACACTTGAAATTTGGAATATATACTCGTAGATACCCTAGTCTTTAAAAGTGTACTAGTTTTCTGGATGCACCCTCTAGTGGGCCTCATCTATCAGTATTTGGAGCTGGCAACTTATGAATGACTATTATGCACTTGGCAGCGACCGACTGCAACATTCTTACTTGTTGTAGTTGAGTCGAGTTTCTTCCAGATGTCAGAGTTACAGAGTTGGAGCATGTATGTTAATGTATGATATTTATATGCATTTCTGATCGAATTATAATAGTAGCAATAGTGGAACATGTGTTAATATAAGAGTATATAATCTTCGGTGTGGCTTGTTGCTCGGTTAGCTCTTGTGTGTTTATTTAAAGTGAAACTTGTTTTCACTTGTTTTGTGGCCCTAAGATATAAATTACAATATACAGTTGTGGCTACGGGGGCGCAAATGCCGCGCACAGGTATTTGTATCACCTGTGCTGCACAATTTATGCTTCCTTAACAAGATCTCTGAGCCAATGGAGTAATGTAAGCCATCTGCTCGATCTGCGCGATCGATTCAGGAACCCTCCAAAAAAAAATGCAGTTGAATGTAAATTGCATTCCCCGTTCTGTAAGTGGACTACCCCAATGCCCCATGCCCCAATGTGAGGACCATACAATATTTATAGGTCTGACTCTGGGGCAGGTCAAAAGCGATCTGCAACTGCCACTTGACGACTCTAACTGCATACCTGTGGAAGATATTGCTACCGAATTGCCAAACCCTCCACGCCCTCAAACGGCGGACAAAAACTTAAAATATCCTTCAAGAGTCTAGCTTGAATAGTTCTACAAATAATAAGGTTTTCCCTAACGACAGACAGATAGACAGACAGACGGATATATATATAGACGGATATATAGATATATAAATACAAAATCTATATTTAATTGAGGATACAGTTCTTTAATAACAATTTCGTTTGGCTTTTCCTTAGGGTTCAATATATCAATAATTAGGTAAATAGTTTCTATCTATATCTATATATATAATATATATATTATATATATATGTATACATATATAATTGTACAGTTTCCGTTCAGCATGCTATCACTAAGCGGGTAATTTTATAGCACGGGCATTCGAAATGCATTAACAATAAATTGCGTCGTTAAGCATACATATATGCTATGTAAAACATATATATAATGCATATAATCATATACATATGTGTGTGTGTGTATGTGTATGTGTGTGTGTGCGTGTGTGTGTGTGTTGGATACATGCAACAAAAACGTATGCATAATGTATGTTTATTCACGAGCTGCATCTCCACCTTCTTTGTTCAAACATCAGTATGTTCTGAGAGTACAGTCATGGTCATATATATATATATATATATATCTATATATATATATATCTATATATATATATATATATATATATATATATATATATATATATATATATATATATTCCTTTATTTAATATTTGACTGTCTCGATATCTAATAATCTCTGAATCATGCTTAAAAATAACTCTTCAAATATATTTTGAGTCAAATTAAGTATGTACATATATAGAATAAAGAATAAGGAAATATATAATACTGGCGGCTCTGTCCAGCTTTGCACGGCTGTTCACCTGATGGTGGAAAAGATGAGCTATAAGATGATTCACTTTTGTCATTTTATTTTAAAATATATACATACGATTTACTGCTCTAATTTCTTTCGCGCCGAACGAAGTGATTTGAGACAAGTAAGAAAGCTCTAGTCGGCGGTAGCCCTGAACCCTGCGAAGAGCCGATATTTCAAAAATTCTATGCTTATTTTACATGTACATATATACAAGCAACACATGTACACACACACACACACACACACATACGCACGCACGCAAAAACGAGCGCTCTGCTGACTGCGCAGTTTACGCAGCGACTGAGCTCGGACTGCAGTAAGAGCTATATTAAGGGAAGTTAATTGTTGAATAAGTTCTTTTGTAGATGGCCTTTTTTTTAACAAACTTTCAGAACGTGATTATGTCATTCATATGTGTGTATTTGCCGAAGCACAAGTCTCTAGTAGTTGATATACGTTTTTTGCAAATTTGAGGCGAAAGGGGCGTGGCATCTAAAACATAACAAAAATCAAAATTGTATAAGATCCACATTATACTAAATACAAAATAAGGAGTCTCTAGCTTTAAAGATGTGCGAGACATAATTTTATAACTGGTTTCCGATTTCGTTTTTAATCGTTAACATTAAAACGATCAACGTTATCAATTTTTTGAAACAAACTTGATATGCGCGTGCTATACAGGAACCTACATAAACAAGTAAGAACGTTGCAGTCGGGCGCTACCGACTGCGGAATACTCATTCACACCCGCACAGATCACGCCCATTGCCACGCCCTCAATTGGTTTGGATCAGCAGTGATATTGTTATAAAATTTTGATTTTCTCACTGAGAATCGGAAAATCATACAGTTTTTCCCGATTTGCCACGCCCCCAGTGGGCGTAGATATATAATTTTGGCCAGTTCTTAGAAGCAGTAAAGGGTAACGTAACTGTGAAATTTGGATGCTTACGCTAAAAAAATGCGAAAATTACAGGGTATTTTTTTAGCCGGTCATGCCCCAAAAGGGGAGTAAAAATTATTTTTAGTCATCGATAGAGGAGCTCACCAGTAACTCAACCATCCAATTTTGAAGCTTCTAGCTCTAAAACTGTGGGAGCTATAAGCTTTTGCGGTTTGCCACGCCCCCTATGGGCGTAGATATATCCGCCATATGTTTTTCATCTTGGCTTGTCCCGAGTATATATACCAAGTTTCAAGTCTCTAGCATCAATAGTGCTCAAAATATTACAGAATTTGAAAAATCACCATATAGTCAGATCCGATTTGCCACGCCCCTAGTAAGCGTGGACGTATAGATTTTTGGTCGATCTTCATAGGATCGTAGCAGTAACCTACGTGCCAAATTTGGGCATTTTAGCTTTAAAACTGTAGAAGATACAGTTTTACCCGATTTGCCACGCCCCCAATGGGCGTAGATATACCCGCCATAGCTTTTTCATCTTGAGTTGTCAACACGAGTCTACATTCTAAATTGCAACTCTCTAGCACTTCTAGAAGTAGTGTTTCTGAGATATCGGAAAATGCATTTTCCGATTTGCCACGCCCCTAGTGGGCGTATCGGGAAAATCTTGAAACTTTATAATTCGAGGGTATACACGAGTATATATTCCAAATTTCAACCCTCTAGCTTGAAAACTGTGCAAATGGTTTGCGTTCATACGGACAGACGGACAGACGGACGGACGGACAGACAGACGGACAGCGTGACGGACATTGCACAACGAACTTTGCTTATGTTTTGGTCGAGCACTTACAGCAGATATTATTCATATCTCAGATATCGACTGTTGAGCATAATCAATTTGTGGATCGTATCTAAAAACCAATATGTGACTATGAGCTAAAACTTGATTGCGAACTCTAGTCGTTGACTTTTGTTGTCTTTCGTTCTGATCTCGACGGCGATGGAACGGTCAGAGCCTGATTCCCTAACGCTAGTTTGTATATTTATAAAATGTCTCTCCTCAAGTCTGATTTTCAAGACAATTTTCAGTTTCTGATGAAGGATCTCCATAAAGACGTATTTTTGATGCCCTCGTTTGAAAACTATATCTTGAAAGTTGAGATTTTGATCTTTTTGGCACTTTACAAAATTTAAAGGAAACTTTTATTTTGTTTTAAATGAAAATATTGAATGGGTTTAAATGCCAACTACGAAGTACGAACTCAAACTATAAGATTTTAGTTTTTTTTCATATTTCTGGTTACGTTATCGATGTTTTTATACGTATCACGAAAATATTCTATCCCCTGTGCCCATCAGAGATAATGTAAGGTGTTAATGGTAAAATTATTTATCATATCGACGCTGTGGTTTTGGAGCCTATTAATAAAAAAAAAAAAAAACATTTAAATCATTTTGAAAATATTCTATCCCCTGTGCCCATCAGAGATAATGCAAGATGTTAATGGTAAAATTATTTATCATATCGGCCCTGTGGTTTTGGAGCCTATTAATACAAAAAAAAAAAAAAAACATTTAGATCTTTCCTCTTTATATAATAGTATAGATAAAAATAAAGTATTTAATTATCTTTAGGGAGTCAAGATAAATTCTATGTGAAATATACATTAAGTTATAGGGACTTATATTCATATATACATACATAATATTTTATTTCAAATCCCCAGATTTTTTTAGTGTATATTTTACCTAGAATTTATCGAGACTCGATAAAAATATTTAAATATTTTCCGACACACTTAAGCTCTGGCATGTACTTATTGTTTTGCCCATCGGTGTACGTATTTATGTGCAAGTAAGTATATACATTCATATATATGTGCGTGACCTCTCCTCAGCCTACGCGCCAAGTACGATTCCCCATGCCTATAATATGCGTATATACTTACTTCTCCATACATAAATACACACATACATACATACATTCATACATATATATATATATATATATATATATATATATATATTTTATTCGTATCAACATAGTCAAATGTAAGTATATGTGTGTGAGAGTTTGCGTATGCATTGCGCATTAATTTGGATACGTGGGCAGCCACATGCACATATCCGCCTGTGCGTGTGTGTGTGTGTGGGTGGGTGCGTATAGACTGGACATTAATTCGTATACGTATTTAGCCATTTGCAATTCTATTGTAAATTATGTGCATGTTTATGTACGTGTGTGCGTGTAAGCGTATATGTATTTTAATAAATTCTATATACAAGAATCTCTCCTCGATAATTATGCCCACCTGGCAGGCGCTATTTGCGGAATGCAGAGGGTCCATTTGATGGACGTACGTATGAATGTATGTATTATTTATATGCTCAGATGCATTCATCAAATGAACCCTATTCTCTTCTTTGCCCTTTTCTTCTCTTGCCCTGATGATGTGCCCTTTTTATGATTTTCTCTTCAATTCTTTCGACTATTCCCGATTCAAATTTAGTTTGTCATTTCGGATATCGTATATTGGGCAAAGTTAATAGAGATATCTAAATGAAGATTGCAAGCAATTTAAGTAAATCCCAACTGAGTTTCCACATTTGACTGCTCACTTCGATTGTGAACAGTCAGTTAGACGACGCAAGCGAATAACGATTGCGAAGAGTCTAGAACGAAATTATTATTTTTGCTCTGTTTACTATTAGCTTCGAATGGTCCCATAATTTCGTATTGGGAGCAGTCAGAAAGTCAGAAAACAAAACTGAATTTTGAATGGGAACAGTCTGAAATTTACATACAAACGGCTTACATTAATACGTTCAATGTATATTCCATATATATTTAATATTTGATATTGAAAGCCCGACCCGGCTTCCCACGGTTTTTAACAAAACATCTAAAATTATTAGCTTTAGTAAACACACACAATATATATATATACTTCTTTTTGCGTCGCGGGTTGATAAAAATATATATTGAAGAAAGTTCGGATATTATTATTATACCCTGAACCCATTGAAAATGGGAAATCAGGGTATAATGGTTTTGTTAAAATGTATGTAACATGCAGAAGGAGGCGTGGCAGACCCCATAAAGTATATATATTCTTGATCAGGACGACGAGCTGAGTAGATTTAGCCCTGTCCGTCCGTCCGTCCGTCCGTCCGTCCGTCTGTCCGTCTGTCCGTCTGTCCGTATGTTTGAACGCGTCGATCTCAGAATCTATAAGAGCTAGAGACTTTATGTAGGTCCGTGTATAGCACGCGCAGATCAACTTTGTTTCAAAACTTCGATAACTTTGATCGTTTTAATGTTATCGATTAAAAACGAAATTGGAAACCAATTATAAAATGATGTCTCGCACATTTTTAAAGCTAGAGACTCCTTATTTTGTATTTAGTATGATGTGGAGTTTATACAATTTCGGTTTTTGTTATATTGTTCCCCTTCGCCCCAAATTTACAATAGGCGTATTTCAAGTGCTAGAGACTTGTGCTTCGGCAAATACACACATATGAATGACATAACTACGCTCTGAAAGTTTGATTAAGAAAGTCCACCTATAAAGGAACTTATTCAACAATTAACTTCCCATAATACTGCTCTAAACTGCGCAGTCAGCAGAGCGCGTGCTTATGCGTGCGTGCGTATTTTTTTTTCACGAAGTGAAATGAGTATAATGGTTTGGTGCAATGTCCGTCATGCTGTCCGTCCGTCTGTCCGTATGAACGCAACGAATATATACTCGTGTATACCCTCGAATCATGAAGTGTCAAGATATTCTCGATACGCCCAATAGGGGCGAGGCGAATCGGAAAATGCATTTTTCGATATCTCAGAAACACTACTTCTAAAAGTGCAAGTTCAAAAAGCTATGGCGGATATATCTACGCCTATTGGGAGCGTCACAAATCGGGTAAGACTGTATCATCTACAGTTTTAAGGATAGAACGCCTATATTTGGCACGTGAGTTACTGTTATGATCCTATAAAGAGCGACGAGATAAAATTATATGTCTACGCTCACCAGGGACGTAGCAAATCGGATCTGACTATATGGTGATTTTTCAAATTCTGTAAGATTTTGAGCACTATTGATGCTAGAGACTAGAAATTTGGTATATATATTCGAGATGACAACCCAAGATCAAAAAGATATGGCGGATATATCTACGCCCACAAGGAAAACCGCAAAAGTTTATAGCTACTACAGTTTTAAAGCAAGAAGCTTCAAAATTGGATGGTTGGGTTACTGGTTAGCTCTTCTATCGATGACCCAAAAATAATTTTAGGCTCCTTGTGGGGCGTGCCATACTAAAAAATACCCGGTTAATTTGCCAAAAATTATATATATATAAACCAATTGGGGGCGTGGCAAATCGGAAAAATCTATATCTTATGATGGGCGTGAGCTGTGCGCACGCGAATGAGTATTCCGCAGTCGGTAGCGCCCGACTCCAACGTTATTACTTGTTTTTGTTGAAATAAAATAATTTTTCAAATCAGTCCAGTAGTTTTGGAGCCTACTGAATACAAACAAACAGTAAAATTTTTCCTCTTTATGTAATAGTAAAGACAGATATATATATATATATATATATATATATATATATATATATATTGTATTAAATATATATTTAAAAAAAGAATACATATTTATTATATAAATGTCCATGATTATATTGGACCTGGAAATCGAAATTAAGTGCTGTCCGGAATGGGCGCGTGTTCGAATAAGAGGAATAGGGGAAGGGATTTATTTGAATGCAATTTGTTGGGCATAATTAATTTGCGATTCAAGGAGAACGTTTTGGTTGATTTTGGCTGCATTTCCTGCCTACCAACAACTACACAAATGCACAATGCGCGCCGCCATCTTGTGTTTTGTAAGGGTGCGCAGAGCAGGGGCTTGGGATGGGGATGGGAGTCCATATTGCTATCACCGACCCCTTGCGGGCAGACATGGGTCGAGTTGGGCAGAGCTCGATAAATACTTTTAAGGGTGGGTGGGTTTATTTTTTGTTTCCTATGCTCATTTTGATACTGATGCGGTCCTATTTCAGTATGTATACCTATATATAGAAATTATATATGTATGTATCGCAGATAAATATATTAAAATATATCCATAGTGCGCATATTCATACATGAATACGTGGATCTTTAGATATATGTATATGAATAAACATATAGAAATGTGTGAGAAGGGTTCTAATGAAGCTCATGTTCATGATCGTGTAAGCAGCTAAATTTCAGATTTTGATTATATCGCTAAGTACATAGACGGAATACAAATATGACTATATCGACATATGTCGAATATGTATGTTCTTGACCACGACTCTTACTCTCTCCACACACAAGAGTGCTCTAATTTATAGCTCCTACAGTTTTAAAGCGAAAAGCTTCAAAATTGGATGGTTGGGTTACTGGTGAGCTCCTATCGATGACCCAAAAATAATTTTAGGCCTCTTGTGGGGCGTGCCCTACTAAAAGATACCCTGTAATTTTCGCATTTTTTGTGTGTAAGCATCCATTTCCAACTTACGTTATCCTTGATCTCTTCTAAGAACTGGTCAAAAATGATATGTCTACGCCCACTGGGGGCGTGGCAAATCGGGAAGAGCTATCTTTAATCGTTTCTCATTGAGAGACTCTAAATTTTATGACGATGTTACCGTTGACCCCCTCTATTGATTTGCCAAAAATTATATATATATAAACCAATTGGAGGCGGGGCAAATCGGAAAAATCTATATCTTGTGATGGGCGTGAGCTGTGCGGACGCGAATGAGTATTACACGTTCTTACCTGTTTTTTTTTTATAACTCCTCCGATTTACTTATTATCAATAAAAATTGAAAACTTGAATTTGCTTTTAAGTGTTACTTTAATACTGCAAAAGCTGCTCACTCCTACTTGTTATTAATTAAAATGGTGAAATCAAATGGAGGCTTACCAACACACCAACACTCACACACACACAGGCATACTTTAAATTATTATCTTTTGAAAAGGAGCTAACTATTCTTCTGCTCTGTGCTCACACACGCACACTTAGAACTATGCTTTCTCTTTTCCCCTTACTTAGAAAGTTAACTGTTCTGTTGCTCGGTTCGTTTTCCCCCCTTAACTTGAACCGTTTGTTGCTGCTGCTGCTTAAACGGGTCAGCTGCTACGCTCGGCTCTTTGCCAAATGTAGAATTTGAAAATCCGAATGAAAATGGGAAGAGGAGTAAAAGTTCGAACTGGGTAGCTGAGGGCTGACTCCGGCTCCAGACTCCGACATCTACACCGACACCGACACCGACACCGGCTATGGCGTCTTTCAGTTAGTTACCGGCAAAAGCAAGAGTCGCCTTCACTCGACTCGACTCGACAACCTTGACATAGGTTTGACCTTCGTCCTTCTAGCACGTCATTGTAAACCTCAATTTGCTGCCTTTAGTTTTATTGCAATTCGAGTTTTATTTTTTCTTTTCGCTTTGAATGCAATTTCATTCTCCCACACAACACAATACAAAACTCTTAACTTCTCATATGGGCAACCTATCAATTTGTTATTTACATATTCATATTATTATATATATGTATGTATATTGATTCATTAAATATTTCTATTTTGTATATTTAATTGACTATGCTAAAATAAGTAACAGCATAAATAACGAATGTACATGATAACCAAAATAATAATAATAATACTAATAATTTTGTTTGTAGTTAAGGTAGGTGAAAATGACTTATGCACCGTCAGTCAAGTAATGCGTCTGACCGGTGTGTCGGACTGCATTACTGTTTGCCGACTAGGGACCTCATCTTTCTTGGGCTGCCTCCCACCTTAGTGGTGCCCTTCCATGTGTTATAGCTGAGCACAGTCATACGTGCTCCTGAATTCAGGTCGCTCAGTGCTGCTGCTTCCAGCAGTCACTTTTGGCGAAGGCACCTTTTCTTCTTTCCAAGCATCCTTGTCCATTATGTTATCGATTAGTTCGACTACGCTGACAGTTTCAGTCAGCGCGCTACACTCTTCTATTTACCTTCCGCAACAGGAATAAACTGTATTTCGCAGTATATGGGAATCCAGCTGATACGTCACTTTACCCTATTCTATGTAGGACGTGCTTTCTATTTAACCACTACTCCAGATAAGGCATTATTTCTGCTGTCTATCTGACCTACTTCTCGTTTTACCACAGAAAATTCTCCATTTCACCTGCTATCCTGTATCACCATGTACTCTTGCTTAGTTCATTAATAAATAGATTAATTCCAATAAAGAAGGTCTGTCTGAAGGAGGATTCCAGCTCTAAATCGGTTGAGTATGTCGAGCTCAGTAGTCAATCTTTGGACAGAGTCAATGTGTTGGGGCCAGCTATAAAACTTTGCGATTCGAACTCTAAAAGCGTGCTCTAGCTGGGGAGTGCTATTTTTATTGACATTTTAAGTCTGTAGCATATGCCTAGAGGATAGAACACTTGGCTAGATCTCGACTCAATTTGCCGTCCTGATCACGGCAAACTTAAGAGGGACTGAAACTGTTCCATCTGCTCGAATTTATATGTTATATATATATATATTATATATATATATATATATATATATATATATATATATATATATATATATATATATATATATATATATATATATATATATATATAGAGCTCTTCATCTGAAACATTTTACAAGTTCCTTTCTGAAGAAAAAATAAATATATATATATATAGATAATAATCAGATCTTACATTAACTCATTTACACTTGATTTGCTTTAAATTAAGTTGACATGTAGTGAAAGTCTCAGTTCTTAAGCTGATCTACTATAGGTAAGGCCCATTCATAGCGCTCTTTGCTATGTCGGGCTTGCCTCCATCAAATCAATAAAGAGTCGGATTGTCTAGCCGGCTGGCTAGCCGAAAATCGATGTCTAAATTGGACGATAAGCATATACTGCATGCATGTACATGCAACTGTGTATGTATGTAGACAATAATGTATGTATAGTGCACCCTTATATATGTGTGCATGTATGCATATTCGTTGCATTTCGTACATGCACATGCAACATCAGACATAAGTATGTGAACGCATCAGTATGTAAATAAATAAGTATGCCTGTGTGAGTGTGGGGGTGTGTGTGTGGTGTGTGAGTGAGAAATGCAACTGCACATAAATGCATTGACGTGGCAAGAAGCGGAAATGCATCGTGCACACACACACACACACACACACACACACACACACACACACACACACACACACACACACACACACACACACACACACACACACACACACACACACACACACACACACACACACACACACACACACACACACACACACATACATACACACCTCATAAACATCCCAGACAGCCGTAGTGCGAATGACCGAAGGATAGAGAGAGAGAGAGAGAGATTGTAAGAAAGAGATCGAGCATGCAAGAGTGAGAAGACAGCAAAGCCATGAGAAGTAAACATTAAATCGTGCACAAATTCGACAGCAGAGGGCGAGAGAGAGAGAGAGGGAGAGTGAGAGACAGTTGGAGAGAGGAAGGGAGGGAGTGAGGGACAAGAGAGTGTGAGAGCTGGGGTTGGGTTAGGGTTGGGTATCGTTTCTGACCAAATAAGGGTTGTTACTATGTGTGTGTAGAAAGTGCAGCAGAATCTTACTGCACTCGAATGCAACTGCATTCGGGGCTGCATTCGGCGTCGTCGTTGGCGTCGTCGTTGGCGTTGGCGTTGGCGTTGGCGTTGGCGTTGGCGTTGGCGTTGGCGTTGGCGTTGGCGTTGGCGTTAGTCAAAAACTGCACTTGACACTGCAATATGGAAAGGTGTGTGCGTGTCGGGGTAACGCGTGGGCGCGGAATGGGTCAGACGAATTTTGTGGCTCGTTTCCATAACAGCGCAGACATGTATGTGGCTGGACACATTCGCCTGCCCAAATATACGACATCAACTGCAACTGCAACGGTAACGGCAACTGCAACTGCAGCTGTAGCTGTAGGTGGCGAACGCAAGTTGAAGTCGACGTCGACTGCATCGCGACGTCTGGCGTCTGTGTCTGCATCAGCGTCTGCGTCGCCGTCGGCGTCGGCGATTGCCTACCGTTGGCTGTTATTATTGTTGAGCATCAACCTTTGATGGCTAGCTGCGAAATTCTTGAGCAGTATGTCGTGGCCTGCAAAACTTAGTTAGACTATCACATTAACTATACACCTGTTCTTCATTTCTCAAAAAAACAGTCTTGAATTGATATTGCACTTAACCTTGACCTGATATCAATTTAAGTTGAGATGACGATGATGTTGCTGGTGAAAAGTTTCATTATTATGTGTGTATAATCAGTCAGTTTACCAATAATAATGAACATGTGGTACAGGTGGATATCATTGGTAAACATCGATTCACCATTGAAATTCTCAATTAACACCAACGAGTGCTGAGGACAATCTCATTTCTCAACAATGCTCGGGGTGTACACATAAATATATATTACATATATATTTATACGTATATATATATATATATATATATATATATATGTACATTAAGTTTTAGTCAACAAATCTGACCAATAAGACCTTCAACACGTTCCTCAGCAAAATGTATGTTATGACTCCGCCGGAGTCGATTGGATCCGCATTGACAACGTTTCAGCATTGCCACTTGAAGGCACATATTGCAGATTGCATTGTTTGCTGGTGAAAAGTTATGAATTGACACCAACGATTCACCAACGAATGCTGGAGCTTATCATTTCTCACCAATGTATGGGATACGGATGCAGCCGGATCCACAGCCACATTTACGTCCAAATCCAAACGCTGCTGCTGCTGCTCCTGCTGCTGCTGACGTCGCGAGGCGTCGTCGCTGCTTTTACATTTCGGGGCGCTGTCACTGCCATTGACGCCAACGTTGGCGTCGCTGCTGTTGCCAGCGTCCTTGTTGTTGCTGTTGTTGCTGTTGTTTATCGCACACACCATTTTTATCTTATAATAAGCCCAACGAACGCTGCAAAGCTCTCGAGCTGGACGTCGCACACATCGAAACATCCACAACCAAATCAATATACATATACATATAAAATATATATATATATATATATATATATATATATATATATATATATATATATATATATATATATATATATATATATATATGAGACATAAATATATATATATTGTGCAGTAACAGCATCCAATTTTTATCCTTCTATTATTTCGTTGTCGTCGCATTCACCAAACGCAATAGTCTATGGAGTAGAACAGCCGACTGCGGATCGTCAATTGACCTCGCGGAAAATTTTTATTTCTCAAACGTGAATATCAACAGTGATTGTGCAACATCAACAGCAACAACAGCAATAACAACATTTATCATTAATTGTTTTATTTTTTTTATAAATTGTATTCAAAATGAACTATCTGCAACTAGAATAGATATATCATGACAGTTTATCTGAGGAATTCGTTTCGGCCAAGAAATTCCTAAATACCCTACTATACCTGAAATTACCATACGGCTATACAATTCACCAGAGACTAGGGGTAGGACAGGGCGGTACAGCAGATAAAAATACGATAGATAGATGTGTTTTCAGCTAAACAAAATTCTTCGACTCTCTTGATTCTTTACTTTTACTCGAGGATATATTTAAGACCAGTTGTGATAGAGCTATTCAAGTTTATACCAAAGTCCTACTCGCCTGTGCCATTATCCTGAACTGAACTCAACACTGAAACTCTAAAACTCTCTTCCTCTCTCTATCTTTCTGTTCTCTCTATTTCTAATTCCAGATCATCATAATTTAAAAAACAAAACAATAGACCAAACAACGTTTTCAAAAACAAAAACCAACAACATTTGCTGATCTGAAAAGCAGATAAAACAATAGAACGCTAAATGCTAACTTAACCATAATTCAGTTTTGAAAAGCAATAGAACGGATACAGTTTAAGCTTCAGTTAATAGTTTTCACAACAATACTCATCAACCAAACATCAACAACAGCAACAACAATTCAACGCAGCAATTTAATAAGAAAAAACCCCAAATTCAACGATTTGAGCCCGAGACCCGAAAAAGCGACACCAAAAATGTTTTAAAGATTAATTAGTAAATAAAATTATTAGAATATTGCAAAATTGAAATCAAAAGTACAAAGCTATTCTCACTAAAGAAAGCGAAACGAAACGAACTGTTCACAATTCACAATTTACAATTTTGATAACGAAACAAAAACCAACAAAATATAAGTAAAAACTTTTAAAAACATATTTGGAAAATAAGCAAAAGAAATTTGTGTTCAGTTTTATTTAACCAAATATAAGTCGAAACTTCGATCATAAGGTCGCAAAAAACAGTTTAGTAAAAAAAACAAAACAAAGAAACAAAATTCTAAGAAAAAAATTAAATAAATAAATAAAGAAAAAAAATTACAAGCAAAAATGGCATAAAAAATAAAAAATAAATAAAAAAAGGAATTGCAAATTAAAATAAAATTAAAATGTATTTATAAATAAGAAAATATCTAAATAAAACAAGTAAAAAATATTTTTTAAAATAAATAAATCTCAAAGCTTCATTAGAGACAATAAAAGTATAAAACCAATTTTAAGTCAATATAAAAGAAACTAATAAACTAACAATTCAATTTTTAGCTATAACAAACATATATAAAAATAAGTAATAAGAAATAAATAATAAATTGTAAATTCATCAAATATATATATATAATTATTATATATTATTTAAAACTTTGTTTAAAACATTTTTTTAAGGGGAAGAAAGAAAAGTTATAAGAAATAGCAGCAGCAAATTATTATTCCAATCAACAGCAGAATCAGAAAGTTGAAGACAAAAATAAATCAGGTTACAACAAACAACTAGCATAAGCATCAATAACTAACTAATTAATTAATAGCTAAAAATAGCTAATCTTAGACTTTTACTACGACTATCGAGCGCAGTCCAACGATTAGCATCAAAATAATTCCATTCTATGCAAATCGAAAACACACTGACACCGGCACAAACAGTTTTCAATACCATTTACCATATAGCTAGCATATATAGCTATAGCATTTACACACACCAAGCCACCCACACACAAACAAACATACATACGCACATAAACATATATATGTATGCTGAAATATCGCTCCCTAAAACAAATACTATATTATACTACAGTTAAAAACAAATTTAATAAAGAAATAAAAGTTAAAACAAAATATTAAAATTGAAAATAAGAAATTATAAAATAAAGACAACAGTTATAATTGTAATATTATAAAAGAAAATAATTAAAAATTATAATACTATCTAAAAATCTAAAAATAAAAAATATAAAATTTCTTAAAGTACTCTATAAAAAATAATGATATAGTTAAACACATAAGAACTAAGTGCATAGTTAAAAAAGAAAATTTGAGTTAATTTTCAATATAATAAAAAAAAACTAAAGACTATAGTAAATGTGTAAAAGCTTTAGATATATTTATATATCTTGGACAGAATTCATGAGTTAAGGAACCGATGCGAGAGACAAGGAGACATGAAACAGAACAAAGTCAAATATTTAGGGTGATAGTTTTGGCGTAAGCAAAAACAAAAATATAACAAAAAACAAAACAACAAGAACAACAACAAATTGTGATCATAAATTTAAAAACGAAAACAATCTAAAATAAACGAAAAAAGAAATTTAATAAGCTACAAATTTAAGACGATCTTCATTTAATACAAAAAAGACAAAATATAAAAAAATGAGATGAAATTACAATATCGCAAAATGCAACGTGTGCCTTATATTCCGGCCTTAAGTTCAAATTAGTTTCAATAAACCATAATAATAATAGTATTTAAAACGACATATATTATAATATAAATCCCAATATATATACATGTACATATATTGTAATTCAACCTAACCTCAGTAATACATTCCCATCTATGAAGAAACTGTCCAGCTAGATACATTTTTGGAATGGTTACAATTCCAAGGTGAGTTCCATTCAAATATTATTATACTAAATTATTATATATTCGCCTATATATTTTAGTATTACTATTATATTGTAAGAAGGATTATAGATTATACATTTTCATATTATTTATTCTCAAGAAAACAAACATATATTATAAAAGATAAAAGAAGGAACAATTTAAGGAGACGATATTTTTACCCAATATCGCTAAATAACTTTCGCCACTCTTATGGACATTGTGAACCAGAATAAAATTCAGTAGTAGAACTTTGTTAAGGAACTTATTTGCTTACATAGTGTGGGACTTTTTAACATACTATGTTATCAGGGAGATCACAGAGCAGTGTAGTGTACATAACATGTTAATGCATACATAGAATATATGTAATATGCAATCGAGGTCTGACTTATTTAGTTGAATGTGAGTGTGTTGCAGGCGTATTTAGCAGCTGCATTTACTGTTACCTCCTTAGCGTTCCTCTCTGTTACTTCTACTGACACCGCCGCTACTGCTGCTGCTGCTGCAGTAGCAAGGCCACAAGAGCTAGAGCCAGTGCCAGTGCCAGTAGCCGGCTCGCAAGAGTAAAGTTTAAGAGAGGACGCACGTGAGACAAGAAAGTTGACGTTGGCGTCGACGCTGACGCTGGCGTTCGTCACGAAGATGTTGCGCCATGTGCCGAAGATGGCACGGAACCTGGGCTACGAAGACGTTTGACTTACTTTGCTCTGCCGCTACGAACGTACCAATATATAAGCGGCTCGCGTTTTGCTTTTCCTTTTGCTTTTTACCGTTAAGGTTGCTGCTGTTCCCAAGTTCTATTTCTAAGCACGCAAAGATGTATGTGTGTGTCCTGCTTGCGAACCCTCAGCGACATTCATATTTATACTTGTTCGAGGCAGCGACAAAATTAGTTTTTCAATGACTCGCGCGTCGCCAGGTTATCTTTATCTGCTGTCTCCTGTTGGAAGCTACGATATAACATATAAGCCTGCCCGCTAGCTAAACTCGTAACGCGTCAATTCCTCAAAAACTGTGTAACTGTTAACTGTTTCGATTTGGGATCAGAAATTGGATTCAGTGTATAAAACATGTTTCATTTTGCTGACTGTCGGCCGCACAGATCAAGATCGTATTTTTACGATCTTCAGTTTAATTTGAATTAAATCGAATATCGTAAATCAAAAGAGTAAGTCTACAGTGTTCATTATTGTTTATCAATCGAAAAGTATTGTGTGTGCGTGCGTGTGTGTGCTCTATAACTTATTGAAACAAGTTTAAAAATTAACATATTACTTTCAGATTATTCCTTCTATGAATATGATAATTACATTGTTATAAAAAAAAAAATTTTAGCAAAACCTTTATACCCTGATTTCCCATTTTTAATGGGCTCAATGGGTTTCCATTTTTCAAAGCTCTATTTTAAGAAATAGTTATATTTTTAATTTTTATGTATTAATTTATTCATTTTGTGTATTAACATTTTTTTCTCAATAAACATTTTAAATTAAATTATCCCTTAATTATATATAATATAAATACCTTTTATTTGTATAAACATTATTTTTTACATTGCTTTATTGACATTTCTTATACAGCTTATAAAAAACTTTAGTTATAATTTGTTGAACTATTAAAACAATATTATTTCATCTATAATCATATATTTTCTATTATTTTAAAAACCATTTTATTTTTATTGTTTTCAATTCACATCTTTTTCAATAATTTTTACAAAGTAATAAAAGTTACCATTAATAATATTTATTAATTTCCATTTATTAAAATATATATAAATATATTAAAAAAATACCGAAGTTACAAACAAATGAAAAATAGAGTGAAAATACGTAAGCTAACAAACAATACGAAAGGGAAAATCACCTTATGAGGTATTTATGGGTTAGGGATATTTATGTAGACCTTAGCTGAAAGATATGAGATCTGAGTTTTAAATATATTACTCCTTTATGGAAGGTATGTAAGAATTATCTCTGAACAGTAATATTGAGGGTTAGTCGAATTAAAGGCTGGAATCATAGGCATACGAATTAAAGAAATGCTGTATTATATTACTATAAAGATAACGATAATTGTAATAATAATTAGAATTGTTCTGATGACAATCATGATAATACTAATACCATTACCAGTAAGACCAAAATATTCGGTAAAGCTCCAAAACTATTTTTTAAAGAATTCAAAGTCTATAAAAGTATTTGCGATGCCCCTGATATATATATATATATATATATATATATATATATATATATATATATATATATATATATATATATATATATATATATATATATATATATATATATATATATATGTATATATATCTATATATAGACAGACAGACAGGCAGTGGTTGTAGAGGACCAATAAACTCTTTTCGACTTAAAACTAATTATAAGAATTATAATTTAGAATATGAAGAATTTGGGAGTTTTTGATGGGAAGGAATATTAAGTCGCATGGAAATGAAGATTGTCGTAATTTCTACTTTTAATACACATATTATTTCAGTATACTATATATCATAAAGATATATTAGTATGATGCATTTATAATGATGATATACCATTTTAAAAATCAATATAAAATACTTATTTATTTTTTGTATATAACATAACACAAATGATTAAATATGAAAGTTTTGCATCAAGCAAAAATCAAGGTAGATGTAAAAGGTTCTCATCTGAATTTTTAATTTCTTTGCTTAACTGATTTTTTATAGGTCCTTGGAGCAGAATCAACCCAGCCCTGGATCCGGAGGAACTGCTATTTCGATCGCAATCGAAGATCGACGAGTGGCTACTGCTGCAGTTTACCAGCGGTCAGCGGCAGCAGCAGCAGCAACGCTTAGTCAGTATCCGGTTGGAGGGAACAGAAACGGAAGCGGAAACGGAAACGGAAACGGAAGCGGAAGCTGAAGAGCTTCAGCTAAGGGCGTCCAGGAAAATTCCATTACATATGTTTAAAATGGATGCCGCTGATTTTTGGCAGCAAGCCCGCGCGCCCTTCTCCCTGCACCATCAGCAGCAACAGCAACAGCAGCAGCAGCATCAACAGCAGCACCAGCACCATCATCAACACACGCATCCGCATCCACAGCCGCAACCTCATCCGCATCCGCATCCGCAGTCCTTAGCCGTACAGCAGTCGTCTAGCAATAACAACAACCACCTGCCATTGCATAGCAAATTGGAGCAGCAGCAGCAGTCGCAGCAGCAACATCCGCAGTCTCAGCAATCACCGTCACACCAGCAGCAGCATGTCGATCAGTGCTATGGCCACGAGGCATTTGTTGTGCAGCAATCACTGGCAGCTACGCCAGCAACGACGTCAGCGCACCTGAGCAATCATCATTTGCTATTCAATGCAGCTGCTGCAGCAGCCGCTGCTGCGCATCTGAAGACAACGGCATTCAATAATAGCTCAGCCATTGGTTCCGGCTCAGGCTCCCGCTCCGTTTCCACAACCGACCAGTTGGACAATCCGAGCAATTGCAACAGTGGCAGCAATCTCCTGCTAGTGAAGACCAAGCTGGAGCAGCAATCGCAGTCGCAGCCCCAGCCCCAGCCACAGCAGCAACAGCAGCAAAAGCATTCTGACGATCCGCATCCACAACAATCGGAGCAGGCATATGCCACGAGTTTCTTTGCCACTTCCAGTGATCAGCATCCGCAGCAGCCGCAGTCACAGTCACAGCCACAGTCCCAGTCGCAGCATCAGCAGCAGCAGCCGCATCAATCACACAGCCCGCTGCTCTCTAAGCCAATATCACAAGGTCAGCAATCGCCGCAGCATTCGATAACGCCATCTGGCGGCAGTTCCACGCCCGATATTAAGTACAATAACGAAAAACTAGCCAACGAGATTCAGGTAAAACAATCAAATTAATATGAATCTAAAAATTGCTGAAGATAGTTAGATAGACAGATAAATTTACAACTTGCAAAAGTTAAACAAAACATTCAACTATGGCATGACCCTGAACAAAGTGTCGAAAATGACAGAAAAATAGGCAAAGTCTAACAAGAAGAAACAAGACAAGAGCTAAGCTATTTGCTGATATTCTTATTCATATTCAAATGCCTTAAGAGAACCGAAAACCATTTGCTTTGCTAAGGGAATTTGTTCTCTTCAGCAAGTGAGAGAGGGACGCAGTATCGAAGAGAGTAAGTCTCATTAGTTTCCCCCACAGCAGTCACTAAACATGTTTCCACGTATATCAACCTTTTCCCCTTTACTTAGAAACCAGAAAAGCTGAACGAAGAGCAAGCAGAAAGGGGTAGACGAAGACGAAGATGTGGACTAAAGAGAACAAGAGTGGGCTCGGTACATAAAGAGCTTGCTAGAGCTTGCGCTCTCTTACCCTAGAGCACCTTCTAGACATTTTTAATTGTGGCATAGGTCCACGCAGCACGCTTCAGAGTTCAAATTGGTCTTGAATTTTTTTTCTTTACCGCCAACAATTTTATCGAAGGCGGGAGGCGGGTGGTGTGGGCAACGCCAAGAATTTCCCCTCTCGTAATTGAAAATTTCGTTTTTGTCTGTTCGAAATAATAGGGACGGCGGCGTAAGTAAATCTAAGAGAGTGAGTGAGAGAGGTAGCTGAAGCATGAAAGGGACAAAATTCTTATCGCCTGCTTAGTTTTTTTAGGTTTTTTTTTTTTTTTTTGCCAAGTAACCCCAATTCATAAACGTCGACGATGGCTATTTCTCCTCCTTTGTTTCTCTGCGTGCGTGCGTGTGTGTGTGTGCGCGCGCTTGTCAGTGAGTGTGTGTGTATTTTGTGGCTGGGGTGGAATTAAATCTATGAGTTCTTTTTGGGGTGTGAGTGAGCGCAAGTTTAGTTTTATACCACTACACAACATACATATACAACACACACACACATAGAGAGTCGTTATTCCTGTTCTTACGTCGGACGCTGTCCGCGGCCACTGCTGTTTCTGTTTTTGCCTTGCCTTTTCCACGCCGCATTTAGCGCGCAAGAAAGAGAGCGAGTGCTTTTGTTATTTTTTTTCTCGTTCTTTGCTTTGTTTTCTGTGCTGCTTTTTTTCCTCAATGTAACTCGCGCATAATTTCTTCAAGAAAGCAATAATAGTACGACCACACACACACACACACACACACACACACACACACACACACACACACAGATAGCGAGAGAGGGAGAGAGAGGCTCACGCCGCTGTCGACGAGTTAGAAGGAGAAGCACAAGTTGAAGCAAGTAACAGGACTCAGAGCAGAGCCGCTGGCGTCGACGACGACGGCGACGGCGACGGCGACGGCGACAACAGAGCATAAGACGTTGCGACTGGTATCCCGTTTATGGATAAGGCAAAGCGTCTGCCGGCAGAAGTTCAAAGGACATCGGGCCGTCAGGTTGTGTGTGACTTCGCGTTTTGCTACAGTAAAATATTGCCATAAAAACAATTTGGCATTTGTAGAAAAGTTTTAGGCAGTCGCGCTCTAAGTGGTATTTAAACACCTATAATTCCAACTTATGAATCATTCAAAGATAAACGGTTAATAATCGAATCGAAATCAAGTTTAGTGACAGCCCCAACCAAACCCAACGCAATCAACAAACAAACACCAATCGTTGCCTTCAGTTCTTAAAAGCCGGCTTCTGTTGCCCTCGAAAATAAGTTAACACGAACACAAACTCAGATTCAGACTCAGACTCAGACTCAGACTCAGACTCAGACACAGACACTGACACAGACACATAAATACACACATGGACAGGCATGTTGATAAACAGAGATGTACCGAAGTATACACACACATGAAATAAAACAACAGTTATCCCCACATACATACACACTCCCACACACACTCAGGTAAACAAACAAATAATTTGACAAGGACACCGCAAGAACTGATGAAGCTGGTCAATTAAAGGACTCCAATTGGACTCGCAGTTCTTAATCTCTGGTCGCCACTCACACATGCACATTCGCACACATCCACATCTACATACATACAGACAGCTGGGCCGAGATGTGTACAAGAGGCAACAATAAAAATATAACCAAAAGCAGTCGACGCGCGCGCGGCAACAACAAATCAAATCATATATATATGTGACATATATATATTATAAATACATATATATACATATATATATATATATAATATTTATATATATATATATATATATATATAAATTATTTTCTTTGATTTTCAACTTCGACTATATCTCCTTTTGCTAAAAACAAAATATAAACAAACAAAAAATGACTCTTGACTGTGAAAAGGAGCACGATGTAATTTTGTTTTCACATTGAAACTCAGTCCAAATTTTAACTAACCCAACGAATTATCTATTTGTTTTCTATTCTTATTTCAAATTTTGATTTCTTGAATGAACTGCTCCCTCTCTCTCACTCTATGTTTCTCTCTATCCTTTGTTCCAATCAAAAAATATATATTTGGTTAGAAAATGGTGAGAAGTTCGCAGGCAAATCCTTTGGATATAATTTTATATTATTTTAAATAAATATTAAATAAATATTCATAATAAATAGAAATCAATTTCATTTCTTAAAAAATTCGAATCGACAAAATATCGAAATTCACATTTCAAAATTCACAATTCAATAAATTTTCTATAATTTGACAAATTTTACCTTTTGCTAGGAGTTTTCTTAAGTGAAATACTTCAGCTTAAATTATTTACAAAAATCGAATCATTTTATATATTTTTTATACAGAAAAAAATTGATAAGCTTTGGACTTGAACCTTGAACTTTTTCAAATTTTATATATATATTTTGAATTTTTCAGCTTAAGTTAAAAAAATTGTAAACAAATGAAAAAAAGTAAAGTTTTATTAATTATAAATTGAAATTAATTGAAATGTCACTGTAAATTGTTGTAAACCGACTAACCGCTAGAAGAGAAACGCATGTAATGTTTTTTTTTTTTTTTAAATTTTGAATATAGCATAATCACAATTCAGAATAATATTTATTTGTTAGCTTTAAGCCAAGTTTATAAATTTCACAGAGTAGGTGTGCTTCGCATTGATATACAAGGAAACTCGTTAGACTTGTCTTCCACAACTTACCTGAAAATTATATTGACTTAATTGTGCGATTTTAGAGGAAGATATATGTTAATTTAACCACATTCGAGAGGGGGCCCAGACCGCGAAACTAGCAGATCTATCTGTCAACAGAAAAGCACTTGACAATTTTTTTAGTATTTGGAGTATATAGCTGAATAGATTCAGGAACGGACGGATCAATAAGCAGACGTATAGAGAGAACACTCTACATTTTACTCTTCGTAAGCGAATGAGACCAACTGTTCAGTCGATTTTTAAATGAATTTGTGCCAAGCCTAGTGAAACACACCTTAGATGCCTCTCTCTCTCTGTCTCCCTTTCTCTCTACCTCTTCCCTTTTTATAGCCTGAACCCATTGAAAATGGGAAATCAGGGTATAATGTTTTAGTGAAAATGTATGTAACAAGCAGAAGGAGAGATGGCAGACCCCATAAAGTATATATATTCTTGATCAGCTAGATGAGCTGAGTTGAAATAGGCCTGTCCGTCTGTCCGTCCGTCAATTTGCAAAAACGTGCTTTGGCAAATACACACGTATGAATGACATAATAACGTTGTGAAAGTTTGATTGAGAAAGTACATGCACAAAAAAAGTTATTAAACATTTAATTTCCCATACAATAGGCATACTGCAGCCCAAGCGCAGTCGCTGCGTCAACTGTCAGCAGAGTGCGTGCTTATCCGTGCGTGCGTGTGTGTGTGTGATGCTCGCAATATTGGCTGTTCGCAGGGTTCAGGGTATCTCTTAGTCGACCAGTCTCGACTAGAGCACTCTAACTTGTTCTCTTTCTAGCTATGCCGCTTTGTTGATATATGTATATACATATATATATATATATATATATATATATATATATATATATATATATATATATATAAATATATATATATATGGGAAATAAGGGTATAATGGTTTTGTTGAAATGTATGTAACAGGCAGAAGGAGACGTGGCAGACCCCATAAAGTATATATTCTTGATCAGGGCGATGAGCTGAGTCGATATACCCATGTCCGCCTGTCTGTCCGTCTGTCTGTCCGTCCGTCCGTACATATGTGTGAACACGTCGATCTCAGGACCTATAAGAGCTAGAGACTTGAAATTTTTATGTAGGTCCCCGTGCTATATAATGGAGTTTGTTTCAAAAATTGTATAACTTTTATCGTTTTAATTTAATCGATTAAAACCGAATTCGAAACTCAGTTATAAAATTATATCTCGTGCATCTTTAAAGTTAGAGACTCCAAATTTTGCTTTTAGATTATACAATTTTGATTTTTGTTATATTTTAGATACCGGCGCCTCTTCGCCCCAAATTTTCAAAAAAAAAAACTATTTCAAATATTAAAGACTTGTGCTTTATTAAATACACACATATGAATGACATAATCACGCTCTAAAAGTTTGATTGGGAAAGTCTATCTACAAAGAAACTTTTTCAACAATTAATTTCCCATAATATAGCCCTTAATGCTGCAGCCCAAGCGCAGTCGCTGCGTAAACTGCGCAGTTAGGAGATCGCGTGTGTATGTGTGTGTGAATGTATTGCTTGTATATATATGTCAAACAAGTAAGAGTGCTCTAGTCGAGACGGCTCGACTACGAGATACCCTGAACCCTGCGAAGAGCCAATCTTCCCAACATTATATGCTTACTTTACAAATACAAATATTGCGAGCAACGCACACACACACACATGCATACGCACGCACGCATAAGCACGCGCTCTGCTGACTGCGCAGTTGACGCAGCGGCTGTGCTTGGGCTGCAATATGCCTATTGTATGGGAAATTAAATGTTTAATAACTTTTTTTGTGGATGGACTTTCTTAATCAAACTTTCACAGCGTAATAATGTCATTCATATGTGTGTATTTGACAAAGCACAAGTCTCTAGTATTTGAAATACGAATTTTTCAAATTGGGGGCGAAGGGGGCGTGGCATCTAAAATCAAAAAATTACAAAATCTCCGCATTCATTACACGCATCTACACAGTGAATTTGGAGTCTCGAGCTCCTACGGTATGCTTAACCGAAGAAAAGTTATCGATTTTTATCGATAATAAGGAAACGGGAAGAGTTATCGAAAATCTAAAAAAAAACTCGTACTGCGTAGGCTATAAACGAGTATTCTCTGAAAATTTCAGATCTCTAGCTTTTGTGGTTTACGAGATCGCTGCGTTCATACGGACGGACGGACGGACGGACAGACGGACAGGGCTATATCAACTTAGCTCATCGAGCTGATCAAGAACATATATACTTTATAGGGTCTGCGATGTCTCCTTCTGCCTGTTACATACATTTTCACAAAAACATTATGCCCTGATTTCCCATTTTCAATGGGTTCAGGGTATAAAAAACATAGATTGTTTGGAATATCGGCTCATCGCAGGGTTCAGGGGATCTCATAGTTGGTACCCCCAACTAGAGCTTTCTTACTTGTTATACCCTGAACCCATTGAAAATGGGAAAACAGGGTATAATGTTTTTGTGAAAATTTATGTAACAGGCAGAAGGAAGCAAGGCAGACCCCATAAAGTATATATGTTCTTGATCAGCTCAATGAGCTAAGTTGATATAGCCCTGTCCGTCTGTCCGTCCGTCCGTCCGTCCGTCCGTATGAACGCAGCGATCTCGTGAACCACAAAAGCTAGAGATCTTTCAGTGCATACTTATATTTTCGATAGCTCATCCCGTTTCCTTATTATCGAAAATAATCGATAAGTTACTTCGTTTTGGTATACCGTAAGAGCTAGAAACTTCAAATTTACTGTGTAGATCCATGTAATGTATGAAGATTATTGTAATTTTTGAATGTGTGTGTTGCTCGCAATATTTGTATTTGTAAAATAAGCATAGAATATTGGGAATATTGGCTGTTCGCAAGGTTCAGGGTATCTCTTAGTCGAGCAGTCTCGACTAGAGCACTTTTACTTGTTATACCCTGAACCCATTGAAAATGGGAAATCAGGGTATAATGGTTTTGTTAAAATGTATGTAACAGGCAGAAGGAGGCGTGGCAGACCCCATAAAGTATATATATTCTTGATCAGGGCGACGAGTTGAGTTGATTTAGCCCTGTACGTCTGTCCGTCCGTCCGTCTGTCCGTCCGTCCGTCTGTCCGTCCGTCCGTCTGTCCGTCTGTCCGTATGTTTGAACGCGTCGATCTCAGATTCTATAAGAGCTAGAGACTTGAAATTTTTTTTTTTATGTAGGTCCGTGTATAGCACGCGCAGATCGAGTTTGTTTCAAAAATTCGATAACACTTATCGTTTTAATGTTATCGATTAAAAACGAAATCGAAATACAGTAATTAAATTATATCTCCTACATCTTTATAGCTAGAGACTCCTTGTTTTGTATTTAGTGTCATATGTGTTTTATACAATTTTGATTTTTGTTATATTTTGGATGCCACGCCCCTTTCGCCCCAAATTTGCAAAAAACGTATTTGAAGTGCTTTGGCAATTACACGCATATGAATGACATAATTACGCTGTAAAAGTTTGATTAAGAAAATCCATCCACAAAAAAAGTTATTAGACATTTAATTTCCCATACAATAGGCATATTGCAGCCCGAGCGCAGTCGGCGCGCTGACTGCGCAGTCAACAGAGCGCGTGCTTATGCTTGCGTGCGTATGCATGTATGTATGTGTGTGTGCGTTGCTCGAAATATTTGTATATGTAAAATAAGAATATAATGTTGGGAAGATTGGATCTTCGCAGGGTTCAGGGTATCTCGTAGTCGAGCCGTCTCGACTACAGCACTCTTACTTGTTTTATTTTATTTTTTTCTCTTTCTCTCTGTCACGCTGGATTGAGTAGTTATTTTGTTTATTTTGCTTATTATGGAATGTTGATAAAAATCATGATATAAAGAGCACATATAATTGAACTACATGTTTATTATTTTGCAATTTCTTTGCAGCTTCAGCTTTCGAGGTCGAGCAGCGCAGCCGCAATCAGTGAACGAACCCTTGAAGAATGTTGGTCGACCCTGCAACGAGTGAGTTGGCATCTCTTCCGTTGTGTATAGTACTCTTCCACGTTGAAGACACAAAACACATACACACACAGACAACACCAAAACTAAACTCACATGTACATGCATATCCAATACCCATAAGTATCTTATACATATATTTAAGCTCATAAAAACGACAGGATACGTCCTGTCTGAAGCTAAGAGCATTCCTGATTTCGTAAAGTTCCTGTTTCTTATCCTCATTTAGATAGATTTTTTTTAAGTTGACATAGGATAGCATAGAAAGCTCTTCCATCACATGTACAACCCAAGTTCTTCTTCTTTCTATAGGCTACACTGTGTAACTTAACTATACAATTTTCAAACGATATTGGGTTTTTGTGATTTGAGACGCCTCCAAGATTTTTTGGTAAATCAATAGACGACGTCGATCGCAAACCTGTAGAATATAAAATTTTTAACGATTTGAAAGGTCTTTTGTAATAAATATTTAGTCTTCGGCTGTCAGGAGTGTATATATTCCAAAATTCAAGTCCCCTAACACCATAAGTAAT
The DNA here is from genome assembly GCA_037075265.1 of Drosophila nigricruria. Classification (NCBI taxonomy): domain Eukaryota; kingdom Metazoa; phylum Arthropoda; class Insecta; order Diptera; family Drosophilidae; genus Drosophila; species Drosophila nigricruria. The sequence continues at coordinate 495,917 of JBAMCI010000085.1, read as the reverse complement.
AGTGTTTCAGTTATGCTAGAGAGAAACTAGGATTACCATTTATTTCTTGATTTTCCACGCCTTTAATTGCCGCATCGGGAAAAACGTAACACTTTATAAGACGACGGTAGCAACACAACAAGTATATATTCCAAATTCTACAGCTTAAATAGTGGCAAAATCGTTTGCGTTCATACGGACAGACGAACGGACTCGTGCACCAAACCAAACTTGGTGAACAAGTATAAACAAGTAAAAAAGCTCTAGTCGAGACTGCTCGGCTCGCAGATTCCCTGAACCCTGCAAAGAGCCGATATTCCAAACATTCTATGCTTAACTTACATATGTGTACATTATTATAACATACGCACGCACCCATTCTGCTTATTACATACGTTTTCACTAAAACATAATACCCTGATTTCCCATTTTCAAGGGGCTCAGGGTATAAAAGGTTAATGTATAAAGGTTAAGAAGAATACAGTAAAGTCTGCCTAGCTTGAGCAACGCAAAATATTGATTACATTTTCTTCGAAGTAAATTGAATAAGCAAGTTTTAGGATTAGCAAGGAACCATTGAATATTCTTAGTTCGTAACACGAAGATCTAGGTAGGTAATCGTAATAGTAAATAAGACACGAATATACATAAATATAAGGAGAGAAATGAAATATAAATGAAAAGTAACCAAACACCATAAACACACACACACACACACATGAATTATTTTTGTATATTTGTATTTGTTTCTAAAGCTCACTAATTTATAATAATATTATATATTTATATATAAAATCCGTTATAATTGGCCATCTATTATTAATTAACCTAGTCAAAAATTCCAATGCTTACTATAGTTTTGTTTTTAACTTAATAAACAATGTTTTTACATTTCTTTATGTTTTCCTTAAATAGTTTTTTATTTTCTTATCAATTTTGCTCGGCTTTTGTTGGTTTCGACGGTAAGTTTCGAATGTTTCATTTGTTTTCTTTTTTCACATAGCGAACAACCGTGCAAAGAATCCAAGACTTATTGTCTGTATGTGTTTTACATGTATTAGATGTGTCAATAGATAGTGCCAAGTGCAGTTTTTTATACTCATTTACAAAGTGAAATGAGTATATTGGTTTTGTGCAATGTCCGTCACGATGTCCGTCCGTCTGTCCGTATGAACGCAAACCATTTGCACAGTTTTGAAGCTAAAGAGTTGAAATTTTGAATACATACTCGTGTATACCCTCGAATTATAAAGTGTCAAGATTTTCCCGACACGCCCACTAGGGGCGTCTCTCAGAAACTTTACTTCTAAAAGTGCTAGAGAGTTGCAATTTGGAATGTATACTCGTGTTAACAACCCAAGATCAAAAATAATTTTTACGTCCCTTTTGGGGCATGCCGTGCTAAAAAATACCCTGTAATTTTCGCATTTCACACTTTCGTTATCCTTCCCTACTTCTAAGAACTGGCCTAAAATTATATGTCTACGCCCACTGGGGGCGTGGCAAATCGGGAAAAACTGTGTGTTTTTCCGATTCTCAGTGAGAAAATTAAAACTTGATGACGGTATTACTGCTGACCTAACCTATTAATTTCCCAAAAATTATATATGTACAAACCAATTGGGGGCGTGGCAATAGGTGTGAGCTCTGCGGGTGTGAATGAGTATTCCGCAGTCGGTAGCGCCCGACTGCAACGTTCTTACTTGTTTGGAATTGCGATATATATATATATGTCTCTGACTTATTGTATGAGCAGACAACAGGCGTAGATTCATATACATATATTATAAGCAATGCTGATCAAGAAAATATAGTGTTAGAAATGTTTGTTAAGATAACAACTCAAGCCAACTTGAAAAATGTTAACAGAAAACCAAATTCATGCTGAATGTACCACAAACACTCATATATACACAAATACCTACATACAGACAGATAGTCACACAAATACTATGCACGACAAATACATACGCATCCATATGCATATACATATATACAAACGTGTATACATATGTATGTATGTGTGTATGTATGTATGAATTTAGTGAAGCTCGTGAAGATTCCGAAGGACGCACAGACATGGCAAAGTGGAGTGTGTGTGCGAGTAAGGTGTGTGTGTGTGTGTGTGCATGGGTTATGTTTGGGATTGTGTTCCACCCTTGATGCTCAGAAAAAACTGAAAGAAAAACATGAGTAGATGCAAACATATATATATATATATATATATATATATATATATATATACATATATATATATACAAGCCACATTTTTTTTCGACCATTTTTATTTTGTTCGCCTTCGACCACTATCGTTTTTTTTCTTTTTCTTCTTTCATTCGTTCCCTACGTTTTTGTTTCGTTCCTCCATGTATTAGCTGTAGCACACGGCTACACACCGGCAAGAAGCATTTGCCTGCTCCCAGCGCTTTTCGTCTTTCCCTCATAAGAGTCACTCGCACAGTCAAACACTCACACACACACACACACTGCCTGCCTAGCAGTAGATATTCATTGGTGCAAAGACCCCTCTTCGCTGCAAATCTCCCTCTCCCTCTTAATTCATGGGCGTGTGTTAAAGAATTAGAAAAAAAGTTACAAAAAAATACGCTACGGTAAAACAGAGGAAGAAAATTGTTTAAGAAAACGTTGCAATAGAAAAAAAACTGAAGTATATATACTGCACTCACACATATCTGCATGCATAAGCATGCATAAGCACACTTAATAAGAATTTTCATGTATATTGGTACAGTTACTTAGCTTTAGTTTCCATAATATATAATGTTTTGCTGTAAGCATTCCAAAATCGAATAATTTTCTGAGCTTTATGTCTTATGAATGTAGATGCAGTTATATGTGCACACATACACATACATATGTGTATGCAGTATATTCTTAACTGTGCCTGTCTGTCTGTATGTGTGTGTGTGTGTTTGTGTACTTTTAGGGATTCTGTGTTCGGGCTAGTCGCACTTCCTCTCTTTTACAAGAACCATCATCCACTGACCCTCGTCCATTTCGCATTCACATTTTTCTTTACCCCTTCTAAACGCACACACACGCACACACACACACACACACACACACATACACACACACACGCACACACACAATGTTGCTATTATCGCAATCTCATTTGCCCGGCGATTCGCAGAACTGCCGTTGGCTGGCTAGTGGCTGGGCAGCGCCGTCTGTGTGTGTGTGTCTGCACTGCTCGCCATTTTTATGCGAGCGAAGGAGCCCCGGACTAGCGACCAAATGAATTAAAAAAAAAAAAAAACAAAAAAAAGTGCAGTTGCAAAGAGTCTCGGCCAAATGACGAGCAACAGCAGCAGCAGCAACGAATCGGCGGGAGTGCAAACAAACCGTTTGGCGACCAACCAACCAGAGAACACCGCACGCGGGTTGTCTCACTGGCCTGTCCGCCCTGACTGCCTGCCACCTGCCCGAATGCCCGACCGTCTGACTACGTTTGCCAACACTGTGTTCGTCTCCTTCGTGCTCTTCGTCCTCTTTCCTTTTACTCGCACCTACTATATTTCCAACTGGAAGTTGTACTCCCCAACTAACTAGATAATTCTTGTTCATTCTCTCTTTTTTCTCTCCTTTTCCCTCACTGTTTCTCTTTAGGCTCACAAGGTATCAATTCAAAATCTTATCCCTATCTTATTTGTATTTATACTATAACCTTACATAAGGAGAGCGTTCTCTACTAGAATACTACGTATTCACTTCTAAATTCATTATTTCCAAATACCCAGATTACCTATACAAAGATTCTATAACTAATATTATTTATATTAATGCTTGATTCGAAATATACTTTTAAATTAATTAGTAGAGATTTATAGAATAATTAGAGTAATAGGAAATTAAAACAAGTAAGAAAGCTCTAGTCGGTGGTACCCGACTTTGAGATCCCCGATATTCCAAACATTTTATACTTATTTAACATATATATGTACACAAGCAACACATGTACATACACATACACACACACATACGCACGCACGCATAAGCGAGCGCTCTGCTGACTGCGCAGTTTACGCAGCGACTGCGCTCGGGCCGCACAGACCCCATAAAGTATATATATTCTTGATCAGCTCGACGAACTGAGTCGATATAGCCATATCCGTCTGTCCGTCTGTCCGTCCGTCCGTATGTGTGAATGCGTCGATCTCACAATCTATAAGAGCTAGAGACTTGAAATTTTTTTTAGGTAGATCCGTGTATAGCACACGCAGATCGAGTTTTTTTTTCACAAAATCGATAAATTTGATCGTTCGAAATTTAGTTATAATTTTATATCTTCCACATCCTTAGAGCTAGGGTATTTAGTATAATGTGGAGCTTATACAATTTTGATTTTTGTCACATTTTGGGTACCATCTCCCCTTTCCACCAAACTTGTAAAAGCCGGGGAAAATATACACATATAAATGACATAATCATGCTCTGAAAGTTTGATTAAGAAAACCCATCTACAACAGAAGTTATAAACATTTCATTTCCCATAGTAAAGCCTATGAGCGCAGCCCACGCTCAGTCGCTGCGCTAACTGCGCAGTCAGCAGAGCGAGTGCTTATGCGTATGTGTATGTGTGTAAGTGTGTGTGCATGTATTGCTTGTATATATGTATATGTTAAATAAGCATAGATTGTTTTGAATATCGGCTCTTTTCAGTCGACATAATCTAAAATTTCATATATATATATATATATATATATATATATTTTATTTATATATGTATATATATACATAGAGAAGCCAAGGATTGAAATTATTTACATATACATACATACATATGCATTTCACATATATGAACATGCATATAAACCTCTTTAAGACTCTTTTCCCCCGGTCTTTTAATTTTTACTTTTATTACCTTTATGATTATATATATATATATATATATATATATATATATATATATATATATAAACATATATACACATAAACATCATCATCATAAAATTAAAAAAAAAATTGGCATAAAAAAGAGAAAAAAACTATAAGTGTTTTGCTGACTTGTTTTTGTGTTGTACAACATGCAACAGTACACATTTTTTTTAACCAAAAAAATACAACAGCAAAAAAAAAAGGTTTAAGAAAAAAGAAAATCGCTTCTATTTGGCGATAATCTATAAATGCACCTCAAAAGCCAACTCCAACAGCATTTTCTGCGTGAAGTTAGTAGACAAAAGTCAAGTATATTTTCCTTCATATATAGTATTTTAAATACATATATATATATACATATATATATATATATATATATATATATATATATATATATATATATATATATATATATATATATATATATATATATATATATATATATATATATATATATATATATATATATATATATATATAAATATATACATATGCATATATGCAAACTACTTACTAATTGGAGCAGAACCTTGACAATCGTTACAAATAAGTGGAGCAACAGCAAATTGTGTATACAGAATATAATACATATAAAATAAATTATGGAATATATGCAATATAATTTATCGAAATTAAAATAAATATAATCATAAAGTATGTGCACATGCGCAAAAATTAAATAAATAAATAACAAAATATAAAAAAAAATTATTCAAAAACATTAAAGTTCATTAAATAAAATAATAAAAATACAACAACAAAATAATATAAATTTTACGAAAAATACATCGAAATAAATGAAAAATAAAATGAAATAATACTACTGTTTTACGTAAACCTTGCAGTCGGGCGCTACCGACTGCGGAATACTCATTCACACCCGCACAGATCACGCCCATTGCCACGCCCACAATTGGTTTGTACATATAAAATTTTTTGGAAATCAATAGAGGAGATCAGCAGTAATATCGTCATAAAATTTTTATTTTCTCACTGAGAATCGGAAAATCATACAGTTTTTCCCGATTTGCCACGCCCCCAGACATATAATTTTTGGCCAGTTCTTAGAAGTAGTGAAGGGTAACGTAAGTGTGAAATTCGGATGCTTTCACTCAAAAAATGCGAAAAGTACAGGGTATTTTTGAGGCGGGCATGTCCCAAAAGGGGCGTAAAATTATTTTTGGGTTATCGATAGAGCTCACTAGTAACTCAACCATGCAATTTTGAAGCTCTTAGCTCTAAAACTGTAGGAGCTATAAGCTTTTGCGGTTTGATACGCCCCCTATGGGCGTAGATATATCCGCCATATCATTTCATCTTGGGCTGTCAACCAGAGTATCTTTAGTCTCTAGCATTCATAGTGCTCTAAATATTACAGAATTTTAAAAATCCCTATATAGTCAGATCCGATTTGCCACGCCCCTAGTAGGCGTGGTTATATAATTATACGTTGAACCCATTGAAAATGGGAAATCAGGGTATAATGGTTTTGTTAAAATGTAATGTAACAGGCAGAAGGAGGCGTGGTAGATCCCATAAAGTATATATATTCTTGATCAGCTCGACGAACTGAGTCGATATAGCCCTGTCCGTCTGTCCGTCCGTCCGTCCGTCCGTCCGTCCGTCCGTCCGTCGGTCCGTCTGTCCGTATGTTTGAACGCGTCGATCTCGGAATCTATAAGAGCTAGAGAAATTTTTTATGTAGGTCCGTGTATAGCACGCGCAGATCGAGTTTGTTTAAAAAATTCGATAACTTTTATCGTTTTAATGTTATCGATTAAATACGAAATCAAAATCCAGTAATTATATTATATCTCCTACATCTTTATAGGCAGAGTCTCCAAATTTTGCATTTAGTTTTGTATGTGTTTTATACAATTTTGATTTATGTTATATTTTAATACCATTCGCCACAAATTAAAAAAAAAACAAGTAAGAGTGCTCTAGTCGAGACGGCTCGACTACGAGATACCCTGAACCCTGCGAAGATCCAATCTTCCCATCATAATATGCTTATTTTACATATACAAATATTGCGAGCAACGCACACACACATGCATACACACGCACGCATAAGCATGCGCTCTGCTGACTGCGCAGCTGACGCAGCGACTGCGCTTGGGCTGCAATATGCCTATTGTATGGGAAATTAAATGTTTAATAACTTTTTTTGTGGATGGACTTTCTTAATCAAACTTGCGCAGCGTAATCATGTCATTCATATGTATGTATTTGCCAAAGCACAAGTCTCTAGTATTTGAAATACGAATTTTGCAAATTGGGGGCGAAGGAGGCGTGGCATCCAAAATCCAAAAATGACAAACTGTCCGCATTCATTACACAAATCTACACAGTAAATTTGGAGTCTCTAGCTCTTACGGTATGCTTAACCGAAGAAAAGTTATCGATTTTTATCGATAATAAGGAAACGGGATGAGTTATCGAAAATCTAAAAAAAACTCGTACTGCGTAGGCTATAGACGAGTATTCTCTGAAAATTTCATATATCTAGCTTTTGTGGTTTACGAGATCGCTGCGTTCATACGGACGGACGGACGGACGGACGGACGGACGGACGGACGGACGGACAGACGGACAGGGCTATTTCAACTCAGCTCATCGAGCTGATCAAGAATATATATACTTTATGGGGTCTGCGATGTCTCCTTCTGCCTGTTACATACATTTCACAAAAACATTATATTATCTCAAGTAGCGAGCCCCAATGTAATTTGGAATGTTCTATATAAATACATATGTACATATTTTTATACGCTGAACGCAGTAAAAATGGGGAATCAGGGTATAATGCTATTGTGAAAATGTATGTAGCAGGCAGAAGAAGGCGTGGCAGATATATATATATATATATATACATATATATATATATATATATATATATATATATATATATATATATATATATTCTTGATCAACTGACAGTCCGTCCGTGTGAACGCAACGATCTCGTAAACCACAAAAGCAAAAGATTGAAAAATTAAAAAAAAGGAAATTTTCAGTGTATATTCGTATATACCAAACGCAATGTCAGTTTTTTTTAGATTTTCGATAGCTCATCCCGTTACCTTATTATCGATAAAAATCGATAAGTTTTCTTCGTTTTTGTATACCGTAAGAGTTAGAGAATCCAAATTTACTGTGTAGATTCGTGTGATAAATGCTAAGATTTTGTCATTTTTGGATTTTGGGCCCTATCCACTTCGCCCCAAAATTTGTAAAAATCTTATTTCAAATACTAGAGACTTGAGCTGATCAAGCATATATATACTTTATGGGGTCTGCGATGTCTCCTTCTGCCTGTTACATACATTTCACAAAAACATTATACCCTGATTTCCCATTTTCAATGGGTTCAGGGTATAAAAACGTATTACAGATACTACAGACTTGTGCTTTGGCAAATAAATACATATAAATGACATTTTCACGTTCTGAAAGTTTGATTAGGAAAGTCCATCTACAAAGGAACTTATTCAACAATTAACTTCCCATAACATTGCTCTTACAGCAGCATGTGTGCATGTGTTGCTTGTATATATATATATGTTAAATAAGTATAAAATGTTTGGAATGTTGGCTCATCGCAGAGTTTAGGGGATCTCCTAGTCGGGTACCCCCGACTAGACCTTTCTTAATTGTTATACCCTGAACCCATTGAAAATGGGAAATCAGGGTATAATGGTTTTGTTGAAATGTATGTAACAGGCAGAAGGAGGCGTGGCAGACCCCATAAAGTATATATATTCTTGATCAGGGTGACAAGCCGAGTCGATTTAGCCTTGTCCGTCTGTCCGTCTGTCCGTCCGTCTGTCCGTATGTATGAACGCGTCGATCTCAGAATCCATAAGAGCTAGAGACTTGAAATTTTTTATGTAGGTCCATGTATAGCACGCGCAGATCGAGTTTGTTTCAAAAAGTCGATAAATTTGATCGTTTTAAAGTTATCGACTTAAAACGTTATCGAAATGCAGCTATAAAATTATATCTCCCACATCTTTAGAGCTAGAGTCTCCAAATTTTGTATTTAGTATATTGTGGAGTTTATACAATTTTGATTTTTGTTATATTTTGGATGCCACGCCTCTTTCGCCCCCAATTTGCAAAAAACCTATTTCAAGTGCTAGAGACTTGTGCTTCAGAAAATACACACATATGAATGACATAACCACGCTCTGAAAGTTTGATTAAAAGTTTGATTAAATAAGTATAGAATGTTTGGAATATCGACTCTTTGCAGGGTTCAGGGGATCTCCTAGTCGGGTACTCCCGACTAGAGCTTTCTTACTTGTTATACCCTGAACTCATTGAAAATGGGAAATCAGGGTATAATGATATTGTGAAAATGTATGTAACAGGCAGAAGGAGACATCGCAGACCCCGTAAAGTATATATATTCTTGATCAGCTCGATGAGCTAAGTTGATATAGCCCTGTCCGTCTGTCCGTCCGTCCGTCCGTCCGTATGAACGCAGCGATCTCGTAAACCACAAAAGCTAGAGATCTGAAATTTTCAGAGAATACTCGTTTATAGCCTACGCAGTACGAGTTTTTTTTAGATTTTCGATAACTCTTCCCGTTTCCTTATTATCGATAAAAATCGATAACTTTTCTTCGGTTACGCATACCGTAAGAACTAGAAACTCCAAATTCACTGTGTAGATCTGTGTAATGAATGCGGACATTATGTAATTTTTGGATTTTGGACGCCACGCCCCCTTCGCCCCCAATTTTTAAAATTCATATTTCAAATAGTAGAGACTTGTGCTTTGGCAAATACACACATATGAATGACATAATCATGCTGTGAAAGTTTGATTAAGAAAGACCATCCACAAAAAAAGTGCGCAGTCAGCAGAGCGCGGCTTATGCGTGCGTGCGTATGCATGTGTGTGTGTGTGTGTGCGTTGCTCGCAATATTTGTATATGTAAGATAAGCATATAATGTTGGGAAGATTGGCTCTTTGCAGGGTTCAGGGTATCTCGTAGTCGAGCCGTCTCGACTAGAGCACTCTTACTTGTTTTCTTTGCAAATACTGACTTCGCAAAAACATTGTACCGAAAATTCGCATTTTTAAAACTTTCATGGTGAAAACAGTAATTTAAAGGAAGCTTGGTAAAGTACGTAAAGTAAGGACTCAGTTAGTCTTCGTATAAATATGAAATTATTAATCAATTGCAATAAATATAAATAAATAGTAATTTGGCTAGATATATAAAACTCAGCTATACGTTCCGAATAGGGAGGCTTCACTGCAAGTAGGTAACGATTGTATGTCAATTGAATTGAATATATATATATATGTATATATATATATATATGTATATATATATATATATATATATATATATATATATAGTTTCATTCAAATAGATGATGAAATATATAACATTTTTAATTATATACTCCTCATATATTTTTATATAACATAAACACATTGTCAGACTATGTATAAAGTATATTTATAGCAAGACTCTAACTTAGAGTTTGCATATATATGTATATGTTAAGGGTGCGTATATGTATATCTATACTGCGTACATACTTAATGATGCCGGATCTCTGTTCGATCTCTTCTAACCGATATGCCTCTCTCTATCTCTCTCTCTCTCTCTCTCTCTCTCTCCCTCTTTCTTTCTCTCCCTCTTTCTCCCTCTTTCTCTGTCTCTGTCTCTGTCTCTCTTTCGACTTGTTTGAATTGTTCAGCTTTTCATGCACAAAAGCGCCATGCAGCAAATCCAACAGCAGATACCACGAGTCGGACTGGGTGCCCATGGCGTGGCCAGCACTGCCAGCATTGGGGGCAGCACGACACCCGGTGGATCGGAGACAAAGCCCCATCAGTGCCATCAGTGCATGAAGAGCTTCTCCAGCAACCATCAACTGGTCCAGCACATACGCGTCCACACCGGAGAGAAGCCGTACAAATGCTCCTACTGTGATCGTAGATTTAAACAGCTATCCCATGTTCAACAGCATACGCGACTCCATACCGGTAAGTCTCCACATAACTATTGTCATATGTACATATTATATATAATTGTCATCGAGAGGGAGATTTACTGTAAAAGCGATGGAATTTGTGGGCGAAGGGAATAGAGGAGTATGTGGAGGACATCTACTCAGTGAACTCTGCAAACAAGGTTTCATTGACATATCAAGACATTTCCAAAATTAATTCAAACTGTCTTTATTATAAAATATACATATAAATAGAGAAGAAATATGTCAGGTTCTCTCAAGTAGCGAGCCCCAATGTAATTTGGAATGTTCTATATAAATACATATGTACATATTTTTATACGCTGAACGCAGTAAAAATGGGGAATCAGGGTATAATGCTATTGTGAAAATGTATGTAGCAGGCAGAAGAAGGCGTGGCAGATATATATACATATATATATATATATATATATATATATATATATATATATATATATATATTCTTGATCAACTGACAGTCCGTCCGTGTGAACGCAACGATCTCGTAAACCACAAAAGCAAAAGATTGAAAAATTAAAAAAAAGGAAATTTTCAGTGTATATTCGTATATACCAAACGCAATGTCAGTTTTTTTTAGATTTTCGATAGCTCATCCCGTTACCTTATTATCGATAAAAATCGATAAGTTTTCTTCGTTTTTGTATACCGTAAGAGTTAGAGAATCCAAATTTACTGTGTAGATTCGTGTGATAAATGCTAAGATTTTGTCATTTTTGGATTTTGGGCCCTATCCACTTCGCCCCAAAATTTGTAAAAATCTTATTTCAAATACTAGAGACTTGTGCTTTGGCAAGTATACACATATGAATGACATAATCACGCTGTTATTTGTATATATATTTGTATATGCAAAATAAGCATAGAATGTTGGGAAGATTGGCTCTTCGCAGGGTTCAGGGTATCTCTTAGTCGAGCATTCTCGACTGGAGCACTCTTACTTGTTAATAACTCGAACTTTAATTTAAGGTGGGAAAGTACGTAAAATCATCTTTAATCTTTTTCGTAAACACTTCTAACTATATAGCTAAAAACTCTATAAATATATATATATATATAGAAAACATCTATCGAAAAACTTATAAAACTAATGCTCGTTCACAATCCAAAACGACATTAGTATTTATTCCAAATGTCCAATTTTTTATTAACGCCTTCACGCCTTTATGCCTCAGCATAGATCGACTTGCCACGCACCTAAACACTTTGTAAACTAAGCAAACACACGGGTATGTGTTCCGAATTTCAAGTATCTAGGTATGTCTCTCATACCGATATACAGACAGACAGACGGACGGACGGACAGACGGTAAGCAAGACGAACATTGCAGAATACCAATATACTCTTTTCAGTTTGTGGACAAGTATACGAAGAGTACATCCAATAGTGAGACTAAGAGTCCCAATTGCTGCGTCATCTCATAGACGATTCCCATCCAATTTACAATTTTTTTCTAATTACAATTTGGACTTTCTTCTCTGGTCCAAGCTTGATTTCATATTATCTGCTTATTACTTATTATTTTTTCTCGTCTCATAATTACAACGATGATGAAAATGTTTGCTGCTTGTGACAAATTAAAACGGCCGTCACTTTCTGTCGGCCTTGCTCTCACTTGCGCTCTCGCAATGTGGGACAATCTCATTTGATTATCACAAAAAGTTACAAATGGAATTCCCTGAAAAGGAGATTCGTGTTGAATGTTTTAGATTGATAATTAATAATTTGAGCATTAGTGCATTAGTGCAGGGTATCCTTAAGTCGGTTTCTCGTGCATTAATTGTGCAAGTTAGTACAATTAATGAATTAATGGACAGTGTTAAACTGTTTTGGTTCACTGTGCAGCAGAGACCTTAGTGGTTCTCCTCTTTCGCATGTCGATTTTGTCGGACTGCCAGTTAAAATCGGCCATCTCGCTCATACCAACGCCAATCGCTCTGTGTGCCATTCCACACTTTCTGTTTCGCCTTGCATTTCATTTGCAGCAATCATTGTGTCCGGACGCACGGCAAATATTTATATTACGCACACAGCTAACAGTTAAAAAACGGCAAACGGGCGGGGCGAAACGGCGAAACGGCGAAATGACAAAATGACAATGATAATTAAATAAACTTTGAGTGCTTTTTGTCGCGACTTTTCTCGGCGCCAGCTGCGAACTGCAACTGAGTAAAAATACCTATGGGAATAGCACTAGCAATATATTTTCCTTAGGATCGGGATGGGATTAGGGATGACGGAATGGCTGACGAAAATTATTCAACGTCATTAGCCACATTGAATGCAATTTTTTTAAATTTATTTTGTGTCAAAGGATCTCTCTTCCTTTTAGTTCAAGTAAATCTTGTTCACACCTGATTGCAGGATTACAATTAAATATATTTTCTTATTCTTTTGCCTTTTCTCTTCACTTTTTATACTCGTTTACGAAGTCAAAGAGCATATTGGTTTTGTGCAAGATTCGTCTCTCCATGTGAACGCATACCATTTCGTCACGCTATTGAAGATGGAGACTTTGAATTTTGAATATATGTTATCCCCTCGCCTTATAATTAGATCAGATTTTCCCTAGATATATACAGTAAAATTTTACAGTAAAATACTTCAACTTTAACGACTAAGTTTCTGTTAACCTCCTCTATTAATTTACCAAAAACTATACATACATATAGGCGTCTTTAAGGCAGTTACTGCAGACTCCTTGCTGACTCCTTTACCGTGAACGAGTATTATGCAGTTGGTAATGGCCAACTGCATCTGGACTCTTACTTATTATTCATAGTTTCTTGTTTCTTTTAACCACTTATTTCCCTTTTTTTCGTAAATACGCTTTAATTAAAAACCAGTTTGCACCCTTCCAAAACCAAAGCAAACCAAATCCGAAGCTGCTCGACGACCTTCAGTTGTGTGTGTATGTAGCGATTGTTCTTCCTGGTATATTGGGTCATGTCTTGGTTTGCACAGTAAGAAAAACTCGATCATGTTGTATTTAAGCATTTGTACCTTTCATAAGGTACGGCGTGTACCATTGCCCTCGTAAATGACAGATTTTGTCATATTTCTAGCACAGGATCAGAAGTGCCAAGTACATACCACATGTTGTCCCGTACGGCTTAGTGTACTATTGATTGAATAAAGCAATTTCGGTGCATCTGTTTGGTTGTTATAGATCTAGATGATTCGAGCTCAAATCTTGCACTATTTATTATTATTTAATAATTAAAAATATTATAAAAAAAAGTTGCCTTCAGCTTGTTTTCGCCCTGTGTGTGTGTTTTGACTTCATAATCAGACATTGCATTGCTAATGGTTTATTGTCGCGCTACCATCTAACCATCTAACCGGCTAACCGGCCGACAAGCTAACAGCCTAAAAACGGGCATTTGCATCCGCATCCGCATCAGCGTTAGCGTTAGCGTCCGCAGCATCATCAGCAACTCCACTCAAAAGATAATGGAGAGGCTATTAAGCAGACCACATCTTCCTATCCACTCCCAGACACCCGATCAACCCGTTGTTTTATATAAGAGAAAGCCGCTGAGGCGCGCGAGTCACGGAATTCCTCTTGGAGAGCACGTATTCTTGGGCGCTGCATACTTTAAGGCGCTTTAAGTCTGCTTGGCCAAATAGACAGAGCGCGACATTGTGGTGTTAGGTGTGAAATGTTGACGAGCAGTTGGGGGAGAAGTTAGAGCTGGGAGTATTCTAAGGAATTCCACTGGCAGCCGCAATTCTCGTCTGGCTCGACTGCCCCGACTGCCCGACTGCACTCTGTTGCTATTTATTTGCATTTAGTAGTAGGTGTCGCTAGCCAGGCAAAGTGACTGTAAGTAGCTTAAACGGTTTACTCCTTTTGGTCCTTTGGCACCTTTCGGAGCCACGTTCCCCCGTCACTGACCTTCCCCGTTTTCATTTAATTGCGCGTTCAAATGAAATTAATTTTCAAGCAAATCTGAAACACGTAATTGCCGCAAAGCTGCAACTTTTTAAGGCAACGAGCAACTGCAACTGCGACTGCGACGACCCTAAATAATTCATACTCACGCAGCGGGCGAGCTTGCTCGAGGCTCGACATCATTTTGGAGCGTTTACTTTTTAATCTCATTAAAATGAAGTCAATCAGTCAATTACCATTCTAAGTCGTGACGTTCAGCAGTTCCCCAAGACGTCTAAGTGTCCTCGCTAATAGCTTTCATTCTGCTCAGTTCACATTAAAGACCTGTTTTGGAACTAGCTTTTCATCTATGTGTTTAGCTTGAAAATGTTTCTCTTTAAATTCAATCCAATAAATTTCCCGTTTCAATGATTTCGATTTAAAACATTATCGAACTTTGTTTCGATTATGTCTTTGGAACTGGACTCTTCAAACTTTGCACTTAGTTTCGCGACTTTTTTATACATCTTAAAGTTTGTTTGTTTTTTACATACCAGCACAAAGTTTCAGAGAATTCTTTCAATTAAGTTTAATATAGTCAACACGGGATATACCTCTAGAATAAATAGATAAATTTAGACTCTTTTGAAATATGTTTAATAGCATAGAAGTTGATAAAGAAAACATGTGGTAAGTTGGCAAAACCAATTTGGCTCAGCACCAAGCGTAGGCAGATTCTCTATGCAAGTGTTCAAATACATTCAACATATAAATACATTCAATATAGAAATACATACATAGAATCGTAACTGAATCGGTGCTAGTATGAGTGCGAGTGTGAGTATGCGTGTGCGTGTGAGTGCATGCTTACATACAAACTATGCAGTCTGTATCTCCTAATATAGGTATCACCTAGTCGGCCTTACTTGTTGCATTATTAGTTTTGTTGACAGATACCGAAGAGTTGAGTAAATCAATTTTTTCGAAACGAGCATTCATCGTGCATATACACCTGCTTGTACGTACGTATCTACATATGTATATACAACAAGTAAGAAAGCTCTAGTCGGCGGTTCCCGACTAGGAGATCCCCTGAACCCTGCGATGAGCTGATATTCCAAACATTCTATGCTTATTTAACATATACAATATATATACAAGCAATACATGCATACACACATACACACATAAACATACGCATAAGCACGCGCTGGTCTGACTGCGCAGTTAGCGAAGCGACTGAGCGTGGGCTGCGCTCATAGGCTTTACTATGGGAAATGAAATGTTTAATAACTTCTTTTGTAGATGGACTTTCTTAATCAAACTTTCACAGCGTAATAATGTCACTTCCATGTGTGTATTTGTTAAAGCACAAGTATTTGAAAGTATTTGAAATACGGCTTTTACAAGTTTGGGGGGAAGGGAAGGAAAGGGTGGATGGTATCCAAAATGTGACAAAAATCAAAATTGTATAAACTACAGTCTTTCTCTAAAGATGTATATTCTTGATCAGCTCGACAAACTGAGTCGATATAGCCATGTCCGTCTGTCCGTCCGTCCGCCTGTCCGTATGTATGAACGCGTCGATCTCAGAATCTAGAGCTAGAGACTTGAAATTTTTTATGAAGGTTCCTGTATAGCACGCGCAGATCAACTTTGCTTTTAAAAATCGATAACTTTTATCATTTTAATGTTATCGATTAAAAAAGAAATCGAAAACCAGTTTTAGAATTATGTCTCGCACACCTTTAAAGCTAGAGACTTTAAATTTGGAATTTTGTTTTTTTTATGTATTTTATACAATTTTGATTTTTGTTATATTTTGGATACCGCCCCTCTTTCACCCCAAATTTGCAAAAATCCTATTTCAAGTACTAGAGACTTGTGCTTTGGCAAATACACACATATAAATGACATAATCACGC
This sequence comes from Drosophila nigricruria, assembly GCA_037075265.1. Classification (NCBI taxonomy): domain Eukaryota; kingdom Metazoa; phylum Arthropoda; class Insecta; order Diptera; family Drosophilidae; genus Drosophila; species Drosophila nigricruria. Next base: position 479,221 of record JBAMCI010000085.1, on the reverse strand, counting down.
TGTGAAAGTTTGATTAAGAAAGTCCCTCTACAAAGAAACTTATTCAACAATTAAGTTTCCATAATATAACCTTGCCGTATGTGTTGCTCGTAGTGTACAAATACATAAGTACATATATAAAAGAAGTGCAGAATTTTTGGTATATCAGCTCTTCGCAGGGTTCAGGGGATCTCCTAGTCGGGTACCCCCGACTAGAGCTTTCTTACTTGTTTTTAATTTGCAACCCTTTCATAACCCTAAAGGGAATGAATAAAGTGGACGCAAGATGATATGCCCATCTTTCGCCAAAGAGCATAATTAGCAAATAGCATAGATTGCGTGACTCGCGCGCTAGCTAGCTAATCATCCTTTCATTAAATTTTAAAGATTAACTGTATTTTGGTCGACTTGTATCACGAACGGATTTCATTATGTCCAGGCCATGTTATTTACTACTGAACTTAAACTACGTGAAGGTATAAATTAGAATGGTTGCAGTCCAATGACGGACGGAGCATAGCGGATGAACAAAGCGGAAAATTATGGACTTGGTTGCTTAAGAAATAAATACAGAGACTCTATACAGCTGTTCAAGATATCTACGATACACAATTAAAATGTATTTTTTCTCGATATACAACATATCCAATCCAATAGATATATTCTATGTGCCAAAATCCATTTTGATAAAATTCCTAACCGAATTGAGTTTTTCCAGGAGAGCGACCGTACAAATGCCATCTGCCGGACTGCGGTCGAGCTTTCATCCAGCTATCCAATCTGCAGCAGCACTTGCGTAACCACGACGCCCAGGTGGAGCGGGCCAAAAATCGTCCATTTCATTGCAATATTTGTGGCAAGGGATTCGCCACAGAGTCCAGCCTGCGCACCCACACATCAAAGGTGGGTGTTGTTCCTCTGTCTGAGCCTATTCGATCATTGATTATTGGGCATCGATCATTCACAGTTCCGCAATTCCATAATTCATAGTTTCTCACTCAACTCAACTCGCATAAATTTGTTTGTTTTTTTTTTTTACTTTCGTCCGCTGCCAAAAATAAAAAAACGCACCATCATCGTCATCAATTCTCTCAATTTGCACGGTATTCTCATTGAACTCAACTCGCCTCAACTCAGGAGCTACAGCTGCATCTTGGTGTCTTGCAGCAGCATGCGGCACTCATTGGTGGACCCAACGCCACTTCATGCCCCGTATGCCACAAACTCTTTCTGGGCACTGAAGCGCTTATGGATCACATGAAGCACGTCCACAAAGAGAAGTCCTCGCCTCCAACCGAATCACGTAAGACCTCACACAAATTCCCTTCTTTGCTTTTTGGATTTAGCAGAGATCAACATTGATTTTGCTTGATCTATTTACCCCACTAATGATCTCTTTGTCACTGACTTTCCTTGTGCACAGCGGCTCAATTCGGTGATGGTATCCACGGTAGCGGCTCACTTGCAGCGCAATGTGCGTCCGAGCTGAGCTGCGCTCAACCTGCGACCACCAGTGGATCCAGCTTGAATGACAGCTACCTCGGCAAGCGGAGAACCGCCAACCATCCCTGTCCTGTCTGCGGCAAGCACTATGTCAACGAGGGCTCCTTGCGCAAGCATCTCGCCTGCCACGCGGAGACCTCCCAGCTGACAAGCAGCCTGCGGATGTGGCCCTGCTCTGTGTGCCAGGCAGTATTCACTCACGAAAACGGTAAGTGAACAAATCGATATCGGTGGATATATAAATATACATTATTAGTGTTATATCTCCTAAATTGCAGGTCTTCTCACCCATATGGACCATATGCGTATGGATCCCAAACATCAGTTTGCAGCGCAATACGTTTTGGTATGTGAAATACGTGACAATTGTACCTTTATTTCATATATATATATACATATATATATATATATATATAAATATATATATATATATATATATATATATATATATATATATATAAATATATAAATATATATATATATATATATATATATTTAGTTACTGCAGAGTACTTCAATTGGTACCTTTAGCTGTACCTTCATGTTCCTCTAAACTAGGAGTGTTCCTCTTAACTCCTTCCTTTAAAACACACACTTCATTATATCGTCTGCATTGCGTCTAAAGTGTACCTTTTTATAATAATGTACGTACATTTGTACCTTCTGCTTTATTTTAGTCCCGAGCGGCAGCCGAACAAAGAGAACGCGAGTCCCTGTTGGCAGCGACGTTGGCTGCCTCGTCGACCAGTGGCGGAGTCCGAGATCCAAGTGGTCATCTGCTGCCGTTGGGTGTGGCCGTAGGTGTGGGTGTGGGACCGACTGTCGGTGTTACACCTGGAGCTGGGTCCAATTCTCTGTGTCCCTCGCCATCCGTGAACTCGGAGTGTTCGTCGAATGGACGGCTTTCCTCGTCATCCACTTCGGATCAGGACCAGGACCAGGACCAGGACCAGGACCAGGACCACGATCAGGACCAGGGCTTAAGTGAAAACGAAAACAGCAGTCACAATAATAACATTATCAATGTTAACAACAACAACAACAATAACAGCATTAACAACAACAACAACTGCAGCTCAAACAAAATCAATTTGAACGAGCTGCGCCTGCCCAGTTCCAGCCAGTACAGCATGGATGCCGAACTGCACGCCAATCGCATGTCCCTAATGGCAGCCGCATCAGCTGCCGCTGCAGCTGTTGCAGCATCCGCGGGCTCCAGATCACAAGACAGCGCCACAGACGGCGTCTCTGCCGGTGCTGGCAGTGCGGTTGTCCAAGCGGCAGTCGTCAACCTGGCCGCCGCCATGCGCATGAACAATCCCGCAAATCATCAACAACAGGTAAGACCTCAATTGGTGGCAAATTTGTATAATTCGAACAAATGAGATAAGATATATATATTTAATATGGGTTATGTATTCCTATAGAGTCCACCTGCTACGTTGAGTGCATCATTTTTTTAGCGTTTAGATTTAGGGTCTCAGTAAAAATGTATACATATAATAAGCAGATACATATATTCTTATTTTTAATCAGAATCAACAGCCGTGTTGATCTAGTTCTGTCCGTCCATTTCTCAGCGCGTACATGCAGGACTCCTAGGAGTTCGAGACTTACGGTCTGGTCCTTTGCCATTGGTATGTAGGTGACCTACTGCAAAGCATCGGCATAGAGTGGCATAACTTATTGCCAGACTCCGCTTCTAGTGAGCGAGAAGCTCTTTTGGACAGCGGGTGTTTCCGCTTTCTTTGTGGTCGCTCTCATTGTCAGTTATATTTGATTATTAGCTTATGTTTCTAATTTGTTCTATCTTAAAAGGGTTTCGACTCCAAGCCGATATCCTAGCACGGATTTACAGTCGCTCATAGCGATGCTCATGGTTGTTTATGCATAGCAGGAAAGCCAGGGAAGGGTTGAAACACGATGTCACTTCTGTGTAATAAGGTCCTAGAATGCTATATTCGTCAGCCCAGACTTGGTGCAATCAATTCTAAATCCTAGGTCGGTCGAAGCTACAGAGTTCAGTCTTAATATTCTTCTAAGACGCTGCTCACATTAGTTCTCAATTTGGCGGTTACCTAATCGCTGTCGAGTAAAATAAAATAATAAAAACAAGTAAGAACGTTGCAGTCGGGCGCTACCGACTGCGGAATACTCATTCACACCCGCACAGCTCACGCCCATTGCCACGCCCCCAATTTGATTGTACATATAAAATTTTTTGGAAATCAATAGAGGAAATCATCAGTAATATCATCGTAAAATTTTGATTTTCTCTCTCAGAATCGGAAAAACGTACAGTTTTTCCCGATTTGCCACGCCCCCAGTAGGCGTAGACATATAATTTTTGGCCAGCTCTTAGAAGTAGTGAAGGGTAACGTAAGTGTGAAATTTGGATGCTTACACTAAAAAAATGCGATGATTACAGGGTATTTTTTAGTCGGGCATGCCCCATAAGGGAAGTAAAAATTAGTTTTGGGTCATCGATAGGGGAGCACACCAGTAACTTAACCATCAATTTTGAATCTTCTAGCTCTAAAACTGTAGGAGCTATAAGCTTTTGCGGTTTGCCACGCCCCCTATGGGCGTAGATATATCCGCCATATCTTTTTTAACTTGGGTTGTCAACCCGAGTATATATACCAAATTTCAAGTCTCTAGCATCAATAGTGCTCAAAATATAGCAGAATTTGAAAAATCACTATATAGTCAGATCCGATTTGCCACGCCCCTAGTAGGCGTGAATATATAGTTTTTTGTTCGATCTTCATAGGATCTAAGCAGTAACCAACCTTTGAACATTCTAGCTTTAAAACTGTAGAAGATACAGTTTTACCCGATTTACTACGCCCCCAATGGGCGTAGATATATCTTGAGTTGTCAACACGAGTATACATTCCAAATTGCAACTCTCTAGCACTTCTAGAAGTAGTGTTTCTGAGATATCGGAAAATATATCGATTTGCCACGCCCCTACTGGGCGTATCGGGAAAATCTTAACACTTTATAATTCGAGGGTATACACGAGTATATATTCAAAATTTCAGAATTTCTCTAGCTTCAAAACTGTGCAAATGGTTTGCGTTCATACGGACAGACGGACAGACGGACGGACGGACAGACGGACGGACAGCGTGACGGACATTGCACAAAACCAATATACTCATTTCACTTTGTGAATGAGTATAATAATAATGATGAACAAGACAATTACTTTTTTAAATATTTATGCTAATCTTCATCAGAGAGATAAGTCGAAAGTAAGCAACTAGGTGAAATCCTTAACCCTGTGCACGCGCTTCGATAGCTTAAGCAGAGGTACATCGACTCCGCTCGTCGTCGTGATCAAGACTATATATGTATAAACTTTATGGGGTCTACTTCTCGTCCTGACTGTCGGCTTGATACATACTTTTTTAGCCATTATACTCTGAGTTCAGGGTATAATGACGGAAAAGAGCATTTTGGTAATACCAATATTATCTAAGTTTAAGACTTGGATTTCAAGTATTTGGACAAAGCTTTAAGAGTTTTAGACGGCATAGAGGTCCTCAAGTACTATATTTGTGTTGTGTTTTTGCTCTCTTTTTAGCCAAACGAACACCAGGTGCATCAGCAACAAAGCCAGCAACAGCAACAGCCACAACACCAACACCAGCACCAACATCAACACCAACACCAACACCATCATCAGCAGCAGCTACCGCATTTGCCGTTGCTGTCGCCACTTGGAAGCCAGCAGGGACATGCAGGCACTCGACGATCGCCAACTATAAACGTGCCTAGTTTACAAATGCAGAGCGACACTTCGGCGTCGGTTATGATGAGCATGATGCGCGGCTCTTTGGACTCCAGTTTGGGCGGCATGCATCAAATGGAGGCGCTGCATCATCAGCATCATCAGGCGTCGAATTATTCGCAGCACGCTGTGACGCCCAGTTCGCAGCAAGCGTCGTCCCATCCACAGCATCCGCATAGCCATCATCCGGAGACGGCATTGCGGATGCATCAGCAGGCTGAGGCCATATTGCGCTCCCATACGGAGGCAGCTTTTCGTCTGGCTGCTTCGGTGGCCGCCACGAACGTGACACCTTCCAACACTGGTGGCGGCGGCGGCGGAAGTCCAATCAAAAGTGAATCAACAGTAGCAAGTGCAGCCACCTCGCAGCAGCAGAGGCAGATCAATGGCAGTGATCTGCATGCATCGCCGCATCGATTTATATCAAACGCCAACCAAACATTACAAAGCACCCACCCGCAGTCGCAACAGGAACAACAGCCAAATCCCCATAATTCATGAAGTCTATGAGACTTGATGCTGTGCCAGACAGACCGATAGCCGGCCGACCGCTGCGAATCAGCAGCAACAATGCTGGATTACAGCACCGAGAACCTATCACATTAAGAAAGAGAGAGAGAGAGAGAGAGAGAGAAAATGTAGAGTCACGTTCTCACTGTAACGGCAGCACCCAGTACAACGAACTGCATCTGGATCCTGGCTCTTTGCTGTGATTATCCAAATGTTCATACTCAAGCAAGAGATATTATGAAAAAACCCCTGCCTGTCCCTACTCCCCTCCTATGTGTATACCTATGTATGCCTATGTGTTGTGTGTGTATGTGTGTTTGTGTGTGCATACCTAAATGATATGCATGTATGTGTATTGTACATTATGTTAACGTTCACATCACAATGAATAAGTGACATATATGCATATATGTACATATTTACAAATCTAATTGGGTATTATACTAGATCTCACCTCAAGAGATCTTCTCACTACCTCGCCTCTATACACACACACCCAACGAGTTGCACACTGGAAAAGAGTGTTTTTGAATAGAAAAGAACTTTGCAAAATTTGAGATAAATATCCAATAATTTAACAAATTCGTAATGTCTCAGAAACCAAAAGAAAGATGCAAGTCAGCTTTGATTCAAGTTTCTCCAAAATTATCATACCCATTTTCAGTTCCACTATGTATACAGGGTATCATCTCATATGTGTATGTATATTCCAAAAGAACACTATATATATATATATGTGTAAGAACAATTCCCGACAAAAATTTCGTATTTTAGTATTTGTTTCTGTTCTTTTGGAATATATATATATATATATATATATATATATATATATATATATATATATATATATATATATATAGACTATTCGAATAGATCTCAAGCATATATTATTTTGAAAATAATTTCTGGAAATCGATTAACTTAAGCGTTTGCAATCAGAGAGTTTTCAATCAATTTTAAAATAATTTCCAAATAATTAAATAGTAACTGTTGTGAAATACACACGTCCATACAGATATATATATATATATATATATATATATTTATATATAATACGTATGTACGTGTGTGTCTAGACTTAAATGAGACTCTCTGAGCTGATATTCATAGACATAAATGCAACTACATTGAATGCGGTAAGTCTTGGGTCTTGGGATTTCAGTATTCGTCATTTAAGATCGCGCCTCTCCCAAGAAACTCAGTTTCTAAACACCCCATTGTGTGCAATAGATTTCAAGTTTTTACTGTAGTTAAGTATTGCTAGCAATATTCGGAAACATTTTGAATTTGTATAAAGAGGGTATACTATAAGATTAATTATGTATATACCTTATAAGTATATATAATGTAATTAAATCGCCAAAAAATCAATAGTTTTTCATATTTGACTGTATTCATTTCTCCTTTCCAGATGGGTTTTATATTTTATATATTTATATATTGCCGGTAAAAGAATCAATTTCAAAATTTTTACTTTTTGATTTTTATACCCTCAACCCATTGAAAATGGGAAATCAGGGTGTAATGGTTTTGTTGAAATGTATGTAACAGGCAGCAGGAGGCGTGGCAGACCCCATAAAGTATATATATTCTTGATCAGGGCGACGAGCTGAGTTGATTTAGCCCTGTCCGTCTGTCCGTCCGTCCGTCCGTCTGTCCGTCTGTCCGTATGTTTGAACACGTCGATCTCAAAATCTATAAGAGCTAGAGACTTGAAATTTTTTATGTAGGTCCGTGTATAGTACGCGCAGATCGAGTTTGTTTCAAAAAATCGATAAATTTGATCGTTTTAAAGTTATCGATTTAAAACGTTATCGAAATGCAGTTATAAATTTATATCTCCCACATCTTTAGAGCTAGAGTCTCAAAATCTTGTATTCAGTATAATGTGTAGTTTATACAATTTGGATTTTTTTCACATTTTGGATACCATCCCCCCTTTCCTTCCCTTACCCTCAAACTTGTAAAAACCGTATTTCAAATACTAGAGACTTGTACTTTGGCAATGACATACATATGAATGACGTTATTACGCTCTGAAAGTTTTATCAAGAAAGTCCATCTACAAAGAAACTTATTCAACAATTAATAATATAGCCATACTGCAGCTCAAGCGCAGTCGCTGCGCTAACTGCGCAGTCAGCAGAGCGCGTGCTTATGTGTATGTGTGTGTGCATGTATTGCTTTTATATATGTATGTGTTAAATAAGCATAGAAAGTTTGGAATATCGGCTCTTCGCAGGGTGCAGGGGATCTCCTAGTCGGGTACCGCCGACTAGAGCTATCTTACTTGTTATTATTAGATCACAAAGCAGATAATACACGTATTGCACATCTAGAATATCGAAACCAAACCAAAATTCAATTCGTATTTGCTCGGGTGTCTTTGGTGACCCTGACATGAGACTAGAATGTCCCATCTATGTGTTGTGTGATTAGTAACTTGATGATATGGATATTTTTCCAAATATCGATACTAAGACAGTTATTAATCGAGTCCAGATCATATAGATATTTTACACAAAAGCAAACAACTGTAGTCATTCCTATTATTATTTAATTTATATTTATTTTAGGTAAAATTGTGTGGTAGATATATATATATATATATATATATATATATATATATATATATATTTATGCCAACTTATTTTAGAATTTAATTTCTTTTTTATTGCCAAAATGGATAAATTGCATACTATAAGTGGTGAGTGCATAACTTTCAGGCCTTAAAATAAGTTAGGTATATGTATGTGCGTTGATGTATGTGTATGTGTTTGTGTGTGTAAGTGTGGGTGTGTATGTGTGCACGTGTGTAATTAGAATCTAATTCGTCCAACCACGCCCTGCTTTTGTCTATTATGACGGTGCTGATGATCCTCAACTCATGGAAGCGTTTCCAAGTGGATCTGATAACTGCTGAAGTCACTGTACAAATAGATCTCTGATTTCATATGGAATATGCACAGCGGTATCTGTTCACTTTCTAAAGAAACTGTACAACTAGAATTTCCAATGAGCTTTAAATTAGATACGCTAGATGACGATACACTTAGTCAATACCCTGCAGACCTGTGCTGCGGGCACGCTTCTGCGGCGAACTGTAGCTGCTTGTAGAGGAGGCCCCACTCTTCTCCTGGTTGCGCTTTAAGTTGGTTGTGTTTGCGGCGCCTTGTAGCTTGGTGGTCGTTGGATCTACAAAATGGGATAGTTGAGCACAGAAAGCAAAGCTACGTATGCATGCATGTATATACCTTGCAGCCATCTGACTTGGGTCGCTGGCCCGTAGCCCTTTTGATTCCGTGCAGCGATACGGAAGATAATAGCTGGCTTATTAGAGCAGTCAACATGTGCATTGGACAGCGAGGCATTAGGCACTGTACATTGATTCGCCGCACCCACATATACGCGTACAAATGCCAATTGTGGCGATGATACCTTGTCTTTTGTTGTCGGCTTGACAGCCAGATAAACCGAGTATTCAACTATTTCCTTGGTCTTTTGCGCCGGTGGCGGTTCCCATGTCAAGTGTGCACCCTCCTTAACATCTTTGGATATCTTGATGGCCGATGGGGCACCAGGGAAACCAGGTAGGCACGTCTTAAAGCTTGAGATCTAACAAATGCAAATGTTTAATACAAAAAAATATGTATATATTGGATGATTGTACAAGAAACACCATTAACTAGCTAACCTCGCCCCATTCACCACGCCCACATGTGTTAATGGCAGCCAAACGAAAACGGTATGCGGTACCCGGATCCAAACTGGTGCGTGGATATTGAGATAAGTCGGGTAGATTATCGGCATCAAAATTTTTAAGCTGAGCCTCATTAAAGTACTTATAATCGATATAGCTGGTAACCGTATGGGACAGATCTTTAAATATTCCCACCGTATGCCATTTATCATTTTCGTCAATCGTCGAATTAGTAACGCTGACTGAGAGCTGAAAGAATATAGTGATTTAAAACTATACAATATACAATATATATAATATACAAAGAAATCATTTACGTTGTTGTCATTGCAGCTTTTGGGTTGTTCCGTCGATTTGTTGACAATATGGCCAGCAGACAAGCTATCCAGCAGGTTTCTACTTGGCTTACTTGAATCTGCTGAAGCGGTGGCCGCTTGCATCACAGCTGCCGATGCCAAAGCCTCCAAATGAGAGCCGTCCACTGTTAGTTTTTGAAATAGAAACGTTTTAATTATTTAAAATTAAGAGTGCTCTAGTTGGATGTGCCAAACTAGTAAATACTCTCTACCATGAGTATACGGAAATCTACAAGTCTCTATTTTGGGGAAAATAGGTTGAGGTGTTTGATGGACTTCAAGGTATGATTTGATTTGATCAATATTATGGATAAAACAGAAATGTCGAATTAGAATAAGAAACGTACTTATATTGATATGCTTATGTAAGTATATAAGATGTATAGTCTCTATACAGTGGACAAAAGATTTGAACGAAAGGAATTCGTGCAATGTGTGCAGGAATGGAATGTGAATGAGCTAAACAAACCATTTTGATGATGATGCTGCCTTAAAGCGGATATTGAAATTTGGCTTTGGGATGCATCGGAATCGCTTGTGGTGGATATGGCAGTATCCTTGAATATGCTGCTGTTGCTGCTACCCCCAGCTAAACCCTCGCCCGATTTAATTGTTGTTAATATATTTGCAGCCTCAGTCTCCGAAGCAGTTGGGAGATTAAAATCGGATCTTGTGGTCGTAACTGAAGCCGTAAAGCAAGACTGCAAAAGACATAAAAAAAGTATGAGCAAAAACAAAACATTTTTTGCTTTCATATGCTTACATTCAAGTCGATAATATCGCTTTTATCCCCAGTCGCACTCGCAGTTGCAGTCCCGATGGAAGTTTTCTGGACATCCGTCGTACTGCTAACACCGGAAATATCATCAATCGATTGATCAACCAATTGGATATCTGTTGATGTATCTATAGCGGGCACTAATGTTGAAGATGTGGCGGCAATTACAGTCTCAACCCCATCTTCTATATCTTCCGGCTCTTTTGGTTGATCCTTTGTCGGAGTTAGTAAGTCATCAGTACCATCCAGCTGCTCAATGATGTCATCGATGGTATCGGTGTCAGCTATTGTGGCAATAGTAACTGCAGCCTCAGCAGCGCTGTTGTCCTGCTTCTCCTTAAGCTGCTGCACGGTCGTCTTTATAGCCGATGCCGTCGGTCGGGTTGTCAATGCCAATGTGCGTTGGCCGACCCCAGCACCACCACCAGCATTGAAAATATTCACAAAACCTTTGCGAGCAGCTGTTGCTCCGGGCAACATGACCAACTTATTGGTTGAACTCGTTCCTGGCGAGCCGGATATGCTAGAATTGGCGCTCATCACAGTCACCGACTTGCCGCCAATGTATACGGCGGTTTTTTGTTGTGTTAGCTTTTGACCAGCGGCTACGGTGCCACTATTAACGGAGGTGAGTGTAATGGGGCGGCCTGTTGCTGCTCCTGCGGCGCCCTGTATATTGCGCACCATTTTAACATTACTCTGGCCGGTTAATACTGTGCGCTGTCCGCCCATAGCAATGGGCGTGGCCGTTGTACCAGTTGAACCAACGATACTGACAATGCTTGTGGTTCCTGCACCGCCAGCATTACTCATCACAGAGCTAGCCGGCACAGTGCGCAAACTAGCTCCAGTTGTAACAATTATTATCTGCTGATTGCCCAACTGAGCTCCTTGTTTGTTAGTGATCACAAAAGCTGGCTTGCCGCCCATCACATTGGGTGTCACTTTGCCCATTTGCAGTATGTTGGAGTTCTTCATAATCAATTTTCCGCCGGACATCGTATGTGGAGCAACAAGTTTTAAAACATTGCCGGACACAATTGACTTTTGTTGCTGGTGTGACGAGTGCTGTTGTTGATGCTGTTGCCCACTTGTGCCCGCTGTCGATGTCGAAGTCGTTGCCATTACGGTCGTTCCACCAGCCGTCACTGTCTTTGGCTGCACATTACTGCCCGATGCAATCTGATACAAAGTGAAAAAAGAATAAATAAGATTGTTCTAATATGATATATATATATGTATATAGTTGGCTTACCTGTATTTGTGTCGACCCGGTGCTGAGCTGCTGATTGCAAATAGATATGGCCTGAGCCTGGGCACCGCCTTTAGCAATATTAAAGTTAACTTTCGGTAACGTCTGCACCGTCATGCCACCGCAACTAGTCTTCACAAATTGCAGCTGGACATTCGGTGCCAAAGTGAGCGGCTTCTGAATGAAATACTGCTTGCCGCCAAGCGATGTAGTTGTCGTTGCCACAGCCGACGAGCTAGTCTGCACCATAGCGCTCGGCTGTGATGCTTTTAGTATTGTTGTAGTGGTCGAGCCTCCACCACCGGCGCTTGCACTGTTGCTATACGTGGACAGGCGTAGGGGTTGACCAGCAGAGACGCCTGTGCTGGTGGAAACGCCAGGTATGATTCGTAATGCTCCAGTTGATGACTGCGAGGTGGACAGGACAAGGCCACCACTGGGCGCAGTCACAGAGTTTGCACCGACACGTACAGCAACACTTTGGCCATCTTGGCCTGCTTGAGAGGCAGCTGTTGCAATCGATGTCTTGGCAATTGATGAACTGGGTCGAAACTTTTGTAATATCCCACTACTACTACTACTGGTTGTTGTGCCCACGCCTGATGCTGTGCTGCTAATGATCGATAGTTGTGGTTGTTGTTGAACTGTAATAATCGCAGGAGTTGCGATTGCATCCGTAGCTGCAGACACTCCTGAAGATCCAGTTGAAGCCTTTACTTGTGATTGTGTGACAAAAACGGTCGATGCTTGAGCAGACTTGCCAACAGCTGTAATTGTGACTGGTGTGGCTGTACCTACTGATGATGATGACGATGATGATGATGATGATGCTGCTGCTGCTGCGGCAGCAGCTGGACTGTTTGCTCCAGTTAGGTGCAAAACTGAAATTGGATTCTTTTCGAATTTGAGTGCAGCGGAAGCGATAAGAGGAGTACTTTCTGCTCCATTAGCGTTAGCTGTTGGCTGTTGGACTAGTGTCTGACCTTGAGCGTGGGTCTGTTTTGTATTGGCTACAGCTGGTGCTTGTTCAATTTTCTGTATTTGCAGCACATAAGCAGCGGCAAAGGTTGTCGCCGTCCAAGAAAGCTCAAGAGCATGCGTTGACGCACGAACTAGCGCTACTTTAACCGCATAAAGTGGCTTGGTTACCTCCAGATACCACAAATCCTTACAGCAAACCTATGCAGAATAGCAAAATAGCAAGCAGGATTATAAAATTGTAGTTTTTCTATGTATAAATATATATATATATATATATATATATATATACATATATATATATATATATATATATATACTGCTACTTTGAATGATATATATATATATATATATATATGTTTTAATGAACCGTAACAGAACAGCAATCATTCAAAGTAGCAGCCTCGGCAAAATTCATGGAGAACGAGTGGGCCCCAATAAATAGATGTACGAATGACTGGAATAGGGGTACAGATATCAGCGCACTCTTACTTATTAATTACGTGCTAGTGGTAAAACAAGAAACGATCTATAACTGCTAACGCGATTCTTGGAATTATGATTTAACTATTGGTGTTACTTCCGAACCATCGATAAGCAATATCGACATATTATTGCAAAAGTAAATTTAATGCTTTTTTAAATAAAGACTATGATAACAGATCATCTCTCACCCTAACCTGGTTGTTCCATGCTTTGCGATAACCGTCTCGACCCGACCACACATACAGACGACTTTGTATACCAACTGCACAGTGTCCAGCTCGGGCTCTGGGAACGTTCTCCTCAACAGTATCCAAGGTGACATTCTCCCAAATCATCGTGTCTGCAGAGAGTGATAGATAAGTAAAGTTGAATATATATTTCCGAAATAAAAAATATAAATAATTCTTTGATCTACCTAAATCGAGAACAGCTAGCGTGTTCGTGCATTTCCATTCCCGTTCTGTAGTCGCTTTGGAATCGTTGATCACCAATGGTACCCAGCCCCCAAAGACATACATCTTATTTGCGATCATTGTGGAGCTATGCAGAGAACGCGGAAGCGGAGCTTGGCCTCGGGTACGTGGTTTTTCCCAAGTCATCGAATCTGCAATTGTATAATTAGTCAATCAAATATCGATGATGGCTAAGAAGAGGTGCTCTTGTATGTGTACCTGTATCAAGTAGCCATAAATCGCCTAAACGACACCCACTCATTCCGCCATAGACAAGCAAACTTAATTTACCAGTTTGCTTGCTTGTAAATGATATTCCAGTGTGAGACTCGCGTGGTGGAGGGCTGTCGCCAAATGTCTTCGGAATCATCCATTTTCCATTGTGACTGTGTACGCCCCGAGTATCCAATATATACAAGTCATTCAGATATCTGTTAGCAAATAAACAAAAAGACTAAAGTATACCTGTACATCGACTACACTAAGATCTAAACTTGATTAACTTTAACTCTTAAACAATCGATCGAAAGTGTTAATCGATTTCATATTTATTGATGATTTGCAAAGAGCTTCAAGTCTCTAAAGCTCACGAAATATCTCTTGAAGTCTACTCTACTCAAGAGAGGAAGAAGTTTCACAAGTCTAGCAGAAGAGTGAAGAAAATCTCTTATACTCTACTCAACGAAGGGTGAGCTCTTACACTCCACTCACTCGTATACTTTAGTCAACAAACAGTAGTGGGGAAACTCATATACTCTACTAATATAGAAAGGAAAAATCATATAAGCTCTATCAAAAATTGCTTATACTATACTATATTATACAGAGAGTGAGCTCTTAGCTCTTATAATACTCTAATCAACAATGGAATATTCGCATTCCACGAAATATATAAATGAATGCGTTGCGTATTTGTGTTACCTACTTTGGTATATTGTTTTTAGGATCATCGGATTCATTAGCCAGTCCGCCAAAGAGAAATATTTTCTCGCCGACCATAGTGAAGCTGTGACCGAGACGGGGACACGGCGACGTTCCATTATCTGGCGACTCTGGATACATCTTCCTCCACTCCCATTTGGTGGCCTGCAACTCGTAGAGCTCATTCGAATATTTACCATATTCGATCATGCCGCCAAAGACAAACATGCGAGTTCCCTCAACAACAAATCCGTATGCGGCGCATCCATTGGGTACGTCTCCTTTCAGCACGGGTACATACCATTGATTGGTCACTAAAATGAGAAGTGAAAAATTTGCAGATTAAAAGAATTGATGATTTGTTACTAATCGTAATCCTAGCTTGTATGTGTTGACATAAATACAATTACTAATGATCCGTAAGACATTCGAACCGTAATCGTCTCATCATCTGCTTGACATTCTCATCTACGAAATGTTAAAAGTATTTTTTTAAAAACGTGTAACACATTGTATGGGTCATCTAGAACAAACTACATATGGAAGCACAGGTGTGCAAGGTGTGCATCTTAAAGCTAGACACCTTCTTGGTCAAAAAGGATAATTTAACACGGCAGCCAATTCCTTCTATGCTCTCCTCTCTCTTCTCTCAGAAGGCACGAAATGGAATATCTCCCGGTCGACAAATTTCTGAGAGAACTATATTAATCATGGCTGGTATAGTTACGCGCACTAGGTGACAATAAGTTCAGATTAAGCGTTTAAGTGATTGTCGATTAGAGAATAAAATATATTTAATTGATTTTTTTTTATTATACTCATATATTATTTTTGAAGGTTTTAAAATGTAAATATATGATCGATGGATATAAAAAAATATATAATACATTCGTGTGCTACAAATTTGAAAGAATTCTAAGAATTCTGGAACTTGTAAATATAATGAAAGACTAAAAATATCCTGTAGAATTATATTCAGCTTTTACTTTCACAAAATTAATACCATATTGAATATTCATCTATATATATATATATACTTGTGTTTATACATATATTAAACTATATTAAATATCGTCTATATACTTAACCCACCCTGTATAAAGTACCAAAATAAATACCTGTGTTATAAACATGGAGTTCGTCAACAATTCCCTCGTTTCCGCCTCCAAAGACAACCATAAGTTCTTTAATGTTTATGGCTCGATGACCGTGGCGCGGACGAGGCTGAGGACCCGTTGGATTAAGGACGCGCTTCCACCGAAATCCTCCCGATGGGTTACTGCCCAAATGATGATTAATCCCGTCTTCTGTTTGATACGGATCCAAGTCCATGTCGATGCGTGCCAAGCAATTGCCGTCAGATGATGCTTGGATGCTAGCAGAACGTACAATCTGTTCAGAATTAAGTGCATCGGCTACAGCGGTACCCAAAGAACTATTCGATCCAGTAAATTCTGTGCTATCCATATTTAAACAGCACTATATATGGACTCCCTATTCACTTATTGGAGTGAATATTTGCGATTTTTATTTTCAGTAGGCAGTCTTGGCCGAACCAATGAATGAATGCATATTTTCTTGTAGGCTCTGAAAAAAATTCAAATTCAAATCAAGTTAAATTACGATGCCAAAATAAGAAATGGCTAAATTACTTTTAGTGCGTACTGTATATGTACATGTATGCTCGCAAATTTATGTTGATCTGGCAATGCTGTCAATGGACGCTCTACAAATTTATCAATTTTTAGTACCATTTTATCACATATGTTAAATAATTAAATTAAAACAACGTTGACGTTTATTTTTGCTATACAGGCTTACCAAATAAATAGCTATTATATCCGTGGAAACTTAAGTAAATCAATTTATTAAATACAGCACAATCTAATACACAATGTGCAAAAAAAGCCGAAGAAAACGACAGCGACGCACACATAGGAAATTGTCACAAGGAGGGAGCCGAACCAGATCGGAGTACCATAATCAGGGTTGCTATTATTGCACTTTCAATCCACATCGATATATCGATAGTTGCAAGTATATACATACAATGCACATTTCGACTGAACACTACATAAATCATATTCAACTTTATTAGAAAATAAATATTTTTTTTTTATTTTATTGTGAATACTTTTAAAACAATTATTTTGATTACACTTAATTAAAATTCGATAATTATATTTGCGTACTTGTGTTTCACATACTGACACTAACAATGACTGCGGCTATTGAGCCTGTAAACACCTTATTGCTATAAATTTATTTTGATTTCTATAAATAGCTCATTGCTATAATAAAATTATCATTTAATCAAACATTATCTACCGCAACAGTTAACAGGTGTTGTTGATAACACTAACCATATTGTTGTATGGTTAGTGTTGATAATATATATTAATGAAATATTATGGATTTCCATAAATGACAATACATTCACATACATATTCTTATTAATATTATTAGCTTTTATTATAAATTTAAGCAGCACAAATCTAACAAAATTGTACCGTGAGAGGGTACTATTTGTAGGGGAGCCCCGAGTATGTGAAATAGTTTATATTTAACAATGAATGCATGTATGTGTGTGGGAGCTCTTATAAAATACGTAAGAAATTTTTCTGCAAAGTCATTACTTACGAAAGCCAAGCCAAAGATTTACCAAAAGCTACTACGTTCACATCGTATGGACATTCTTTAGCATTCTAAATTTGTGAATAGAAACACAGCACGGCCATTAGAGATGCGTTCAAAATTGTAACAGCCAGAGTGCTATTATCGATAACTGCAGTATTAATTTAGTCTCGAACATCGATTTTTCCGACGCCTCGAAGTATGCAATAATTTATTAAGTAAGCTTAACACGACTCAACGAAAATTCAAAGTGAAACTATGCCGAGAGCATAGCATTCAAATTGTTATTCTGTTGAGAAGTGCGGAATATTTTTGATCAAAGCTGTGTCGCTTCTGCGACTGAGACTCAAAGTGTTTTCCTCGGTATGTGGGAAATTTCATTTTACTCCTAAGTAAAATATAATGAAAATTTCAACTGATGTGAAGGGTGGATTTCCCAGTGCTAATCCCCTCACTTCAAGATATTAGGAAAACCCTCGCAGCTTAAATACATATTTTGCGTATGTCTGGCTCTCCATATATCAATTATTACGTAATCCTTCATTTGAGATCATATGGAGTCGATTTCATTTCGTTTTAAGACAAAATAAAAACAATAATGTGAAGAAGAAGCGGAAAAGCGGATGTAGGCGGATGTAGACGGATGGAAGCCGCAAGTATAAAATGAAATTCATCTATGGATGGGATGCAAACAGATGTGGGTAGAGATGTACGCATTGTTTAGAACGATATTGTGCGAGCTTATCACTCAGGTAGAGCCAACGCCGCAGTGCTAACGTAATCAAGTCAAACATGCGACTGATAACTTCAGTACGAGCGATAAGCAGGACAAATATCTCGCTCTTCTATCTACCTGTTCTTCTACTTCGGATGTTTGTGCATGTGTGTGCATACACACACACACTCACACAGAAAGAGAAAAGCACTTCAAAAGGCTATAAATAGAACGGCAGCGCCGCGAAAAATCACAGTATTCTGATTTAGTTAGTTAGTGAACGTTATTTTGTTTCAGAATTTGCCTAGTCTTTGGCTCTGAAGGTAAAACATTTCGTAACATATCGAGCACTTGCTATTTTTTGGTATTTTGTATATTTAGTGACCTGTGCTGTGCAATTTATAGATAATAATACAACTTACCTAAAACCAAAAAGAAAATATGTTTAGTATTTTATTTTACTTTATGATGTCGAAATGTTACTAAAATATGCTGAAAAGTGAAGAGGAATCGTATTTTAAATACTTATATCGAACCTCTTCGAGTAATAGTGTATTTGTCGGTTCCCCCGTTTGGTCATACTTTTCAATTGTGTATACTATACCAGTTATCCATTGTGTTGGCAAAAAATACAAACATACTAGCATTTCTGGTAACTTTTGTATTTGTTAATTTGTTGCGAAAGGACATGCACATGGGACATATAATTACAAGAAGAAATTTTAAACGTTAAATTGTAATTGTATTTATAATAATTTTTATCGTGTTGTGTCCGTCTTGCTGCCTTCCTGCTTTCCTGCCTGCCTGCCTGCCTGTCTGGCTGCACCAGCAGAGAGTTAATCAGTTGTGTTGAAGTCGCGTGGCAAAACCCATCCAACATTTAGTATCGAAACTCTATTGAAATTCAGTAAATATAAATTATACTTATATATATATATATATATATATATATATATATATATATATATATATATAATATGCATATGTATATGTATCGTTCCACGTGTTCAGTGAAAATGAATGCGCATAGTTGAGTTTGTTAACATAAATCTGTTTATGTACAAATGCGTATGAGCATGATAAATGTATTCTGAATACATACACATGTACACCTAGCAAAGTTGGGAGTGTGTACATGTGTACATATGTATGTGTGTGAGGAAAAAGTGATATCATCCCGAGGCCTGAGACTGCCGTTATCCACCAGCTGCTTCAGTTGCCATCTTTGCAGGGTGATCAAAATGTAACAGAACAGTCAACAAAATCAATAAATTAATTAATGTGTATATTAGTGGCCACGTACACACAGACACATGCACAGTATATATGTTTGTATAAATAATATATATATATATATATAAATGTGTATATATATATATATATATATATATATATATATATATAAATGTATATATAAATGTATATATGTGTATGTCGACTTGCGTCTTCAATCGCAACTCCATTTGATTTGAGAATCTACAGAGACGCAGCTTGAATAGATTTCAGGAATGCCAATATAACTACATATATCCACACATATATACATATTTATGTATTTTAAATCTGTGCTGTGTGCTGGTATATATGACGTAATTCATGCTTCTAGCTGAAAATTGTGTTTTGTAAGGAGATGGTGAGGTAGTCATGCGTGTGTGTGTGTGTGTGTCAAAAGTGTATACAAACTTGATCGGAGCAAACTTAGCGCACTTACATTTCAGGTATTCTCAATTTTGACCTAGCAAATGCTGTATTTGTAACGTATAGCATATATATGTATGCGCGCATGCCCGTATGTGTGTGCGTGTGTCTATACATATACATACATGTATATATGTATACCAGGCATAATTTTTTTCTCTCACTCACTCTCTCCCGTATGTAGTTATGCTTCTGTGTGCGGGTGTACCAAACATTAACAGAATTTCACTCAACAAATTACATTTACAGTTATATCTATGTACATTGATTCCGCTAAGTGTTTCCTCAAAACACAAGTGCATAGCATAGCATAGATACATGAGCATACCTCAGCGTAGCTAATTGAATTTATTTTTCTTATGCCCTTGCAAATTTTCATACATGTTAACGTATGCGAATATATATATATATGTATATATTCGCATATATATGTATATGGGTGTATAAATAATTATTTAGCCTGCATGAAATTTGGAGTAGAAGCTTTTCGTCTTGCATACACGATCAAGATTTGTTTTATATGTATGTCTATATATATATATGGGTGTCAATAATAACCTGTCCGTTGGGTAGACATAAATATACAAAATGCTAATTTAAACCTTTCATTTATTTTTGTTTTTTATTTCTCGTTTGTTTGTGCATAGATTTTTGTTTCAAAAGAGTTAATATATGCGAATAGAAATTTTTTTTAGCTGCTTTTCCACATATTTTCAATGTATTTCCAATTGCATGAGTTTCCATTCGATTGGATCATTAAATTCATATAAGCTCAGTTCTCATTCAAAAAAATATTAAAAGTTTGAGACCCATCGCCTATGTGTTTATTCGAAATTCAATAAGAATGAATTGAATACATATTAAAAACTATACAAGGCTCGTTTATGGGCCAAAGTCAGTTAAATGTCAGATTTTTGTTGTTAGATTTTTTCTTAATCTCAAGAGAGAGCCACAGTAAATTAACTGTTAAATTGCAAGATATGCTTAGTTTCCTATTTGCCACTCTCATAAGAGGCGTATACAGATTATTTTATGTAAATAAATAAATAAATGTATATATATATATATATATATAGATAGATATATAATATATAAGATAATTCTTAATCGTAATGCCGTAATCGAGTTGTATGAGTACTAGTAAACTCTACTGTCTTCGTGATGAGATCACAATTTTAAGCAAATGACGAAACACAATACAAGATTGAATCATTCTAAAAACCAAGGCAGAAATTTGAGGTTTATTGCTTTGAAATGGAGCACAAAATTATTATTTACAATGTTTCCAGATATTATTATCAGTGACTATTGAGATATTCTTTAAAATACAAAATAAAAAAACATTATCAGCGGCAATGCGGTCAAAAGCTAGTTAAATCCACTTTCGGACGGAAAAGGTTTACGTCATAACTTTTTGGAAAGACGTCATTGCATGCTCTGCTTCGCCAAAGACTTATCTTGACTGGTTAACCATACACACACAATATATATATATATATATATATATATATATATATATATATATATATATATATATAAATATATATATATATACATATAAAAGAGCTTAATATATATATATATATATATATATATATATATATATATATATATATATATATTAAGCTTTTTTATATGCATTATGTAAAAATATATGATATATACACATCATACATAACAATAACAAAGTATTGCCAGCTGTCTATTAAAAAAAACAAATAAACAACACAATCCATGCCTCTCGTATAGTTTAGTTGTTGTAGAGCGCAAAGCGCTTTTTCAATTCAGTTGTATGACATTCATTTGCTTCTTTTGCAATTCTCAAAGAGTTACAGCTCAGCAAGACGAATTAGTGGCTTAGTCGATAGTCAAGTTTGCATATTAGAGAATAGGCAAGTTAATGAATATCCTATTCAGGCGATCCCTGCCCACTTTTTTTGTGTGTTAAAGCTGATAAGAAGTATCTATATTTATTTCCAGTTAGGAATGTTTCTGAGCTACTTTTGAGTATAAATCTTAATGCTATTTTATTTTGTTTTGCTTTTCGCTAAGGTCGGCAACAAATTCTAATTTTCATTCGCCCATTGATGCAAGTTCTCATTGTTTGCTGCTCAGCATTTTGCCCAGGCGCAATTTTGTGTTATTTTCGAAATACGAATGCTGTACGAATGTGTATTAAAAATTATAAAACTAAGCAGTGTGTGTGTGCGTCTGTGTATCTATATATGTTTCCCCATAATATATGTACGCAATGCTTAGGAGTTGGTGTTTTACTACAAGAAATAATGGCACAGGCACAATAAATCCTAAACAACAAAATCTAATTATATTCACACAGACACATCAACTCATTCACATAACTAAAACAAGTAAGAGTGCTCTAGTCGAGACTGCTCGACTACGAGATACCCTGAACCCTGCGAAGATCCAATCTTCACAAAATTATATGTTTGTTTTGCATATACAAATATTGCGAGCACCACAAACACATACACACATGCATACGCACGCACGCATAAGCACGCGCTCTGCTGACTGCGCAGTTAGCGCAGCGACTGCGTTCGGGCTGCAATATGCCTATTGTATGGTAAATTAAATGTTCAATAACTTTTTTTGTAGATGAACTTTCTTAATCAAACTTTCACAGCGTGATTATGTCATTCATATGTGTTTATTTGCCAAAGCGTACGTCTCTAGTATTTGAAATACGTTTTTTGCGAATTGGGGGCGAAGGGGGCGTGGCATCCAAAATCCAAAAATTACAAAATCTGTATTCATTACACGGATCTGAACAGTAAATTTGAAGTCTCTAGCTCTTACGGTATACAAAAACGAAGAAAATGTATCGATTTTATCGATATTAAGGAAACGGGATAAGTTATCGAAAATCTAAAATAAAACTCGTACTGCGTAGGATAACACGAACTCTAGCTTTTGTGGTTTACGAGATCGCTGCGTTCACACGGACGGAAAAATCTATATTTTGCAATGGGCTTGAGCTGTGCGGGCGTAAATGAGTATTCCGCAGTCGGTAGCGAATGACTGCAACGTTCTTACTTGTTTGTAGATGGACTTTTTTAATCAAACTTTCAGAGCATAATTATGTCATTCATATGTGTGAATTTGCCAAAGCACAAGTGTCTAAAACTTGAAATACGTTTTTTGCAAATGGTACGTTTTTGGGCGTGGTATCCAAAATCAAAATATTACAAAATATTTGTATTCATTACGGTATACAAAAAATCAATTTATTGATTTTTATTGGAAATAAGAGACGGGATGAGTTATCGAAAAAATATGATAAAGGCGTAGAGCGTATGGTATACACATTGAAAATTTCAGATCTCTAGCAATTGTGGCTTACGAGATCGCAGCGTTCATACGGACGGACGGACAGAAGGACATGGCTATATCGACTCAGCTTTTCGAGCTGATCAAGAATATATATGTTACATACATTTTCACAAAAGCATTATACCTTGATTTCCCATTTTCCATGGGTTCAGAATATAAAAAATCTAATTATATATAAGTCAATATATATATATATCTTTGGAGTTCTCGACTCTAAATTTCATATGGACATATAGAAATCCAGACAGACATTAAGCTAAAAACAAAACTAATATTCTCTTTTTACTTTCTGAACGAGAATAAACAAGTAATAGATCTCTAGTCGGGGGTACCCGACTAGGGATCCCCTAAACCCTGCCAAGAGCCGATATTCCAAACATTCTATGCTTATTACATATACATACATATACATTATAAGCAACACATACATACAAACATAGGCACGCACGCAGGCATAAGCACGCGCTCTGCTAATTACGCAGTCAACGCCGCGAGTGCGCTTGGGCTGTATATGGACTTTAATCAAACTTAATCAAAAGATATACGAGATATAATTTCATAACTGAATTTCGATAACACATTTTAATCGATAACATTAAAACTAAAATATTTATCGAATTTTTTAAACAAACTCGATCTACGCGTGCTATACACGGACCTACATATTTCAAGTCTAACTCTTATAAGTTCTGAGATCGACGCGTTCACACGTACGGACGGACCGACGACAGACGGATAGACGGACAGGGCTATATCGATTAGCTCGTCGCCCTGATCAAGAATATATGTACATTATGGGGTCTTCCACGCCTCCGCCTGTTACATACATTTTAACAAATCCATTATACCCTGTTTTGCAATTTTCAATGGGTTCAGGGTATATAATTGTTTTTTTAAAGTTTTTAGAATATACAGACAATACATAAAAATTAATAATAAAAAAAAATTAATTAATGACTAAGCTTGTAAAATGACCAAAGTTAACTTTTTGTTTTAGATATTATAACCAATGGCCACAATCGATGGAAGACCGGCGCAATATGGGATATCACTTAAGCAATTACGGGAGCTCATGGAGCATCGAGGAAGGGAAGGTGTAACTAAAATAAGTGAACTCGGTGGCATTCATGAGTTATGCAAAAAGTTGTACACATCCCCAAATGAAGGTAAATGCTAATATTTTAAATGTTAAAAAAAAAAAAATGAAGCTTTTTACTAATCTTAAATTTAAATCGGGGTTTCTATACAGGCCTTAGCGGGTCGAAAGCTGATGAGGAGCACAGACGTGAAACGTTTGGCTCAAATGTAATACCACCGAAACCCCCAAAAACATTTTTAACGCTAGTCTGGGAGGCGCTTCAAGATGTTACACTTATTATATTAGAGGTAGCTGCGTTAGTATCACTTGGTCTATCATTTTACAAGCCTGCCGATGAGGATGCGCGTGAGTCTAAAATATAAAAATAAGATTTATATTCCGATTTATAAAATGGTACATATATAAACTAATGGATTTAATTGTAGCTCTGCTTCAAGAAGAAGATGAACATCACGGTTGGATCGAGGGTCTGGCTATACTTATTTCGGTCATTGTTGTTGTGATAGTGACAGCTTTTAATGATTATTCAAAGGAGCGACAATTTCGAGGCCTTCAGAGCCGTATCGAAGGCGAGCACAAATTTTCTGTTATTCGAGGTGCCGAGGTATGCCAAATATCGGTCGGGGATATCCTTGTCGGTGATATTGCACAGATCAAATATGGCGATCTCTTACCTGCTGATGGCTGTCTCATACAGAGCAATGATCTAAAAGTAATAATAAATGAAAAATCCGTTTATGTGTTTGAATATATTCATATTAAACTCTTGCTTTTACATAATTACGAATAGGTGGACGAATCCTCCCTGACTGGCGAGTCTGATCATGTGAAAAAGGGCACAGATGCCGATCCAATGGTTTTATCTGGCACCCATGTCATGGAGGGCAGTGGCAAAATGGTTGTAACAGCCGTTGGAGTCAACTCACAGGCTGGCATTATTTTCACTTTGCTTGGAGCTGCTGTGGATGAGCAGGAAGCCGAAATTAAAAAGATGAAGAAAGGTATGTGTATTTGTTTGCATTAATATCGCATGACGTATAAGACAAGAAACACATTGTAAAACACATGTAATGTAAACCAAAGGGACGAAAGTGAATTAAAATTAGTCTATTTTCCAAGAACAACATAAAACAAAATATATAACACGTATACGAATTTTACGCAATAAGAATTCTTTACTGCCGATAATCTTTAATTTAATATCGTTTATTTTTTATTTTTATTTTTTCATATACCAAATGTCATACGTGAATTGCATGATGTGAATTGATTGACCCATCTTTGAACTCCTTCATCTACCTAAATATAAAAAATAAACCAACCAACCAACCAATCAACCAACCAAACAACCAATCAACCAACCAACCAACCAACCAACCAACCAACCAACCAACCAACCAACCAACCAATCAATCAATCAATCAATCAATCAACCAACCACCATCTACAAACACCAAAAAAATAAATAATGAACAAATGCCTTAACTTGAAATGTTTATGGATCAAACCGAACGAATCGAAAAACTACGAAATATTACATTTACATTTTAAATTAACTCAGAAGCTAAAAAGGCGAGCAAACAAAAGAGTAAAAGCCAGTCAGGTGAATCAAAAAAAATTACCTTGTGTCTAGTTAGTTTCAGCTTTGTCTGAAACTAAAATATTGACATTTTTATATCCAAATAATGATTTCAAACGGGACCTTTGCATTTCTCCTTATTTAAATTTTTAACTTAATATACTATTTTACCGACAGAATCCAAACATCTAAGTTGAGTCGAAAATGCCATTTTTATATTGTTAGCAAGTAGTAAAAAAACTGACTTGCTAACTTCAATTTTCAACAGAATGGTTTAGAATTAACAGCTTTAAAATACCCTTGCAGAGCAAGAAAAATAAGCAAAGAATGGATGCCAACTCATTCATGGTCCAAACTGAAACCACAACTTTATTTATTACAAAACAATATATAGTAATTGCCAATTTGCCAGTTTATAAAAGGAGGCATTCACGAGTATATTTACCATATTCAAGCTACTCCAGTTGTTTATATATTACGGGCCAACCAAACGACTGTATCACTCAATTGCAAATGATGTATTAATATTATTGTTTCCTTCGACGTCTTATGAACGAAAATTATACATAAAAATATAGACATATATTTAGCAAGCCTACTTTATATATATATATATACTCAACAATAAGAATTATAAGACTGTATGGGTATATACAAATTAGAAGAGTAAACTAAAAATGTAATAAGAGTAAAAAAGGTATATGCTAACATATTTAATATTAATATTATTTTGCGGATTATACAGGTGAGAATGATGGCCGTCCGCCAATAAAGGAAACATCTCATGCCGCTCCTCCAACTCAATATGCCAGCGAGGCCATCAAATCGGAGTCGGATGGAAATCATGTGCAGCCATCTACGACTTCAGCTGCTGAAACTGGACATAAGAAAGAGAAATCAGTGCTGCAGGCGAAATTAACAAAATTGGCAATACAAATTGGTTATGCTGGTTCCACTATAGCCGTGCTCACTGTTATTATACTAATTATACAGTTTTGCGTTAAGACGTTCGTCATCGATGAGAAACCATGGAAAAACACCTATGCCAATAATTTGGTCAAACATTTGATTATCGGAGTCACAGTATTAGTTGTGGCTGTCCCTGAGGGACTTCCACTGGCCGTAACTCTATCTTTGGCGTATTCAGTGAAGGTAAGTGAAATCATAACAAATACGTATATATTATTATTATTTACATATATTATACATCTATATATAAATATATATATATATCATTTTCTCTAATTGATATTCTTTTTATCCCCACTCTGCCAAATAGAAAATGATGAAGGATAATAATTTGGTGCGTCATTTGGATGCCTGTGAGACAATGGGCAACGCAACGGCTATATGCTCCGATAAGACAGGCACGCTAACGACCAATCGTATGACTGTTGTACAATCCTACATTTGCGAAAAGCTATGCAAGGTGTTGCCAACGCTTGCGGACATACCACAGCATGTTGGAAATCTAGTCACTATGGGAATATCTGTCAATTCGGCCTATACCTCCAACATAATGGTAAAATGTTTATTTTATAACAAGAAGAACGTTGCAGTCGGACGCTACCGACTGCGGAATACTCATTCACGCCCGCACAGCTCAAGCCCATTGCAAGATATAGATTTTTTCAGTTTGCCACGCCTCCAATTGGTTTGTACATATATAATTTTTTTGGAAAATTAATAGAGGAGGTCAGCTGTAATATCGTCATAAAATTTTGATTTTCTCACTAAGAAACGGAAAAAGATACAGTTTTTCCCGATTTGCCACGCCCCCAGTGGGCGTAGACATAATTTTTGGCCAGTTCTTAGAAGTGGTGAAGGGTAACGCATGTGTCAAATTTGAATGCATCCACTCAAAAAATGCCCCCAAAGGGGCGTCATCGATAAAGGAGGAACTGTAGGAGCTATAAACTTTTGCTTGGCTCTCAACTCGAGTATATGTATCAAACTTCAAATCTCTCGCATCAATAGTGCCCAAAATATATCAGATCCGATTTGCCACGCCCCTAGTAGGCGTGGACATCCAGTTTTTTGGTCTATTTTTATAGAATCGTAGCACTAACCTACATGGCAAATAACTTAATTAATAACATTCATTTCATGAATGCTGTGGTAGTCCTAGATTCTGTTGCCACCTTATATTTAACATAATTCAAATATTTTAAAATGTATAAAGAAAGAGGATTTAAACAAGCTAGCAACGAGTTTCACAAGATGGAGCTACGATTCATTGTAGTAATTAGTTTCATTCCTGTGTAATTAGTTGAGTATAAGGTACAACCAATTCTTAGAATAGGATTATAAATTAATTTTCTAACGTTTATCTTTTTAAAAACCAATGGAAGAAGCATTGAGTTATGATTATTTTAATATATTTATACCCTGAACCCATTGAAAATGGGAAATCAGGGTATAATGGTTTTCTTAAAATGTATGTAACAGGCAGAAGGAGGCGTGGCAGACCCCATAAAGTATATATATTCTTGATCATGGCGACGAGCTGAGTTGATTTAGCCCTGTCTGTCTGTCTGTCTGTATGTATGAACGCGTCGATCTCAGAATCTATAAGAGCTAGAGACTTGAAATATGTAGGTGAATGTAGGTCGATAACTTTTATCGTTTTAATGCTATCGATTAAAAACGAAATCAAAAACCAGTTGTAAAATTATGTCTCGCACATCTTTCAAGCTAGAGTCTCAAAATTACAATTGCAAATTGCAAAATGCATTTAGTTTCTTGTGTATTTTATAAAATTTTGATTTTTGTTATATTTTGGATACCACTTTCCCTTCGCCCGAAATTTGCAAAAATCGTATTTTAAGTACTAGAGACTTGTGCTTTGGCAAATACACACGTATAAATGACATAATCACGCTCTGAAAGTCCATCTACAAAGAAACTTATTCAACAATTAACTTCGCATAATACTGCTCTTACTTCAGCCCGAGCGCAGTCGCTGCGTAAACTGCGCAGTCAGCAGAGCGCTCGCTTATGCGTGCGTGCGTGCGTATGTGTGTGTATGCGTGTATGTGTTGCTCGGAATGTATACGTTTGGAATATCGGCTTTTCGCAGGGTTCAGGATATCTCCTAGTCGGGTACCCCGGCTTTTTACTGTTTTTATTATTATTATATTTTTTTTCGCAGCCTGGTCAAAATCCGACCGACTTACCAATTCAAGTGGGCAACAAAACGGAATGCGCTCTACTGGGATTTGTTCAGGGTCTGGGCGTCAAATATCAATCGATTCGTGATGAAATACCCGAGGATAGATTTACACGTGTTTATACCTTCAACTCTGTACGGAAAAGCATGGGTACAGTAATCCCTCGACCTAATGGTGGCTTTCGATTGTATACCAAGGGTGCTTCGGAGATCATCATGAAGAAGTGTGTCCAATAATTTCAATATATTTAGATTGATCTCATATATAAGTACTATTTTTTATTAATTATTGCAGATGTGCTTTTATCTATGGTCATGAGGGCACATTGGAAAAGTTCACACGCGATATGCAGGAGCGTTTGATTAGGGAAGTCATTGAGCCGATGGCATGTGATGGATTACGTACTATTTCGGTGGCCTATCGCGATTTTGTGCCGGGCAAAGCGGCAATCAATGAGGTGCACATCGATGGAGAACCCAATTGGGATGATGAGGAAAATATTATGTCGAATTTGACCTGCCTGTGTGTTGTGGGGATTGAGGATCCCGTCCGTCCCGAGGTACCGGATGCTATACGGAAATGCCAAAGGGCTGGCATTACGGTGCGCATGGTTACGGGTGATAATATAAATACTGCACGTTCAATTGCAAGCAAATGTGGCATTTTACGACCCAACGACGACTTTCTTATTTTGGAGGGTAAAGAGTTTAATAGACGCATTCGTGACAGCAATGGTGATGTAAGTCTTATAATACCAAATCTATACCTTAATGCAGTTTATTTCTATGAAAATATATACGTTTTTTCCTCCTCAGATCCAACAGCATCTGATTGACAAAGTTTGGCCGAAACTCCGCGTGCTTGCACGTTCATCACCCACAGACAAATACACGTTGGTAAAAGGTAATCGCGAAAACTTGTGCTTATTCACTAATTCATTATTCGTTCAACGGTCTTTATCATTATTTATAGGTATGATCGATAGTGCCGTGACCGACAATCGAGAGGTTGTTGCCGTTACAGGCGATGGTACGAACGATGGTCCAGCTTTAAAGAAGGCCGATGTTGGATTCGCAATGGGTATTGCAGGCACAGATGTTGCCAAAGAAGCATCTGATATTATACTCACTGACGATAACTTTAGTAGCATTGTGAAGGCTGTTATGTGGGGTCGCAACGTTTATGATTCAATTGCAAAATTTTTGCAGTTCCAATTGACAGTGAATGTCGTCGCAGTTATTGTAGCATTTATTGGTGCTTGTGCGGTACAGGATTCGCCTCTTAAAGTAAGTCTGTCTATAAGATAAACAAAATATAAATGTACAATGTAATAACTAGACTAGATCCTTTTTCGATCTCTTGTCTATATAATCATGTGTATAATCTAAGATAGATAGATAAGATGTGTATTGTTTTTATACCCTGAACCCATTGAAAATGGGAAAACAGGGTATAATGGTTTTGTTAAAATGTATGTAACAGGCAGAAAGAGGCGTGGCAGACCCCATTAAGTATATACATTCTTGATCAGGGCGACGAGATGAGTTGATATATCCATGTCCGTCCGTATAAACGCAGCGAGCTCGTAAACCATAAAAGCTAGAGATCTGAAATTCAATGTACACTCGTATATATCCTACGCAGTACCAGTTTTTTTTTTAGATTTTCGATAACTCATCCCGTTTACTTATTATCGATCAAAATCGATCAATCTATTTAGTTTTTGTTACCGTTAGAGCTAGAGACTTTAAATTTATTATGTATGAATACGAAGATTTTGTAATTTTTAGATTTTGGATGAACACCCCCTTCGCCCCCAATTTGCAAAAAAAAGTATTTCAAATACTAGTGCATTGGCAGATACACACATATGAATGACATAAGTCCGATAAAAAAAGTCCATCTACAAAAAAGTTATTGAACATTTAATTTCCTATAATATAGGCATATTGCAGCTCAAGCGCGGTCGCTGCGTATGCATGTGTGTATGTGTGTGTGTTGCTCGCATTATTTGTGTGTCTAAAATAAACATAGAATGTTGGGAATATTGGCTCTATGCAGGGTTCAGGGTATCTCTTAGTCGAGCAATCTCGACTAGAGCACTTTTACTTGTTTTATACTATCTGATCTCTGGTCTATATAATTTTTTATTCCGATTATCCTATTTAACATAAACTCGCAATCTTTATTCGCAGGCAGTGCAAATGTTATGGGTAAACCTTATTATGGATACACTTGCATCTCTTGCTTTAGCAACGGAAGTGCCGACGCCTGATCTATTGCTTCGTAAACCATATGGACGCACAAAGCCCCTTATATCACGCACAATGATGAAAAACATATTGGGTCAAGCTCTGTACCAGTTGGTAATAATATTTGGCCTTCTTTTTGTCGGTAAGTGCACTTGGCAAAGCTTCAGATATGAATTTGAATCGATAAATTTCCTACAATTTAATAGGTGATTTAATACTTGACATTGAGTCTGGTCGTGGACAGGATCTAAACGCTGGACCAACCCAACATTTCACAATAATCTTTAACACTTTCGTCATGATGACCCTTTTCAATGAGATCAATGCCAGAAAAATACACGGTCAACGTAACGTTGTCGAGGGACTTTTTACCAATCCCATATTTTACACCATCTGGATATTTACAATGATTTCTCAGGTATATTAAATGAAAAATGTTCTATTTTTGTAAGATATATACATATATATCAGAAATATAAGTTGAGTCCATCTAAGCTATATTCGTCTAATATCACAAAAATAAAAGCTAAAGATTTCCAATTTTCGATATCTTTACTTCACCCTCCGAATTAACTAAAAAAATATTCAAAATTTGACATATATCATATCAACATATATCTGGACGTCGTTTATACGCTGAGAAGCTATGTTTACTAACTCAGTGCCTGTCAAGAGCTGCGTTCAATTGTAGATCAATTGTAGAGGTGCACTTTTATATATGCGTTTATCTATCATTATTTGTCTTTTGCAATCCAGGTTGTAATTATACAATACGGAAAAATGGCTTTCTCAACAAAGGCGCTGTCACTCGATCAATGGCTATGGTGCATATTCTTTGGAGTCGGAACACTAGTCTGGGGACAATTAATCACTTCAGTGCCTACAAGAAAGTTGCCTAAGATATTATCGTGAGTAAATTGTTGTTATTATTATTATTTGTGTTGAAGTTGTTTTCGTTAGCTTAAATTTAAAACCCTAAAATCCGCAATACTTTGAATTTGACTCTTCAAATCTAACAGAGAATAACTACGTTTTAAGTAAATATCATTTTAATATTAACTTTGTATTTGTCATTATATACTTGTATTGTATGTATTTGTTTTTGTTTAAGAAAATTAGCTTAATTTCCTCTTTGCTTTGCCTTTCCTCTCCCCTCCTTAGCGCTGCTGACTAAAAACGCTTGAGAATGCTTTCCTATTGGGTTACACGCACAATTCCACACACATACACATACACAAACACACATACACACAAACACATACAAACACACACAAACACACACACACAAACACATTCATATACACAAACACAAACAGACACATACACACACACAGTTAGTTAATTCTATAGTTTATTTGATATGCTTGTTTATAAATACAAATTTATTTTATTTGTTATGCAATAAATTTACTTTACGTGTATTATTCAATACAAGTATATAAATGTATTTATTATTCACTTAAGGATAAGTATTATTAAGTATTCATATTTAGTTACTAATCAAATATATAATATAGGTTCAGTAAATGGACGGTGTTGATTGGCATGGATAATAACTTACACTAATATAAGAAGAAGAGAAGAGAACGAACAAGAAAAGAGTGGTAGGCAGAGGTGGGAGACGAAAGAAGCTGAAAAGAGAAAATATACATCTTGAAGAGATATGCTATTGCTTTGAATCGTTATTTTTTTTATAGGCACAAATATTAAGACATAGCCCGTAATGTTAAATTTAGGATATATATACAAATACTCAATAGAATATGATGATCATATGCTGAAAATTTAATTAAAATCCGTTTGCAATGCTTGCAGACATATTTCTTTTGTGACGCAGATCACCTTTCGTAGCTGTCAAACATAGCTCCAATGCTGAAAATTAATTAATAAAAGAGAAAACCAACTTAAAAAAGTCTGTGACTTACACCGACCCTATGATTCCCTACAGCATTCCTTAATGTTCATAATTGGAAAAGACCATAAGCGCATAACAAAACTGTGTCGTGCATGAAATTTTATGCATTTAGGTTGATGGTTGGAGCTCACTGTTTTAATCAACTACAATATTATAGGAATTATTTAGTTATTATATTGTCGATATGATGTGAAAATGATGTTAGAAAGATTATGTCATAATCAACAGAGGCTAAGAGCTGATGAATAGATTTATCTCAGAGACGCTTTAACGATTGACAAGTCCCAAGGCCAAACCTTCGAATTAGTAGGCATCGACCTACGAAAAGAATTTTTTATTCATGGCCAACTATATGTTGCTCCTAAAATCAATTTATTTTGCTGCTACCAAATAAAATAGCAAATATCGTTTACAGGAAAGCTCTAACCAATTAAATTTTAATGTATTATGCGTTTGTGTAATAGTACATAATTTTAGATATATCTGCTACCGCTAGCAATTAATAGTTATTAAATTAAAACTATATTTAGATCTTAAAATATAGCGTGACGAACTTAAATTGTAAATTTGAAGCTTGAAATATTTTGATTTTAATTTAAATATGACTTCGAAGATATCTTCGGATTTGACCATGATATATACCTTTCTGAAACTACCATATACAGGTATAAAGTGATTTGTAATAATGATAATTTGTTTTTAGATGGGGTCGCGGACATCCTGAAGAATATACGGATGCGATGAATTTAGGTGAGGAACGCTTCGATTCGATTGACTCTGATAAAAAACCAAGAGCTGGACAAATTCTATGGATACGCGGTCTGACACGTCTGCAAACTCAAGTAAGTTTTTGTTGTTGCTCTATATATATATATATATATATATATATATATATATATATATATATATATATATATATATAAACAAACAAAGAAAAATTGATTTATAAATATATATACAAATAGTTCTTTTGTGTTTCTTTTTGATTTTTTCGTAAGTTATCATTTGATTTGAATTCATACATACATAATACATTTATAAATTCGATCGATTCTTGAATACCGTATTAACAATGGGCGTATATGTATTTGTATATATTGAGAACAAAATAATAGCACCTGTAAGTTACTGTGTCTTAATGACCAAAAAACATATAAATTTAGAGATGCGATATTTTGGAATACGATTATTATATATATTGCAATTTTTCAAAATAAAAAAAGAGTATTGCAAACATTGGAATTCTTAGGAATATTCCACTTCACTTCGCAAAATTGCTTGGATGCGAAATACTTCTTTAAGGAATTTGAATTGAAGTTTGTATCTGAAGCAAATTAATTTAAAATTCTGGAGCAAAGGAAAATTTTAATGAGAAACATATTTTCAATCATTTAAAATGAAGTAAGAAGGACTTCGTATCAGGGAAAACTCTAAGCACGATACGAAAAACACTCAAAAAAGTATTAGACATTGGAAATGATAAAAAATTGGTTGTCTGTTTAATACACGATGTCAAAACCTTACCGGGACCTTCACTTTTAAGTTAATACTTGGGATACAGTGATGATACTTTAGGCTGAATACGAAAAGCTTATACTTATGAATATTCGAAAAGAAGAAGCAAGCATGAATGGCTTAAACGAAATTCTGGGGTCTTTTTGGGTGGCCTTGCAATCTCAACAGATCCCAATACCAATACCCATTCGCTTGAAATTCTATAGGTTAATATTAAGAATTTAGTTGCTACGTCTTAATCAAACAGAATTAAATCATTTTAGCCGGTCATTCAAGCTTCCTCGGGCTCTTGTGCTCTTAAGAGTACCTAACCATTTGAACAGACATTATTGTCACTATATAGCAAAGCATATAGCAATTCGGTTCCTTCCCTTTTCTAGTGAGCTTGAGGTCATATATATATATATATATATATATATATATATATATATATATATATATATATATATATATATATATATATATATATATATATATATATATATATATATATATTATTAATTATATATATATATATATATATATATATACTCAATTGGTCAGATGTGAACATAACTAATGACGACCGAATCTCAATATTGAATCAAGTTTTTTAATAAATTTATATATATATATATAAATTTAAAAACTTGATTCAATATTGAGATTCGATAATGATAATGATAAGCAGATGTTCCCTTATCGATTTCAAGTCTCGTTTTGAATACCTCTTTTTTTCACATGAGTTGAAGTGTTGAAATATCGAAAACCGATTATCAGTGGCTTATCATTATCTCCTTTGAAAGCCATATACTTTGTGAAAATTTATACTTGTTCATTAGCAACTCCTTTTTTATTCCCCCAAGCCGTTGAAACCATTTTCAATGCCAGGTATAATAGTTTTGTAAAGTAGTATGCAGTAGTCAAAAGAAGGCGTGGAAGACTACATTAAGTAGATAATATCTTGATCATGACGCCGAGTTGAGTCGATGTCCGTCTGTCCGTTCGAAAGTTACTGTATATTTTTGTATACCATACCCATTACGGTTTTATCATTTTTAACGATAATCCATCCCATTCCCTTATTATCGATCAAAATTAATAATTTCATTTAGTTCCTTAAGCGTCGCTTGAATTTAGTAAAAGTGTTAGAATGACAAGATTTGGTACACTTCGGATTTTGGATACCTCTCCACTTCCCTTTAATTGAAAAAAAAACTATTTACTCACTTCACTAATAATTAAAAAACATGTATTTCAAATACTAGAGACTGGGCTTTGGCAAAAATTATTATCACGCTTTGAAAAAATGGATAGGGACAGTCCATATAAAAAAAATCTTTCCGATAGTAATGCACATACGCCCAGCTGTTGCGTAAACTACACGTGCGTGTGTGTGTGTACGTGTATGTGTATGGGTATTTCATAGTCGGGCACTCTCGGCTTAATGGGTTAGTTGGTTAACTCTGCTGAAGATCGCATAGCCAATATCGGTTATCGATACCTTGGTCAATATCAAAGGCTTATTTTTGAGATTAGTTTATCCGTTCGTATGCACCACAGAAAGAAAAACATTGAGTAACAATTCTTTTCCATGTTATCTTAAATATTTTTTTACCAATCATGTTGTTTCTAAATTTGACTTTAAATTTCTTGTTACATTTGTTGTTTTTATATTTTTGTTCATAGAATTTGAATCATTTCGTATACAAAGTTTTGGTAGAATCGCTCTTTATATATTGCTCCAGTGCTGACAAGCTGTGACATACATCGGCCCCATTTTGTCCCCTTTAGAAAATATGAAAATAAAATGCAAAATTGTTTGAATTGAAAGGCCACATACTTTTGAAGATAAAATACAATTTATGCGTGCCAATTAGTGAAAATCGATCAATCGAGTATATTTTGAATGGGATGCTGTAAAACTAGTATATATACATACTTATATACATATGTATATATGTATGTATATGCATAGTCCACATACATATATAGATTTGTTTTGAAAACACAAAAAAAACCACACATCTATCTTAGCTTATGTTGTTCTTCTCTCACTTTACTCTCCCTACCTCTCTTTCTCTGTCTCTCGCTGTCCCTCTTTCTGTTCCTGTCTGACACTCTCTCTCGCTCCCTCCCTCTCTCCGTCCTACTCACTCTCTCTCTCTCCGTCCTACTCACTCTCTCTCTCTCTCTCTCTCTCTTTCTCTCTCTCTCTCTCTCTGTCTCTCTGTCTCTACTGTGAGATGGTCTTTATCTGTCTGTTTTTCCCTCTCTCTCTGTTTCTCTATCCGTCTCTCGTTTTCTCTGTGTCTGCCTCGTTACCTTATGTCTTTCCTGTCTCCCTATCTCTTTCTCTCTCTCTCTCTCTCTCTCTCTGTATCTTTGCCTTTATTGTATATATTTTTAAACTTCTTGATACTTTGAATCCACTCACTGTCTAAAATTTTCCGCTACTATATATATATATATATATATATATATATATATATATATATATATATATATATATATATATATATATATATATATATATACATTACATCTATATATATATATATATAGATTTTGATGTATATGTCGAGCGTGCGTGATCATGAAACTTTCCACCAAATGATCCTGTTCTTATTTCTACCTTTTGTAATAACAATTTAAATTTTGATAGGAATCGAACATTCGAATCCACAAATTGTTAACCACATATATATTAAAGAAAAAAATAAATAAATAAAATGAAATGCGTAAGTCTGATCTAAAAATAAGTAAGAGTGCTCTAGTCGGGAGTTCTCGACTAGGAGATACCCTGAACTGAACCCTGCAAAGATACTTCATCATTGATACACTTCTCTTACACATACATAGTAAACAACACGCATACACACATACATACGGACGCTAGCCTAAGCACTCACTCTACCGACTGTGAGCAGCTAACGCCTATACTATGGGAACTTTATTATTGAAAAACTTTCTAATACTTGACATATGTTTTGAAAATTTGAGGGAAAGGGGAAGGTGTCCAAAGTCTAAAATATACACTGTGTATCCATTACCGGAACCACCACAATAAATTTAAAAAATCCATATTTTGTGGTATTCAAGCTACGTTAAAAAAAAAATAAAAATCAAAATAAAATTATAATGAGGAAAGGGGATAAGTTATTGAAAAATCCATAAAGATATATAAAAATTTAAATTTTTTAGCTTTTGTGGCTTACAAACGGAAGGACGGACAAATGGACAAGCGCACATGATTATATCCACTCAGCTGAACGTAATGATAAAGAATATATATACTTTATGGGGACTGCCACGCCTCCTACTGCCTGCAACAAACATGTACACAAATTTATTCCCGCTTTCGATTGGTTTAGGGTATATAAGCCAAATATGATAAATATACTTTTTCTTCTTCTAAATTTCAATTTGATTTGTGAATATAGCTAAGTATTTCGAATAAATTAATTATTAGGAGCATTGTTCACTTATAAAATATCATAAATTAAGAATTTTATTGTCGGGCGCCTGCAGTCGGGCGCAGTCGCACTTTATCAGATGAGAATTCCTACGAGTGTATATTCCAAATTTCTGTCTCTAGCTTCAATAGTGGCAAAAAGGTTTGCGTTCATACGGACAACAAGACGGACATTGCAAGAGACTAATATACTCACTTCCCTTCGTGAACGAGTATAAAAATGTATAAAAAATTACGCAAACAAAAAATTAAATTTTGGATGCACTATTTCTCTAGGTCGGGTCACAGCTATATTTCGCACACATTCCTAAAGTTACCAAAATCATATCTTATCCAGAGAAAAAATTGCCTTGATACCCCTTCTTCTTTCCTCGCTCCAAATCGCGTTTTCCACTTAAGAAACTATTAACTCCATTTATAGACACTGATTTGATTTTTGTTACCCTTGATTTTATTTGTTTTTTCCTTATTAGTTTTACTTTATATATATAAACATTTTTGTTGAAACCCATAACATATTAAATTCCAATTTTAGTGTCAAATAAATATATATATATATATATTTATTTGACACTCGCATGAGAATCGTAATCCATACATGAAATTGTCTTTAGCCTCTATTCTTCTATGATTATATATAGTATGCTATATTTTGCGATACCCCCAAAACTCTATTATTATATACATACTTCTCTATAAGAATACACAATATACAGCATAGTCCATATACTGATGTACTATATGTTTTGTATCTTCGTAGTGCAAAATATTTATATAAATGCTTAGCCGTTAGGCATTCTATCTATACTATCTATCTAACATTATTCCTTTTGTTCCTAAAAAACTAAGCAATATATCTTTCCCAACTTCAAATGCCAAATGACCTTTGAGATAATTATTTAGATATGTATCTAAATAAGAATTATAATATAACTAAAAAAAAAAAGAACCAAATAAAACTGTTTGAGTCGGGCATGACGAATTGCATAAAATGCGTTCACGTCCTAGAACTGTTGAAGACATTCAAAAATCAATATTTTCGAATTCATAGTTAATTTAAAGTTTATCTTCTGCTTTATCCATAAAGCAGCTGAAGAGCAATTCAGGCGTCATATTTTGAGTTTGAGGTGTCATAGATCTGTCGATGATACAGTTTCCCCAGCAGACGTTGCTGTGGCTACAAAACTGTGGAAGATATAACCAATATACTCTCCGATTAGTTGAGTGAATGCGTTCCGATCGAGCAAATGAAAACAAATATTGTTTAACAGTTAAAACAGATTTTAAAAAGAGTTTGTTATGAGTCAAGGAAACACAATAACAAGAACAACAAGTACTACAACAACAACCAATAATTAACAATTACAAAAATTGCATTCCTACTTTATAAACAAAAATTGAATATAACAATTTTATAATACTCATTTCATTTTTTTTCGCTCTCCTTTTATTATATAATATATGCTTAAAACCAATTCCGAACGAACGATTGATTGATTGAATGAATAATTGACGTAAAACGCCATCGACATTACAAACAAAATCTCAAATATTACAAATTATAAATGAAAAAAAAAATATATAAATATCTATGTCTTTATATATATATATATATATATATATATATGTATGTATTACGCGTAAAACCTCAACTCTCACCTCCAGATTTCAGTACCGGTAAGAAAAAGTGTATATTTCTTTAATTTATTGGCAACTAGACCGATGTTTTTGTCATATATCTCCCAGCTTATATACCCGTATAACCCCAGCCCCATTAACCCCCATCCTAATAAAAAAACACTTTAAACACACTTTTCGCTTCACTCCTTCAATTTTCCTTTATATATATATATATATATATATATATATATATATATATATATATATATATATATATATATATATATATATATATATATATGTGTGTGTGTCTATACAATCATTCCAAAATCCCTGCTTTGTTTTTGATTTATATTCAATAGTTTTCTTTCCTATCTATCTTATTTCATTTTTGCTTTCTTTTTTTTTTGAATGTATGTTTGTAGCTCGTATTTGATCTCTTGGATATATACAAAATGTACCTAAACGAAGAGCATTCTCCGCTAATTATTTTTTTTATCTTTTCATACTTCTTAAACTTTCGACTCGAAACTGAAAGAAGTAAATTGCCCTTGTTCGATCAGTCGACATAGGTTGCAAGTGCTCATATATGAATGTGTGTATGTATGTATGTGCGTATGTATGTGTACACATACTATAAAGGATACGCTTATTCCATATATATATATATATATATATATATATATATATATATATATATTTTAGTTTTAATCTCGATCTCGTTTAAAAAACACTAAACTGTAAATAAAAATGTTTATTGATGTTCATAAACGTTACGTAACGCTTTTTCTATTTTATATATATATATATATATATGATATTCTTTATATTTCCAACTATCCTGCCTTTCCACAAATTAATTCCTAATGTCACAGTTTGAAAGTCACTTCTTAGTCGTTATAAATAGGCAGATCTGAGATCAACACAAGCATAAAAAACTCTGATAAATAACATTGATAACTATCATATATACTGACGACATATATATACGACATATGTATATATATATATATATATATATATATATATATATATATATTTTTTTTTTTTTTTCATTCTCTGAGTAATTCCAGAACTTATACAAAATGTACGATTTCTAATCACGACTATTTCAAAAATTAAAAAAAATAGTTATTCGTACATTTATAATTTTATTGATATATATTGACTTAATAAAGTTCTCCTGAGTCGTAACAAATTCATACAGTGTTGAATATTCCTATTTAAAAAGTAATTCGATTTAGGTTCGTTTTTCACAATTTTTATCTGCAATTATTTACCTATTCTTTTAGAGTTGGAATTTTATCTGAAAATGAAAGCTATTTATCAAGAGAAGATTCTTTTTCATATTGAATTGAAAATCGTGCCCTTTACCTTAAATTAAATCGTATTTTTGTTCAAATCTGACTGTTTGAAAAAAATTATAGTATAATATTATTTCTTATTGTATTTATTTTAAAAACATTGCAATTATTTTTTATAAAAAAATTAAATTTTTTATTAATTTTTTACATTGTTTATCTTATTTTATTATATTCCTGAAATTATTTAGAGAAAATATACAAAATAAGTTTATATTATTTATAAAAAAAAAAAAAAATAATAATATATAATAAAAATATATATATATATATATATATATATATATATATATATATATATATATATATTCGTAATAATTTTTGTGGTTTTAAATACTTAAACAAAAAAAATTGTTTTTCTCCTTATTTCAATGTGATTTTTGTAAGTCTATTTATGATGGGGTGTTTAAATATGTTCATGTCCTTCTGTCTGATATTTTTCTCAGTCACTTTATCTCTTTCGCTTTTGCTGTCACTCTATCTCTTTCTCTCTCTCTCTCTCTCTCTCTCTCTCTCTCTCTCTCTCTCTCTCTCTCTCTCTCTCTCTCTCTCTCTACATCTTTCTCTTTCTCTCTCTCTCTCACTTCCTTTATTTTGGAAGGTCTGTTTTAGTCTCTTTCACATTGAATCAATTTAGGGAATTAAGGATTAGTTTTTCATTCTGCTTAGATTTGGATTCGATAAATATTTGAAGAACTAAAACAAAATAATTTCTTGAGGAGCACTGAGTCTTCGGTATGGCCGAAGTGAATAATAATTCATTTTCGTTCCATTAGTTCAATAATAAACAACCAAAAAAAAAAAAAAATGGACAACGATACCAACAACACCAAAACATTTGTATAAATTTTATGAATTTACTTTACTTAAACATCGGCCTGTTTTGATTTATCGACTATTTTACTTTGATGGCATATATTAATAATAACAACAAAAAACATAACTACATAATTTAGCTTTCAACTTGATTTAGTCATTACAAAAGTAATTATTAGATATTTGTTGTTAATTTTTGTAATTTTTAAGCCGGCGGAACCAATACGAGAGACTGAAGTGTAAATTGACAATTTGCAATAAATAAGCATCATACTTCTGTATATTGTAATAATGTAATACTCGTTCGTACACACACACATAAACACACACAACAACAACAACAACAAACAACAACACACAACAATCACAAAGTGCATAACAGAGATACATGCATAAGTTTATACAATAGATTAAATGAATAGAAGAATATCATGTAATCAAAAAGAGAAGAAAAGGGAAGAACAAAATTAAAATTTGCTATTAATTAATTGTTAGGGCAGTATAATACACACGCATGCACACAGAAAGATGTTTATGTACATTCAATGTATGTATATATATATATATATAAACGAATGGAACAAATCAAACAGTTAACGCTTCACGTTAAGAATATTTGTAGTTAGAGCCAAAATGTATGTAAAATCGCTAGTCAGAGACAATACGAAAGTTAAATCACATAACTTGTTCATCAATTAGTGTCCAATATCAATTTTATTTGAATTGTATAAACACGCTCTAGGTATTTACGGAGCATTCGAAATATTTTT
This sequence comes from Drosophila nigricruria, assembly GCA_037075265.1. Classification (NCBI taxonomy): domain Eukaryota; kingdom Metazoa; phylum Arthropoda; class Insecta; order Diptera; family Drosophilidae; genus Drosophila; species Drosophila nigricruria. The sequence continues at coordinate 436,555 of JBAMCI010000085.1, read as the reverse complement.
TTCGTGGCTGCAGAAAAAAATAAAACACAACTATATGTAATATTATTTTGTATATACATATATATCTATTTGTATACAAATACTGTTACATACATATATAGACATGCTAATGCAAAACGTATTTACGCAGCTACAAAACTAGGCACACACACACATGTATAGGCATGCATAACAGGTAACTGTTAAATGACTCAGTAGCTTGCCTACAAAGGGCAGTTTTTCAGTTACTTTAACATTTGATGAAGGCGTTCTTTTAACGTATTAGCGTCAGAGAAGAAAAATATTAAAAAGAGCAAGAATATTTTTATAACGTCGCAACTTCACACTTTACACTTAATAGCCAATTACCTTCGATGCTCCGCAAATAACACTATAATATAAAGTAATAATAAATCAATTATTGTCGAAGATATATTACACATAAAAGAATATTTGGGGGCCGGTGGATTGATTACAAATGCATTAGCTATCATTAACTATGCACACACATACACACACACACACACACACACACACAAACACGCACACACAAACACACACACACACACACACACAAAAACACAAGCGCACACACACAAACACGAACACACACACGCGCACACACACAGACAGACAGAAACACACATACATAAACACACGAACAAAAACCTTAATAATAAATGAAAAAAAAATCAAATGAACATTGTTAGAGAAGCTGCTCGAAGCGCGACTACAACAAATACCAATACCAATCCCAATGAGAGGCATAGATTATCCAATATACTATAATGTAGCTTCAATTGTTTGAATGACGATAAAACATTGTTATCGATAACTCAGCCCGATATCAATCATATAGCGGCAAGAGAAATCGACAGGAACAGCATCAACTATCGAGAATAAATTAATATAATTGCATCTATTAAAAAAATTCGAAAATCGAAAATCAACAACAGCATCAACAAAACAAGGTCTTTTTTCTACTACTATCCACCTATGTCTATGAAAATAATTATATTCTACAACAAGAACAACAACAACAACAACTATTACTAGTACTACTACTACTACTACTACTACTACTACTACTATTACTACTACTACTACTACTACTATCTACTACTATTCTACTATTATCTACAACACTTCTAACGAGCATTGAAACGTATGTAACTTGAAATTTTGAAATTCTGTCTTATACAACAACTTTAAACCCCACCTCTCAAGGTAGTTAACAGTTAATCAGCACGTAAAAAAGTAAATACAATGCGTATGTACCAAACCAATATTGATTCCATGCTACGCAAGTCAACAAATTATTATTATTTTATTTTTTTATTATTATTTTTGACCTGTTTGATCGAATTCCATTTGCCCATAGTTTAGCAGTCTAAATTCAATTTTCTTTCTTTCTTCAATTTTCAATAATTAAAGACAACAAAATTTTGACTGTGGCATGAGCACAGAAACCACTTATACATACATACTACGATTTCCTATACATGCATATTTGAGTGTCTATATATTTAGTATATAGACCCATTGACACATTGTGCGATATATTTTATATATATGTATATATATATATATATATATATATATATATATCGAATATATAGGCACTGACATAAAATAATTTTAATTTATTACTAATTTTAACGGTTAGCGTTTTTAGATTTTCAAGATTGCCTTGCCAGATCAATCGATCAACTGAACGAGACGTTCAGATTTCAAACTTGCTTAAATTCAATTATTAGTAGATAATGCCAGAAATATATAGGAAATAATATGCAAGCTTAAACGCATATACATGTATATATGGTATATGCTCTGCTCAAATCATTTGACATTTTCAGGATAGTGTAGTTGAGAATATTCGCGACTGATTGATACAAATTGATGTGTGTGTGTGTGTGTGTGTGTGTGTGTGCGTGTGTGCGTGTGTGTGTGTGCGTGTGCATGTGTGTGTGCGTGCGTATGTTACTATGTTGATGTTTTGTTAACAGTTATTTATGTTTTCATTAATTATTTTTATCAAAAACAAGACATAAAACCTTTTTGATTGATGGTAAGAAAATAGTTACAGTTCAGTGTTCCTTTGCTTGTATAGCTGTAATATTCTCTTATACATATTCTATTATATTCTATGCTTATAGCACACACATATTATATGTATGTATGTATATGCGTGTATGAGTGTGTGTTAGACGGCATATATATATATATATATATATATATATATATATATATATATATATATATTGTATATATATATATATATATATATATATATATATATATATATATATATATATGTGCCGACTAACACACACTTGTGTTGTGCCCACTACGTATGTGTCGATACACTGCTTGCCTGCCCTTGATACAAATGTAACTTAACATTGATTTGAATTTATTAATTTTGCATTTTGTTCATTAAACGCCAATGCACGTGCAATATCCTCTAAGTAGTCAGACTCTTTGGTTGTGTACATAGAATACCTATATATAATAGCTAACATCTACAGAAAATAATAAATAATTTATACGTTCACGTTAGTCTATTCTATTAGTCTAATTGCCTAATTGCTTTCACCGCTTTGCTTACTGTCTGATAATATTTCCGACCTTTATGATTTAATGCCTACCCATATTCCAAATGTGGTTTGAATATTAAAACAAAAATTATCAAAGTGGTATTGATAACTGCGATTGTGTCCGTATCTTAAATTGGTTTTCGTCCGATATGAATTATTCAAATAAATAGAGATGTCGATCATAAGCTGCATGCTATATAACGAGCAACCAACCCCGCCTCTTCCGGCTGCAAGCCATATTTGAGCAACATATATATGTATTTTTTGTTAATGTTTCGTTAAGTTTCTTTTTGGTTTCTTTTTGACGTGTACTAACAAGTGTATGCCTACTACACGCATACATACATACACACTTTATGCATTAGTATATACATGTAAATGCGCAAATGGGTGATTTGCATGTACGTATGTATGTATGTATGTGTGCGTGTGTGTGTGCATAGGCCAATGTACAAAATGCAAATGTGTGTAGTCTGAAAAAATTGAGCCCTTATATTAATTATGCTTATTGTTTTATGTAATTACGTTATTATGTTTCCGTTTCTGTTCGTTTGTTGTCTAATTTCGTTTGGTTTCAGTTGCGCGTGATTCGTGCATTCCGCTCGACCCTGGAAGACCTAAACGAACGGCGTTCAATGCATAGTTTGCATAGCTTGCGTAGCCCTCGGACAGGCATGCCCACTGGGAGTGGTGTGCACCCGCTCTACAATTTAAACCTATTGAGCCCCAATTACAGCAGCAAACAACAGCAGCAGCAGCAGCAGCACCATCAGCAGCAGCAACCGCAGCAGCATGTAGCAAATGCAACTCTGCCTTCCGATATATCTTACATTGACGAAGATCCACAACAGCAGCAGCAACGCACTTTACAAAATGGATCAACATCCACATCTGACACACATCCATCGCATTTACCATTCACTCACCACTCATCTGTGCGGTCGGCTGGTAGTGGATTTTCTGACGTTGTCCATAGTCTAAAGCAGGCTAAAAATGGGCAGAACGAAACACGAATTTGAGTCGCATCCAGAACCATTAAATGCCAAAAACAAGATTTTAACAATTGACACATGTAAACGTTACCGTACAGATACATAGATGCTGTACGTACGCCTGCATTCACGTATATACATACATACAAATATCTTCACATCAGTGCTGTCAACTACGTTGTAATAAAATCGTTTGCAATCTGCTAACAGTCTGTTAATTACACAGGGCGAATTCGTGCTTGCTAAGAGAATTGCAAATATGCTGACAGACCGCAAATATGAAAATGAAAATTACGAAATGGAACCAACGAATTGATTTAGTTCTATACGGAAAATGGCTAGATTAGCAGCACTGATCAGATCACATATTAATTCACACTCCAAGCCCTTTGACACATATCATAAAGAGATTCATTTCATGCATTCGAATGTACTACATGCGCATACAGACACACCGTAGCACTCGCGTTTACTCACACACGAACACACATACAAACACACACACATACATAGATATCGATATCGATATGTATAACGTGTTTGCCGTATCCTGATAATTATCTACTGTAATAAGAAACCTAATTAACGCTTAGCAAATGTTATTTAAACGCATGATTTTGTATTCTTTTTAATTTTTGTATAAATTAATATTACACCTTTGTGGTACGCGTATTACTAACTATATGAAAAACCCAAAAAAGCAAACAATTGTGCATAATTTTACTTTTTTTTTGCCTGGTTTCGATTGCGATTGTGTGCGAATGTATGAATGGAAGTTTAAGGATCAGACATAAAATTCTTAAACACATCTGATCAAAAAAAAAAAAAAAACCCAAAAACGATAAACGGATAATTTTAGGGTGGATGTGGAATCCCAAGTTAATATGGCAAGTACTTATCCCAACTCAATTATAAGTGAATAGGTATTCGTATTCGTATAACAAAAATATAGTTTAAGAGAATATTTGAAGATCTAGACTAGGATAGATCGAATCATTCGAATGTGGGAAACAACTGTTAAACAAAATAATACTTGAACAGATATAATTAAGGTACAAGCGATCCACCGATAGATCGATGGTACTTTTCTTAGGCTCACGGACACACAGACTCTCCACCTATTGTTGTATGTACATATTACTCATCCTTAGTCTTCGTCTTCATCATTTTCTTTTTATTGATAATACTAAATTTGGCTCTCATCATAAACCATTTAACGATCTTACAAATTTAAGTTACGTAGTCTTACCATCCATTTAATCACGATATTGAATATTGTATCGGCCACATCGATCAATTATCTAAATCATATGCATATAGGCATATATGGACATTTTGAGAGTGGCGTTTTCGAAGATAATCAATATATTGTGCGTAATCGGCCTCTAAGGGACACTCCGATATAAGTGCAATAGCATAGGGAGATGGCATGTTGCCCAAAGCTTAATCACGCACACATGTGTACGTGCATCTGTGTAATTCGAACATTCATTCACAAATATACTATATGCATACATGCATACATGCATACATGCATACATACAAGCATACAAACATACAAACATACATATGTACATAATTTCAATTGGTGCATCTATTTTGGTATTCGAAATATTATTCGTTAGGCATTAATAATTATTTGATTTATACAGTCCCCAGTTTATTTATGCAAACACACACACACACACACATATATATATATATATATATATATATATATATATATATATATATATATATATATACATACATACATATACATACACGGCTACCTATATTACCGTTTAATCCAATCCAAGCCTTTGAACACCTGCCTCTATATATACACATAATGTAATACTCTACTCTACTGTACTATTATTCTAATGAACTTTATTAATAACGCTTATTCTTGATATACGTACATGTATACTGTCGCACATACATTGAGACAGTCATTGTAGGTTACGTGAAGCAGTCTGTTAACTCAGAATTGTGGCGTAGTGGCATTATTGGGAAATTGATCGCCTTTTAATGTATTTCTGTTCCTCTGATCGAGTGCGCGCCAAAATTCAAATCTGTTATCAGAGTACCGCCCGTATATTGTTACTGCATTGTGCGTAACCTACATGGCGATTTAATGTCAACAAAACTTGTATGTATGTATGGCAGTATATATACATATATATTATATATATATATATATATATATATATATATATATATATATATATATATATATATATATATTGAATCCACGTAGTATCTTTTTATAGCAGCCACACTTAACTGACTTCAACCTGTATATTTCTCTTCCCACTTATTGTTTTCCATTTTACTTTCTCTCTTCAATTTTAAAGGTAATAGGCGGAGAGTTGCAAGAACGCTTGATACCGGTTCCCTATAGCAAGAGCAACACTGATCAAGCTGTAAGCCCTTCTTTATTTTATCTAAATTTATGTACACAACGCCAAGATAATGTTAAGACTAAACATCAAATTCACCAAAAATAAAAAGAGCAGTATAGAGTAACGTCCGATTAGAACATATATATCGAGGACATGTACGTTCCGCCCGATTGAGTTAGTTGTTCCGCTTCTCATTACCGATAGATTCTCTTCAGCAGATCGTTCATTGCCTGCGCGCCCACAAATAATATTCAAAAGAAATGAAAAGATCACTTCATTAAACAAAAACAAAATCAACAAAAAAATAAAAGAGCTTCGTAACTGATATTTATGAGAAAAATATATGTTCTTTGGTGATAGTTGACATAAAGTGTAGAAAAAGTTCGGCCGCGCCGACGGTTCTTTTAATCTTTCCATAAACATCCTTAGTGGATGCCCTGACTTATGTGACAGTGGCACGGCACGGCATGACATGGCATGGCATGGCATGGGATCTTGATATGGATCCCGACTGTATCTCCGCATTGCATGTTGTTCCAATGAAATGAATTTATCTGCATATCCTGTCCTTAAGTTAATCGGATTAAGCAGTAAAACTTTCTTTTTTATGCGTTTTTTTTTTTATATCCTTCGAATGTACCGTTGGCAATTGATTTGGATTGTTTTCGTTATATTTATCGAATTTATCAGCTGGCTATTGCATGAATCATTCACTCGTTCATTCATTCTTTGCTTGTATTGTATGCATGTGCTTCAACATTCAACTTCAAACTCTGCAGACTTCTTTACTCTTTATATCCGTTACACGCATACACACAAACACAAACACAAACTTATTCGTTGCATGTGTATATATTAGGGTGACCAGATCGGCCTCAGGCCATTCCGGGACGGTCGACGGCTTTGTTGCAAAAAATTGCTTATCTGCGCTGCTTTCCTCAAAAAAATTCTTCACTTGTCTTGACAAAAGCGGGACATATCCCGGAATTCCAGGACGTATGGTCACCCTAGTATATATAAACATATATACATACATTAATATATATAGAGTCTGCAAAAACGATCGATAAACAATAGCTTTTGATAGTCTTTCAGCTCTATTACACGCACACGCTCACTAGCCCACCCATTGCTGTGTTTCTGTTAAATTTCTGGTTTCCTTTTTATATATATATATATATATATATATATATTTATATATATATTTATATATATAGATATGTATGTTATGTGTTTTGCATATGATTTTTTCAGTTGAATGATAAATAAAATACAATTAGTAGTATTCCTTTTTATACTGTTGTTTCCTGTCTATCTTGTCACTGTTCTCGGTGTTGTTCTTTTCTTTCTTATTGACTTGTGCTTAGATTCGTGTGGTGAACGCCTTCCGGCAAGGTCTTGACGCCCGCTACGGTGAGCACACCAATACTTCGCTAGCAGAGGTGCTGCGCAAGCAGACTTCGCTGAGCAAACGCCTATCGGAGACATCTTCCATTGATTATGCCGATAACATACCCGATGAGCTGACCATACCCGAAATTGATGTTGAGCGGTTATCATCGCACAGTCACACCGAAACCGCTGTGTAGATGACACAACGACAACAGTTACAATTACAGCTACAGCTACACTCATACAGTCATCCGATTGCCTATAAATACATACACATACGCACACACACATATGATGCACTCGTAAACATCCGAATACATTCATAGTTTCAAACGATAATAGATATATGAAATGGAAATACTTACAGCTAAATAAGAATTAAAAAAAGAAAAGAAAACAGTTTGTGCACACATAATGGTTTATTCAACGAAGTAGATACTTTGGGCATTGAATTAGTCAGGTTTGAGAGCTCCTCCTAGACAAACGAGATGCAACAACAGCAACAGCGACGGCGATAGCGACAGCGATAGCAACTGCAACAAGTTTAATCGATAAGCCGATAAGAGCGCTCGATAACTGCCAAAAGATCTTTGGAATTATGCATGTGGATCAAAATGATGCTGCACAGCGCACTGTACTAATTCATGGTTACATATTCTTATACATACATATATATGTTAGTGTTGCAACAAAGCAGGAAAATTAAACACAGACTCACACCCTTACACATACCTCATACATAGATGCGTGTGTAAACAACAAAACTAAATTCGAGTGGCCTAAAAATACTGAAAGTTGAAATAACTGTTATAGACATACATGGGTATGTGTACGGACACGACTTAACATCGCCATTACTCATGCACAGCCGACCCCCAGCCCCAACCCACGACCCAAATAACCGAAACTATTGAAAAAAAACCAAGTGCGTTAAAGCCATGTCGCCTAAACTTAAGTCATTAATATTATTATTACATACATACATATAACGAATAAATGATCAAAAACGAAACAACCTTCTGGCTTGTATTATTTAATGAAATTATCTCAACAGGAACCGCAGCAAGAAGACGAAAGCACTATTAAATAAACGCCCATAGATCGACATATATGTATATATATCTGTATATATATGATGATAACTAAAAACAGTTAACAGTCACTGTTAAAAGACTCACTGAACTACGCAAATAGCAGTGCTGTCACACGATTGAGTTATAGTAGCACGATTGAGTTATAGTAGGTTATCACGATTGAGTTATAGTAGGTTATGCAAAGCGCCCTGTTAAGTTAACAGTGTGACGTCACTTTATCGGAAATTGGTGCGCGGGCGCTGATATATGTATGAAAATGAAGCAACTGACTATCTTAAAGCCAATAGACAAAATAAAAACGTAAAGTGCAGCTGTTACAAGTTATATATAGATTCTCAAATCGGGCAATATAATGGTTTTACTAATTCTTTTTGTTCTAAGCCGTTTTCTACGCAGTTATTGCTCAGGTAATCCTTTGACCACGTTTACTTTCGTGTTGAATAGCTTTAACTTTCTATTCCAAGGCTTTAATTTGCAAAACTAAATAGTACTAATAAGTACTATTCGTTTCCCATCAATCCACACCATTGTATCAACCGCTTTCTATCATTATATTGAGAATCAATGGCTAAAGCATTGTTAGATTCTGCCAAGATTTCTGAAGCTAGTTCAGACAGATTATCTGTTTTTTGAAGCCTTACGCTAAGAATCATGCGTGCTCGATTTTTTAATTTCTGACATTGCAGCAGGTATGAGCCGAAGCTTTATTGACGTACGTGCGATGTGTATTATACTGAAATATTTAGATAGCTTTGCGTAAATAAGCATTACTCATGCCGAAAACCAAGTCAGTTCAGTCTATCCATTTATTCTGATCTATTATCTATGTTGGCCATTTCATTGCTGCTGCCCAAAGGCCTCTCAGTTCATGCCATCATCTACTTAGCTATGCATTTAAAGGCAATAAAATGACCATATTTATGGTGCCTATTATTGGAATAGGGTACTAAATAATTTATTTTGGTTGCTTTGGAGCACTTGCCGGATGCCAGCTTAAGTGCCCGCCAAACTTCAGCTGGGATAATAGAGCACAGTCCGAAAATGTGACGTCACTAGAGCTCTGTTAGTTAGCATTAAAAGTAACGGAACTGGTCTTTGCATAACCTATGGTGTCATTTAACAGTGAACAAGCGTTTTCAATCGTGGTTAGTGCTATAACTCAATCGTGCCTATGGTGTCTTTTAACAGTTGTGGTTACAGTGTCTTTTAACAGTGTACACAACCTAAAGTGTCTTTTAACATTGTGTGCATCCTATGTGGTGGATACAATGGTGTGGATGGATTAGTAGAAAACGATTTATACTTTTGATTTGATTTTGCACATTTCGAAAATAAAAACTTTTAAAGGAATACGTAGGGAATAACTGCATAGAAAGTAAGTAAGAAAGCTCTAGTCGTGGGTACCCGACTAGGAGATCCCCTGAACCCAGCGAAGAGCCGATATTCCAAACATTCTACACTTCTTTTATAGGTGTATACATACATACACACACAGACACACACACACACTCACGCAAACACGCGCTCTGCTGCGCAGCTTACGCAGCGACTGTACTCGGGCTGCAATGCCCTATATTATGGAAACTTAATTGTTGAATAAGTTTCTTTGTAGAAGGACTTTTTTAATCAAACTTTTACAGTGGGATTATGTCACTCATATGTGTGTATTTGCTGAAGCACAAGTCTCTATTACTTGAAATACTTTTTTTTTTTTGCAAATTTGGGACGAAAGGGGGCGGTATCCAAAACATTAAAAAAAAAAAACAAAAATTGTATAAAATACATATGAAACTAAATATAAAACTTGGAGACTCTAGCTTTAAAGATATACGAGATATAATTTAATTACTGGATTTCGATTTCATTTTTAATTGATAACATTAAAACGATAAATGTTATCGATTTTTCGAAACGGACCTACATAAAAAATTTCGAGTATCTATCTGAGATCGACACGCCGGACAGACGGCCAGGGCTAAATCAACTCAGCTCGCCGCCTTGATCAGGAATATATATACTTTATGGGGTCTGCCTCGCCTCCTTCTGCCTGTTACATACATTTCAAGAAAACCATTATACCCTGAGATCCCATTTTCAATGGGTTCAGGGTATTAAAAGTTAAAAACAAAAATAAAGTGAAGTGAACAATTTTATTTTTTCCTTTAAGTATCTTAGGATACGTTTTAATTAACCGAATTAACCGGCTTATATTTTCGTTCGCATATTTCGCATAACAGAGGCAAAGTTGCGAAGTTGTCACACTGTCCGGTTAACAGACCGCTTAGCATTTATCATACATCTTTTAACATACACTAGTAACAACAGAATTGTAATATGATTACATGATGACGTGTAAGAACGGTAATGCTACTGGATGTATACGGACAGTGGACAGTGGACAGGGGACGCGCTGATCAAAATTGTCGACCTTGAGCAATAAACAAAGTTGTTCTACATAGATGCCCAATCTGTGTGCTGCGTGGCATAACTTAAAATTTTGGTATAACTTAAATCTTCTATTCAATTAACGGTAAATTGTACAATTAGGCTTAACTTAAGTCTTATTTACAAATTATGCTTGAGCCCTAAGTTTACTTAAGCTATAAGGCGTCAACTAATGTTATTGCCACTGCTAATGCTGATGGCCGAATGTGATAACCAGGGGAAGCAAGGTCCCGCAAATCATGATTACTAGCTCGCTGTAGCGCAGACCTTGGCTGACAGTGGACAGCTCGCTAGGAGCGGCTGGCTCTCGTGATTCCTCCAGCAGGTGGTACTCGTATTGGCCCTTACGTTGGTGATTGCTGTTGTGCCCGCTCTGCATCAATTCGGGCAGTACGTGCACGGTGGCCACGTACAGAAAGGTCCCAGCAGAGAAGAGCATCGCGATTCCAGTGGCATTCACAGAGTTGAGTGTCTCCTTCTGCTCCTGCCCAATGCCGAAATAGGTGAGTAGCGTCAGCAGTGGAGCTGATAGTGAGAATATGCCCAGATGCTTTCGTATCTGCTGACGCTCCACTTTGTCGTGCAGCAAGAAGCTAACCAACCCAAATGCAGCTGGCGCCTTATGCAGCATTATGGCTAGAAAAACAATGAATTCAACATCTTGGTGACTGGTCGTCGCCGCAGCCCCTAGCGCCACCCCGTCAGCTGGAAACGTGATAGGTCAGTGGAAAGGTCAGGTCAATCATAAAATCGCAAAACATTTGACAGCACCTGCAGCATGCACCACTAATCCGAGCGTAGCCGTGATGTTCTTCTCATTTTCATTGCCTTTGCTGCTTTTACGCTGAGAAACTTGGTCCACGAGCATCATAAAAACAAAGCCCAGCACCAGGGACAATCCAATTGTACGTGAATAGTCGTGCGCCTGATGCGTTCCATACAAGCCGACTGCATCAACTTTGGCTACATCATCGATCCTTTCTTCTGCTGCAGGTCGATTGCTGTCCATATATAAGGATCGAATGCCTTCTGGTATAATCACCGTCAAAGCTGTGCCAACTAACAAGCCTGCGCCCAGAACTGTGACGAACTTCAGTTTTTCCTGAATTGAAAAAGCAATGAATGAATTTAGCCTAGTCTGGCTTGAAATATTATATCTGGGTATTTGTAAGTCAATACCTCACTTAGTTTCATAACGAGGGGTATACTTCCTGCTAGGTAGGATCCAACAAGCATCACAATTACCAATAAAATTAATATAATCGTTTCCTCAGTCATTTTTCACTTTCTTTTTTGTTTTATACGATTGCCAACTCAACTATTGGTTCTTCTTTTAAGACTTAGTATTTTTAAAAATGAAAATATTAGTATTTTATTGCTTACAACATGGTCACTTCAAAATAAAATCGGTATTTTTACAGTCAAAATAACGTATTTTATTAGTTTTCCATATGCGGTCTTACTGATTGTAGTCATGTATGTACGTGTGTGTGCACAGAAATTTAAATATAAAAGTATTTAAAAAAAGGCAGTTAAAGAAAATAATCATATTCTATTAATTATTTTGTTTTCACCTGGAAGCATCTGAAATTATTAAATAATGTTTTCAACGTTTCACTATAATCAGCAACATTTCACTGTGCCATAGCTGTAATGAATATGCCGTGTATTGTACAATCGATATCTACAAATAACATATTATCGTCTTATCGATGATTTTGCAATTTTTTGACATTAAAAAATTAGCAAAGCAAGAAGTCGATTTTAATACGCAGTATTTACCTCAATCCTGGGCAATAAGGCGAAAGTAGTGCGTAGGTCTGTAAGTTTGAACATATGTAAAAATACATCGATTTGCAATAGGTATATATATCCACATATAAGCAAAATGTAAATATGTTCTAGCTAAGTGTGTTTGTGTATATGTAAGTAAACGAACACCTATGCATTTATTTGTTGACATTTTAAGTTATTCGGGAAGACTGTTGGATTAAAAAACGTACAGAAGTACCCAAAACTGCAGACGTCTTAATATGTAAACACACATATGCACTTGTATGCACACACACTTACACACATACTTCTTTTTTCAGTGCACTGTTTGCACATACTCATATGCATGCATACATACGTAGATAAACGTCGCTTATGTTATTTCGATAATTGATAGTTCCGATAATTATCATAATATAATATCTTACTTGAATTTACTAAAAACGAAAGCATATATGTTTACAGCTGAATTACAATGGGTAATTGTCTAAAAATTAACAGTTCCGATGATATTTCCCTGTTGCGAGGCAGCGAAAGTTTCAGCGGACAGGATGGCGGACCAATGCCCATATATCAGGTGGGATATTTTATATAGTTGTAAGCAAAGCGAAATTAAAAAAAAAAATTTTATTTTTGTTTTTGATGTTTTTTGTTGCAGCATGAACCGATGGCCCAAATGTTTTACCCGGCCTCGTCTAGCAGCCCCGGAGCTGTTGCTGGCAGTCAGATGTCGGAGGAGGATCAGATTAAAATAGCAAAGCGCATTGGACTCGTTCAACACCTGCCCATTGGCACCTACGACGGCAACTCAAAAAAGGCACGCGAATGCGTGATTTGCATGGTGGAGTTTTGTGTGGACGAGGCTGTGCGTTATTTGCCTTGTATGCACATCTATCATGTCCACTGCATCGACGACTGGCTAATCCGGAGTCTCACCTGTCCCAGCTGCTTGGAGCCGGTGGATGCGGCGTTGTTAACCAGTTATGAAACAACATAGCCCACTCTACACTATTAAGAAATACAATAATCGAGCCGAACAAAACCAACAACTGTTAACGTAGCGCCAGACCGTATATTATAACGTCACAATCGTGTCTTTCGAAAAAATGTCTAAAATAACGGATAAAGGATAACAGATCTGTTCTTAGTGCAGCCTACAGACAACAGTCAGACGACACGCTTACAATTTAATCAAGCGGGTCAGGTCGGGTGGTTACCAAAGTTTGTGTTTCCTTTCCTTTAAAAAGGATGGCAAGAAAGCTCATTATTCAAGCGGAACAGTTGGTCATTGATCTATAGGGGTATAGGAGCGGGGGTTTCTATAATTATTATTATTATTCTAGTATATTTTGTTGAAATCATTTTCTAGTTGTTTAATTTTCGATTGGCATTGATTTTAATTTAACGAACATGAATCATGAACAATTATATCAATGATCAAATCGGTGTACATATATAATAGCTGTTCATATATACATATTATATATTCATATATATATATATAATTATATATATATATAATTCAATAATTGTGTAAGCCTTCTATGCAACGTAGATATAACTTATACATTAATAAATATAAATATTTAAAAAGTGCGTATTTTTTAATGTTATTGTAATTTAATCGGAAACAAAGCAGTTTCCAAATTTTTTTTTGGATTTGGGTTTGGCGTCAACTTTGGGCCCATCTCTATCCACATACATATATATATGGGACCGACCATTCCCTCTATTCACACAACAGTTAACCGTGTTACAACAACAATAATCGCATAAACAAAAGCCGAAAATCGTATGGTATTCGCATATATACCCATCACAACTCAACAGCTCTAAGCTATGTCTTATTTGGCGACATAGGTGTTTCCCCAACAAAGCAACTAAACGGAATTAACGATCGATGTAAGCGTGATATTTGAAAATGAGTCCTTATGACACAATAGTTCACTTAGATAATAATAAACAAGTGAGAACGTTGCAGTCGGGCGCTACTGACTGCGGATTACTCATTCACGGCCGCACAGCTCACGCCCATTGCAAGACATAGATTTTTCCGATTATTTTTGTGTCATCGATAGAGGAGCTCACCCGTAACTCAACTCATCATTTTGAAGCTTCTAGCTCAGAAACTGTAAGAGATATAAAGTTTTGCGGTTGGCCCCTATGGGCGTAGATATATCCGCCATATCTTTTTGATCTTGGGTTGTCAACCCAATTAAATATACAAAATTTCTCTAGCATCAATAGTGCTCCAAATATAACGCCCCCCAGTGGGCGTGGACATATAATTTTTTTTGTCGATTTTGATGGGATCGTAACAGTAACTCACGTGCCAAAATTGGACGTTCTAGCTTTAATTGTAGAAGACACAGTTTTACCCGATTTGCCACGCCCCCAATAGGCATGGATACATCTGCCATAGCTTTTTGACCTTGGGTTGTCAACACAAGTATACGTCCGTATCTTTTACCGATTCTTAGTAAGAAACTCACAATTTCATGACGGTCTTACCGTCGACCTCCTCTATCTTCTTACTTGTTTCTTTTAGCGTTTTATAAAAGGGGTTCAGCTTTTTCTAATTCTTGATCTATGTTTATCTTTTTGTCTATATAGTCTATATGTAAAAGCATCTATATTTAAACACAGTCAAAAAGCCAAAATCTTATTTTAAATTATGGTTGTTCAGTAACCTCTCATTTTATTGTAACGATTTTTATATAGGGATAAGGTGTGTAACGTGTCAGATATCGGATGTTTTAGTCATCGAAACTGGATGAAAGCAAGAAATTAGCAGCGAGTTCCTCATCCTTTTCACATGCAAAGTAAGCTTGCAAGACAAGCGCTTCCGGGAATCCAAGCGCCTTAAGCTGGAAGGACATATATATTATATATATATATAGAACATTAGTAAATAATTAAAATATGGACCAATTGAGAAATCAATGATTAGAATACAAGAAGCTATAATGCAACGAGTGTGAAATAAGAGATACAGAGATAGGTTAGATGTACATATAGAGGATGCAACATAGTTTGCACTCCTATATATACATATATATACGTATAGATCAAATTTTAGTCCAATTATTGATTTGACACATATTTAAATCGTATTGGTCTATAAATACGCACCCGCTCTATAGCTTCTTGATCTTGTTGTGTTAGACGAATTGTTGCCAGGTTTTCTGTTTGTACATTTCTTCCCGTGGGAACTCTATCGTCGCCTTCAGCGGCAACTGCAATTGACTGATTATCGGAGCCAGCAGCGGAACGTTGACCTTCTGCAGTTGGCAGTTGGGTCGGGTTGGATGTGGTCGAGCTCTCTGTTCGTCTTGGGTTCGACGACTGTGTTCGACCAATACGCTGAGCGTTGTCGTCCGCCTCATCATCAAGGGGCTGGTTTAACATATTCAGAAACGCATCTTGGTTCTCCGAAATAAGTTGTAGAAGAGCTGGGTTTGTTTGCCCTATCTAGCGTAAAGTACACAAATAAATTACAAGTGAATGAGTTTCTGATGTTCGAGTGTATGTGTGTGTGTTCACCTACCTGTTGCAGAACAGCATGCAAAAGGTGCGGATTTTGGTATATTAGAGAACGCATCTGTAGAAATTGTGGCTGACTGCGTAAGAACTCGAATGGATCTAGAAATACGACCGTGGAAATCATCAAATTGTATGTATAGATGTATTCTTATGTTTACCAGCTGCCGATTCAGCCGGAAAATCACTTGGACCACCCTGACGAAGATTCCTTTCCACTCTGGCAGGTTCTTCCTCATCGCCTGGATTAAATAGATTCTCATCCTGCGGTATGCCATTAATTAAATATTCGACCGCACGTTCCGGATTATTAAAGCTGGCTGCCATTGCTCGTTCAACCTGCTCCCGGGGATAGCCCATTTCGACCATTGACGCAACAGTGCGATTGAATTCCTCGCCCATCAGTAAATTGGATTCGGCGCGCGTTTGTAGCGAGGCATTGGCTAGTTCACCAACCAAATCGATGCTTGAATAATCAGTGGTGGCAGCCGTGGAACCTGCTGGAAGCGCAGTTGGAGCTGCAGTCGGTACTTGAGTTGTAGCTGAAGGCCCAGCTCCGGTGCCTTCTACCTCGACTCCTAAAATTTCATTTGCCATTTTATTAGTCTTTATTCCCTTCTCAGCTGAAGATAAATTTGCGTTTTGCAAAGCAGGCTTCTTATCTATTGCATTTGTCGAGCTTGCCAATTGCTCATTGGGCTGCTTTCGCTGTTCGTCGGTAGTTGTGTTGCTGCTAGTTCCGCTTACATCTCGACTGAGCATTACTACGATGAACTTCTTTTCATCCACTTTGTATGAACTAATTTTTCGCTCATCTGTTAGTATGACGCCTAGAGAGAAAGAAAAAAAACACACATACATATGTACATACATGGGAGACGTATTTAAGTGCATGTATATACACACATTAAATGTCAGTGTCAACAAACAGTTAGGGTTTCATACCAGCATAAATCAGTTTTTGTTTCTCCACCAGGTATTCTGCACCACGTTCGTGAAAGATTTGTTTTTTAAGCTCCAATACCTATAGAATATATATTAATACAATTGTGTATGTGCACATGTGTATGCATGCATGCATGCGTATGTATGTATGTATGTATGTACGTATGTACTTACCGTTTTCTCTGGATCAAAGTCAATTGAGAACGTTTGCTGCTGAAGATTCTTCACCGTAATAATCATTTTATAAATGTTTTTTATTTGGGATTAAATCGTTATTTTTAATTTTGCCTTGCTCTATTTTTTTTCTCACAAAAATGTTTGTCATCGACACTAGGGATGGCCTAAAATATATTAATATCGAATATCGTATAGGCGATATTATTGTAAATGACACATTTTTATTTTCTAGATAACGTATTGAAATTTTAGTAGCAATAGGATTTGACTACTGTCCCTAAGATTGGAAAGAAACCGTTTGTGTCTAAGTCGTGTGTGCTTGTGTTTGTGCAAATCTTGATAATTTTTGGTAACAAAGTCCATCACTAACGAATTGTTGCAGTCGTACTTGAAATATTTATCAGATGTACTTTGTTTTATTATAAAAATGTATGTGTAAAAATAGTAGAATTTAATAGTTAAGTTGTTTTTGCATTACAATACAATTATAAACATCGTCCGTATAAATATATAAATTATCATATAACTCTTCTGATTAGCTCCACCAATACTCTGGCAACATCGATGTAACTGACTAGCTACAAATTTTAAAATACCAAAGTGTATTTGTACCTCACGTATATTGTACCTATAAATGTGATGATACTCATATGGCTTTCATATTAATAATAAGTAATAAATTCTAAATTTAATTTCAATGGCAAATTATATATATATTTTTTTTTATTAATTGTATAACTGATATTTAAAATTTAGTAAGATTTTTTTTTTACCATTTTTAATTCATAATACAAAAATAATAAATGCAGTCTGGCAACGCCAATGAATTTATCAGTTGGTTATGCTAATTAACTGCTAAATCGAGTTTTTTTTGGCGCGCATGCTCCATTTTCACTCTCATACTGGCAGAATTATACAATACAAAATAAGTTTTTCATCCGTGCCGAGCAAGTGACAAAGTATAAGACTCATTTTGATTTGTTAAATTGCAAATAGGAACGCGTAGTGTAAATATGCCTAATACATTCATATATCTACAATACTTGCCTTCAAATGTTTTCACTAAAGATACGGTAACGGTAACAAATCATTTTTTTTTGCTATTAAGCAATCCAATTTGTAATCGCGGGCAGTAAGCTTACACTGTTAACAAATCAATTGCAATATATATATATATATATATATATATATATATATATATATATATATATATATATATATATATATATATATATATCTGTGTGTGCACGTGTGTGTGTGTGTGTGTGTGTGTGTGTGTGTGTGTGTATCAACAAATGTTAGTGTTATTAACCAGCGGGTGGATAAAACTTCATAGCTTAAAATAAGTGTGATGAAAATATGGTTATCTTATATACATATACATATACATATATATACTAGAATTATGTATACTCTTTACATTTATGTATATATAAATCGAAACTATAAATATAAATTTAATAAAAAAATGGAATAACAATTCAAATCTACGCCTTATTGAAATATTAAATACCCATATTTATTAAAAAAAAAACGTATAAATTAAATATACTAATAAAAACAAAAACAAAATAAAACAATTTAAAAACAAGTAAGAGTGCTCTAGTCGAGACGGCTCGACTACGAGATACCCTGAACCCTGCGAAGAGCCAATCTTCCCAACATTCTATGCTTATTTCACACATACAAATATTGCGAGCAACGCACACACACACACACACATGCATACGCACGCACGCATAAGCACGCGCTCTGCTGACTGCGCAGTCAGCGCGGCGACTGCGCTCGGGCTGCAATGTGCCTATTGTATGGGAAATTAAATGCTTAATAACTTTTTTTGTGGATGGACTTTCTTAATCAAACTTTCACAACGTATTTATGTCATTCATATGTGTGTATTTGCCAAAGCACAAGTCTCTAGTATTTGAAATACGAATTTTTCAAATTGGGGGCGAAGGGGGCGTGGCATCCAAAATCCAAAAATTACATAATGTCCGCATTCATTACACGGATCTACACAGTGAATTTGGAGTCTCTAGCTCTTACGGTATGCTTAACCGAAGAAAAGTTATCGATTTTGATCGATAATAAGGAAACGGGATGAGTTATCGAAAATCTAAAAAAAACTCGTACTGCGTAGGCTATAGACGAGTATTCTCTGAAAATTTCATATATCTAGCTTTTGTGGTTTACGAGATCGCTGCGTTCATACGGACGGACGGACGGACGGACGGACGGACGGACGGACGGACGGACGGACGGACGGACGGACGGACGGACGGACAGACGGACAGGGCTATTTCAACTCAGCTCATCGAGCTGATCAAGAATATATATACTTTATGGGGTCTGCGATGTCTCCTTCTGCCTGTTACATACATTTCACAAAAACATTATACCCTGATTTCCCATTTTCAATGGGTTCAGGGTATAATAAAGAATTCAAATCTACGCCTTATTGAAATATTAAATACGCATATTTATTAAAAAAAAAACGTATAAATTAAATATACTAATAAAAACAAAAACAAAATAAAACAATTTAAAAATAAAGAACAAGGAACAAAAATACAATAAATAATACATTTAATAATAAAATATCAAATTTATATAATATTTACATAAATGTATGTGTATGTGTATGATACATAAAAAAAAGATTGGAAGTTTAAAACGATGAGCAGAGCTTGGATTATTTAATTTGTTCTACTTTCATAAAACTTTTTTATTTCTGTCATTATTTAATTATTTATTTGATAATTATAAATTTAAGCATTCATGAAAAAAATTGGTTTGGAAAATGGAGGTGTTTTCATACCAGAAGAAATTTACCATTTTTTTTAGAAACTTTTAAAGTTGTGGTATTTTCCAATTTACCCGTCCTCAATAAGACAGACTAGAACTGAAGAAGATAGTAGTTTTTGCAGATAATAGTTTTCTTCTTCGATTTTCCAAGCTCTAATAGGCGTGTATATATATTATAATATATATATATATATATATATATATATATATATATATATATATATATATATATATATATATATATATATATATATATATATTTAATATATATTAATATATATATATATATATTTAATATATATTATTATTTTAATAAATAAACATATCTTCTAATATTAGTAAATACATCTATGTATAATATATTACAAATTTCAAAATAAAATAGGATTTATGTGAAACATGTGTAGGAGGGGTCAACAGAATCCATCTGCCAAGTTTGGGGGCTCCAGCTCTAGCAGTTTCTTCCGATTTTCCATGCCTCTAATGGGAGTAGATATATGGATATATATTTTTAGTCGGGAGTTCACGAGTGAGTATATAGGGACGGATGTTGTCGCCAATATAGTACATTTTATTTCGTTTATAAGAATAACAAATCAGAAAGTTTTGCACACATAATCGCATGGGTATAGAGTATCTGTTTTAAAATAAAATTGGGTTCAGGTTATATGACATAATTTGTATTAACTCCATATATGACTTCATATGAAAAAGGGAATCTTCACTTATATTTCTGATGCTTCACTCATAAAAAAGAAAGATTTTTGAATATATTTCTAGTACTAATTTTTTTGGTTGATTGATTGATTTGCAGAAAGTTTTCTGATGTCGAGTAGGCAATAAGATGCCATATGCTCTTCTTCAATTCAAATTGAAAATAAAGCGTACGAAAGCGAAACAGAAATTCTTGGATGAGTTCAATGAGAGCAGAGCACTATCAAAAAACTTGCTGGGGCTTAGTGTTACAATAAGTGTACTACAACTACAACATAAAACATGACGGTAAGAAAATTAGATAAAATGCAATTCACACACTTATATATATATATATATATATATATATATATATATATATATATATATATATATATAAATATACTTCATTACAGCATTATGCTTGGGACGAAGCATGCTATCATAATAATAAAAACGATGCCTTATCCACTGCTGACAGCCGACCAATTAACAATAGCAGCATCTATAATTATAATGAGGTGCAATCAGGTGCATATGCTGCTTATGATGATGAATATGGGGCTACGGAGGAGGAGTACGCTATGGATAGTGAAGCTTTTAGTAGCTTTAATCAGAACTATGCGCCCTACACAACAACAACAGCAATAGCAACAACATTAGTTGCAGATAATGAGCCGAATATAGCATCAGTCGAGGGGGAGTATTGGCGAAATAGTTATGGAGCTATGGAAAGTTCTGGCTATGGTTGCAGCTCAGCGAGTGGTCCCCTAAACGGCGGTTCCTCAATGCCAATTGAAGGTACGTACTCGAGAAGAGGCAATCGCGTTGGCTGCCGCTTGCCGCTTGCACCTGCTATCGATAATTCCAAATATCGTATGCTACCGCAACCGATTTCTTATACCAAAAATGTTCTCAACGAACATACGGTTTATGCAGACGAGAGAATAGGAAGTTTTATCAGTTTGCCAGCGGCGGCGCCAATGCGAATGTTACCCGAGCCACATCCAAGAACACGCAACAAAACCTCACAACGATTATTTGAAGATAACAACAGCTTAGGCGGTATATCAACAACAACAACAATACCAACAACAGCAACAACCGGGACCAGTCAGACTTATGATGTTTTTAGCCAAATGTCGCGACCCTACACATCAATGCTGCCACTCGATTATGGCGACTATTCGGACTATGCTTACAATTCTGACAATTTATCGACATATAGCGATACACCACCCATGAGCAATGCGACACAGCTTAAGCTGCAGCAACAGCGAAAAATTTCACTTATGTTAGCAATGACAACAGCATCTGTGATAGCATCTGGAGAGACTAGGATACCTGTACAGCAGCAGCAACAGCATTCCAACACGGCTAGACGCAATGATAATAATAGCTATTCAATATGCAATCGGAATGTTATTAGCATTGCATCAACCTCGGCTAGCACAACAAACTCCTCAGTTGCCTTTACCAATGCTACTTCGTTAGCTTCAGCACGATGGTCAAATACTACGATGACGACGTTGACGTCGACGACGACGATGACGACGACGACGACGACGACGCCGACAACGACGACGACGATCACGACGACGACCTCAACTAGAAAATTGCCAAAACGTCTACCGTCACCTGCCGTACAGTACAAATCATCGTCATCAATAGTACCTGAAGTCCTTACATACAATCCATTAGAAACTCCGATCCAAACTTCAACTCATCGAGCAAAGCAATTACCCAAGTTGCCCACGCTAAAAGCAAAGCCTACCCCCAGCGCAGTTCCTATTCGAGATTCAGTAATTGTTGTTAGCTCATCGCCAGAAAGATTGCCCTCGATGTTGGCCAGTACTTCATTAACCTCTATGGTTTATATTGATGATGCCAATAATTTTGCACTGCAGCATCAGCAAGAGCCACAGGAGCAGGAGCAACAGGAAGAGAATGAGCAGGTGGATCAAGCATCGATTAATAAGAATTATAGCGAAAATCAATTCAACGACCTGAGTCAGAGCGATGTGCCTAAATCGATTGGCTCATTTCGAGCTTGGTCACCAACCTCTTCGACATTCCCCGATTCGCTTACAATGCGTCCAAGTGACTTTTCTAGTCTTCTTGAGCGTAATGTAAATGCATCATCCCAAGCTAAATCATCAATCGAATCATCGTTAGAGCAGCCCCTGTCAATATCAACAAAAAATCATAAAAATTTGATTTTCACAACCACAGGAACAACAAGCTTAACCGAAGCTAAGAGATCATCATTTGACATATCTGAATATTTGAAACCTTATCAATTCGATTCTCTTAAATTTACACCAGAAAACAAAAACGAAAACCAAAACGAAATCGAAAATAAAAATGACACAGAGACCATAATTCCCACTAGCACAAGGAATACATATGATACTAGAAAAAATTCATTGGAATCATTTCAATTGAACTCATTGGAAACTCAAATGCCAAATTTCAATTCAAATCTTAATTTAAATTCAATTACCACTTGGACAACTAGCAGTCCCATTAACATTGAAACGCCATTAAGTGAATCTTCATCCAGTGTATCCTATCTATTAAGTAAACCCATTTTAAACTTGGAGCAGGAAAAGGAAGAAGTTAAACAGTCGGATTTAAGACTTGCTCACGATACAGTCACAACTCTAAGCCACTTGAGTAGCGTGTTCACAACAACTGTTACTCCGTCTAGTCTATCGGCAATTGATATTACTAGCACCAGTTTAGTGTGTAATATTGTCGATTCGCCTACGATATCCTACGTTGATTATATGAAAAAGTTTGAACTACCGGAACTACCGGAACTGTCGCGAATTCCGGATATATACAGCGTAACAACGACTCAAACTCAACAAGTGACGCCAAGTTTAACCGCTTTGACTGTTCAGAATCAACGGACAGTTTTGACGACAGCAGAGTCAAAACTATTGGAACTGGGCATAAGCAGCTATAAGACTAATGAAAACCAAATTGAAACGTCAAGCTGGCTGCCTAGCCTCGCTAGTCCCTCGATAAACACATCTTTAGCAGATATAAATCTTATCAATTCTGAGCTTAGTTCCACAGTAGATACAATTAGCTCCTATTCACAGCAGCTAGAATCACAATCGGAAAAATTAGTTGAAGAAGAAATAAGGGAACCTTTAATTGGCACAGAGCTTTTATTAAGCCACATTGAGGAATCATTAGTAAGCAACGTCGCAGCTTTTGACGATAGCTTCTATGATAGTTTTAATGTTGATCTGTCGGCATTGACGGCAACAATAGCTCACATTGAAAGCGAGACATCGCTAACGCCAGCTCTGAAGCTAAATAACAATGGAACTTTAAACAATCTGACGACATCTAATACATACATGAATTTAGGGGAAACGAATAATACGAGCGAACTGAATGAGCCATGCAGCGGATATTATAAGCCAGCACAAAAACAGATAGATGAGCCGCCACAAACTCCATCAAAAGCTAAGGTCTCCAGTGTGCTGGGTGGCCTATCAAAAGGTATTAAAGGCGGCTTGGATGGCGTGCTTAGCGGTGTTAGTTCAACAATGGAAACAACTAAACCACATCTAGTTAGCAATAGTAAAAAGGGTTTTGGCTTTGGATTGGCCTCCAAATTGGTGCCAAATGTTGGGAGCTTACTTGTGAAGCAAGACACAACACCTATGACAACCTCCACCTCCACAGTCCTTAATACTATGATGACAATGGACATCACCCCGAAGACAACAGCGTATGGATATGATTATGACCTTGAGTACCATCAGTTACCAGATAATATAAACAAGAATGTAAACACGGACGTCAGCGCACCACTGACACCTACAGTTGACAATCTAAGCTCTAAGTCGAATTTAGACTTTAACTTTCTTGGAAATGATGAGTTGTCTCATAACGACTATATTTACAGAGAATATCCAGTAACATACGCTGATAATATTCACAGCTATTCAGATCCATATAAAGCAACTACGATCCATGAATTGGAATTGGCTTCAAATGAAGCTGCCATCGAAAGCGAAGCGCCGACTAAGCCCCAAGCAGTAAAATCTTCAGTAATGCCAGTTAAGCAGAACACAAAGAGCGCTTCGGGTGGTATGTTTGGTTCAATTTTTGGTAAAGCTGCAGCAGCTGTACAATCTGCGACACAGGCCGTTAATCAGGGTGCCTCTTCGGTTGCATCGGCTGTGGCTCAAAAGGCAGCAGCACAGCAGGTCCCTCCAGCAACTGTTGTTGATCAGATCAAGATTAGAGATGTACCAGTTATAATTACGACGACGTCGCCTTCCAATCAAATTCCAGCTATAAATATGTCATATGTATCTAATATTGAACAGGCAGTAATGGATAAAGATAATTATAATGAATTACATCCTAGCCACGACTCGACCTATTCAATAGTTGACGATGATTACGAAAATAGTAATACACATATGCCAATCCATGATGACAATAAGGCATACTCTATATACTATTCCAGCGATCAGAGTCAGAATCAGAATCAGAGTTTAAGCGATGAGATGCTAGGGAAAGTGAAGGTATTACCGACGGTGCCGTCAGCAGGATCCAGCGGCAAAAAACTGCCCACCATTAATGGTAAATCGGGGCTGATGTTGATTAAGCAACAGCCAACTGAGATCTTTGATGAAGATGATGATGACGAAGTTAATGAATCGGATGATGATCTCATTGACAATTATATCGGACACGTTGATAATACGAATTATTGCATCGATAGTGAGCAGAATGATTACTATATGGATCATCAGCAGACGACACCGTCAAATAGAATTGCTAACGATTATTATGAGCACGTTGGCTCAGGTTATGATTATCGAGAGGATTTCTTTAATGAAGAGGATGAATATAAGTATATTGAGCAACAGACTCAACAGCAACAGCAACAGCACCAGCAAGAAGAACAACATCATCATCCGTATCAGAATTCACATAAAGTGTTGCACAGCCATAAGCAATCCTCATTAGATTACGTGGACGATGGACAAAACGATGACTACCTAAACGAGACTTATCCAAGTGATGAAGACTGTGGCAATTATCTAGATGAAAGCTCCAGTGGTAGTGTTGGCATTACCGAAAATCGAAAACAACATTCGAACGGCATCAATATAGCTCCTGTTACCGTCTTAATTGAACATTTGGAGCATCAGCATCAGCAAATTAAGAAACAGGATAGCATTATTATCGAAGAGGATGAATCCAGTCCGATTGACTTAAATGACGATCAAAGTCTCTCCACACACAGATCACCTGAAGGTGAGCTAGCTGATCATGATCATGATCATCTTAGTGTTGATGATGAGGATCAACTGGCCGATTTGTTGCCAACCAGAAGCAAGTCGCAAAAGAAAAAGAAGGTCCTTATGCGTGGTGAAACGGAAGAAGTTGTCAGCGGTCATATGCAAATCTTAAGAAAGCCGGAAATTACAGCCAAGCAAAGATGGCATTGGGCTTATAACAAGATCATAATACAGCTAAATGTGAGTACTTAATTTTCTTTTATTTTGCTATATATATTATATATTTTATATTATAGTTAGGTTCCATTCCATTCCACAATTTGTATGTATTATATATATTATACTCCATATATGCTTGTGTTATATAGCTAACTATCTACGGCCGTTTGTTCGGTTTGTCTGTATTTATCTATTTCTGTATGAATGGGTTTATGTCTGCCTGCCTGATCTGTCCGTACGTCCGTTCAAATGAAAGCAACGAACTATAATATCTAGAGACTGAGCATTTAACCCCGAAACATTATTTCACTCATTCACTCATGACGTTGGTGTTGGTTTTGTTCAAAGTTTCGCAGTATACTTTAATACCCTGAAAATGGGAAATAAGGGTATAATGGTTTTGTTAAAATGTATGCATCAGAGATCTGAAATTTTAAATGTATATGTGTGTAAACTATACGCAATAGGAGTTTATCTCTTCCCTTTTTCTTATTATGATCAAAATCGAAAAATTGACTTCGTTTTTTGTATACTGTAAAAGCCGTGTGATAAATACAAAGATTTTGTAATTTTTTGATTTTAGATGCCACGCCCCCTTTGCCCCAAATTTGCAAATACTAGAGACTTGTGCTTTGACAAACACACAAATACGCAAATGACATGCTCTGAAAGTTGATTAAGAAAGTCCATCTACAAGAGAAGTTAATCAACGCTTAATTTTCCTTAGTTAAGGCCATGGCTGCAGCCCAAGCGCAGTTGCTGCATAAACAGTGCAGTTAGCAGAGCACGTGTATATGCTTGCCTGTGTATGTGTGTTGCTTGTAATGTATATATAAAAGAATCGTAGAATGATTGAAATATCAGATCTCCTCAGAGTTCAGGGTATCTCCTAGCACTCTTACTTGTTATTACTATTAAATATGTAATATTTAACACAAAACATCTGTTCGGATACTTTCGATAGTATCTACTTTTAAATGTTCACTTTCTCGACTCTACAAATTATTGGGTTTAACTTTGAAAGCCCCTGGTGAGTGCAATATTTTGTATATTTACCGATTCTTATAAATATTTATGTTTTTAATGATTGATTTATAGAGATCATTAACTATAACACAAGTAAGAAAGAAAGCTCTTGTCGGGAGTACCCGACTAGGAGAAGAGCCGATATTCCAAACATTCTATGCTTATTTAACATAT
Organism: Drosophila nigricruria; assembly: GCA_037075265.1. NCBI lineage: Eukaryota > Metazoa > Arthropoda > Insecta > Diptera > Drosophilidae > Drosophila > Drosophila nigricruria. The sequence continues at coordinate 409,038 of JBAMCI010000085.1, read as the reverse complement.
ACATATATACAAACAATACATGAACACGCATACCCACATTCGCACGCACGCATAAGCACGAGCTCTGCTGATTGCGCAGTTAGTGCAGCGAATGAGCGTGGGCTGCGCTCAAAGGCCTTACTATGGGAAATGAAATTTTTAATAATTTCTTTTGTAGATGGACTTTCTTAATCAAGCTTTCAGAGCGTGATTTTGTCATTTCTATGTGTATTTTTTCCAAAGCACAAGTCTCTAGTATTTGAAATACGGTTTTTATTGATTTGGGGGGAAAGGAAGGGAAGCGGGGATGGTATCCAAAATGTGAAAAAAATCAAAATTGCGTAAATTACACATTATACTTTTAAATGTTCATTATACTTTTACATTTGGAGACTTTAGCTCTTGAGATGTGGGAGATATAAATTTATAACTGAATTTCGATAACGTTTTAAATCGATAAAATTGATAGATTTTTTTAAACAAACTAGATAAAACAAGTAAGAAAGCTCTAGTCGGGGATACCCAACTGGGAGATATCGGTTCTTCGTAGGGTTCAGGGGATCTCCTAGTCGGGTACCGCCGACCAGATCTTTCTTACTTGAAGAACCCATTGAAAATGGGTAATCAGGGTATAATGGCTTTGTTAAAATGTACGTAACAGGCAGAAGGAGGCGTGGCAGACCCCATAAAAAATATATATACTTGATCAGGGCGACGAACTGAGTTGATATAGCCATGTCCCTCCGTCCGTCTCTAGCTTTTAAAGATTCTGAGATCGATGCGATCTTACATACGGGCATATGGACAGGCGAGATTGACTCGTTTGTTGCCTGATCAAAAATCGATGTAGTTTATGGGGTCTATCACGCCTTTTTCTGCATGTTACATGCAGTTTCACAAAACCAGTATACTCGGAATTTCTTTATTCAATACGTTAAAGGCAGAAAAAGGTTATTCTGTTAAGTACTGTACGGTCTGTCCGAAGGCCGCACGCATACAATTGTGATAGGAACGGCATTTACATACTTGTTAATTAGCTGATATGAGATATTTACATATGTATGTATGTGTATATATATATATATATATATATATATATGTATATGTATATGTATATATATATCCATATGTATAAATATATATATGTTTGATTATTCTTCATTTCAAACTGTGCCGACATGCAGATATACATTAGACATGTGCAAGTTCAACAGTTAGTTTGTGCGTTCATGTCACGCAGTCCCTGTGCAGCGTGTGTTGAAAGCCCACACAATGAATTTTGTGTACGGCTTGTTTAGTCACCACATTTGGCCAGGCTCCATCAATATTAATATTGCCAAGTCTGAAGGCGAACCGTGTTTCGGCTATCAAACGCTAAAGGCCTCACCATCTGGGGCAGAGCGAACGCGAAAGTTTAGCTGCCTTCTAAAACGTCAGCGCGAAAGTGTCGTCTCTTACGTGAGTAGCTCTTGTTTAGGTATCTTTGCTATTTCTGTAGATTCAAATTTAGAATTTGACTCGAATTATTCGTTAAATAGTTTCTAAGCTAAATTAGTTTCGTAGTCGGGCCTATTGAAAAATATCGCTTAGTCGGGCATTGTCATCTCGAGCACTCCATCATGTTAGAAACGGTACTATCGAAGTCTGATCTGTTTGCAAAAGCTAACGCATATATGGATAACAGATGCAAGAGCTTCAACATACATCAGTTAGCTTAGCGAGTAACCACTGTCCTTATTAAGCTTCGCATAAAAGTTTTCTCTCTCTCTATGTTAGACATAGCAAAACTTGAGAAAGCTTCACCCAGAAACTCCCTTACAATTATTGCAAGCTCTGTAAATCGCATGCGTAGTAAACCGACCCGAACATAACCTTACTTCCAAGTGCGGCTCATATATTTGCTTTCATACACATGCTCTCTCTCTCTCTCTCTCTCTCTCTCTCTCTCTCTCTCTCTCTCTCTCTCTCTCTCTTTCTCTCTCGCTCTCTTTGCTTCTCTCTCGCTTTGTGTGTGTATTCCATTTCAATACAGTTGAATTTTATGCACTCCCGTTGTAGCTATTCCTCTGTACTATATACTGCTACAAGTTCTGTGGCATAAGTATACACACACATATATTCGAGAGAGCGCGTATGAAAGTTGTGTAGGTGCCGTTAAGAAGCAGAGTTTACTAAGATGTAGTATACTTTTCAGCGTTTTCCAATTCACACCAATCCAGTGGCAGGCATTTGTTAATAAGTGAAGATTTGGCTTGAAAAGAAAAGAAAATAACAATAAAGAATAATTCAAAATTATTTAGCTAGCAAAAGCAAACTTAATAGTCATCACAGCAGTTCATATATTCAATTTCATTAAAAACAAGAGGGAAAAAAAAAATTCCTAATTGAGTTGAATCAAAGGCAATACAAACCAAAATTCGTTTACCCTATATGTTGTTATACATACTAATGTATCTGAATACATAAAATATATTAATTGAGTCACATGACGGCACTGCCAAACATAGCTTTCAAAGACGCATTTTGCGTGCGCACAAATTTGTTAAATATCTATTGTTATATATGTATTAAATATATTAATATATACTTTATTATACACTTATAAAGTTTTATATATACATATATAAAGTTTTTTTTTGTTCAGTATGTGTATTGCATAGAAAATGGCGGCTGTTGCTATTGTCTGATGGATACCAATACACATACATGTATGTCTATAGACTATTTGCTCGATCTCTCAGAGCTGTCAGCTGCGCACGGGTAAAGCACTTCTTAGAAGGGTTCTTTTAAACTGTTTTATTTTGTAGATATCAATGATAGTTGGGATAGGTGTAGAACTGTTTTTCATTTTTGAAAATATTTAAAAGGTTTTACTCAGTGCACTTTTGAGTTTAAATATACTTGACTCATGCAATATTCATGTTATTTTCTTAACAGTAATTCTCCAACAAGACACTAGCTTGTAAAGGAACACTTAACGAGTGTAAAAACGATAAGCCAAAGGGTAGAGCATTCACTTGCTGTAATTTCTATAATTTCTTTCTTAAAATCAGTCAAACGAATTAAAATTTACTGCGATTGGCACAGCTGCAATTTGGTCAACAAAATTTTCCGTACGTAGGTATTCACTACATATATATCTATGTATATATATCTTTATATATATACATATATATATATACATATATATATATATATATATATATATATATATATATATATATATATATATATGAATGTGTATAATATTTAGACGTGGTGTCTACAACAACAACAGCAAAAACAACTCCGATGCCTTTCAAGCCTTCATCAGCTGTTGAGACGGATTTGCTACTGCAGTCATCATTCGCGATGCCAGCTAACAGCAAAGCCATGAATCTAACGAGTATAGAAGGAGTTGAGTCCAAAGTGGAAACCTACAGTGTGGCTGCCAATGCACTGCACAGTCAATTAAAAATCAAACAACAATTGAAGCAACAACAACAACTGGAAGCAGTAAAGGTAAAGGAGCTGGAAAGCCATAGACAACATCATCATCAACATCAGCAGCACCAACCGCAGCAGCAGCAGCAGCAGCAATCACAATTGAGTTTGTTTAGCGATAATCTATCCATTTCCATGTCTAGGTCGAACCTAAATAATGGCAGCATGGCATCGATCAGAAGCGAGCAACAGCTATGTCAGCTCTACAACGCACAACAGCATTCCGATTACATCATTTCGGACTATATGGATAAAATTGCAACACGAATTAGTTTGCTAGAAACCGAGCTGAAGTTTGCATGGCGTGCTCTGGATTTGTTATCGAATGAGTATGGCAAAATTTGGACCAGACTGGAGAAATTAGAAAATATATCTGTCGAACAGCAGTCTGTAGTTGGAAATCTAATGGGTCTCATACAAACCAAGCAACAACAAGAGCAGCAGCAGCAGCAGCAGCAACAACTCCAAAATTCCGAAATTCCATTTGCAACATTTTTAGCAGAAAGTCAACTGTTGCCCGTGGAACTGGAATTGGATGGCAATATAGATATATTGAGTGAATCAACGCTAGAGAAGTCAAATTTTCGTCATATTCTTGAGGAGTTGAAAGCGAATCATGATGATTTATATTTAGAGGAGGCCGGCGCCTATGCCCTAGATATGGATAACAACAGCGATAGTCACTATCTGCAAGATACTAAATCGGAGCAACTACTTGATGAGCAGCAGCAGCAGCTGGATGAGTGCGATTGGCTGGCAAATGTAGCTGATGTGAATCAGAGCACTTCTCGGGCTAGATCCCGAGCTAAGCTTTGTTCCGAATCGGATCTATTGATGTACGAACAGCAACAGATAATGGCGAATAATGCCAGAGCCGAATTATTACAGGAATTTCTGAATGGCCAACGTGTGCTGGAGCAAGTAGCTGCATCAGCATCAGCATCTGCATCAATTGCCAGCAGTCTGCGTAATATACAATCTGCTAAGAGATCATCACAGGAAATGCTAGCTGATACTTCTAATGAGCTCGATCAGCTCGTTGACGAGGTGAAGTTTTTTCGTTTAGCAGCCGTTAAAACCGGCCAAGGTGGGAATGAGATAGTACCCATCGAGGACACCGGGGGTACGACAAACGATTGTGAAATCAATGAAAATTTCTACAAGAATTTAAACGAAGCATATCGCGACAACAATATGACAACAGAGATATGCAACGTGGAACGTTTGCTACAGCAGTCCGAAATAGCTCACGAGTCTTTAACTAATGAACAATCAGCCGTTTCGCTAATGATAGCTGAGAATACTAAGAATTTTAGCAAAGATACAACGGAAGCAAGTATAGTTAAGGGCAAAGAATGGCGAAAGCATCGGAAAAAGAAACATCACAAGAACGAAATGGATATGATTAACAATTTGAAACATATACTTGCCCAAGCCTCCAGTACTTCGAATAAAATACATGATTCAAATATAGCCAACACCAAGTCGGCACCAAGAGGCATGACAATTTGTTCCTCTTCCGAAGATACGAGTGAAGACAGTATTGCTGTATTAGATGCCATGACTGATGTTATAATAAGGGAAATAAATAAAATAAGCGATCTACAATCATTATCAGGATCTCAAATCCTTAAACTAAGACACACAATCAGAGCTGAGCAAACTTTCTTTGAGAAACTGAATCAAGTGGACAAGAATCTAACGTTACTTCTCTTAAATCCCGTTACCATGGCCGAAGAGCTGAGACGTCTGCGGGTCATGGAAGTTGACGAAAAATTCGAGCTGGTGATGAAGAAGTTCGATAAAAATATTGATACCTTAAAGAAACTAGTTGGCAATTCATTTGAGCAATTTAAAATACAAAAGAATACACATTTAAATTTAAATTCGAATTCTAAATCAATTTCAAAATCAATTTCAAATTCAAATTCAAATATGAAATCAAATACAGATAAAAATAGTACCATTACACAGACTTCAACTTCTGTAAACGAATATAGCGCCCATTTGTTGCGTAATAATTCTGACTTGGATGAACAATTGAAGTTATTGGAGACCCAAGAAATTGAGATAAATCGTAAAAAAAACATTGATAAAATAACAAAAAATCGCGAATTGGAATTGGAAGCGGACAAAAGCGGAGAGCTATTATTGTCGAGGACCAGTCAAAGGCAGCAGCAGCAGCAACAGCAACAGCAGCAGAAGAGTTTTAGTTTTGCTGAGCAGCCTTTAACGAACATTTACAATCAGGATGAGTATATTAGATCCCTGAAAAAAAGTCTTGAAAGGCATAATAGTATGTTGTTCCTATTACATTTACAAAATCCGGATAAGCATAATAAAGTCGCTGCGACAGAGTTGGATGATATATTGCTGGGACCAAGCGGGTCAAGTCCGCCTCCACCAGCGCCTAATGATAATGTTTACGACAATATATTGGACATAGCTGGTGCCCAACAGCTGCTTAAGCCACAACAGCAACAACAACAAAAACAACAGCAGCAGCAACAGCAACAAAAGCAACAGCAACAGCAACAAGCTAAATCTGACTCGGGACTATCGTCGATGAGTGGCTGGTCACCAAATTCGATTGAAAATATCAATTTCAGCAAATGCAATGATATGACCGTGGAAATGATACAGATGATGATAGAGCTGCAAACGAGTGATGACATCAAATTGGATAAATCGAATAAAGTGAATAATATTGATGCGGATTCAAACATCGATGTTAAAATGTATCATCAACCCAAATCGGATAGTGGATATGTATTTAGCGAGGAAAACCTTAACTATATACATGAGCTATCCAAAAATATACCAATTTGCTCAGCATACGAAAATAAATCAATGTTCGCCGAATCAAATCCGAATGACAATGAAACAATTTCAACAATTGATGAATTGCTCAAATGGGATCAACGGCAGCTTCAGTCGAACAGCAGAACAACTCAACGATTTATGGACAACAACAATATGAATGTGAGTACAGCAAGCGCAAAGCCTTACATAATGCCAGATATTTTGAAAAACGAATTGCCACAGAGTTTGGAAAGATTATCGACAGCGAGTAATTCAAGCTATGTGGAAACCGATATTGATCAAACGCCTCCACATCACGCTCTTTTAACGGATCGTCTTGTTTATTATCCCACGTTCAACGGCATCGCCGACTATAATAGCAGCAATAACCTGGATTACTTGGGATTTTGTCATCAGTCTAACAATCACCATCAGTCATCATCATTGTCTTCATCATTGCACGTTAGTCAACATCAGCAGTCAAGCTCACAGAAATTGGCGGACTCTCAAACGCATTTGCTACGATCTGGCCAATTGTGTGGTAAAAACATTGTAACGAAACCCCCAAAAGTTTGGAATAAGTTGTCCAATCTATTACCGGAAAATCTTAAACTGAAGCGTTATACTAGATACAAACGCTCCCAGTCCCTACCTGGCAGCGCCGTCGTTGCTAGCCAACAAAAGGCAAAAATGCAGGTTCGTGGTCAGGCTGGTTCGTATCCGTTTACCAAGGCCTTTGCCATTGCCTCTGCCACAAGCACTGGTGCTGACACTACCACTTCCATTTCGACTGCATCAGTTGATCCAATGCGAAGTCAACGTAATGACCTAACGAAACGTATACAGAAATTACCAATGCGTATTATGCAGCGAACAACTGATTCCAGTGCCGATTTTAATTCTAAGCAGAAGAAACAACGTACGTTCTCTAATAAAATGAATAGGATAATGCAGAAGGCAAAATTATACAAACGGCGCAGCTTTAACCTGCGCCACGGATCTAGCATTTCAGACACCGAATTAGATAATACCAATTTTGCAGCTTCAGAGGAAGAGTCAACCAACAGCGAAATTGATGCCACAAGACATACGGACAATGATTATGATTATGATGATGATGAAGAGCAGCATGAGCATGATTGGCATAGTTCGATTCCAACTGAAAATGGTCAGCATGACTCCTACATTGATCCTACATTATCCGTTAAACAGGATAATAATCTATTTGCTGTTGTTGGAGATTTAAAAAGAAACTCTCTCATAGTGGCTGATGAACAACAGTTGACGGACTTAAATAATTTTGAGCGAATGCATGATGCAATTTCAGTGGAAAACAAGGCAAATGTTAATGCTGAAAAAATAATTTGGGCAAGAGATAATTATGGGGGTGCTGCTGCTGCTTCTGCTACTTCAGCTAAGGCATCAACTTCTACCGCTGTCAGCTCAGCATCTACCCTGGATATGGGCTCAGTTGCTGCCTCATCTTCCGCCTTAAATATTTCTGCTTCGGAGGACATCAACATTTATTCACAAGCAACGTGTGACCCGAAAATTTTTAGCGTACCCTCTCTTATGGTGGCAATAACATCGTCGGACATTCTGGAACCACAATTAAATGAACAGTATCATCATCAACATGTCCATCATCATGTGCAATCGTTAGAAATACCAAACAACTTAAACTCGGGCTCAACGAGGGAGGACGATGACAATCGCAGTCAACATTCCGGGCGTACTTTGTCCTCATCACGTCGTCAGAGCACGGAGGATAGTATAGACACAGATGACGAATATTTTTGCTATGAGCTGCGACAGCTGGAGGAGCTCGAAGCTGAAGCGTTGGCAAAAGCTGAGGCAGAGCAGAATAGTTATGCACAGCATCCAGACAATGAAGTGCTCTTCACACAGATTGGTCAGTTGGCGATGAGTGATAGCGTTTATTGTACGGAAGATACAGAAGTTGACTATGTGCCAGATGAGACGGTTAAGCACAAAATGTCCCAGGTGTTGAACGAGCTGAGATGCGTTGTTCAACTGAAGCCAGCGGATATAGATGATCGACCCACAAAAGCTGATGAATTCGAATTATTGGGCAAACAAAAGCAAACGAAGTTGGTCCAAGTCTCAGATATGCATAGCGCTTGGCAGGATGTTAATAATGAATACCAACTGCCTAGCAGCTTCAATTCACAAGAGACGGCAGTAGCAGCATTAGCAGAAACACAACTAAACAAACAACTCAACAAAAAAAAAAGGCGAAAAGACGACAGGTCAAAGATGGCAAATCAAAGCCATGACGATTTGCAATTGCTATCCAGTTCATCCTACTCATCAAGCGACGATGAATACGATTACGAATACAAGCAAAAGCACAGAGCACATCCTCCTTCTACTCCTCTGCAGCTAGATGATGATCAGGCAATTGAATCATCCAGTGCTACATCTGGTCCAGATACGCCAGCAGCTCTCAGTGAAGAAATGGATGATAATTTGATTGAAAATGGAATTGCAGATGCAGAGGCTGAAACCGATGTAGACATTGATCAGAATGCTGATGCAGAAAAAGCTGAAGCAGCGCCCATCGTTGCGCTAGAAGAAAACTACGAGTTAATCGACATACACAAGGACTTAGGGGCTGAAGCAGCAGACAGTTATTTGCCAGCAATTGATTCGACAACAGTAGGTGATGTGTCGTCTCTAAAGCAAATTAGTTTAGACTCAAGTGCCGAGGGGTCTCAGGTGGTTGCCCCAAATAGCGGTGGGGCCAACTTGGGCACCAGCAAATGGAAGTTGTTGAAAACTTTGAAAGAGCGTAAGATCGAAGAGAAGAACAACCTGGATAAAATGAAGGAAGAAGAAATGGCTAAAGACAAAGAGAAGGTACAATTTTAAAGTGTATATATATATATTTAGTTGACTGCTCAGTTATTGCTCAGTTATCGATCTAAAATCTCCAATTTGAATAGGAGGTGAATCGCTGTTGACCTCCTGCACATGGTCCGCATTTTGGGGCTTGGCAAATCCGAAAATATTCACTCCCCTAGTTTTGTAACCAGATATGACTTCAATGTTGAATTAACTTTCCTTTGTTTTGCTCCTGTATATATTCATTAATGAATTAAATAAGATTGGATATTTACCATACGGCTTGACAAGCGACGTGTCTATGTGTGTGTGTAGCTCCGCATATTTGTCTAGATATAATTTTGACACCTATATAGATTTACCAAATATTTCCGTATATCCATGCCCACTGTATGGCCATTATCAAATTATTGATTGTATAATCAATTTAATTTTTGTTGACCCGTATAAACCGATTTTGACCCTGCGAGCCTGACCAGTTTTAATAATATATTATTGAAGCTTACCTTAGCTTTTCACCTAGCAAGCTTAAATAATCTATGTATAAACATTTCGAATTTTATAAATGCTATGTATAAATATATAATAATAATAATAATACATCACAAACCAATTTTACAGAATGGTACCGGCACAGGTGATGTGGGCCTACGCTCCAATGGACATCCGGGTGATAATCCGTTCTACAGCAATATTGACAGTATGCCGGACATACGTCCACGACGTAAATCTATTCCCCTTGTTTCTGAGCTGGTAAGTTCGATTCATTTAAAATTCAAATCAGAAACCAAACGGATATATGTATGCTAATTTCCATATACCACACATCTACATCAATTGACATATATCCCATATATATATGTGTTCGCTTTTACATTCAACATTTGAAATTTTATGATATTTTATACGGATGTTAAACGTTTGTTTTCTTTTGTACGACCAAATTTATTTAAATGGATCACAGGTGCTCAAGGTATAGAACGATTATCAAATTCTAAACATTTTTCTCTAATTTTGAATTTCAATTTCAATAGTTTTCAATTCACCTATTGTTAACAAGTTTTACTTAGTATTCACAATATATATATATATATATATATATATATATATATATATATATATATATATATATATATATATATATATATATATATATAAATATTATATATAACACGAATAAGTAATTTACTGCTTCCATATGATTTATTTATAATAAATTTCACGTAGACGGCTCAAACTAGTTCATGATTTTATTTTAGTTAATAGGAAATAACACTTAGATTTATTGATTAAGCACTTGTTCAATGGATCAATGCAATCTTTTAAATATTTAAAGACAGCCCGATCGTGTTTTAAATAATTAGAATAAATCGTAGTTTTAATAATAACCCTCACAAAAAATAAAACAAGTAAGAACGTTGCAGACGGGCACTACCAACTTCGGAATACTCATTCACGTCCAAACAGCTCACGCCCATTGCAAGATATAGATATCGTCATCAAATTTTGATTTTCTTACTGATTACAGTAAAAGACACAGTTTTTGCCGATTTGCCATGCCTCCAGAAGGCGTAGACATATAATTTTTGGCTAGTTCATAGAAGTGGTCTAGGGTGACGTAACTGTAAACTTTTTAGCATGGGCGTAAAAATTATTTTTGGGTCATCGATAGAGGAGCTTACCAGTAACTCAACCGTCTAATTTTAAAGCTTCTACCCCTAAAACGGTAGGAGATATAAACTTTGCCACGCCCCCTATGGGCGTAAATATATCCGCCACACCTTTTTGATCTTGGGTTGTCAACGCGAGTATACGTTTATATAATTTGGAAATTACAACTCTCTAGCACTTTTAGAAGTAGTGTTTCTGAGATATCGGAAAATGCATTTTCCGATTTGCCACGCCCCTAGTGGGCGTATAGGGAATTTTATTTTTTATTTATTTTTTTTACTTTTCAATTCGAGGGTATACACTTCGTGAATGAGTATAAATATATTTCTATAAAATATTTTGTTTATATTATATGATTTTTAGCATCGCTTAACTATAATATGTTAGGTTTGCACTGATCAGAGAATACATATTCCTTATGGCTTGAACCCAGTATGAAAACAGGTTAAATCTAACCGTTTTAGGCTTTACGCCTCTCGAATTGCTCATTTCGTAAGCTACAAGGGATAGAAGTAATCTTCTTATAAATTTTCAATTAAATCCGCGTTTTGAGTTGGTATTGAAAGTACATCTTAACGACTTCAGAAACTAAAGATATTAAATTGGGTTTGTATTTTTGTTTGTTTAAATAATAAATCACTGACTGTTAATGACTTCGATTTTCAAATATAGTATAGGGGTTGGACTTTGTTATGCATATATATTTGAATGTGATAAATACACTCTGAAATTTTATTAAGAACATATCACAGATGTGATTGTCGAAATATATAAATATATTTTATATATAACTATACATACATGCTTACGCAAAACAAACATGTATGTTTTTTTTGTGTAAGCATGTATGTATAGTTGAAGCACATAATGATGAATGAAGCAATGATGATGAAGCAGAAGGTCTAGATATTCGAAATTTGATATTTACGTTTGCGACATATACATACTACGTGCACTCTTTGCCAAAAATTGTATACTATATATAGTTAGGAGTTAAAGATTGATTTTATTTGAGGAATGGAATTTGTTTGCATTCGTTGAAATTGCTTTGTTTGCATTGTTGCATTTTTGGCTCTGATTAAAATTAGCATTTACATTACAATAATCAAAGTATAATAATTGTGCTACCTTAGAACTTTACTTAGCAATCAAGAAATTGTTTTCATATATCCTTCTTTAATGCGATATACATGTATGTGCATATACATTTGCAAATCTCTAGACAATGGCAGCCACAAAACGCAATGCTGGACTCACATCAGCCGTGCCTCGGGCAACGCTTAATGATGAAGAACTGGTAAGATGTATAAGCATTACATATATAATATATAATATATATAGTTTTATTTTATTTTATTTTGTTCTTTTATTTACATTTTTTTGTTGGTTTTTTATTGTTATTGTTTTTTCTTATGTAATCTTCGATTCGGGTGTGTTGTGATTGCGATATTCCTATGTCATGAGAAGAACAAATCATTTTATTTTTTGGGTTGTTTTGGATATAGACCAGCGTCATATAGAAATATAAATGTCTTATCGCTATATATAAATTGCTCAACCTCTTTATTATTTCATATTTCACATTTTTTGCCTTGAAACAAATTTGCTACGTTGGTGTTTAGAAAATGCATGTCTATAAGAAGGCACTGCAGGCGCTTATATATCCAATATCTTCGACAACTCCGCATAATTTTGTATTATGGACGGCTACCTCGCCGACGTATTGCTATGAGTGCGAGGGCTTGCTGTGGGGCATTGCAAGGCAGGGAGTGCGGTGCACCGAGTGCGGGGTCAAATGCCACGAGAAGTGCAAGGACTTATTGAACGCCGACTGTCTGCAGCGTAAGTCGAATTTTCCATTTTCCATTTTTGCATTAGCAATCTGTACTTATATAGACAGTTGATGTTTGTGTTTTTAGGTGCCGCTGAGAAGAGCTCCAAGCATGGTGCCGAGGATAAGGCCAATTCGATAATTACAGCCATGAAGGATCGTATGAAGCAGCGGGAACGCGAAAAGCCGGAAATATTTGAATTGATCAGGTAACGCTTTGAACTAAATCTCATTTGTGGCTGGTGCGGATATTCATACTCATCTATATGTGATGCATAATGATACTTATATAATATCGACTATCTAATAATAGTAGTTAGTCGATTCTCTAATGATTGTTTCTATGCTCGATTCTTGGATGCTATAATGAAAGGCAATTTAGATCGTTTTATTTCGATCATTATCGATTCTCCATAAGCCCTATGTCAAGCAATTGATTTATCATATACATAGGAAATCTTTATATTAAGAGTTCTGTTACAACTTGTTTTGATAATAATCGATTCTCTATGCCAATGTCAAACGACTCCATATGCCAAGTAATGATAATAGTTCTCAACTGAGACACATACATAACATATATCAAGCAAGTTGCGTCGATGATCATCGATATCCCCTAATAGTTATCCTTAAATAGGAGTTACTCCATTAAATGCGTTTATCGAAGAATACCGTGATAGTCTTTTTCGATCTTTGTCGATAACTAAAGATTTTCGAATGATATATATATATATATATATATATACAGTAAAGATCAGCTTTATGACATGATTTGACCCCTCACACACTCTACTACATACCCATCCATATATAACCTATTTAGAGCCGTGTTCAGCATTGAGGAGAAGAGCCATACTGGCCATATGAAGGCTGTGAAGCAGAGCGTCCTGGATGGAACCAGTAAATGGTCGGCAAAGATCGCAATCACAGGTTTGACTCTCTACATCAATGTGAAAATGTGATTTAACACAGTTTACAAAATAAAAACAAAAGCATTTGCATTATTCCCTTACTAATTGTGTATATGAATGTATGTATTGCAATTTCGATTCGTATTATGTAATATCTAATATATCTATCTATATATATATATATATATATATATATATATATATATATATATATATATATATATATATATATATATATATATCTGTGTGATTGCAAAATTAATGGTATGTGTGCATGTAAGTATGTATGAATGTTTGTAAAGTTGTTCGTACAAATACATATATACATAAGAATATTTCAAGTTCATATACATACATATACAGCATATACCATATAGTTCATATAGACAAATATACTTAAATGTCTGTGCGCTTGGTATTTTTATGTGCGTGAGTGTAAAGTATTCTGCTCTATATATGTATAAGATACTGTATAATAATATACACAGGACATCGAGTGAAACAAACACTTTTTATTCATATGAATCGAGGTCCCTAAGTTCTGGCGAGTGGAAAGTAAAGAATGTCCCCTTTGTAAAATATCGTTTTATTTCATGTTACTTGATTTTTGAGCTGATAAATACGACAAATTTATACAATGAATTTCATATATATATGTACTGTATATATATATACACACTAACCTAAATATGGATGATGGATTTTCAAGCGCACCAGCCTAGCCAGACAACAAAAATTAATAAAAAAGAATATATAAAACTTTAGTGTTAAGTTATTGAATGGTTGGAATTTCATATCATATGTATATCTGCAAAACTCAATTCCAATTCCAATTCAAATTCAAATTGCAATTCCAATTCAAGGATGACATTCGGTGTGGATCCAGATACACACATAGATTCATTAGAACAGGCTGAGCACGCAACTGTTGAGGGAACATCTAAATGGTCATGCAAACTAACAATTACAGGTACACGGGCAATACCGCACCGGTATTTGCGACTATATCTTATGATTTATAAACAGATCTCTTTACATACATATATGTATACTCTGTGCCCAAAAATGTAAACACATTTGATAATATTGCATTATTATATTAAACTAAAAATCAATTTGTATATGAAAAACATAATACACGTATTAAGCAATTAATGTTATTATTATTCATATTAAAACTGTAAATAATTGAGTCATAGTAATAAATTTGCACAAATTATTGAGGAACAAAATTTGTCTGTCCTCCCGATGTAGTGCATAAGAAGCTACACTAGTCACACTAAACTTTCTTTTTATTGTTACTTGTAAATTAAATTGTTTTTTTTTCTAATTTTTTGGCAAAAGTCAACGAACAAATTAATCTCTAATTTACCTGGGCACAGAGCAGCGTTGAGTCGAGTGCCGTCGACTAGATTATTTTCCATTAACTTTAGTACGTTTTTTAGCGGTTTCATATCCCACTAGTGGTTACTTCAATGACATATATGTTTATTAAGTATTCACCTTTACCACAATAAACAAAAGCAAAAACTAAATAATCTTTGTGGCTATATTTAGTATCTCCATCTTTCCCTTAGTACTCAGATTGTACGTATTGCATATATATTTTTAAATTACAATTGGCAAATGTCCGCCATGCAGCATGGGTCCCAAGAGATTGTATGTAATCTCACAAATC
Source organism: Drosophila nigricruria (assembly GCA_037075265.1). Lineage (NCBI taxonomy): Eukaryota > Metazoa > Arthropoda > Insecta > Diptera > Drosophilidae > Drosophila > Drosophila nigricruria. The sequence continues at coordinate 393,818 of JBAMCI010000085.1, read as the reverse complement.
TTTAAAATGAATTGTACATTATGACAAAATACTAGGGGAATTTAGATTCTATTTTGGAACCGAAATTATTTGCTGTGCACCCCTAATACCTTTGTAGCTAATTTTATTTAAAATGAAATCAGTCGATCAAAGATAATCCTTCTTCAAACTTCAAATCTATTTATTATTGATAAAAATACAAAATTTGTTGTTGTATTCCATCCAGTGCAAATACTGCCAGTATTATATCTCCTATGTATAGTTAGAACAATCTTTCCTCTCTCTCTCTCCCTCTCTCTGCCTCTCTCTATCTATCCTCTCTCACTATTTCTCTCTATGTTTTTTTGTTGCAGGTGTGTGTAGAATAATTAATAATATCAATTTCATTTTGGCTTATTTATCATTTTACGCTGTAAATATTATTTAAAAAGAAACATATACATTTATGTAACCTGTATATATATACCACATACTTTACATCATTTTCATACTTTCTCATGAAGCAAAAGCTGCCCGTATTGGTGTACATCCTTGCGTCCATCTGTTCATCCGTCTGTATTTTGAATGTATTTTGAAAAGGCTTAATTGTATTTGGTCCGTGAACTAGTATTATCCAGTCGTATGGTTGGTTGGTCGTATTACAATCTTCTGACTTGTTTTACATTTGCATATTAAATATAAATTTAAGGATTTATTTTCATACTTAATATACAGTCCACACTCCACAATATAAGCTATAAAGATGACAAATGAACAACCTGCATTAGACAAACACTTTCCCATCGATATCCAAATGGTTTTTATGCATTCCTTTCAGATGTTTCTTTCATAGTTACGATTTGTATATATCAATTAACAAGTTAACAGTTAACAAGTGCGAGCTCGCTCTTTACTGATATATGTCATAAATATGTTTCGTAGGTACATATACGTTTTAACTATTTCAGAGTTCTTTTAACTGTTTGGTAACATATATTAAAATATGTTTATCAATGATCGATAGTCAATTTAACATAAGCTTGCTTTTTTTGTCTCTCTCTAGCGAGCTACAGAGCAGAATATAAGTGAATGGGCTTAAGTCTTGCTAATATTTAGTGTGGCATCAATCCGCACCTCTGTAGAGTTCCCACTTGTTGAGCACTAAAAAATAATTAAATTATAGATTCTACACCAAAAATTTCTCTTATAATAAAATGTTGTAAAAAAAAAAAAAAAACTAAAAACATGTATAGTTTTGCATGCCCAGTCAGTCCAATATTTGTTATGTGTGTCGTTCAATGGATCAATTCAAAAAGACTGTTCTTTAGTTAATCTCTGGATCTGTGGAGTCATTCGACTCTATGTCTACTCCATAGCAGCATCATGTCATTCTTAATTACATAATATACTTTCATGTTTTTATCTGCGATTCCCACTAAGTATAGCTTCCTACTCACCTGTTTTCTGTCTATGAGTGTCTCTCTTTCTTTCTTAATCTCTCTCTCTCTCTCTCTCTTTTCGTAGCTCTTAGCTTTCGAAATGAAAAACTATTGTCTCACTCGCTCAGCTTACTGCTCCTATGTAATTTTGTTCCGGCTTAGCTTTAGCCTAAAAACTCTTGTCCATTTCCTATCGTCTATATAGCATTGTTCTCAACATAATGTAGATTTTGTAAGTTCAAAGAGATGGATGAGAATGTAAATTCTATTTGAATTTTTGGGCTGTTTTATAAGCTTTTATATGCTTTCTCTTTCCTGAATCCTTTTCAAAAGCTATCGTTTAGGAGTCATAATTTGTACTAGGGCAAATAGAAGGAATATGATTTTGCATTGCGGATGGACTTTTCACTCATTTACTGATTAAGCTTTTGAACTCTACTCAACAATCCATCAAATATTATGTACATAGTCCTGAAGCTTTCCACGAACACCCTATATATATATATATATATATATATATATATATATACATATAATACAATTACCGTGCACAAAATATTCAACCCAAGCCTGCTCGACTCTACCTTTGCGTGTCTAACCAAAAAAACAAATATACAAAATCACAATCGATTAATTTGTGATCGATCAACTGCAAGCTATTGAAAGTGCAATCGATTACGTATAATTGTACGAATATTTATAAGTACTTTACACCATATTTTGCACGTTTATAAAAATTAATCTAAATTTTCCTGATTTAGGAAGGCTTTTATTTTGTTTCCGTATTTTTTTTACAGAGAGTTGTGCGAATCCGAGATCTTATGCTATGTTTAATATATATATATATCTATATATATTAACAGCTACTCTGTATGTGTGTTTTTCTTTTACTGTTTGTTTGTTATTGTTATTTGTTATTGATTTGTTTTTTATTTTCACTTTTTAATATTAATGCGTAAAAGTATTTGTACATAATAAAAAAAAAACAAAAACAACTACTTCACAATATTTGTGCCGTTGCAATTTGTAGCTTAGATTTTGATAAAAGTGCAATTTGGTCAGATTCGGTTGGCATAAATGCCTAACTGAGCTGCCTTAACATTTTTATTGCGAGCTGTTTTCTTAAGAATAAACAAAAGATTATTAACTAAAAAAATACCAACTTCCGTTTTTTCTCTTCTTCTTTCTTCCTTGATAAACAAAACTGAACAAACCATAAATCAAAAACAAAAAAAAAAAAACGTAACAATTAACAATTTACAATTGGAATGGACCAACAAATCATATGAAATCAAAACCAAATCAAATCTCTATAAACGGTTATCTTCGTTTCAAACCTCGATAACAAACACATACACACACCCATACTTTTAAACTTGAACACTATGCTACACACAACATTACAAACACAACTTACGCTTTAAAAAAAAAAAATAATAAATAAAATAAAAACAACAACAACAACAACCCCCCGATCGGTATAATTCATAACAATATTTGGGGGTTCTTCTGGTTCTGAAACGAATGAATGCCAATCTATATATATATATATATATATATATATATATATATATATATGTATAAATATTTATATATGTATATATATAAAATACATCCAAAAATTGATCCGATCTCAACTGTACAGTGATTTGTGCTCAAGGCCTGATAGCGAAGGATAAAAGCGGTACGAGTGATCCATATGTGACGGTGCAGGTTAGCAAGGTGAAAAAGCGAACACGCACAATGCCCCAGGAGCTAAACCCTGTGTGGAACGAGAAGTTTCACTTGTGAGTATTTTTCAAATGTATTTTCCGCTTTCTTTGTATTTTCTATCTTTGTATATAAATGTATGTATGTATGTATGTGTAATTCGTATATACGTACTCCCACAGTTGCCTTTTGTATGTACATACTTCCCACACGAATAGTACTTATATAACACATGCACTCTCTCTCTCTCTCTCTCTCTTTCTCTCTCTTTCTCTAATCCTTAATAATTTTCTCTATGTGTATGTGTAATCCAATGTATGTATATTTTATTTACTTATCACTCTTCTTCTGTCTCTCTCTCTATCTCTGTCTGTCTCTCTTTAACCCATCGATTTCTGGCCAATCAATATGTGTATGTGTGTGTGAGTGCGAGTTTGAGTGTAATATGTAAAATACATGAGCGTTGGTGTGATATTTTGTGTGTCTATATTTAGCCACACATGCACTTGCACATGTGAGCGGAACTTTGATAGTTTTTGAGTGTGTGTGTGTGTATTTGTCAAATATGTTATGCATACATAAGGACACGCGTGCTTCTAAACATGTATATTTCAGTTGTCTATCTTTGTTGTTGGCCTTTGCTCATATTATTTCAGCACTCTTCTGGTCCTTGCTCTTACTCTATTTCATCATATATACATACATACATGAATTTATAACAATGCACATACATATGTAGGCAATCACATAGAGGCGACAAACTGTGCTTAGCTGCAGCTGCTCTTTTTCTCTTCTCTTTTTATTATACCGATATAATCGTAGCTTTGGTCCGTTTGTATGGCTGTCCGATCGTGCTTAACTTATGTACTTGCTATTTTGAAATTGATTTATAATGTGAAGCTATCTCCCTATGGATATTTCATTCCTATCTATGTTGCTGGATTCTATGAAGCTTTTACATATATATTCACGCTTCAATTCGGCTTTGCTCCTATGGGGTAGGTCCTAGTGTATGTTTCGATAAATCTTTAAATGGCATCTCTGGTACCCGGTTTTGGGGTATACGCAAACGTAACTAGTACGAGCGGTGAACAATGTACAACATTGATGTAACTGAAAAATAATTATGACAAATTCAATTCATAGTTATACACATTTGGTGCAAATATATACTATGTGGTTGTTTAATATTCTAATATCATATAATATGCTTGATGAATTTTACCAAATAAACTTGTAAGTATAATATTAAAAAAAAAAAGATCTTCCTGATGATCTTTTTTTATTATTATCTAAGGTTATGCATATTAAAGCCAAAATGTAATTGCTTTATCCTCCCTATACATACTCTGGGCATATGTGTTTTATCTTTTTATCATATTTATCGATTCATTTTCGTATATTCCCTAATGATTTAGTAACATTTCCAATTTATTTGGCGACTATTGACAATATCAGTTTAACTGCCCAGATACTATCTCTTTGTATACAATGTTTCTTTCACCAAAATGCATTTGATAATCATCAATTCGTTTCTCTGCTTGCTCGTACTTTCAATCTGTATATATTTCTATGTATCAGATATTGGAGCACATATATATTCAGATAGAGATAATATCTAGTTATGAGAAAAAAAATTCATGAATAAGAAATATGTCCCTTGAATATATTACGTTTTATTTTTAGTTACTTTCTGGTTTTTTCATTGTGCACAACATATAATATATCATATACATATATATAAATATATATATAATAATTATATTTATATATTATAAGGATTTAGGGTTCTCTACTTTATGCATGTGAACAATGTACAATATAAACCAAATTTATCTGTAGGTTACCTTTTAGATGCACACAATATATATATATATATATATATATATATATATATATATATATATTAAATAATGTATGTGTGTATATGTATATATACGTATATACACATGTGTTTTCCTATACAAATTATTGATGGGATATGCAGCGAATGCCACAACTCTTCAGATCGTATCAAAGTTCGAGTCTGGGATGAGGATAACGATCTTAAGTCGAAATTGCGACAAAAGTTGACCCGGGAATCGGATGACTTTCTTGGCCAGACAATAATCGAGGTTCGAACTTTATCTGGTGAAATGGACGTGTGGTACAATTTAGAAAAACGCACCGACAAGTCGGCCGTATCGGGTGCTATACGACTCCATATCTCGGTTGAAATAAAGGGTGAGGAGAAGGTAGCACCTTATCATGTCCAATACACCTGCTTGCACGAGAATCTATTTCACTACCTGTGTGAAGAAAATAGCGGCATGGTAAGCGATATAACTTAGCTGAGCATAGTACATATTGTAAATATATATTATATATATATATATATATATATATATATATATATAAATAATTATTTATTTATATATATACATATTAAATAGGTAAAGCTCCCCACCCAAAAAGGCGATGATGCATGGAAGCTGTACTTTGATGAAATTCCCGAAGAAATTGTCGATGAGTTCTCAATGCGTTATGGTATCGAAAATATATATCAAGCAATGACCCACTTTCATTGCCTTTCCGCTAAGTATCTCTGCCCGGGAGTTCCAGCCGTAATGAGCACCCTATTAGCGAATATTAATGCATATTATGCCCACACAACCGCCTCTTCTGCTGTTTCAGCCAGCGATCGCTTCGCAGCGAGCAACTTTGGAGTACGTATTCCCCATCATACATATATATATAGATATATATATCTGTATTATAATATTTGACATAATATATTTATTCAACGTTGACTTTTGTAGAAAGAAAAGTTTGTGAAATTGCTCGATCAGCTGCATAATTCATTAAGAATTGATCTCTCGATGTATAGAAATAACTTTCCTGCTTCGAGTCAAGAAAAACTAATGGATCTTAAGTCAACAGTTGATCTGTTGACCAGTATTACATTTTTTCGCATGAAGGTAAGTTTACATCAAACAGATATACATATGCAAATGATTTGGTTTGTACATACATATGTAAATATATATCACATTATTATGTTATATATTAAGCTTATATCAATTTGATAATCCAATAGGTACAAGAGCTGTCGAGTCCTCCAAGAGCAAGTACAGTTGTAAAGGATTGCGTGAAAGCTTGTCTTAGATCCACCTATCAATTCCTCTTTGAGAACTGTTACGAGCTCTACAATAGGGAGTTTCAGGTAATTCATATATGAACGGGTATACCTAAAAATAGTAATATCATGAATTTTTTGTAAAAAAACGAAACCAGTTTTAGCCAGATTTCATTACAAACAAAGTACAGAAATTATCCTATCTTCAGCTTAAATTCGTCATTGGGCTCTGGACTCAAATAAGTTTCGAATGTAATTGAAAACATGTAAGACCATTTCAATTGGGCATGACCAACTGCATAATTCTCGTTCGCGATTAACGGCGAAATATTATAGATATTTTTTTGGATTTGCGACGCTCCAATGGTATGATCACAGTGGATCATAAGTGTTTCTGTAAAGAAGATCAGCAGAGAGCGAATGATTGTGCTATAAATGGATTAATTCTATATTATTGATGCCTATACAAATTATATATTGCACCTTCTCCTATTTGCTGTTATCTATGTGATTGATAATATCATACATTCATTGTCAGGTGGATCCAAATGAAGCGAAACGTGATACTGATGACCATGGCCCAAAACTAGATAGCGTTGACTTCTGGCATAAGCTAATTGCATTGATTGTGTCTGTTATCGATGAAGACAAGAACAGTTATGGGACAGTGCTCAATCAATTCCCCCAGGAATTGAATATTGGACAGGTACATTGATTCATCCATAAACACCATAACAAGAATCTATATATAATACAATATATTAATGAAACTATAATGTTTTCTATTCGACTCTAGCTGTCGGCAGCTACCATGTGGGGCCTTTTCGCCGTGGACATGAAGTACGCGCTTGAAGAGCATGAGCAGCATCGGCTTTGCAAGTCATCTGCTTACATGAACTTGCACTTTCGTGTCAAATGGCTATATAGTAACTATGTTAAGGAGGTGCCACCCTACAAAGGAGCTGTGCCGGAGTATCCAGCCTGGTTTGAGCCATTCGTCATGCAATGGCTAAATGAGAACGACGACGTCTCGTTAGAATACCTTCATGGTGCCTTTAATCGTGATAAAAAAGACGGGGTAAGCTATGTAAATAAATAATATAAAATAACAAACAAGTCAGAGTGCTCTAGTCGAGACGGCTCGACTACGAGATACCCTGAACCCTGCGATCTTCCCAACATTCTATGCTTATTTTACATATACAAATATTGCGAGCAACGCACACACATAAACACATGCATACGCACGCACGCATAAGCACGCGCTCTGCTGACTGCGCAGTTGACGCAGCGACCGCGCTTTGGCTGCAATATGCCTATTGTATGGGAAATTAAATGTTAAATAACATTTTTTGTGGATGAACTTTTTCAATCAAAATTGCACAGCGTAATCATGTCATTCATATGTATGTATTTGCCAAAGCACAAGTCTCTAGTATTTGAAATACGAATTTTGCAAATTTATACTTTATGGGGTCTGCCATGTCAACTTCTGCCTGTTACATATATTTTCACAAAAACATTATACCCTGATTTCCCATTTTCAATGGGTTCAGGGTATAAAAATAGCTTTCTAGTTAGCTTTTAGTTTTAAATACTAAATAAATAACTATAATATTATATTTTTGTAAACTTGAATAGAATTACTCTTCAAAATTGCATTTGATTTTAAATAGCTTCTTTAATCTCTATGCCCCGAACCCATTGTAAATGAGAATTCAGCGAATAATGATAAATTGTATGTAATGGGCAGAAGTAAAAGGTGTTGCAGATCACATAAAGTATATATGTATTTTTGACCAGAACGACCAGCTGAGGTTCAAGACTTTCCGTTTGTCTTTCTGTACATCTGCCCAACAGCAATATATAAAGGCAGACACCTGAAATACATGTATTCTTGTAGACAATACGAAAATAAATGTACCGTTATCGATATCGATATCTCGTCTCATTTTCAAATCGATATTTTGATTCGCAAAGCATATATATAGTTTACCAATGTATCCAATGACAATACGAAAATAAATCTACCGTTATCGATATCGATATCTCGTCTCATTTTCAAATCGATATTTTAATTCGCAAGTATATATATAGTTTACCAATGTATCCCTTTGTGGAAGAAAAAGAACTGAGTGAAAATTGTTGCAATGAATGCTTTATATTGAACTTAACAGAGGCTTAACAAAGTGTGGTTCATAATGGGACAACTCTGGACCAAAAATGATTTATAATCGCTTTTCATTCTATCTGTATCCCTCCAAATCAGTTCCAAAAGAGCAGCGAACATGCTTTGTTCTCGAATTCTGTAGTCGACGTTTTCACACAACTGACGCAATGCTTCGATGTTGTTAGCAAGCTCGAGTGTCCAGATCCAGAAATTTGGAAACGTTACATGAGGCGTTTTGCTAAAACAATCGTTAAAGTGCTTATTGCCTATGCTGATATTGTGAAAATGGAGTTTCCAGAGCATATGAGGGATGAAAGAATTGTAAGTACAATTGCTATCAAGCCGATCAACCAGTTTATCAACCAGTTCTTCAATTTAGATATGAATATATATCTGGAATATCTTATTAATTTTAATCTTTCCTTTGTCATAGGCCTGCATTCTGATGAACAACATACAACAATTAAGGGTTCAATTGGAGAAAATGTTCGAGTCGATGGGTGGTGATAAGCTGGAGGAGGACGCAGCCAATATTTTGAAAGAACTACAGCAGAATCTTAACTCCGCCCTTGATGACTTGGCTTCACTGTTTGCTATAAGGTTTGGTTTTCCTTCAAGCCTCAAATTTATAGGTATTAACTGAATAATTTATTCGCCTGCAGTTTGGAGCCACGTATAACACAATCGGTGCGAGAGCTCGGCGACATGCTTCTGTCGATTAAAGGAGGCAGCGGAAATCTTACAGCCGGGAATCAGGCAGTCCAGCGAAATGCAGTAGCAGTAGAGGCCGATGATGTGCTTAGGCCTCTTATGGATTTACTTGATGGATCTTTAACTTTGTATGCCCAGTCGTGCGAAAAGACAGTGCTGAAACGTTTGCTCAAGGAACTTTGGAAAATAGTTATGCGAATTTTGGAAAAGACCATTGTACTGCCACCAATGACTGATAAAACTGTGAGTGCAGAAACAGTGGAAATTATATCCTATATATATATATATATATATATATATATCTCATTCTATATCGACGCTTTATATTTCTATCTAGATGATGTTCAAACACCTAACGGATAATGCAAAGAACTTGGCTTCAAACGCCAAAATAGAAGACATGGGACGTTTGTTCAAGTCACATATGGCGGGCAAACAAGATGTTAAAAGTGCTCTTAGCGGCGTAATGGATATATCAAAGGAGGTCGAAAAGAACCTATCCCCTAAACAATGTGCCGTACTCGATGTTGCCTTAGACACAATTAAACAATATTTCCATGCCGGTGGCAATGGACTCAAGAAGACATTTTTAGAAAAGTCTTCAGAGTTGCAGAGTTTGCGATATGCACTTAGCTTATATACACAAATGACAGACACCCTAATTAAGACCTTCATTTCGAGTCAGGTGCATGAAGGTGAGTTGACTCCACTCTATATATACTATATTTTCTTTTTTATATACGCTGAACCCTCTAAAAATGGGTATTCGGTGTATAATGAGTTTTTGAAAAACCATGGAACATGCAGAATTGGGTATGGCAGACCCGATAAAGAATATAACTTCTTGACGAAGCCGATGATATGTTTACGTTTACATGTGTAACTGCAAGGCCTTTGTGCATGTATGCATGGATTAAAAGTATTTATTATATGTATTTGAAAACGCAGAGTGATCGAGGTAATCCTTGACAGGTGCTCCTGACTAGGGCCTTCTCACTTGCTTATTAGTTATTTTATAAGTAACTAAATATCTTTCACTAATTTTTTAGTTGATCCGGAAAATGCGGAAGAAAGTGTTGGTGAAATATCCGTGCAAATAGATCTATTTTCACATCCGGGCACTGGAGAGCACAAAGTGAACGTGAAAGGTAAGTTAGATTGATACATTTTTATACCCTGAACCCATTGAAAATGGGAAATCAGGTTATAAAGGTTTTGTTAAAATGTATGTAACAGGCAGAAAGAGGCTTGGTAGACCCCATAAAGTATATATGTTCTTGATCAGAGCAACGAGCTGAGTCGATATAGCCATGTCCGTCTGTTCGTCTGTCCGTCCGTATGTGTGAACGCGTCGATCTGAGAATCTAAAAGAGCTTAAGAAATGCGTTTTAAAAAAAATCGATAACTATTATCGTTTTAAAATTATCGACTTAAAACGTTATTGAAATTCAGTTATTAAATTATATTTCATAAGTCTTTGGAGCTATTTATATTCAGCTTGATGTGTATTTTAAACAATTTTGATTTTTGTTAAATTTTCGATACCCCCTTCGCCACAAATTTTCACAAAACGTATTTCAAATACTTGAGACTTGTGCTTTTGCAAATACACGCATATGAACAACATTATCATGCTATGAAAGTTTGATTAAGAAAGCCTATCTACAAAAAATAATTAATCAATAATTAAGTTCCTCTAATATAGGCCGTACTGCAGCCACACTACTTTCCACACTATTGTAACTAGAGACTTGAAATTTGGAATATGTACTCGTGTATACTCGAGTATATTCAAGATTTTCGCGATACGCCCACTAGGGGCGTGGCTAATCGGATCTGACTATATAGTGATTTTTCAAATTCTGTTATATATTGAGCACTATTGATCCTGATCAAATTTAGTACATATACTCGGGTTGCCAACGCAAGATCAAAGAGATGTGACGGATATATTTACGCCAAAAGGGCGCCCCCTTATGGTCGCTAGAAGCTTCAAAATTGGATGGTTGAGTTACTGGTGAGCTCCTCTATCGATGATTTAAAAATTATTTTTTCGCCCCTTTGGGGGCGTGCCATATCAAAAAATACCCTGTAATTTTCGAATAGCAAGCGTAAGTATCAAAATTTTACAGTTACGATACCCCAGACGCCTTCTAAGGACTGGCCAAAAATTATATGTCTACGCCTACTGGGAGCGTGTCAAATCGGGAAAATCTATATCCTCTACAGTTTGCAGCTATGATCTCAAAATTTTATGACTGTATTGCTCTATTGTACTATGGTATTATTGTACTACTGTACTATTGTACTATTTCCTTTATTGATTTGTCAAAAATTATATATGCATAAACCAATAGGGGGAGTGGAATCGTCAAAAATTTATTTCTTGCAATTAGCTAAAGCTCTGCGGCTGTTAATAAGTATCCTGTAGTCGGTAGCGGCCGACCGCAACGTTCTTGTTTATATTTCTAAAATACAAATAATGTATGTTAAAATTTTGTTTTAGTCGTGGCTGCCAATGATCTGAAATGGCAAATACCATCAGGTATGTTCAGGCCATTCGTGGAGATAAATCTTATAGGACCTCACCTTCAGGACAAGAAGAGAAAATTTGCGACCAAATCAAAGTCAAATAACTGGTCTCCCAAATACAATGAATCATTCAGCTTGTAAGTAGCTTAAACTTTTTGTTCTTCTGCTCTGATTAAATTTAAGATGTATATTAAGTTTCTTCAAGACGGAAGTTCCAGCAAGAGAAATAAACGATTTACAAAAACTTAACTTTGTCCGACTATAACATGAGTGTTTTTATACTTATTCACGAAGTGAAATGAGTATATTGGTTTTGTGCAAGGTCCGTCTTGCTGTCGACGCTATTGAAGCTAGAAACTTGAAATTTGGAATATATACTCCTGTATACCCTCGTCTGATAAAATGTCAAGATTTTTCCGATACGCCCACTAGGGGCAATATTTCCGATATCTCAGAATAGTTGAACTGCTAGAGAGTTGAAATTTGGAATGTATACTCGTGTTGACAACCCAAGATGAAAAATATATGGCGGATATATCTACACCCATGGGGGGCGTGGCAAATCTCTCTATATCACCTACAGTTTTAGAACACGAAGCTTCAAAACTGGATAGTTAAGTTGCTGATAACCTTCTCTATCGATGACCCAAAAAAAATTGTACGGCACCTTAAGGGCGTGCCATACCTAATCCAAATTTCACAGTTACATCATCCTAGGCCACTTCTAAGGACTGGCCAAAAATTATATGTCTAAACCTACTATGGGCGAATCGGGAAAAGCGTGGCGAATCGGAAAAAGTATGTAACAGGCAGAAGGAGACACGGCAGACCCCATAAAGTATATATATTCTTGATCATCTCGATGAGCTGAGTTGAAATAGAACTGTTCGTCTGTCCGTTCGTCCGTCCGTCCGTCCGTCCGTCCGTGTGAACGCAGCGATCTCGTAAACCACAAAAGCTAGAGCTCTGAAATTCAGTGTACTCGTGTATACCCTACGCAGTACGGGCTTTTTTAGATTTTCGATAACTCATCCCGTTTCCTTATTATCGAAAACTTTTCTTCGGTTTTGTATACTATAAGAGCTAGAGACTTCAAACTTTAAACAAAGACTTACTGTGTAGATCTGTGTAATAAATAGGGAGAATTCGTAATTTTTTCCGTTTTGGATGCCACGCCCCCTTCGCCTCAAATTTGCAAAAAAATATATATCACATAATAGTAGCTTGTGCTTTGGCAAATACACACATAGGAATGATATAATGACGCTGTAAAAGTGTGATAAAGAAAGTCCACCCACAAAACAAGTAAGAAAGCTCTAGTCTAGATCCCCTGACCCCTGCGAAGAGCCGATTTCCAAACGTTCTACACTTCTTTTATATACGCATATATTACAAGCAACACATACAAACACAGACACACATACGCACTCACGCATAAGCGAACGCTCTGCTGATTGCGCAGTTTACGCAGCGACTGCGCTCGGGCTGCAGAAGAGCTATATTATGGGAAATTTATTGTTGAATAAGTTTCTTTGTAGATGTACTTTCTCTAGCTCTTATAGATTCTGATATCGACGGGTATCTCGTAATCGAGCAGTCTCAACTAGAGCACTCTTACTTGTTATATATATATGAAACAATTGAACGCGGCAAATCGGAAAGGATATCTTGCAATGGGCTAAATCTGTATGGCTGGTAATGAGTATTCTGTAGTCGGCAGCGTCCGAGTGCAAGTTTCTTACTTGTTCATAAGATGCATTCTAAAATATTATCTTGAACTCTTCGAACAATTTTTTTTATTTCGGGTGAATTAGCTCTTCGGTCTTATTAAATTTGGATTTCAATATGCACTTCTACTCCAGTACCTTCAACATTGCTTAGTTTTCTTTTGCCAGCTGATTTATGGCGCATGCCGTTTTCTCTTTCACAGCTCTAACAGAGTGAAATCCAATTATTAAGCCCGAGACAAACTTCATCTCAGCAAATATTTGCGTGGTTTTTGTTTTAATAGCGGCCAAATTTCAGTAACGGTTTGATCAACATACAAAAAAAATTTTCCAACACATTGCTCTATTCCTAGTCTTCAACATTAGACTATAGTATATTGTTTAATTTCACTACATTTAAACGACAGAGTCGTCTACTAAATATGTTTTTATACCCTGAACCCATTGAAAATGGGAAATCAGGGTATAATGTTTTTGTGAAAATGTATGTAACAGGCAGAAGGAGACATGGCAGACCCCATAAAGTATATATATTCTTGATCATCTCGATGAGCTGAGTTGAAATAGCCCTGTCCGTCCGTCCGTGTGAACGCAGCGATCTCGTAAACCACAAAAGCTAGAGATTTGAAATTTTCAGAGAATACTCGTCTATAGCCTACGCAGTACGAGTTTTTTTTAGATTTTCGATAATTCATCCCTTTTCCTTATTATCGATAAAAATCGATAACTTTTCTTCGGTTAAGCATACCGTAAGAGCTAGAGACTCCAAATTTACTGTAGATCCGTGTAATGAATGCGGACAGTTTGTAATTTTTTGATTTTGGATGCCACGTCCCCTTCGCCCCAAATTTGCAAAATTCGTATTTCAAATACTAGAGACTTGTGCTTTGGCAAATACATACATATGAATGACATAATTACGCTGTAAAAGTTTGATTAAGAAAGTCCATCCACAAAAAAGTTATTAAACATTTAATTTCCCATACAATAGGCATATTGCGGCCCAAGCGATTGGAAGAATATTGGATCTGCGCAGGGTTCAGGGTATTTCGTAGTCGAGCTGTCTCGACAGAGCACTCTTACTTGTTATACCCTGAACCCATTGAAAATGGGAAATCAGGGTATAATGTTTTTGTGAAAATGTATGTAACAGGCAGAAGGAGACATCGCAGACCCCATAAAGTATATATATTCTTGATCAGCTCGATGAGCTGAGTTGAAATAGCCCTGTCCGTCTGTCCGTCCGTCCGTCCGTCCGTATGAACGCAGCGATCTCGTAAACCACAAAAGCTAGATATGTGAAATTTTCAGAGAATACTCGTCTATAGCCTACGCAGTACGAGTTTTTTTTAGATTTTCGATAACTCATACCGTTTCCTTATTATCGATTAAAATCGATACATTTTTCTTCGGTTAAGAATGCCGTAAGAGCTAGAGACTCCAAATTTACTGTGTAGATCCGTGTAATGAATGCGGACATTTTGTAATTTTTGGATTTTAGATGCCACACCACCTTCGCCCTCAATTTGTAAAATTCGTATTTCAAATACTAGAGACTTGTGCTTTGGCAAATACACACATATGAATGACATAATTACGCTGTGAAAATTTAAGAAAGTCCATCCACAAAAAAAGTTATTAAACATTTAATTTCCCATACAATAGGCATATTGCAGCCCGAGCGCAGTCGCCGCGCTGACTGCGCGGTCAGCAGAGCGCGTGCTTATGCGTGCGTGCGTATACATGTGTGTGTGTGTGTGTGTGCGTTGCTCGCAATATTTGTATATGTAAAATAGGCATAGCATGTTGGGAAGATTGGATCTTCGCAGGGTTCAGGGTATCTCGTAGTCGAGCCGTCTCGACTAGAGCACTCTTACTTGTTTTGTATGGCAGACTTTTGATGCTTGCATGCTCCGGCTGTAGAACCTTTAGGCTAGTTACTTAATTGCCAAACCTTGTATGAAACTGTTCAGTTCCACAAACTAACTAACTGTCCATGAATAGAATGTATCGAATTACTAATTATGCTTATAATTTTTACGATAACCCACCACATTTGCGAAATCTTGATAATAATCGCTAATATTATTTCGATTTTTTAGCTTAGGTTGAAAACCACATAAGCTAGAGATTAAAATTCATTATGTAGGTCTCTGTGATGAATATACCTGTTTTGGCTACTTCGGATTTAAGACACGTTTCGCTATCCAACCAAATTGAAAAACGTATTTCAATTATATATGTATTTTAATTTTGTTATGTTAACAAGCAAGCCAGCTGTTACATTCCAGTAAAAATATACCAATATAAATTTGTACTATTAAATTTTTCAAAGTCGGCACATAAAAGTGCTTTAAATCGTGTGTTTGGTGATAAGCGATCAGCAACACCATTACTGTTTTCTCATATAGTGTTACATACAGCTAATAAAAGGTGTAGCATACATTCAAGAGGCCACTTCTAGGCGACTCCACTAGCCGGCACCATGAGTGTGGCGGATGGAGAAGCCATCAGCGGTGATGAAACCATTTTGTGGCAATCGCCACCAAAGTGGATGAAGGTCCCAGTCAAAAGAGAGCAAGCGTCTCCTTCACTATTGAAGAAGAAGAAAAATCTGAGAGCTCTACTCAATGCCTCGTCGTCATCATCATCTTCATCTTCAGAAATGGACCTCTCTGACTCACCAGAATCGGAGCCTGGAGAGATCAGAAAAGGTACAAAAACAAAATCAAACGAAGTCAACAACACAAACAAGTTTTCCGCCCTGGCTAACCCCAATGAGGATGACAACGACTTGCCATCCACTTTGAAGGCAGCGAAGCAGAAGGCGGAGAAGGGAGAACCGGCCCACCCTAAACCACCTCCAATTTTTATCCCCTCGTTGAACGACATCACTAAGCTACACAAGTTCTTTCTTGAAACAGTGTGTTCGGGAGAGTACATCATAAAGGCTGGAAGAGACTCCCAAGTGAGAGTTATGTTTACATCCATAGACAAATATAAACTTTGCGTGCAGGAGCTGGAAAAAAATAAAGTGGAATTCCGCACGTACCAGCTCAAGCAGCAGAGAGCCTACAAAGCAGTCATTAGAAATCTGCACTATACCACTCCTCTTAACCACATAGTCGACGGACTCGAGAAACTGGGACACCAACATCGCCAAACCAAGGCACCTATGGCCTTGTTTTTTATAGACCTTAAACCGGCAATCAATAAAAAGGCAATCTTCGACGTGAAAAGGCTCTGTAATGCCATCATCAGCATCGAGCCCCGCGACGAGTGAGCGACCTGGTGCAGTATCACCGATGTTAGGTGTTTGGTCACACACAGAGGTACTGCAGAAAAGCAGTAAGATGCGTCAAATGCTCAGGCAATCCCCTGTCAGCTGAATGCTAAAAAACAAAAAAGTGCGCCTGCAACCTGCGCCCTCTGCGGGAGCGATCATACTGCATTATACAAAGGATGCAAGATCTACCAGGACGTCATCTCCCTTAGAGACCAAGGTAAGCCTGCAGCAAAACAAGCCCGCTAAGAGCCACACTTTGGCTATCCAACTCACTTCAACAGCCCAACAAGAAACGGACCCTCCTACGCCAATGTAGCCAATTGCGCTACCCAAGCCCATTTTTCAGATCCCACCTCAAATGTGACGAAATTAAATCCAGAAATCACAAACTCAGGTCAGCTTGAACAATTAATCAAGCTTATGCAGGCTCAACTAGTGCAGATGACGCAGATGATGAATACAATCATTGCACACCTATGTTAATAGGTTTAAAAATGGTTTTATTCAATTTTCTGCAAAAGCAAGCCTGAAATTGACATCTATGCCAAGCGCTACAACGTAGACATAATGTTCATTAGTGAAACACATCTCATAACTTTGTCTTATTTCAAAGTTAGTGGATACGATCTTGTGTACGCCAACCATCCTAGTGGTAGCGCTCGATAAGGAGCAGGTATTCTAGTCAAATCTTCCATAAAATACACCGCAACAAATCTTATAACATTTGAATGGCTGCAAGCTGCGACAATACAAATTGACACGGCTCTCGGCAACGTTGTCACAGCCGCCTGTTACGTGCCTCCTAGGCATAGAGTTATGTCGCAAATTTTTCAGCAAGTATTTACGGAATTGGGCCCAAGATTCATTGAAGGTGACCTTAATGCAAAAAGCCCGTGGTGGGGGTCGCGGGTCAATAATCCGAAAGGCCTCGCACTTATGCCGTGTATAAGGCTGCTGAACCTGACTGCACACTCTCCGGGTCAGCCCACCTACTGCTCAACAGACCCTCATAAGATACCGGACCTGCTAGACTTTGCATTATCCAGAGGCATCAATCCAAGCAGTTTTCAAATAGAAAACGATTTTAATTTTTTCTCCGATCACTGCGCGGCTAAGATATGGCTTGACGTGCCCACTAAAGTCAACAAACGCCCAACCCGGCTTTTGAGTAACAGATCAAACTAACAACTGTTTGCTGCCAAACTTGAGCAATTATTGATATCGATGATATGCTTAGAGAGAAAAGGCGACTACGCAAAATCTGGCAGAACAGTCGCAACCCTAGGGATAAAACGGCTTACAATCGAGCGTGTAAAGACTTAAAGTCCCTTTACTTCGAAGCCCGCAACGAAGCGCTTACCGACTACCTGCGCAATGCCGACCCCAACAGTGTTGAGCACAATTTATGGAATGCTACGAAATACCTTAAAAGGCCTGCAAAAAGGAAAGTCTCTATTAAGAGCCAGTCCGGCACCTGGTGTAGATCAAGCGAGAAAATCGCTTGCGAGTTCATGCGCCATCTGGAGGGCACATTTACTCCTACCTTGATGCTCCCTGCCAAATGGATCTCCCTCCTTGGGCGATTACCTCAGATGAAGTCCAGGATCAAATTGGACAGCTCAAACGATTTAAGAGCCCAGGCTATGACGGTATTGATGCAGTAACTCTCAAGTGCCTGCCGCCAAGGGCAATAGAACATATTGCTAACATTTTTAACGGTATTTTATTACTTAGTCACTTCCCCTCCCAGTGGAAGTGAGCCGAAATTATAATGATACCCAAGCCAGGCAAGCCTGAACACGATACGGCCTCTTACCGTCCCATCAGCCTCCTGGCCATACTCTCCACAACCTCGTTCCCGAGCACCAATTCGGCTTTAGAGCGCATATGATACCCAAGCCAGCAATGCCATCCTACTCGCCTTCGAAAACAAGCAATATTGCTCTGCAGTCTTCCTCGATATAAAACAGACTTTTTATCGCGTGTGGCTTATGGGCCTGCTCTATAAACTTAAATTGAGGCTCCCCGCTCCGATATATCTTCTTCTGAGGTCGTATCTGGGAAATCAGCGCTTCTACGCGAAGCATCACAATTCCTTCTCCGACATTGGGAGAATTCAAGCTGGAGTCCCACAGGGCAGCGTACTGGGCCCAATACTTTACACATTATTTACCGCGGATCTCCCACAACTGGATGATGACATGCTCCTTAACTCTAAACAGAAGGTTAAACTGGAAAGCCCAAATAAAGAACAAAAGAGCATACCTAAACCTAAAAGCCCGCAAAATGCATTGGCTACTTGGCCGAAAGTCGCAGCTCAGCGTGGCTCTGAAGTCGCAGTCCATAAGCCCAGCCATGAATGTAAACCTGAATAACTGTCAATCACTCTTAATATAATACAAATTACTTATTGTCAAATCGATAGATTGTAATTGAATACACGAAAAAAAAAATTTTTTTATATGTGTATATATGTGTGTGTGCATGTATTGTTTTTATCATTTATACTTAAAAGAATTTCCTAGTCGGACTTTCCCGACTAGAGCACTCTCACTTGTTAAGGTATGCTTTGTATTCAATATATACAAATATGATAAGTGATATTTGCTTGAACTCTAAATTTTTAGCACCATTGGCAATGAGGAGCAACTAGATTTTTTCGAGCTTCACATTTGCGTTAAGGACTATTGTTTCGCACGGGACGATCGCCTTGTGGGAGTTGCAGTGATACCATTGAAGGATATATCAGAAAAGGTTTCAGTTTTTTTATAAGCTTCAGTAAATTTTTATTAATACATACACATATATATATATTTATTTATATATATGTATAGGGATCAGTTGCGTGTTGGCTACCTTTGCAGCGTCGCATCGAAATGGATGAGACAGGTTGGACCATATTGCGTATATTATCGCAGCGAAATAACGATGAAGTGGCTAAAGAATTTGTCAAACTCAAATCTGAGATACGTCAGGAACCAACAATGGGTACTTAAATGGACTGGATGAATCTCCACATACATAGACACAAAAGCACACAGACAAAAAAAAAAAAAAAAAAATATATATATATATATATATATATATATATATATATATATATATATATATATATATATATATATATATATATATATTTATATTTCTCTCTTTAACAAGGAATCATGAGTTTATCCGATTATGCAAATATTTTTTAGTAGCCATTATCCGTACATAACTAAAATACATATATAACAAATACATATACAGTACAACAAATACGGAACCTATATAAGTGTTGAATATAATTTCAATGATATTATTTTGGAGCGCTTGAGCTCGTATATAAATATATGCATACATAAATATATATATATAAATATATATATATATATATATATATATATATATATATATATTGTACAAGTGTGTGTATATATATATGCGTATGTGTGTTTGTTATGAAGCATATTATGATATATATGTATATATCAGCTTCACATCCTTCTTAAAAGCTAGCTTACATACACATAAACAAATAAAAATACGGTGTATTTTGTATGATAAAGAAAGCAAACTTTCTTTCCAAGAGAACAGACAAAAACTCTCCCAAATTATCATCCACAACATCTTAAATGTAATTTTGTCATTTACGCACATTCCTATTTTTGTAAATAAGTGTTTACGTGTGCAAATGTGTAAATTTGATTTTTATTACTATCATATAAATTTGTTAAATATAACTCATGTGCATAATAATTATACAAAATTATTTTTTCTAATGAAATAATAAATGAATAGCATCAAATAATTGTGCTTTTTTATAACATATATGTTTATCGGTCCGAGGAGGCACCCCGAATCTTGGCCGATCTGAATTTACAATATATCTAATAGAAAATACGAGAATACATACAAGATCAGGGCCCACAAATATAAATATGGTGTTCACAAACTCATACGCGGCTTGAACTCAAATAAACCGAATAATACTTACAAAATTTACATATATATACATATACGAAGCTGGTATTATAGTTTGAAGAATATTTATTCTTTTATTGATAAAAAAAAAATTGAAATGTTATAGCTTGAGAGTGTTCTATGATACCTTGCGCTGGACACAGGGTAGCACGCCAAAAGAGAATGTATGCACTTGCCGTTATAGACTTAAGCCAAGGAGCTTTTGGTGGACTTAGTCGTTAACTTGTATGTAGAGCATAGGTATCTTCATCTTCTTCTTCATCATTGTTTTAGTTGGATCACTGCCTTCATCTCCTCCACAGAGAGATAAAAATATAAGTGCGTGGCGAATCCGAAAGTACAGATTTATTATTTAACGAGAGCATTAAGTTCTTACTTCGTTAATTGTGAGTGAGTCTTACGGATTGATTGATGGGTAAGTCTTATATTCAATATTTCGTAATATAATAAAAGTTATGATGTATCGAACTGATGGAATCATAGATCTGTAGTACTTTTTTTTTTTTTTAATTTGCATAGGCAAGTTGCCAAAGGATTCCAAATCAATAAAAAAATAATATTTGTATTATATATTTATATTTAATTATTTAAAAATGTATTGCACATTATATAGTAAGACTAATTCTAATACATATTTTAGTGTATGTATATATATACATCCACTCAATACTTATATATATATATATATATATATATATATATATATATATATATATATATATATATATATATATATATATATATATATATATATATATATATATATATATATATATATATATATATATATATATATATATATATAATATTAGTACAAATGTTTGTGAATATATGCATTAATTTATATATCTTGTTCGCAATTATTCTTCTCTGAATTTAACCAACGAAGAGCTTGGATATATTGCTAAGGGAATTGATCCATGTATCTTTTCAAGTACCCTATAGTTATAAACACTTATGAACTTTACATTAGTCTTCTTCTATTACGATCAGAACTTTATTACTTACTATTGGTAATCTACTTAGCTTCATTGAATAATAAATACTTTATAGAACTTTACTTTGCGAATCATTAGATCAATTACGGATCCTTATTTTTAGGCAGATGCACTTAGAGTGAGAGCTTGCTTGCTTTTGTATTGCCCTCAAAACGTGTTAAGTTATAAAAGAGTAGACTAGAAGCCAACATTCAAAATTAATGTCGAGCCGGGGTCTCTAATCGTAGGAGTTCGATTTATCAGCTAAGAGAACATTTGATAAATATAGCTCATATTTGTATGTACCTCTTAGATATTAAGAGACGCATGCACAAAATTTTGATTAATGAATTGCATCATAATGGCAAATCGATAGTATCATATTGAATACTTTGTATCTGGTTTTTGGAATATACTTGTCACTCTATCTTTCCGAACTGGTTTCTTGGCGGACTGACAAACGGTAGAAGCAGGCAAGGTCGATACCGAAAAGTGAGATATCTATGTTTTTGATGAGGTCTAAATGGATCTAGTCTATAGACTGGATATTTTTCTTTTTTCATTTTTGTCTTTAGTCCCACATTCCATATTGCTGAATAGCAATATTAATTAATATCTCCTCTTTGCTGTGTTTCAAGCAAAACTCGTTGACTATAGAATCCAGACAAAACAAAACTGGGATGACGACTTCCATAAGGTGTACACACCCTAAGAATATTACTGCTATAGCATTTTTAACCCCATATTTCACCAATTTTGAAATAAAGATAAGAGTTTTCGGAAGTGCCTAATTAAATATGAGTAGGCAAACACTTTTTGCTAGTCGGGCGGACCCGATTAGAGCAATCGTACAGCATGTTCTGTATAAATGACACTGTATTGTTTTTGTTCCTTTGCTAGAATTTTGAACTATATATGTATATAGAAATATAAATTTTAACATAAAGTGAGAGCCGATAGACAATAAAATTTAATCACAACCTCATTTTATATTGTTTGTATTTATCATTAGATCCATTGAAGCAATAATAATCATAATTAAAAAGTACTTACATTTTATTTAGATTGATATTTAAGTACTTTTAAAGTACACTCTCGTATTAATTTATTTACATAATTTGTAAGATTCATTAGAATGTGTGCATATGTATACATGTAATATCTTGGTGTTGGTGTAATTGAAAACAATACAGTGTCACAATTTTCCTATGCCCTATGCCCAGATCGGTTTTCGAATATATCATACCAAAAAGGATAGCTGGGGAGAGGCCTTTCAATTATGTGATTAATTGTATCCATTTAGAGTACATAAGCATATAATCGACCTAAGCGATGTTGTTTTTTAACTCTTAAGTGTAGAGAAGAACATGATGAGGTGTCTATAAAACTACATGCATACATCGATTTGTATTTACGTATACAAATTTTTTCGCTATATGTATATATAGTATATATAGTATGTTAGCGTTGCAATTGCGTGTAATTGTTTTTCTCGATTCGTGCACATACTATATATATATAAGAATATAAATATGTTAATATGGAGACGGATACGGAACATCCTAATCATCCTAATTTCTAACTAATAACTAAGTAAATGAATATTTTGCTATGGCATTGGTGCATAAATGGCACAAAAATTGAAGCGAACAATTCTCGTCGACTACGAAACACTCAATCAAAATAATATATATATGTATTATAGGTAATACGTCTCTCTCTGTGTGTGTGTGTGTGTGTGTGTGTGTGTGTGTGTGTGTGTGTGTGTGTGTGTGTGTGTGTGTGTGTAGTGTGTGTGTGTGTGTGTGTGTGTGTGGGTAATGGCACTTGAAATGAAACTTAAACACCTATACAAAGATTCAAGCCTAGGCTTGTGGTATTTACAATCAAAAAGTAAAGTCTATCCGAATTCACATATGAATACCGTTTCGATGGCATTGGCTTTCCTGTTGCAACTGTCTTATATATATATATATATATATATATATATA
This sequence comes from Drosophila nigricruria, assembly GCA_037075265.1. Lineage (NCBI taxonomy): Eukaryota > Metazoa > Arthropoda > Insecta > Diptera > Drosophilidae > Drosophila > Drosophila nigricruria. The sequence continues at coordinate 370,239 of JBAMCI010000085.1, read as the reverse complement.
TATATATATATATATATATATATATATATATATATATATATATATATATATATATATATATATATATATATATATATATTTGTGTATGTATACGAGGGAGAGCCTTGGTTTTCATCATGTGTCTTAGTCGTCATCACGCAATGATGAAACTTCCATATCCTCAGATGAGAAACCCGATGGAGATAAACTTTCCGGTGGATAATAATAACTGCTAGTGCTGGTCGCGACGGGTCCAGAGTCTAACAGCTGAGCTGGCGGCGGTGGCGTTTCACAATCGTCGACAATTGCCTGACTCATCTCCTGCAGGTGGTAAGCAGCAGCAGCGGCCGCTGCCGCTGCCTGCACGGCGGAGCCAGTGCTCTGACTATGGCCATTGGAGCTGGCAACTGTCGGACCTCCTGGACCGCCGCCTCTACACCAAAGCTGTCGCATTTCCGCGCGTCGATTGCGCATCAGAACTTTATACTCCGAAATGCGCATCTTTTTGCCATCGACAATGCAAGTGCGTTTGGGACGTGGACGATAGCGATAGTCTGGATGTTGTTCCATGTGCAACTTGGACAGACGCGATTGCTCCTCGTAGTATGGCTGCTTGTCAGCGTTTGACATCGCCTTCCAGCGGGCGCCCAAAATTTTCGATATATTTGAATTGTGCATGTCCGGGCAGGCTTTCAATATTTTACGCCTCTCATCCTTGGCCCAGACCATGAACGCGTTCATTGGCCTCTTAATGTGCGGCTTACTGTGTCCATGCCCATGTCGCTGCGACGGTCCACCCATTTGGCCATGACCATGACCATGAGCTTGGCATTCCGGGTCCAATGCAGCAGAGCGTTCCGAGCTGGTGCCACAGCTGTTTAAAGAATCCCGACTTGTCCGGGCTACTCGAGCACTCGACCCTCCGACCCTACCGCCGGCGCCGCCGCCGCTCGATAAATTTGGATTTGGCTCTGCGACACTGCCAGTGCTTGCACTCCAAATGTGGCCCTGAAAACATATGGAAGCAGATTGAAGATTGAATGGAACGATTAGCATATTTATCAACAATTGAGTCCCATCAATGTGCGAATTCAGCTACAGTAGGGAATTAATTATGGGGTGTTTTTCGTATTGATTACACATTTTGAAATTGTATATAATTTTTATTAGGATAAACAAGTGTGAGTGCTCTAGTCCAGACTGGTTGACTAGGAGATCCCCTGAACCCTTCGAAGAGCCGATATTCCAACCAATCTACGCTTTTATATATACATTACAAGCAAAACATACATGTACACATACACACGCACGCATAAGAACGCGCTCAGCAGACTGCACAGTTTACACCACGACTGCGCTTGGGTTGCAGTAAGGGCTATACCATAGAAACTTAATTGGTGAATAAGTTTTTATACTCATTCACAAAGTGAAATGAGTATATTGGTTTTGTGCAATGTCCGTCACGCTGTCCGTCCGTCTGTCCGTCTGTCCGTCTGTCCGTATGAACGCAAACCATTTGCACAGTTTTGAAGCTAGAGAGTTGAAATTTGGAATATATACTCGTGTATACCCTCGAATTATAAAGTGTCAAGATTTTCCCGATACGCCCACTAGGGGCGTGGCAAATCGGAAAATGCATTTGCCCATATCTCAGAAACACTACTTCTAGAAGTGCTAGAGAGTTGCAATTTGGAATATATACTCGTGTTGACAACCCAAGATCAAAAAGCTATGGCGGATATATCTACGCCCATTGGGGGCGTGGCAAATCGGGTAAAACTGTATCTTCTACAGTTTTAAAGCTAAAACGCCCAAATTTGGCACGTAGGTTACTGATACGATCCTATGAAGATCGACCAAAAATCTATATATCCACGCCTACTAGGGGCGTGGCAAATCGGATCTGACTATATAGTGATTTTTCAAATTCTGTAATATTTTGAGCACTATTGATGCTAGAGACTTGAAACTTGGTATATATACTCGGGTTGACAACCCAAGTTGGAAAAGATATGGCGGATATATCTACGCCCATAGGGGGCGTGGCAAACCGCAAAAGTTTGTAGCTCCTACAGTTTTAGAGCTAGAAGCTTCAAAATTGGATGGTAAGTTACTGGTGAGCTCCTCTATCGATGCGCCAAAAATAATTTTTACGCCCCTTATGGGGTATGCCCGGCTGAGTGTAAGCATCCAAATTTCACACTTACGTTACCCTTCACTACTTCTAAGAACTGGCCAAAAATTATATGTCTACGCTTACTGGGGGCGTGGCAAATCGGGAAAAACTATACGTTTTTCCGATTCTCAGTGAGAAAATCAGAATTATATACAGATATTACTGCTGATCTCCTCTATTGATTTCCAAAAAATTATATATGTACAAACCAATTGTGGGCGTGGCAATGGGCGTGATCTGTGGGGGTGTGAATGAGTATCCCGCAGTCGGTAGCGCCCGACTGCAACGTTCTTACTTGTTTATATCTTGAACCTATTGCGAATGGGAAAACTGGGTTTAATGGTTTTGTTAAAATGTATGTAACAGGCAGAAGGACGCGTGGCAGACCCCATAAAGTATATATATTCTTGATCAGGGCGACGAGCTGAGTTGATACAGCCTTGTTCGTCTGTCCGTCCGTCCGTATGTATGAACGCGTCGATCTCAGAATCTATAAAAGCTAGAGATTTGAAATGGTGTATGGAAGTTCCTGTATAGCACGAGCATATCAAGTTTGTTTAAAAAATCGATAACTTTCATCGTTTTAATGTTATCGATTAAAAACGAAATCGAAAACCAGTAATAAAATTATGTCTCGCACATCTTTCAAGATAGAGTCTTCAAATATTGTAGTTAGTTTTTTGTGTATTTTATATAATTTTGATTTTTGTTATATTTTGGATACCACCCCCCTTTCGCCCCAAATTTGCAAAAAAGTATTTCAAGTACTAGAGACTTGTGCTTCGGGTAATACACACATATAAATGACATAATCACGTTTTGAAAGTTTAATTAAAAAAGTCATTCTACAAAGAAACTTATTCAACAATTAAGTTCTTATAAATAGCCTTACTGCAGCCCAAGCGCACTCAGCAGAGCGCTCGCTTATGCGTGCGTGCGTATGTTTGTGTGTGCATGGGTTGCTTGTATATATATATATATGTTAAATACGCGTAGTTTTTTTGGAATATCGGCTCATTGCAGGGTTCAGGGGATCTCCTAGTCGGGTACTCCCGACTACAGCTTTCTTACTTGTTTGTAGAAGGACTTTCGTAATCAAACTTTTTGCAATATATATGCAATATAAACATAGAATTTTTTTGACTATCAGATCTTCGCAGGGTTCAGGGGATCTCCTAGTCGAGCAGCCTCGACTAGAGCTTTTTTAATTGTTTCGACTGTATGTCGTGTCAATATTGGGAAGGTATAAGATACTTGAATTATTTAACACGACACCTTTCCTAAGTTCCATGAATCGATTTGAATCAATAACAAGTTTCAGATTCAGATAACATATAGTCATAAAATTCACACCATGAATGCAGCTCATCCTAAACTATATACTCTGGATATCTAAGCTCCACTTCACACGTATGATTATGGATATACTATTAACACCGACTAATCAAGTTTGATCAAAGTAAATGAAGATTTCTCCCAACATTTAGACGTATTATATTCAAATTCTTCCCAGATTCAACGACAGGGCATTGCCTAGCCCTATTTACTAACTCCTGTTGGGCTGTGTAGTTGGTTGAAACATCAGGCTAGGGCATACTTTTAGGAGAGTCTTACTTACGCGGCTGTGTAAGTAACTAGCCTCGACATCGGCGAACAAGGAAGCGGATTGCTGCGAATGATGGGGAGTAACTGGGATCCCTTGGCCTACCTTCTGCCAGTTCAAAGGTGGGCTGGGCACAATGGGTGTTAGGCGCTCACGTTCTCGCTCTCGTTCCCTCAGACTGGCGCTAAGCGGGGACGAGTCAGGTGAGCCCTTGGGCTTTGATAGATTAAGTGGTGCATCCATTTCAGAGCTTAACGCTTCCGACTCCTTGCTTCGATGTTCCGTTGGCGATGATTGAAAATTTATTGAAATTGAACTATCCAAAAGGCTGTGCGTTACCAGACTTGGTGAATCCGGCGGTGTGTTGTGGTTATATGTGTGCACGGTTTTGCGATCTTGCATTGGTGAGCCCGATCTGGATGTTGATGCTTTAGTGTCAACACTAAATTCGGCGCCTGCCAGCTCCAACGTTTCCATCGAGCTCTGATCTGTTGCATCCACAATTGAGTATTTTGCGCTGATGCTGTTGTATTTATTAATATTAATACTATTATTATTATTCGTATTATTATTTTTATTGCAATTATTATTGTTATTATTATTAATATTATCATTATTATTATTATTATTATTATTATTATTATTATTATTATTATTATTATTATTATTATTTTGTTGTTATTGTTGGTGGCAGCCACAGCAGCGGCGGCCAATGCCGCTTGAATGTGAGCCGCTGCAACTGCAGCTGTAGGCCACATCGGCTGCATTGTCAATTTGTGGGCGTGCGCATGGGCGTGGGCGTGAGTGTGGCTGTGTGTATGGGCGTGACTGGCACTGTGACTGTAATGCGATTGGGCTGTAGCTACATGACCAGGCATTATAGGCACAGGTGGACGCAGGAATGGCAAAAATGGCATTAAATTGCTGGGTAACGCAGCTATAGCCTGATGCTGATGCTGTTGCTGTTGATGATGCTGTTGATGCTGCTGTTGATGTTGCGTAGCGAATCTTCCTGTACTGAATTGGGCACTTAGCTGCTGATGCAACTCCTGGAGGCAGCTCTCCTGGTGCATCCGTTGCACATTCTGCAGCTGCTGCTGCTGCTGTTGTATATTTGCCTCAATGTCGGTCATGCCTTCGAACTGTGCCTGCAACGATAATCACAAGAAATAGTACCACCTTGTATACACACACATAGATCTATACATTATTATATATATTTTATACAGTCATATTGCTTTTAATATTTTAATTATACTAAAGCTTTCGAATGGTCTTTGAAGTCTTTAAGTCCACATCGCAAACTAGTATACCTTGAAATTTTGATGGCTCAAAAGTAATAGTAAAGTATCTATTCTCCAGAAAGATATAGAGAGAGTGAGAATGAGAAAGCGCAAAAAGGTAGAGCTCGAAAGTAGAAGAGAAAACCATATAGAGAAATTTTGAAGTATATCTTGAAATTTGTTTAGGCTAAAATACTTTCTACTTATTTCAAGTTTATATTATATTTTACTTATATTTTCCATAATTGTGACTCGAGGGAGAGAGAGTGTGAGAGGGATAGAGAGTGAGAGATAAACTTAGATAATTTTTTATAGCTAAAATGTAATGGTGTCTATTGTACTTATATCCAATATGATATCTTCTATACACAATTGTGGTCAGTGCATCTCTCTAAAATCGTCAAAAATAAATTAATTCTGACCGAAAGTAACGTTATTTTTTTTAAATCTGTTCTTTACATAGTTTTCTAAATAAAAAATATGCATCTTCTTATTATCTTTCGGAAAAGGTACCATTTTATTCGGTTTATATTTTGTGTAGTGCAGCACTATATTTTTCTGACCACAACTGTATATTATACCGTAAACCCATAAAAAAACAAGAGTGCTCTAGTCGAGACGGCTCGACTACGAGATACCCTGAACCCTGCGAAGAGCCAATCTTCCCAACATGCTATGCCTATTTTACATATACAAATATTGCGAGCAACGCACACACACACACACACACATGCATACGCACTCACGCATAAGCACGCGCTCTGCTGACTGCGCAGTCAGCGCGGCGACTGCGCTCGGGCTGCAATATGCCTATTGTATGGGAAATTAAATGTTTAATAACTTTTTTTGTGGATAGACTTTCTTGATCAAACTTTGTGATTATGTGATTATGTCATTCATATGTGTGTATTTGCCAAAGCAAAAGTCTCTAGTATTTGAAATACGAAATTTGCAAATTGGGGGCGAAGGGGGCGTGGCATCTAAAATCAAAAAATTACAACATTTCCGCATTCATCACACGGATCTACACAGTAAATTTGGAGTCTCTAGCTCCTACGGTATGCTTAACGGAAGAAAAGTTATCGATTTTTATCGATAATAAGGAAACGGGATGAGTTATCGAAAATCTAAAAAAAAACTCGTACTGCGTAGGATACACACGAGTACTTACTGAAAATTTCAGATCTCTAGCTTTTGTGGCTTACGAGATCGCTGCGTTCACACGGACGGACGGACGGACGGACGGACGGACAGACGGACAGGGCTATTTCAACTCAGCTCATCGAGCTGATCAAGAATATATATACTTTATGGGGTCTGCGATGTCTCCTTCTGCCTGTTACATACATTTTCACAAAAACATTATACCCTGATTTCCCATTTTCAATGGGTTCAGGGTATAAAAATGAAATTTCAGGGTATAATGGTTTTGTAAAAATGTGAAAAATTATATAAATGTAACAGGCAGAAGGAGGCGTGGAAGACCCAATAAATTCTATATTGTTTATCGTCCATTTGAGCGCAGCAATCAAGTAAACCACAAAAGCTACAGACTTGAAATTTTAAATATATATTTCTGGATATTACACGCAGTAAAGTGTATCATATTTCTCGACAACTCATTGACAACTCATCTCATCTCCTTATTATCGGTAAAAATCAATAATTTCGTTTCTACATCACCTCTTCGCAGAGTTCAGGGTATCTTCTAATCGATCAGTCTCGACCAGAGCGCTTTTACTTGTTATAATTTTGTTGCAAGTGGGAGAGGGAGAGAGAAATAGAAGGCGACAGAAGAGGAGAAAGATACATATAGATAGAGAAAAAGTATAGATATATCTGATCAGTATCTTAACCGATTTGATAGTGCAAATTTATTATACCCTGGTATGCGTGGCGTACTAAAAATGACCCTGTAATTTTCATATTCTTGAAGCGTAAGCACCTAAATATTACAGTTACGTTTATCTAGTCGCTTTCTAACGGCTGGCCAAACATTATATGTCTACGCCTACTTGGGGCGTGGCAAATTGGGAAAAACGGTAAATTCGACAGTTTTGTAGTTGAGAACCCAAACCTTTACGACTATGTTACTGTTGAGCTCCTCTATTGATTTTCTAAAAATTATATACATACATTAATTGGGGGAGGGGCAAATCGGAAAATCTATATCTTAACATGTTTTGGAGCTGGCAGCTGGGCCGTAAATGAGTATTCCGCAGTCGGTAGTGTCCAATTGCCATGTTCTTACTTGTTGAACATATATACATAAGTATACATATTCACATATTCTTTTTTTTAGCCATTTTTAATTAGTTTTTAGTGTGGTTCTTACGGTAGTAATAGTAGTAAGAGTGCTACTTAGAACAGTTGAGTAAGTTTATTTACGGACTTCTTTCGAATGCGTTAACTTTTAAAAGCACTTTGTACATAATTGAGTAGATAAAATGTTGATTAGACTAATACCTAAATTGAAACTCGTATATGTCTTGAAGCACTTGTCACTAACTTAAAATACAATCGTTTTTCTTAGCACCGTTAACGACTCGGGATTTGCTATATTTGAACGTACGGAATCACGAAATAATAATGACCCGTCTATCTTATATCAACAGAGAAACAGTTGCACTGTGTGTGTTTTTTGCGCACTATAACTGAAACTGTAACCGTCAATTGTCTCCCGACCTGGTCTTCGCGTGTCAGGGAGCACCTCGCGTTAGCTCCTCGTGTGATTGGCTGAAACTTCAAGTTGCTTCAGTTCCTGTTGCTGGCGTTTTTGTCTTTTCCAACACAATAAAATATCCATAACGACGCGGGCGGCCTAACTGTTCGTGCGCAAGCCATCACTTAAATCAAAGACAGAGGCAACACGTTTTACGTCGTGTCCCTTAACTTTTGCCGTTGTATTGCGTTGTGTTGTTACCTGCGCTTTTCCACAGAGTTCGAGGTCTATAAGCGGCCGGCACTCGCACTCGCTGTCGCAATCGTGTACGCATTCGTGTTATAGAATTGTTAGCATCGCCACATCGCAGAGAACTGATGCCGACGCCTTGACAATTTTTTGTTGTTCTGATATAACACTGTAATTGTCTTGCTGTCGGTTTCCTGCGCATGCCCATACTTATAGGAGTTAAGGCAGGAGAGAGAGAGAGAGAGAGAGCGAGAGAGAGAGAGAGAGAGATAGAGAGATAGTGACAGAGAGAGAGAGAGAGAGAGAGAGAAAGTGTAATGTGTCGTCACAGCCTTTAAGAGCAAACTTACTATTTATTTGTTGAATTTCAGTTTACAGATTCTCAATATGTATGTGTGAGTTAGATGTATTCATCGTAATATGCACAAAGGGAGAGCGAGACAGAGAGAGAGAGAGAGAGAAAGCGAAACAGAATGAGAGAGAGAGTTAAAAAGGTGCGCAGGGGCTCATGTTCTGATCTTCTCTCGAACTTTATGGGCGTGCATTCAATGGTTGGTACGCGATTTCATTGCGCACATATTGTTGCACGAATTACGAACATTCGCTCTTTTCTTTGGTTTTCTGGGTTTATATGGTTGGTGGCGCATCTTTCCGTGTCAAACATATATATATACACAAACACATATATATATTTATATATATATATATATGTATATATATATATGAATATACATACAACAGTTCATTCACGTGTTTAAACGAGATATATATATATACTTATATGCATGCCAGTGTATGTGTGACTGTGAATTTCTATAAAATCTGCTGAGAGCAAGCACAAAAACAAAAACATAAAGAAAGACATCGCCGTTGTTCCGTTCCACCCAGTTCAAAAATCAATAGAAGGAATGCGAATACGAGAACATTTACGGTACAAAGGGCATTGTTTCATACAATACGAAGCTGAAACTGAACCTGGAAGCTCCTCCCATTATCATGCATCGTGCATCGTGACAGAGGCCGAGGTAACCCTAGATACGCCAACAGCGGTGGGTAATGCCTGGTTTGTCTCAGCCAATTGTCTCGTCAATTATTTTCCATTGTGCCCACATTGCATTTCGGTTGGCTGACAGCGCGCGAGGGATAACCACACAAAACACTTTTACACACACATACACATATATATATATATATATATAAATATATATATATATATATATATATATATATATATATATATATATATATATATATATATATATATATATAGATGGATATATATGCACACGTAGAAATATGTTAGCTTTTGCAGGTTTGTTAGTTTGTTAGACGTACAAGTGCTTCTTTCCGACACACACACATATGTACATACCTACATTTCTACACATGCAAGTTTGTATGTGTATTTTGCGCATGTACATGGAGAGTCGTTCTAATATAAATATTATGTGGAAGGTATTGATGTATTTGAACATCTTTATACAACGCAAATATTCATCTATATTTCAATTATTTGAACAATGTTAAGAGCTTCCTTCTTGCATTTAAATTAAAACAAGTAAAAACGATACAGTCGGGCGCTACCGACTGCAGAATTGATTTATATTGAAAATCAATAGAGGAAGTCAACGGTAACATTGCCATAAAATGTTCTGTTTCTTACTGAGGAACGGTAGCCTAGTGGGCGTAGACATATAATATTTGGCCTGTCCTTAGAAGTGGTCTAGGGTGATGTAACTGTGATATTTGGATGCTTAAACAATAAATGAAAAAATTGCAGGATATTTTTGGTATAGCACGCCCCTCAAAGTTACAATTTTGAATGTGTACTCGGCTTGACAACCCAAGATCAAAAAGGTTTGGTGGATTATTACGCTTGGAAAATTGGGTATAACTGTATTTTCTAACGCTTTAGAGCTAGAACGCCCAAATTCGCCCAAATTCGGTTACTGTTACAATCCTATAAAGAGAAACCAAAAAGCTATAGTCCACGCCCACTCGGGGCGTGGAAAACCGAATCTGACTATATAGTGATTTTTCAAATTCTGTTATATTTTGATGCTAGAGACTTGAAATTTGGTGTATATACTCGCATTGTCAACCCAAGATTAAAAAGATATTGCAGATGTATCTATGCCCTTAGGGGTCGTGAAAAATCGCAAAAGTTTATAGCTCCTACAGACTTTGAGCTAGAAGCTTCAAAATTAAATAGTTGAGTTACTAGTGGGCTCCTCTATCGATGACCCAAAAATAATTTTTATACCCCTTTGGGGGAGTGCCATTTTTTCGCATGTTTTGAGTGTAAGCATCGAAACTCAAACTTACGTTACCCTTGACCACTTGACCTAAGAACTGGTCGAAAATTATATGTTTACGCCTTATGGGGGCGTGGCAAATCGGGAAAAACTGTATCTCAGTGAGAAACTCAAAATTTTATGACGATGCTATACGCCGAATTTGGGCGTTCTAACCTTAAAACTGTTATAGATAAAGTTTTACCCCAATGGGTGTAGATATATCCGCCATACATTTTTATACCCTGAACCCATTGAAAATGGGAAATCAGGGTATAATGGTTTTGTTGAAATGTATGTAACAGGCAGAAGGAGGCGTGGCAGACCCCATAAAGTATATATATTCTTGATCAGGGTGACAAGCCGAGTCGATTTAGCCCTGTCCGTCTGTCCGTCCGTTCATCAGTCCGTATGTTTGAACGCGTCGATCTCAGAATCTATAAGAGCTAGAGTCTTTAAATTTTTTATGTTGGTCCGTATATAGCACGCGCAGATCGAGTTTGTTTGAAAAATTCGATAACGTTGATCGTTTTAATGTTATCGATTAAAAACGAAATCAAAATACAGTAATTAAATTATATCTCCCACATCTTTATAGCTAGAAACTCCTTATTTTGTATTTAATATAATATAGAGTTTTTGCAATTTTTGTTATATTTTGGATGCCACGCCCCTTTCGCCCCAAATTTACAAAAAACGTATTTCAAGTGCTAGAGACTTGTGCTTCGACACATACACATATATGAATGACATAATCACGCTCTGAAAGTTTGATTAAAAAAGTCCATCTACAAAGGAACTTATTCAACAATTAACTTCCCATAATACTGCCCTTACTGCAGCCTGAGCGCAGTCGCTGCGTAAACTGCGCACTCAGCAGAGCGCTCGCGTATGCGTGCGTTCGTATGTGTGTGTGTATGTGTGTGTGCATGTGTTGCTTGTATATATATATATGTTAAATAAGTATAAAATGTTTGGAATATCGGCTCTTCGCAGGGTTCAGGGGATCTCCTAGTCGGGTACCACCGACTAGAGCTTTCTTACTTGTTGATCTTGGGTTATCAACGCCCCTAGTGGGCGTATCGCGAAAATCTTGACACTATCATTCCAGGGTATACACGAGTATATATTCCAAATTTCAAGTCTCTAGTTTCAATAGTGTGGAAATGGTTTGCGGTCATACGGACAGACCGACGGACGGACAGCATGACGGACATTACATAAAACCAATATACTCATTTCATTTTCGTGAATGAGTATAAAAAGTAAGAAAGCTCTTAAAACCCCGATTGATCTACGTTTTTAAGTATACGGCACAGATTTTGTCTACTATGCATAGATACACAAAACACACGCAAATATCATGTTTTTTCAAAAAGAAACAAGTAAAAACGCTCTAGTCGGGGGTGCCCAACTAGGAGATCCCCTGAAACTCGTGCGATCTGGGCTTTAAAATATATTCCATAGGTGATATCTGGATAAACTCATAAAAAATTAAATTAAATTTTCGAACTTTCCCAATTAAATAGCAGACTTGCCAAAAAAAAAAAACACAAAAATGAATGAAACAAGTAAGAGTGCTCTAGTCGAGACTGCTCGAATAGAAGATCTCCTGAACCCTGCGAAGAGCTGGTACTTAAAACATTCTATGGTTATTTAACATATATAAACAAGCAAAACATGCACACACACATACACATATGCATACGCACGCACGCACATGCACGCGCTCTGCTAACTGCGCAGCTGACGCATCGACTGTGTTTGGGCTGCGCTCATAGACTTTACAATGGTCATCGAAATATTTTATAACCTTGTTTGAAGATGGACTTTCTTATATGTATATTTGCCTAATCACAAGTCTCTAGTATGTGAAATACGACTTTTACAAATTTAGTGGGAAGGGAAGGGAAGGAGGGATGGTATACAAAATATTACAAAAATCAAAATTGTAAATTGACTCTAGCGTAAAAAATGTACAAGATATAATTTTATACCTTTTTTCGATTTCGTTTTTAATCGATAAAATTAAAACGACAAAAGATATCGAATTTTTGAATCATACTCGTTCTGCGCTATAGGGCCCTACATAAAAATTTCAAGTCTCTAGCTTTTATAGGTTATGAGATGGACGCGTTCAAACATACGGACTGATGAACGGACGGACAGACGGACATGGCTATATCGAGTCAGCTCGTCGCCCCGATCAAGAATATATATACTTTATGGGGTCTGCCATGTCTCCTTCTACCTCTTACATACATTTTAACAAAAACATTATACCCTGATTTTCCATTTTCAATTGGTTCAGGGTATAAACGGATAGACTATAAAGGCTTAATTTCATTAATCCATAAAATGGAAATATAAATAAATATATAACGTTTAATTAGCATGGAGACATGTGGTTGGAAGAGATGGGACTCTAACTCCGAGCTACTGTGTAAGGGCGGAAATTTTGGTGTTTGGTAGCCCCTGCCCACCCATTCTACCCAAATAATGATTGGCCCTTGTTTAGTACATTGATTATACGCGCTGTGTTTATCTTGGCAAACGAATCACAAATTACAGAGAGATGAGTTTGATGTGATTTTATTTCGTTTTCGTTTTCATTTTCGTTTTATTTGTTTAACTTGTTAATTTCGGTTATGGCCTCAAAAGCAGCGACAAAAACAAAAACAACTATGTACGAAAATTACGACGATATGGTTGGGATTGTGTTTGTTCTGGCAGTCTGTGGGGTGGGTGGTAAAAAGATCAAAGGACAATTTCCTGATTGTTTTATTCCGTTATTTTATTTTGTTAGCTGTTTTTGTTGTTGTTTTTTGTTTGCTCGTATTTTGGGTGTGTGTGTAGTCTTTGCTTATTCATTTCTCTTCGTTTACATTTCGAAGCGCGGTCGAAATCTCCATTATCGCCTCTTAAATAACCTGTCCCCGCCATCCGCCAAGTACGATAAATGTAGCTTTACATATACATATACATACATATACTATATGTATATATATAATTATATATAATTCGTAATTCGTTTGTTCGTTTGCATGTCTCTTTATTATTAAATTAAACTTCATTTGTATATTCCATTTCGTTTTATTTTAGTTTGGTGATCCCCGATCCAGGGCTGTCAACTTCAAACGCATAATTCTATGGATTAAGTGACAATGACAACGATCCCGTTGGTATGCGTCATGCAGTCGACCTTGCAGTGGTTGTGGCTTTTGCTCTTCCTCGACTATGCTGCTGGGTGTGTGCGGCTAATGGAAAATTTAGCTGATTCCAGCGAGAACAGAACTCTTATATCTTTATCGATTAGATAAATCCTTCTCTTATTTAAATTTTTATACTCATTCACGAAAGTCAATTGAGTATATTGGGTTTGTGCAATGTCCGTCTTGCTGTCCGTCCGTCTGTCCGTATGAACGCAAACCATTTCCACACTATTGAAACTAGAGACTCTAGTCGAAACTGCTCGACTAGGAGATCCCCTGACCTCTACGGTAAGCCGATATTACAAACATTCTATGCTTATCTTATATATATGTACATTACGAGCAACACATACACACACAAATACGCATGCACGCATAAGCACGCACTATGCTAACTGCACAGTTAGCGCAGTGACTGCGCTTGGGCTGTGCTTATGTCCCTGACTATGGGAAATTAAATGCTTAATAACTTTTTTTGTAGACGGACTTTCCTGATAAAAAATTTGAGAGAGGAATAATGTCATTCTTATGTGTGTTTGCCAAAGCAGAAGTCTCTAGTACGTGAAATACTGTTTTTGCGACTCAGCTCGTCGCCCTGATTAAGAATATATATACTCTATGGGGTTTGCCACGCCTCCTTCTGCTTGTTTCATAGGTTTAAAAACCATTATACCTTGTTTTCCCATTTTCAATGGGCTCAGGGTATAACAAGTAAAAATGCTCTAGTCGGGGGGTATCCCACTAAGAGATCCCCTGAACGTTACGAAGAGCCGATATTTCAAACATACTACACCTCTTTTTTATATGTATGTATACATTACGAGCAACACATACACATACGCACGCACGCATAAGCAAGCGCTCTGCTAACTTCGCAGTTTAGGCAGCGACAACGCTTGGGCTGTAAGATGCCTATATTATGGAAACATAATTGTTGAATAAGTTTCTTTGTAAATGGACTTTCTTAATCAAACTTTCACAGCTTAATTACCTCATTTATATGAGTTTTTTCCAAAGCGCAAGTCTCTAGTATTTGAAATATGGCTGTTACAAATTTGTGGGGAAGGGATGGAAAGGGGGGATGGTAATCCAAACCGTTATACCCTGTTTTCCCATTGTATACATTGGGTATACAAATATTGAGTTCTTTTGGCTTTACAGTTTCGGGGATCGACTTATCGAATCTTATACTGTTCCATCAACATATATAAATGTATACCCTACAATGAGTTCCAGACTTTGTTATATATGGCTAATCGGTTACATTTAAATTGTTCTAAATGTATGACAATGACCTTCTGTCGTACTATTCCATATATTGCTAATTATTCAATTAATAACTATCCCTTGCAACGTATTTTTTCAGTCAAAGATCATGGTGTACTTTTTGACTCGAAACTTAATTTCAATTCTCATATCTCAACTATCATAAATGAAGCCAAAAGTGTTCTTGTTTATTGAACGTTGGGCAAAAGAATTCAAGGATCCATTCTTTGCCAAACTTCTGTATGTTTCGCTGGTTCGACCTATTTAAGAATACTGTTCAATTATATGGTCTCCTCAGCATAAATTGTATCAGGATCGAATTGAATCGGTCCAAAAATAGTTTTTACTCTGTGCCTTACGAGATCTAAACTGGGACCCCAATCTTCGTTTACCGTCTTATCTTAGTAGGCTTCTTCTTATTGATCTTCCATCATTAATCAATCGTAGAACTATCCTGGGGATTGTTTTTCTACATAATTTGATTATTGGTAATATTGACTCGTCTTGCATGTTATTGCAACTTAATTTAATTTTTCTGTTCCTTCCAGAACAACCAGACATTTTCGTCCGTTGTATTTACCATTGTGCACTTCGGATTATTCCTTGCATAGCGCGTTTCACGTTTTATGTGTTAATTACAATAAATTTTATCACGTATTTTCCTCTGAACTCTCCCTACCTTTAATTAAATCCTTGCTTTCAGCTCATCTTAGGGAAATCACACACAGTGCCCAGGAGTGAGCAGGTGCACAAATTTGACGACCGGCAAGATCTTCAAGATTGTGGAGTGATTTCCCAATCCTTTTTATACTCATTCACAAAGTGAAATGAGTATATTGGTTTTGTGCAATGTTCGTCACGCTGTCCGTCCGTCTGTCCGTATGAACGTATGAACGCAAACCATTTGCAGAGTTTTGAACCTAGAGAGTTGAAATTTGGAATATAAACTCGTGTATACCCTCGAATTATAAAGTGTCAAGGTACGCCGATACGCCCACTAGGGGCGTGGCAAATCGGAAAATGCATTTTCAGATATCACAGAAACACTACTTCTAGAAGTGCTGGGGAGTTGCAATTTGGAATGTAGACTCGCGTTGACAATTCAAGATGAAAAAGCTATGGCGGATATATCTACGCCCATTGGGGGCGTGGCAAATCGGGTCAAACTGTATCTTCTACAGTTTCAAAGCTAGAACGCCCAAATTTGGCACGTAGGTTACTGTTACGAACCTATGAAGATCGATTAAAAAACTATTTGTCCACGCCTACTAGGGGTGTGGCAAATCGGATCTGACTATATAGTGATTTTTCAAATTCTACAATATTTTGAGCACTATTGATGCTAGGACTTAAAATTTGGTATATAGACTCGAGTTGATAACCCATGATGAAAAAGATATGGCGGATATATCTACGCAAATAGGGGGCGTGGCAAACCGCAAAAGTTTATAGCTCCTACAGTTTTAGAGCTAGAAGCTTCAAATTTGGATGGTTGAGTTACTGGTAAGCTCCTATATCGATGCCTCAAAAATAATTTTTACGCCCCTTTTGGGGCATGCCCCGCATTTTTTGAGTGTAAGCATCCAAATTTCTCACTAACGTTACTCTTCATTACTTCTAAGAACTGGCCAAAAATGATATGTCTACGCCCACTGGGGGCGTGGCAAATCGGGAAAAACTGTACGTTTTTCCGACTCTCAGTAAGAAAATCAAACTTTTATGACGATATTACTGCTGATCTCCTCTATTGATTTCCAAAACATTGATATATGTACAAACAAATTGTGGGCGTGGCAATGGGCGTGATCTGTGCGGGTGTGAATGAGTATCCCGCAGTCGGTAGCGCCCGACTGCAACGTTCTTACTTGTTTCTTTATCGTTCTCTCTTTTCTTCTTGTTCTGTCTGCTTTTATTAATATTTTCAATTTTCTTTTAATATTTACTTTTATATTTATTATTTAATTATTATACTTAAGAGTCTATAATAAATATTTTTAAGTTCCTATCTTTTGTAGTTCAATAATATCACTGACCATACAAGGCTATGAATCGGGGCATAGCTGGCCGGACTGGCAAATAAAATACCCCCATCGGGTTGGTGGTATTATTGAAATATTTTTTGTGTTCTTTTAGGCTATATAACTTATTTGTTTAGTTTATCTTTAAGTTTGACACTCGATTTGTCAATTTTCCTTTTAAATAAATAATAAATAATAAATAAATAATGTCTAATGAGCTAATGTAACTCGCACACTTATTAATAGGGTATATAAAATTACCACAGAGCAAGCACCTCATTAACAGGACGAAACGCAACACAATAACAAGATTTGAAGTGGACATTCAGACATTCGGGGAGAAGTGCCGCCTGCCATTGGGGTACTCTGCTAGGGATATGCGGTAAAAAAGAAGGAAGAAACATCCTTTGAGTAGAGAAACAGCGTTTGGCTTTGTTGTGGCGCGGCTTTGTTTGTTGCACTTGGGGAAAATTGATAAAGAACAGCAGTAAATCCGTCGATGCGGATGCGAATGCGGATGTTGCTGTTGCTGCTGATGTAGATGGTGATGTTAAAGCACTGGCACTGGAATATCTCATTCCATATTCATCGACGACGACTGCCACCAAGGACGAAGAGAAGGAGAGGGCTCACCCCACCGCTCGCTTTTTTATTCCGCTAGCCCATTTTCACAATAGACGAAGATAAACCCTGCAAACATATTCGTAAAGTATATGCAAGTGAAATTGCTTACACGAATAAACAGGCAGATGGACTGTTTTCATAGGGAGTGCTAGACTGGTTAAATACTTATTATACTCATTCACAAAGTGAAATGAGTATATTGGTTTTGTGCAATGTCCGTCACGCTGTCCGTCCGTCTGTCCGTCTGTCCGTCCGTCCGTCTGTCCGTCTGTCCGTATGAACGCAAACCATTTGCACAGTTTTGAAGCTAGAGGGTTGAAATTTGGAATATATACTCGTGTATACCCTCGAATTATAAAGTGTCAAGGTACGCCGATACGCCCACTAGGGGCGTGGCAAATCGGAAAATGCATTTTCCGATATCTCAGAAACACTACTTCTAGAAGTGCTGGAGAGTTGCAATTTGGAATGTAGACTCGTGTTGACAACTCATGATGAAAAAGCTATGGCGGATATATCTACGCCCCTTGGGAGCGTGGCAAATCGGGTAATACTGTATCTTCTACAGTTTTAAAGCTAGAACGCCCAAATTTGGCACGTAGGTTACTGCTACGATCCTATGAAGATCGATAAAATAAAACTATTTGTCCACGCCTACTAGGGGTGTGACAAATTGGATCTGACTATATAGTGATTTTTAAAATTCTGTTATATTTTGAGCACTATGAATGCTAGAGACTTGAAATTTGGTATATATACTCGGGTTGACAACCCAAGATGAAAAAGATATGGCGGATATATCTACGCCACAAGGGGGCGTGGCAAACCGCAAAAGCTTATAGCTCCTACAGTTTTAGAGCTAGAAGCTTCAAAATTAAATGGTTGAGTTACTGATGAGCTCCTCTATCGATGACCCAAAAATAATTTTTACACCCCTTTTGGGGCATGCCCGGCTAAATAATACCCTGTAATTTTCGCATTTCTTAAATGTAAGCATTCAAATTTCACACTTACGTTACCCTTTACTACTTCTAAGAACTAACCAAAAATTATATGTCTACGACCACTGGGGGCGTGGCAAATCGGGAAAAACCTAATGATTTTCCTATTCTCAGTGAGAAAATCAAAATTTTATGACAAAATTACTGCTGATCTCCTCAATTTATTTCCAAAAAAATTTTTTTTTATACAAACCAATTGTGGGCGTTGCAATGGCCGTGAACTGTGCGGGGGTGAATGAGTATTCCGCAGTCGGTAGCGCCCGACTGAAACGTTCTTACTTGTTTAAGTTGTCCCTCAACACATCCAAAGGCAAATTTGATTTATAACGTAGCCATATTTTTCATTCTTCAATAAGACTCTAGCTTGCTATATTCCCATTTTAATATTGTAGTATGAGATTGTTTGCTCGGTTTCCTTGAGAAGACGTGAGACCTTTATCTATAGTACATACTGTACGAGCATTTAAATATGCAATTCAATGAAAGAACATTTCAACCGAAAGCGGTCACAGTAATATGAAATCTCTCATTCCAGATCCCAACACACACATATCGTGCTTTCGTGCTTTTAACGTCCTCGAGCCGTGAATCATGCAACGCGAGGGTTGAAAAAATAGCGAAGCGGCGAAGGAGTTGTCCTGGATGTCTTTTTTAGGACCTAAGTGTCGAGCTGCGCTTCGCTGCAATTTACTTTTTTTTATTGTTGTTATCCTCATTATTATTGCGAAGAAGGAAACAGCGGATGTGCCTGCTGTGGCAAGTATGTCAGACTTTATGATATACCCTGTAATAAACTAAAACTGAACGAATTTCTTCCGTTTCAATTTTCAATTAACTTAATGGGGCGTGCCAAATCGAAAAATACTATTTCGAGTATCTTAGTTCAAGTGCTAGAGACTTTAAATTTAGAATGTATACTCGCGTTGACAACCCAAGATCAAAACGACATGGCGGATATATCTACACCTATAGTAGACGGGGCAAATCGGATAAAACTGTAAAAATCGATAGTAAAAAGACTCTATCTCCTAAAGCTTTAGAGCTAGAAGCTTAAGAATTGGTTGAGGTACTGGTGATCTAAAAACAGTTTTTACGCCTAGTTCTAGGGGCCTGACATATCGAAAAAGACCCTGTAATATTCACAATTTTGGAGCATAGGCCCAAAAATTTTACAATTACGTTATAATAGACTCCTTCTAAGGCTTAAAATTTGGAATATATACTCACGTTGACAGCCCATGGTCAAAAAGATATGGCGAATATATCTATGCACATTGGGGGTGTGGCGAATTGGAAAAACCTGTATCTAGCAATGTTTTGGAGCTGGCAGGGTTTTGACCGTGAATGAGTATTGAATACTCAGTATTCTACAGTCGATAGTGCAAGACTGCAACGTTTTTACTTTTAAACTATCCTTTTGATTTTAAATGACAGATTATAAGAACAGTATATGAATATCTTTTACATTATAATATACCGAAATTGGTAGTTTAAAGCCTTCAATCGATAATAAGCATATACATGTAGCTGGTATTTTATCTTACTATTCTTTCATTATGTCATGCATGATTACATTGATGGTTAATCGATATTTATTGATATTGATTTAAACTTATCTATACTCGACAAATTGAAAATTCTAGATACTTTTTTTTTGCTTTCAGTGTGTGTTATCAAATATGAGCTGCTCTTACTCTTGCTCACATCAGCTTACTGCGAAATTATATGAATATTTGACAACACAGTATGTGGGCAAATAGTTGAAATTGTCAAGGAGCACTTTAAAAGAGAGGAAGCAAATCCAGTCAGTTTCGAATTCTACACAGCTTTCTTATTTTTCACCAAGCCTCCCATGTTTTTTTACATCCTGAACCCATTGAGAATGGGAAATCATGGTATAATGGTTTTGTTAAAATGTATGTAACAGGCAGAAGGACGCATGACAGATCCCATAAAGTATATATATTCTTGATCAGATCGATGAGCTGAATCGATATAGCCCTGTCCGTCTGTCGGTCCGTCCGTCTGTATGAGCGCAACGATCTCGTAAGCCAAAAAAAACTAGAGATCTGAAATGTATAAATCAATGTATATATAAATGTATACTCGTGTATATCATACACAGTACGAGTTTTTCTTAGATTTTCGATAGCTCATCCCATTATTATCGAAAAAATCAATAAATTGACTTCGTTTTTTGTATACCGTAAGACATACAGACTTCAAATTTACTGTGTAGATCCGTGTGATAAATACAAAGATTTTGTAATTTTTTTTATTTTGGATATATATTTGAAATACTAGAGTCTTGTGGTTTGGCAAATACACACATATGAATGATATAATCACGCCCCAAAAGTTTTATTAACAAATTAATTAATTTCCCATTATGTTGACATATTGCAGCCCAAGCGCAGTCGCTGCGTAAATGCGTATGTGTACGGGCGTGCGTATGTGTCTGTGTATGTGTTGCTCGTAATGCATATATAAAAGATGCGTAGAATGTTTGGAATATCGACTCTTCGCAGGTCTGCAGGTTCAGGGGATCTCCTAGTCGAGCAGTCTCGACTAGAGCACTCTTACTTGTTATTAAATCGTGAGCTACAGTTACCCGCTTTGCCTTCGGGCTATTTTCTAGTCGGACGCCTTTGAAGAGTGGCAACGAATTTCATTCAAAATCGTATAATACTTCAAATAAGTGAGATCAAACTTTGTTTGTTTTTAACAAGAAACATGCCCACCTATCAATTTCCTTAAAATTCAATACAAGCGGAATTTTGTTCAATAATCGGTGGAATTTACGTACATATATATTTTGTTAATTTTCTGAAGGCTTGTAACTGAATGCTCATATAATTGATTTTTTAATAATAAAAACATAAAAAGGCATTAGAAGGTCCGCGAAACACAACGCAAAGGCAAATGCCAAATCCACTGGGTATAGTGACGAAGTAAGGGCAATAGAAAAGTAACAATGGAATATTGTTCGAAAAACTGATGAATATTTGTTTTGTGAAGGAAAAACTTTGTGACAGCGAATGAGCCGACGAGACCCTCCCACCAACATGCCCCACCAGCCTAGCACAGCACAACCAAAAATTCTGCCACACTTCGCATCAGTGCTGTGTAAAAACTACAAAAAGGCTAAAAACAAGTATGAAAGATCTATTCAGGATTTCTCGACTGTGTATCTTCAAATATCGGTCTAAAAGCTAAGTTAAATTATCGTTTTTTTATTGAAAGGATAAGAAAAAAATATATATTGAAAATCCCAAAATCACTCCATTTTTTGTGATCGACTTGGCTCGATTGAGTCAGTTCGTCGTCCATGGTTAAAAATATAAATATTGTATGGGGTCTACCACGCCTTTGTGCGCCTTTATACCCTGACATCAGACTTTCAATGTGTTCAAAGTATAAAAAAGAAAAATTACGAAACGGCCAATTCCTATACTTAACGAGCTTAAAGAGAGAAGTGAGAACTGTCTGTAGTTTTAAAATACTATATGTAGCGTTAAAAAAGCTAAAATGTGTATGCACAAGCCGGAAGTTTTGTAATCAAAAGTATAGACAAAGTAAAAAAGTATTATCGATAAGTGGCTTAACAAATAGTTGAGATCTAGCCCCGGTCGAAAAAGTATGTAGTAAGATACAAAAAACAGAACTAAGATTTTTATGAGATGTTTTTCTGGCTGAGTCACTGTTAAATCTCGGCTAGATCTAACCACAAAAAGGCAAGATTGGCAGCACTGCTGGGGCAACACCACCCGCCGCGACCCATTAGATGAGTAAGTCAATGAAGCGATGACACAGCGTGTCATCGATGTAATTTGCAGCCGCAGTCACAGCCACAGGCAGAGCCGCAGCCGCAGCCTCAGCAACCTTTCAGCGGATTTACTGTCCTCCTCGGGGATTGTTATATATACATACATGAATACATACGTACATATAAAATTATATATAATATTTACAATTCTACTTGGCGCTTTAGGCGACAGCGACACACAATGACAGCGACAGACATTAGAAGTGGCATTAGAAACGGCCAATTGGGAATCATCAAACAAAAACTAAACTCGCTGCGGCTTAAGCCATGAATGTGGATGTAGATGTGGACATGAAATGGTTTGTTAGCGCGTTAGGCATTGCATGCTCACTGCTATTTTCCTGCTATCGGTTTATGTTGGCTTGTAGATGTGCTTATCGAATTTCGCTTAGGTAGCTCTCTGCCGCAGCTGGCCGGGCGTGCCAATGAATTTTAATAGCAGTCGCAGCCGAATTTTCGGCGGTTGCGAACATTTCACATTTCACGATGCTGACAACTTGATAAGAAACCGCCCTATCCTTGCATTCTTGGCCGCCCGCCAACGTCACCCCTTATCAATAACACAAAGCATATGCCAATCAAATCGAACCACTATATATAGGAATAGGCGCTTACCTAGATCGGGCGGAAATTATATATATATTTTAAAATATAACGAATGATTGCATATGTGTCATCCGAAAGCTATAAATATTCTGCAAGTAATTAGATCTTCCACTTGTAATTGTAACCTCTAGTCGGCTACTACGGGATGTGGAAATATTCAAATGACATTATTCAAAGTATTTTAATTATACCCTGAACCCATTGAAAATGGGAAATCAGGGTATAATGTTTTTGTGAAAATGTATGTAACAGGCAGAAGGAGACATCGCAGACCCCATAAAGTATATATATTCTTGATTAGCTCGAAGAGCTGAGTTGAAATAGCCCTGTCCGTCTGTCCGTCCGTCCGTCTGTCCGTGTGAACGCAGCGATCTCGTAAACCACAAAAGCTAGAGATCTAAAATTTTCGATAACTCATCCCGTTTCGTTATTATCGATAAAAATCGATAACTTTTCCTTGTTTTTGCGTACCGTAAGAGCTAGAGACTCCAAATTTACTGTGTAGATTCGTGTGACGAATGCGGAGATTTTGTAATTTTTGGATTTTGTATGCCACGCCCCCTTCGCCCCCAATTTGTAAAAATCGTATTTCAAATACTAGAGACTTGTGCTTTAGCAAATACACACATATGAATGTCATAATTATGCTGTTTGATTAAGAAAGTCCATCCACAAAAAAAATTTAATAAACATTTAATTTCCCATACAATAGGCACATTGCAGCCCAAGCGCAGTCGCTGCGTCAACTGCGCAGTCAGCAGAGCGCGTGCTTATGCGTGCGTGCGTATGCATGTGTGTGTGTGTGTGCGTTGCTCGAAATATTTGTATATGTAAAATAATAATATAATGTTGGGAAGATTGGCTCTTCGCAGGGTTCAGGGTATCTCGTAGTCGAGCCGTCTCGACTAGAGCACTCTTACTTGTTATACCCTGAACCCATTGAAAATGGGAAATCAGGGTATAATGTTTTTGTGAAATGTATGTAACAGGCAGAAGGAGACATCGCAGACCCCATAAAGTATATATATTCTTGATCAGCTCGATGAGCTGAGTTGAAATAGCCCTGTCCGTCTGTCCGTCCGTCCGTCCGTCCGTCCGTCCGTCCGTATGAACGCAGCGATCTCGTAAACCACAAAAGCTAGATATATGAAATTTTCAGAGAATACTCGTCTATGGCCTACGCAGTACGAGTTTTTTTTAGATTTTCGATAACTCATCCCGTTTCCTTATTATCGATAAAAATCGATAACTTTTCTTCGGTTAAGCATACCGTAAGAGCTAGAGACTTCAAATTTTCTGTGTAGATCCGTGTAATAAATGCGAAGATTTTGTAATTTTTGGATTTTGGATGCCACGCCCCCTTCGCCCCCAATTCAAATACTAGAGACTTGTGCTTTGGCAAATACACACATATGAATGACTTAATTATGCTGTGAAAGTTTAATCAAGAAAGTCCATCCACAAAAAAAGTTATTAAACATTTAATTTCCCATACAATAGGCATATTGCAGTCCGAGCGCAGTCGCCGCGCTGACTGCGCAGTCAGCAGAGCGCGTGCTTATGCGTGCGTGCATATGCATGTGTGTGTGTGTGTGTTGTTGCTCGCAATATTCGTATATGTAAAATAAGCATATCATGTTGGGAAGATTGGATCTTCGCAGGGTTCAGGGTATCTCGTAGTCGAGCCGCCTCGACTAGAGCACTCTTACTTGTTTTTAAATACATTCAAGCCAAAAAGCGAAAAAATATTATGTAAAATATTTAATTTAAATGAAATAACAAAAATGTAATATTAAACTGAATATTCAGATTTTCATTTCAATTCATTTTCATTGAGGCTCAAAGTGGCGTGAAATTCAAATGAGTTCAACTCAATTATAATAAACTGCTCGCTTTTTGGTGTTTCTGCTGCTGCTGCTGCTTCTGCTTCTGCTTCTGCTTCGGCTGTACATGTACTTGTTGTTTTTGGATTTGCAACTTTTACTTGTTGTCATTTGTTTTTTTGTAATTAATACCCTGAACCCATTAAAAACGGGAAATCGTTGAAAACATGTATGTAACAGACAGAAGGAGGCGTGGCAAATCCTATAAAGTATATACATTCTTGATTAGACTTGCTGAGTTGATGTAGCCATGTCCGTCTGTCCGTCCGTCCAAAAAAGCTAAAGATCTGAAATTTTTTATACCATATCTT
The DNA here is from genome assembly GCA_037075265.1 of Drosophila nigricruria. NCBI lineage: Eukaryota > Metazoa > Arthropoda > Insecta > Diptera > Drosophilidae > Drosophila > Drosophila nigricruria. The sequence goes on along the minus strand of JBAMCI010000085.1, from coordinate 345,246 downwards.
TTTTATCGATAAGTCATCCCATTTCCTTACAATCGATAATTTGACTTCGTTTTTATCACCATAGGAGCTATAGATTTGTTTACTGTGTAATTCTGTGTAATGAATATGGAGATTTTGTAATTTTCAGAATTTGGACGGTTAAAATCCTTATAGAAATTCAGTTATTGAATTATGTCTCGCGCATAGTTTCCAAATTTTGCATTGAGTTTCATGTATATTTTATACAATTTTGAGTTTTAGCAAATCTTTATGTTAAAAATCCGCTAAAAATATTGCAATATGTTAAAGAGTTTTCCTTTTTAATAATTTAATAGCTTGTGTGGATTATATGCTGAAAATTGCATGGAAGTCCGGCAAGTAACACAGAAGTAATTAAACAAAACGTTTGGCCAATTTTACTTTACTTTACTTTAGATTTGAAATACTGGATTATAAAAGTTAGAGCCCTAAAATTTATACTTTTGTCTGGCAACGTTCTATTTAGGAACTTAAACAGATTTCTCCAACTCCAATTTTATACTAATCACACATAATCAATATTCCCATTTGAAATATATTTTTATAATATGTATTTATTATAGGTTTTTTACATTGTCTTGCATGCCATTACGTGGTATTGATTGTCAAAAGGCCTCTTGTATGACAGCAGATTTGAGGCGTAAATCCAAGTCTAATTGAGGTCCAAACACACTTGCACTTTTTCCAACCACACTGCACGTGGCTGCCCAGGGAGTTACGCTTAGAAGAGCCAACGAAAAGGGAATGTCGAGAGGAAACGAAAGAGGGAGAGAGAGAGAGAGTGTAAAAGAGAGGGGTTCTTGCGATGGGGTAGAAGCCAAGAATGTGGACGACGTCTACATTGATCCACTCGACAATTTGCTTTATTCTAATTATAAATCCTCATTCCGAAAGACGGGTCGGAGCCCGCCCGGCGCGCGAACAATGTCAAGTGCAAATATTACGGGCAAAAGTCTTGATATACATATTGTACATCACAGTATGTACTTCTTTATGTAAGCTGCCACTGAGTAGGCCGGACCACCCCGCGTGCTACATGTAATTGTTTTTTCATTCTTTGCTGGTTATTTTCTTAACTCCTGTTCTTCCTCTTATTTATAAATAAACATATATATAAATATATTATATGTGTGTTCCTGCCTTTTCTTCCACAGGACATGATGCATTGTGCATCCTGCGTCCGCGTCAATTCAATTACAAGTTATTTCACGTTCGCACTAACACTGAAGCTGACGTTGACGAATCACGCACGTCAAGCATCTGAAACTGGGCTGTAACCAGCAGCCCTACTATTCGCGGCCAGGAAATTTGAGCACAAATTGGGGAAATTAAAATTTGAATTGAAAATATGATTTGTACAAATTATGACGGGACACACAGACACATAAACACATACATACACACATACACATACACATACACATACACATACACATACACATACACATACACATACACATACACTTACACATACACATACACATACACATACACATACACATACACATACACATACACATACACATACACATACACATACACATACACATACACATACACATACACATACACATACACATACACATACACATACACATACACATACACATACACATACACATACACATACACATACACATACACATACACATACACATACACATACACATACACATACACATACACATACACATACACATACACATACACATACACATACACATACACATACACATACACATACACATACACATACACATACACATACACATACACATACACATACACATACACATACACATACACATACACATACACATACACATACACATACACATACACATACACATACACATACACATACACATACACATACACATACACATACACATACACATACACATACACATACACATACACATACACATACACATACACATACACATACACATACACATACACATACACATACACATACACATACACATACACATACACATACACATACACATACACATACACATACACATACACATACACATACACATACACATACACATACACATACACATACACATACACATACACATACACATACACATACACATACACATACACATACACATACACATACACATACACATACACATACACATACACATACACATACACATACACATACACATACACATACACATACACATACACATACACATACAAATACACATACACATACACATACACATACACATACACATACACATACACATACACATACACATACACATACACATACACATACACATACACATACACATACACATACACATACACATACACATACACATACACATACACATACACATACACATACACATACACATACACATACACATACACATACACATACACATACACATACACATACACATACACATACACATACACATACACATACACATACACATACACATACACATACACATACACATACACATACACATACACATACACATACACATACACATACACATACACATACACATACACATACACATACACATACACATACACATACACATACACATACACATACACATACACATACACATACACATACACATACACATACACATACACATACACATACACATACACATACACATACACATACACATGCACATGCACACACACTCACTCACACACACACACACATATTAATCATTGGGGGATAACAACATTTGTCCACCCCAAAAATGGGAAATGGTCCACGTTCAAGAACTTAAGCTTCCTATTCATATATAGGAAAACAATGGTGACTCTAATGATGGGAAACGAGTGTAGCCCAGTGTTCAAGTCCAAGTTCAGTGTGCAAGAGGAGATGATTAAATCTAGGATAACAAAGGATAAAATAGCATTCAAATTAGAAGCTCATTGTCGTGCGTTTTTGTTGCCAAAGTAGCGTGCAAAGCCAAGCAGCAGCAGCTTTGTTCCACCAAACAATGGAGACCCAAATGATGATGGAAACAGCTTCTGTCAGACATATATCGGTGTTGTTGTTGCCCTTGTCCAGCTGGCAAATGGATCGGCAAACTTACACAGGCAACTTCTCCCTATTTCTGTCTCCAACTGACGAAATGTTACTCTTCACCTATGTGTCGAAGTGTGTTGCTCTCCAAACAATGATACGGATAATAACGATCATCAATAGAAATCATCATCAATCTTCATCAATTAGATGAACAATAAATGTTCAATATATTTTACATCGGACAAAGCAAGGGGCGCAATCGTTCCCAGTGGCATAAGCAAGCATATCGAAAAGTTTTTTCTGCCCCAGCTCGATTCAAGAGCCCTTGAAAGGAAAACAAACTGGAAACAAGTTGATTTCCAAACAGGTGTTAAAATGAGAAATTTCCCAGCGTTGGCGACGAACAAGTTTTCAAAATTAATTGCCTGGGATTGTTTCTGTTTTCGCTTAATAAAGTCCCAATACCCCAATATAATCCATGAATTAAGAAAAAAGGAAAGAAAATAAATGAAAAGCAAGAAGAGTCTGACAGTAACATTTCTGTTCTATTTTCTATTTCTATTATTATTTTCTGTGTCGATTTCAAATTTTTGATTTCCATGCGCATAAGGTTGTCAGAATAATGTCACTATAAATAATGTTCATGTCTAAATATAACATTTATGATTTGCCCCAAAATAAATAATTTATAAGAAATCACAAATTTTTGACAATATACCCAAAAGTTCTAGAAATAAACCAGCCCTATCCCCTTCAAAACAGACTGCTCGACTCTCTCTCTTTCACTCAGAGATTGCTGTTCGACAAATCATCACCATCCACCCCTCTAACACTTTCCTCCCTGCTTCCACCTAGTTTCATTTCCGCAGCAACGCCTTAAGACTGAAACCTTATCTTCTCTTTGTCTTCAAGTAAAAAGAGACTATTCATTGAAAATTATCATTTGAAACAGATGGAATTTATATAAATTCGTGCAGAACAATATATTATTTATTTCGTTTATTTATATTAAATATAATTTAGTTTTTCACATTAAAGCTTGTATATAACTTATTTATAAAGTTTTTTTACTTACCAATGCAGACATAATTTCTAAATAAATATGTATGTAAAAATAAATTCAAGCTAAAAACAAGTAAGAACGTTGCAGTCGGGCGCTACCGACTGCGGCATACTCATTCACACCCGCACAGATCACGCCCATTGCCACGCCCCCAATTGGTTTGTACATATATAATATTTTGGAAATCAATAGAGGAGATCAGCAGTAATATCGTCTTAAAATTTTGATTTTCTCACTGAGAATCGGAAAAGCATACAGTTTTTCCCGATTTGCCACGCCCCCAGTAGGCGTAGACATATAATTTTTGGCCAGTTCTTAGAAGTAGTGAAGGCTAACGTAAGTGTGAAATTTGGATGCTTACACTCAAAAAATGCGAAAATTACAGGGTATTATTTAGCCGGGCATGCCCCATAAGGGGCGTAAAAATTATTTTTAGGCCATCGATAGAGAAGCTCACCAGTAACTAAATTATTCAATTAAATTATAAATTATAAGCTTTTGCGGTTTGCCACGCCCCCAGTGGGCGTAGATATATCTGCCATATCTTTTCATCTTGGGTTGTCAACCCGAGTATATATACCAAATTTCAAGTCTCTAGCATTCATAGTGCTCAAAATATTACAGAATTTGAAAAATCACTATATAGTCAGATCCGATTTGCCACGCCCCTAGTAGGCGTGGACAAATAGTTTCTTAATCGGTCTTCATAGGATCATAGCAGTAACCTACGTGCCAAATTTGGGCGTTCTAGCTTTGAAACTGTAGAAGATACAGCTTTAGCCGATTTGCCACGCCCTCAATGGGCGTAGATATATCCGCCATAGCTTTTTGATCTTGGGTTGTCAACGCGAGTATACATTCTAAATTGCAACTCTCTAGCATTTCTAGTGTTTCGGAGATATCGGAAAATGCATTTTCCGATTTGCCACGCCCCTAGTGGGCGTATCGGCGTACCTTGACACTTTATAATTCGAGAGTATACACGTGTTTATATTCCAAATTTTAACTCTAGCTTAAAAACTGTGCAAATGGTTTGCGTTCATACGGACAGACGGACGGACAGCGTGACGGATATTGCACAAAACCAATGTACTCATTTCACTTTGTGAATGAGTATAATAAGGAAAGCTGAAATAAAATGCTATAATGCCTTAAAGAAAAAACTCTTAAAGGATATGCTTAGCAACTACATTTATGATCCTAAAACAAGTAAGAACATTGCAGTCGGGCGCTACCGACTCCAGAACAGTCATTCACGCCATGCCCCCCAATTGGTATATATATATAATTTTTGACAAATCAATAGAAGAGGCCATCAGAAACTTATTAGTTTAGGTTTGAGTTCCTAACTGTAATACTATATAAAAAACACATTTTTATTTGATTTGCTATGCCCTAATGGGTGTAGATATATCCGCCATATCTTTTTGATCTTAGGATTAAACGCGAGTATATATCCCAAATATTAACTTTCTAGCACTTTAATAGCATTTCCCGATTTGCTACACCCTAGTAAGTGTATCGGGAAAATCTTAACACTTTATTAATAGCTCATACCCACGAGTATATATACCAAATTTCAAGTCTATAGTTTCAATAGCGGCGAAATGGGTCGTGTTCATAAATGAAGACGGACAAACTTCTGCACAAAACCAATATACTCACTCCTTTTCGTTACTGAGTATAATAAAATCAAATGACAAATCGTTAAACCGCTGTAAAGGTACGAGACGTAGCATAGAGTAATTAGAGAAAAATAATAGCAAAGGTGATTGCAAACATTTGATGCATTTGTCCCGCCTCTAAGTCGGAACAGCTCTATTTCTTCTAGCCAAGTTCGTAACTCAGCCATGACTGTAATGTTGCCTATATTTTATCAATTGGAGGAAAATTGAAGAAACGAGTTTACTTTCACTTCGAATCTAGCCAGTAAGTCAGCTGTAGCTCAAAAGATTTTTAAGGAATAAACTGACAGTATTTGTTAACAGGACTACGTAATTTTTCTGCCGGCTGAGTCAACACTGAAAAGAAGTTAGAAATGTCGAGAAAACGAGAGAGACTGGTCGATAACTACGTTTTAGTATGATGGATACATTTCTGACTATTCTCGCTAAAAATATTCGTTTATTGTTAACAATTTAAATCATCGAATGTTGTTAGAAGATTAGCTTTATACCCATTTGCTGAACGGTGCGAGCAGTGTGCTTTTAATGATGAACTTTAGACTTCAGCTCAGTGCTGAACAGGGGATTGTGAATGTGCGTACGACCTGTTTGTGATTTGCTAGATGATGTGAATGCGATTTGCCACCGATTTATTTACCATTTTAGGAGTCATTAACTACGCAATGAACATCGCCACCAACGCCCCACGCGCTGTGACCGCATCGACAACCATTGACAGCCACTCAAAATTACGGGCAATTAAAGCGTTGCCTGTGGGGCAGAAAGCTCAGGAAGTGGCTTCGAATGGATAGACTGGAATGGAATGAATTTTAGTTTGGGGAGTGACGCCGATTGCTAATTAACCGGCTATTGCCGTCGACACTGCCCACTTGCAACGGCAGACATACGTTCTAATCCTTGCGGCACCCAAGTCATCAAAACTTTGTCTCGGCATACCTCTTGTTATTGAGCTATATACATATACACATATACATCCATAAAGTATATCTACTTGTATGCCAATCGTGTTATTATCCAGGGCTTTAAAAGCCATTCGCTCATAATTGCAATTATGTGGGTCGGACGGACGCACGGCTGGGATCGTGTTGCTACTCCATCTATCCCATCCCATTAATACAACAGAGAATTGGCACGTTTTTAGATTAAAAATGCGTATTGTAACAGTTAAAGCTTTATTCGACGTTCGGGCTTCCAGCACACACGTCACACCCTTACATCAGTCTAACAGGCAAGCACTCTACATTGAGTGGATGTAAGCTCAAGATGAGACTGTCGGCAGATATTCAATCGGATTAATATTCATATATATATATATATATATATATATATATATATAACATACACACACACACGCACACTTACATTCATATGTAAGTGTGCGTGTGTGTGTGTATGTTAATATGTAGTATTTGAATATGAATCCAATTATATATTTATATATATATATATATATATATTTATATATATATATATATATGTACTCGTTGTCCATGTAAAAATTTGAAATCACACCGGAAATGCATCAAAAAATCTGCGCGCAAAATTCTAATATTAATCAAATTGCGCTAACCTTGCCTTGGCCTACCTCGACTGGGCTGCTGCGAGAGGCATAGAGATAGAGAGAGAGAGATAGAGATGAAAACGATGTAGACAACGGAATCGGGATCGGTCTACGGATCGGGACCTGCACACGGCGGGATGAACATTCTATTTTTGAATGTAAAATTTATGAATGAAAACAGAAACAGAAGCAGAAACATAAATTGAAATGAAAACGGATGGGGCGTTGGCGTTGCGTATGGAGTATAGACTGTAAATAGTGAAAATCTTGGTGCAGGAGTGTGCAGGGGTATAGGAAGGAATCTTCATCGGACCAACGATGTAAACTTTGTCTAAATCCGATTATGTCACAGCAACTCTGTAATTTGTACTCCGGAAAAGTTTTGACTTTTGGAATTGAGCCAAAACTTCATCAGCTGCAGTTATTTTTAATTAAATTCAAATATATATATATGTATATGAAGATGTGAATGTGTGAAGGCAGTGGCTTTACCTGTTAAAGACTTCGTTTCAAGTTTAGCATAAAAGATTTAAGTTGAAAAATATATTTAGGTTACTGTTCACACAAGCCAATATGCTGAATCCGTTTCTAAACTGAAATATTACTCTGCCCAAACTGATCATTTAACTCTGTCGCCTTAGGTTTTATAGACGTTCTAATATAAAAGTGACAAAAAACGAGTTTCATAAGGATCATTGAAAGTCCCGTTCCCCACATGAAGACTACAGGCATTAAAAATACCTGAGGTGATTGGGCCTTTCGGTTGCAGATTCGAATTCGACGCCATCAGAGTCCCCAGGAAACCCAACTGATTATAGCTTGCATAAATAGAAACGTAATGTCCGATATAATTTTGTGTTCTATATGTAGTAGTAAGTGTATATATTGTTGGCAATTTATGTTCTGTTCACTTGGCTCTTTGGTCGCCTATTCATGGACTCTGAATGTGGGCGGCAACGGCAGCTTTCCTCTCGAATAAAATTACCATGCTCCGGAACATCTCTCATCTAAATTGACCGACTGGTACATATTTTATATGCACGACAACAGGGGAAATTTTCAACACATCCATAAGTGTCATAAAATGCATAAATTTCTATTCTATAAAATATTCATTGTTTATTTGTCTGGCAGGCAGCGGGTCGGGAGACGTTCCGTCGCACATTCGTTGTTCGTTTTTTCCTTTGCTTTGTGGATGGGGCGGTATAGATCCCACTGTATATCCCGTAAGTGATAAAACACACAGATGAAATCGTATGTGGAATAGAAGAAGATATTGACTATGATCGAATACGGAATTTTCTTTGATTGTGCAACGAAGATCATTCCCAACCAAAACCCATAAATAAAGCTACAAAACGGAAATGCATGGAGAAATATTGATAAACGCCCCAGGGCATATTCTCTTGCGGAAAATATGAATATGTAGGGGGCGGTGGGTGTAGGAGTCGGCAATATGCGCTCTATATGGGGAAAATTATTATATATTTATTATAAATTTAGAAACCCCAGTAGGCGTAGATATATAATTTTTGGCCAATTCTTAGAAGTAGCGAAGGGTAACGTAAGTGTGAAATTTAGATTCTTTCACTCAAAAAATGCGAGTATACATTTAAAATTGCAACTCTCTATCACTTCTAGAAGTAGTGTATCTGAGATATCGGAAAATGCATTTTCCACGCCCTTAGTGGGCGTATCAGGAAAATCTTGACACTTTATAATTTGAGGGTATACACGACTATATTGCAAATTTCAACCCTCTAGCTGCAATACTATGCAAATGGTTTGCGTTCACACGGACAGACGGACGGACGGACAGACAGACAGACGGACAAACGGACGAACAGCGTGACGGACATTGCACAAAACCAATATACTCATTTCACTTTGTGAATGAGTATAAAAACAGCAGGCACTCACACAGGCAAAAACAGTATGATTTATTTTCAGACAATAGAAAAGTGAAGATAAATATAGTGTATGATCGAAGTATAAATATCTTTCCGTTTTTAAATGTGACACATAAAATGGGAAACCTATCCAATTCCGAGCTTGTTTATGAATCTTATACTCTGACCTGTCAACATATTATCATCAACCCGTCGCAGTACACGGCACTCTAAGTCTGTTATTACCACTAGCCCATGGTAGAGGCCACTTTTCTTCCTTGTGGAAACCATAAAAAATTCTAAAGTGAGAAATGTGTTTCCATTATAAAATACATATATTGCCTTGAATCAGGGTCGCCTCTTGACAGAATTATAGTTCTCTATTCCGCTTCACAATTCCTCATTCACAATTCCTCATTCACAATTCACACTCACCCGCTCGTCGCCTCTGATCTGACCCGATCCTATCGGGGTGACCAGAAGGTCAAGTAAGAGTGCTCTAGTCGAGACGGCTCGACTACGAGATACCCTGAACCCTGCGAAGATCCAATCTTCCCAACATGCTATGCTTATTTTACATATACAAATATTGCGAGGCACACACACACACACATGCATACGCACGCACGCATAAGCATGCGCTCTGCTGACCGCGCAGTCAGCGCGGCGACTGCGCTCGAGCTGCAATGTGCCTATTGTATGGGAAATTAAATGTTTAATAACTTTTTTTGTGGATGGACTTTCTTAAACTTTCACAGCGCGATTATATCATATATATGTATGTATTTGCCAAAGCACAAGTCTCTAGTATTTGAAGTACGTTTTTTGCGAATTGGGGGCGAAGGAGGCGTGGCATCCAAAATCAAAAAGCTAAAAAATCTCCGCATTCATTACACGGATCTACGCAGTAAATTTGTAGTCTCTAGCTCTTACGGTACGCAAAAACAAAGAAAAGTTATCGATTTTTATCGATAATAAGGAAACGGGATGAGTTATCGAAAATTAAAAAAAAACTCGTACTGCGAAGGTACACACGAGTATACACTGAAAATATCAGAGCTCTAGCTTTTGTGGTTTACGAGATCGCTGCGTTCACACGGACGGACGGACAGACGGACAGGGCTATTTCAACTCAGCTCATTGAGCTGATCAAGAATATATATACTTTATGGGGTCTGACATGTCTCCTTCTGTCTGTTACATACATTTTCACAAAAACATTATACCCTGATTTCCCATTTTCAATGGGTTCAGGGTATAAAAATTACAAAGGAAAAGAAAACAGACTCAAAACGAAGCACAACACAAGTAGAACTGTTACAATACAATTTCAGTGGTTTATAGTTCAAAACACTTTATTTATAACTAAACAAATAAATTAAGAAATTAGACTATACTCAAAATAGAGTAACCCCTTCAAGTAAATTCTTCGATTTATATATATATATATATATATATATATATATATATATATATATATATTTATATAGATGGACAATTTTTACGTGCGCTACAGGTATACGATGTTGATAAGAGTTTGCTTCAAAGCTAGGAATTATGCTAATATCTTCCATAATGATATGAGACAGTAATGTTCTCTGCGAATACGTACAGACATATTCACATACATACATGAGTGATGGCAAGTTGAGCTATTACGTACATTCACGAAGAGCTTTTATTACCTTGTGTATTTATGATTACACACGTATACATATGCACACTCATGCATACACACACACATACACATATAAGCAGCAAGAGCAAAAAACAAGACAAATTTGAGTGAGACGGCAAAAATGATTTGTTTTCTATTGGCAGACCTATGAGAACGCTTTCAGACTTCCATTGCTTGTTGGTTGTTGCTGGATTACGGCAGAGTAGGAGAGTAAGGCAAAAGAGAGAGAGACTATGGTAGAAGAGTAACGCCAAAGACTAGGTATGTTCTGTAACACAGAGAGATGTGTGACAGAATGCCGCCTATGTAAATATGTGTGTATGCATTAGCCTTTAGATTTTAGCTTTCCCATTATGTTTATGTTTACATGTGTACATACACGTACACATATGTGTGATTATGTATGTATGTACATACTTCAAAGCCCAGAAAACAATATTGTCAATTAGCTTTACATATATCATTTGTGTGTCGCAAAACGGGAATAGTTATTTGTCTGATAACGCGATTGCAATATTTGCTGCATAGCTCGCCAATTGGGACGTATCAAATGGGAAAAGGTCAAGTACTCCTTAGCTCAACAGCATAGACTACCAAGTTTTACGTCAGATCATTGTTATTAATTTCACCTACCGATAGACCTATAATAGTACAATTATTATATTCGAAAATATCGATATTTGAATGAATGTATCTGCTTTTATTTTCCTTGTAACAAAGTAAAAGAGGGTTAAATTTAATATTAAGAACCACATTTTCTAAAATAGTTGATTGCGTTCTTAACAATCGCAATGACACTGATGCCACTAATAGGTTTTTTTTTTACGGATAATTGATATAATGGACGAACCGGTTTTGAAGCTTATGGGTTCGAATCTGTCAAATAAAGTCTAGAAGCGGAAACAAATGTGTTTTTAATAAGGACCATTGCAGTACTTTGAACCAGTGGTATCTTATTATGGATGCTATCAATTTGCGACCCGGTTGCCTTTTTTGAGTTTGAATGAAACAACCCCCCGGAAATGCAGATTTAGTTACCCTCACATCAGATATTCTTTGACCCATCATGCCAGGGTCTTTCCCTGCGATAAACATCACATTAACGTGATTTTGAAGCCGATTAGCTAACCAACACCCATAAGTTGCGCACTCATCATTCGTGGAACTGCTACCTCATTCTCCGATATGAGAGTGGGTCTTGCAAGAAGAGTGGGTTTAAAATATCTCAACGATGATTACAATACGAGCTATAACTGATCGAATAGTATTATCTTGAATAATCGCTATGAATGAAATATTTTCAAATTAAATGCTTAACAAAAACTGTTCTTGATAACCGTTTTTGAAAAATGTACCCAACAAAGAAGATAGTTTTTTCCGATTTACCACGCTCTAAGATATATATATTGCCAAGTCAGCGAGGGAGATCAACAGTAACATATTCATACAATTTTTTTATACCCTGAACCCATTGAAAATGGGAAAACAGGGTATAATGGTTTTGTTAAAATGTATGTAACAGGCAGAAGGAGGCGTGGCAGACCCCATAAAGTATATATATTCTTGATCAGGGCGACGAGCTGAGTTGATTTAGCCCTGTCCCTCTGTCCGTCCATCCGTCAGTCCGTCCGTCCGTCCGTCCGTCCGTCTGTCCGTCTGTCCGTAGGTTTGAACGCGTCGATCTCAGAATCTATAATAGCTAGAGATTTTTTATGTAGGTCCGAGATCGAGTTTGTTTCAAAAATTCGATAACTTTGATTGTTTTAATGTTATCGATTAAAAACGAAATCGAAAACCAGTTATAAAGTTATGTCTCGCACATCTTTCAAGCTAGAGTCATGAAATATTGCACTTAGTTTTTTGTTTATTTTATATAATTTTGATTTTTGTTATATTTTGGATACCATCACCCTTTCGCCCCAAATTTGCAAAAAACGTATTGTGCTTCGGCAGATACACACATATGAATGACATCATCACCTTTTGAAAGTTTAATTAAAAAAGTCCATCTACAAAGAAACTTATTCAACAATTAAGGTTCCATAATATAGCCTTACTGCAGCCCGAGCGCAGTTGCGGCGTAAACTGCGCAGTCAGCAGGACGCTCGTTTTTGCGTGTGTGCATGTGCTGCATGTATATATATGTTAAATAGGCATAGAATGTTTGGAATATCGGCTCATCGCAGGGTTCAGGGGATCTCCTAGTCGGGAACCCCCAACTAGAGCTTTCTTACTTGTTTCTCACTTGTTTGTTTCAAATCTAGAAGACCGATTAGTCGCAGATAATAATTTATATAATTTATAATTTTTTTTGCCAAAGCACAAGTCTTAAGTATTTAAAATAGTTTTTTTTTCCAATTTTTTTTTCCAATTTGAGGCGAAGGGGCATGACATCCAAAATCTCCGTATTCATTACACGTACCCACATAATAAATATGCAATCTTGATCTCGTGCGGTGTACAAGGTACATTTAAAAAACTAAGTCAATTTATCGATTATTATTGATAATATGGAAATGGGATGAGTTATCGAAGAAATAAGATAAACTCGTACTACATATGATATACACGAGTATACATGTAAAATTTCAATTTTCTAGCTTTCTATGGTTTGCGACAAACAATCAGACGGACGGACGGACAGACGACTAGACGGACAGACGTCAAGGTCGACATGGCTATATCGACTCAGACTATCGTCCTGATCAAGAATATATATACTTTATGGGGTCTGCCTGTTAAATAAATTTCCACAAAAACATTATACATTGAAATCTAATTTTCAATGGCAGTTGAGGGCATACAAATTTAATGAACTCGATGATCAAATCTTACCAAATTCGTTATAATCTAAAAAATAAAATCTCATTTGGGAAAGTTCGAAAAATTACAACGAAATTAAATGTTTTAAACGTTGAGAAAAGACACCCAGCTGTAACTACTATACATAAAGCTTTTTGCAGATCTAGATGTTAAGGAGCCAGAGCAAAAGGACAAGTGAAAAAGAAAGAAGCAGGTAGGGTGATAAAGCTGGCCACCTCAGTCGAAAAAAAGAATAAGGAAAACGTGAAAGCAGAAATAAAAGCTTATTGTTCAAAGCTTGAATGCCAAAACGTAGCATGAAAGCGATTCAAAAGAAAAATTAAGCACAGCAAAAAAGCTGAAAGAGGATTCTTAGGAGCAGAATAAAATAGAATACTCACAGAGACTACACAGACACACAGAGGCGAAAAAACACACACAATGGAGAAAAGCGGTAAAGAAAGGAAAACAGAATAATACAAGTTTTTGTGTTGGCACAAAGCCAGGCAAATGCAAAATGAATGTAATGAATAGAAGGCACCGAAATGAAATATGTAATAAAAGCAGAAAAGAAAAGGCATTCATAAAACACACAATCATTTCCAACATACATAATATGTACACGTATGTAGTTGGACACACATGCACACATACATCACATCCCCCTCACCAGGTGGACAAACGTGGAACGAAGCAAAGACGTTTTTGCCATATCCCAACTGCCAAATATCCTAATTTGAATAGTTCTGCCTAGCTTAGCCATTTCTTATCAGTAATAAGTATATAATTTTAAATAATACAGCTTATACTTGTACTATTTTATATCTTTAATTTCTATTTAATTTAGTCTCGTAAAGATCTGCCTTTTTACCCTACAGAATTTAAGGATTTAAGCTCACAAACTCTGGTATATATAGTTATTGTTTAATTTGCCATACCGAAAGAGGCGCATATATATAATATCGATTTTCTATAAATTAACTATAGTAGATTCAATCTTAAGAGGGGACTGTTGTAAGCCAAATATCAATTTAGGCTATAAAAATTACAAATAAGGTTTTTCCTATTTGCTCAATTATCAATTATTATAATTTTTGAGTTACTAGCTATAAAACTGTAAGAGATATATAGTATAAATATACAGTTTTATGTATTTAAGAAATTATTATTTTCAGTTTAGGGTATTTGCTAGTCTAGTATATGAGAATTGTCATTGTTTATGTGACTACTCATTGGAGTTTTCATATGCTAATTTCGCATAAAGGCGGAGTGACCTGTAGAGAGGAGCTTTGAGCAATGCTCAACTGATGGTTGGTCTGAGCTGCATTGCAAATGAGGAAAACTCAGATTCAAGCCAAAAGACCAAAGAATAATGTCGGCTGCCGAGTCACCCAAATTAAGCAAATTTCAAATACATTTATTTTATGTATTAATACATATTTGAGGGGAAAGGGACAGTCAAATTTCCCTTTGTTCGCACTACCAAATTATTCTGAATTTAAAGCATTTTTGTTTGTTTTAAATTGAGAAAAAAACCAGAAAACTGTAATTTAGAATATATATTTTTTCATATGCTAAATATAGATGAACGTAAAAGCTTAAAAGCTATACAAACCTCTACTGAAGAAACGGTGGTCTAAACGGCAATGTTTTATATAGACTAGAATTTGTACCCAATCATTCACTTTTCGACCTTAACTTATTGAGTATCGATTTGGAAATTATTATTGATTGTATAGTTACCTGGCTGATCAATCTACTTCGAATTAACTGCAGATGCCGAATCATTTCTGAGACAGTCCGATCTTTTTCATATATTCGCTGTGATTGCCCTCTTGCAGTCAACGCGGCATTATCTCTGGAATAAAAGCAGTCATTATAATCCAATACAATAGAGATTATATCTATAAATGAATATATTTCATTAACTTAATTATATATAATTATATGTATTTTATTATCTTAGTTTTCTTCTGAATGCTTTAATGGCCACTCAGTTTAATTTAACACATATTTGATAATTTGATTTCCCGTTTTCAATGGGGTCAGGGTATATAGTATATATATAAATAGTATATAGTCTCTCTACTTAAGCTCTTCGTCCTGATCAAGAATATATATACTTTTAGGCCACGCCACGCCTTTTTCTTTCAGTGAAATACATCACTAAAACTATATATACGTATAAAACAATATACCCTGCTTTCCCATTTTCAATGGGTTGAGAGTATAACAAGTATGAAAGCTTTAGTCGGGGGGTACCCGACTAGGAGATCCCCTGACCCCTGCGGTAAGCCGATATTACAAACATTCTGCACTCTGCAAACTGCACAGTTAGCGCAACGACTGCGCTTGTGCTGTGCTTATGTTGCTGACAATGGGAAATTAAATACTTAATAACTTTTTTTGTAGATGGACTTTTCTGATCAAAATATAATGTCATTCATATGTGTGTGTTTGCCAAAGCAGTTGTCTTTAGTACGTGAAATACGGCTTTTGCGACTCAGCTCGTCGCCGTGAAGAATATATATACTCTATGGGGTCTGCCACGCCTCCTTCTGCTTGTTTCATACATTTTAAAATCATTATACCCTGTTTTCCCATTTTCAATGGGTTCAGGGTATAACAAGTAAAAGTGCTCTAGTCGAGACTGCTCGACTAGGAGATCCCCTGAACCCTGCGAAGAGCCGATATTCCAAACATTCTGCGCATTTTACGCAGCGACTGCGCTTGGACTGCAGTAAGGGCTATATTGTGGGAAATTAAATGTTTAATAACTTTTTTGTGGATTGACTTTCTTAATCAAACTTTCAGAGCGTGATTATGTCATGCATATGTTTGTATTTGCTAAAGTACAAGTCTCTAGTACATGAAATATAGTTTTTACAAATTTGTGGGGAAGGGGAAGGGAAGGGAAGGGGGGATGGTATCCAAAATATGACAATAATCGAAATTATATAAATTACACATTAAACTAAGTGCAAAATTTAGAGGCTAGCTTCAACGATGTTCGAGATATAATTTTATAGCTGAATTTCGATAACGTTTTAATTCGATAACATTTAAATTGGAATAGTTATCGATTTTTCGAAACAAACTTGATCTGTGAATGCTATGTACGATCCTACATAACAAATTTCAAGTCTCTAGCTCATATAGGTTTTGAGATACACGCGTTTATACATACGGACAGACGGACGGACTGACGGACAGACAGACATGGCTATTTCAAATCAGCTCATCGCCCTGATCAACAATATTTATACTTTATGGGGTCTGCCACGCCTTTGTCTGCCTATTACATACATTTTAACAAAACCATTACACCCTGATTTCCCATTTTCAATGGGTTGAGGGTATAAAAACTCTAACCGGACGGGGCTCAGCGGAAGTAAGTAAGTCAAAGTATCAGCGATTACTTGATTACTATTGACTTCCTATGGGAAAATTACAGAAGCTAATTCTATTAAAAATGCACGCCTATCAAAAACTACCAAATAATTTGGTGGCAAGGAAGCAGTTGGATAAGTCAATGTACATTGGTTCGCATCTTTTATGAAATTGCTCAAAATAATTATTAATTTTACTTCTAAAGTTAAAAACTTGAGCGTTAAATAATAAAAAATTAAATAAAAAAATTTAATATTTAATACAAATTTAATTATTATAAAAATGTAAATATTTCAAAAGTAAATGTTATCGAAATTATTTAGTCTGTAGTATTCATACATTTAAGTACTAAATAAAAATGAAATAAAATATTTTATCGAATGTTTTTATTTATAAAATTTAAGTATTAAGTAAAAATTGAATAATTTAGTTAGCAATAAAAAAATACCAACATTACTTAAGATTTTTAATTTATTTTTTGAAATTTAAGTACTTAATAAAACAAGTAAGAAAGCTCTAGTCGGGAGTGGCCGACTAGAAGATCCGCTGAACCGCGTTTGATCTGCGTTTTTTTAATGTGCTTCACAGTTTGAATCTAGCATAAACTTATGCAAAGTTAAATTAATTTTTCTAACTTGACTTTTACAAAATCAATTTGCATGTTTATACAAAAAAAATAATAATAAATAAAATAAATAGACGAAATACCGACATCACAGCACTGGACCTACATCTTTGTATTCGTCACTTGTAAAAAAATATAAAATTGACATCTCGGGACATCTCGCCGTACTTTTGCTAATTGGCCAAATGTTTTGTTCAATAACTTTTGTGTAACGTAATGGATTTTATTGAAATTTTCAGCATATAATCTACATAATCTATTTAATATTTTCCAGCTTATAAAAAATGAAAACTCTTTCTCATATTGGCTATATTTTGCAACTGACTTTCAATTTTAACAATTTGGCAAAATTTGGAGCTGGTATCCAAAGTATGAAAAAAATCAAAATTGTATAAAATACACATAAAACTAAATAAATAAATTTGGAAGCTCTAGCTCTAGCTTGAAAGATGTAGGAGACATAATTTTATAAATAAACCTCGATAACGTGTTTAATCGACAACATTAAAACGGAAATATTAATCGTGTTTATGAAACAAACTCGATCTGCGTGTGCTATATTGGGACCTGCATAACAAAATTAAAGTCTCTAGCTTTTATAGGTTCTGAGATCAACGCCTTCTTACTTACTGACAGACGGACGGAACGAAGGGACAGACGGACAGGGCTAAATTGACTCGGCTCGTGGCCCTCATCAAGAATATATAGACTTTTTGGGGTCTGCCACGCTTTCTTCTGCCTGTTACATACATTTTAACAAAAACATTATACCCTGATTTCCCATTTTCTGTGTTCAGGGTATAAATAGATATAATAAATACAAAAATACATTTCTTCTACATAAGCTAATTTATATTATTTGTTTTTGAGCATTTAAGTTAAGTTAGTATAGCGTATAGTACCACTGTGCCCTATTGACACGTTCTGTTGACAGTCTTGGATTGTTGTTAGAGCTTCGCCTGCAGACTATTTCTAAATAATTGAATGCTGCAAACGGAAATTGCGAATATATAGTTAGAGAGGGAAGCAAATTACGACCATAAACACAAATCCAATTTGATTGGCTCCCGCTCCATTGAAAATGGACACCCAAACTAGAAAATGGACACATTTTAGGCAACCAATCAACAACTTTGTTCAATAAGTTTTTAGTATAATTATCTATTTACTAGCCGTCGTTACAGATACTCAATTGAATACCTCAATTATAATTAAAGCTTCTGTTTGGCAGATGCGGAAATCATAAATAAAATTTATTATTGCTCAGCATTCTAATAATTATATTCAAGAAAATATTTATTTTATAATTTTAAATGCAAATATTTTATAATATTCAGAATATTTGTATGAGAACTAAATTAAATTTAGTACATATTCTAATTAGAGTTGATGTACTATATAAATATAGAGGGTAGCAAATTGTAATATACAAATTATATATTGTAACATACTAGTACAGTACAGAGCACATAGGAATATTTTTATACCCTGAACCCATTGAAAATGGGAAATCAGGGTATAATATATTTTTGTGAAAATGTAAGTAACAAGCAGAAGGAGGCGTAGCAGACCCCATATGTTCTTCATCACCACAGAAAGCTGAGTCGATATATCTATGTTCGTCCGTCCGTCCGTCGTAAACCACAAAAGCTAGAGATCAGAAATTTGCAATCAATTTTTTTTTATAATTCATCCCGTTTAATTATTATCGATAAAAATCTATATATTGACTTCGTTTTTCGTATACTGTAAGAGCTAGAGATTTTAAATTTACTGTGTAGATCCGAGTAATGCATAATAAGATTTTTAAATTTTTTTGGAATTATGGGTACTACGCTCCCTTCCCCCTATATTGGCTAAAAACGTATTTGGCAACCTCACAACATATAATTGACACAAACGCTCTGAAAAGTTGGATTACGAAAATCCATCTACAAAACAAGTAAGAAAGCTCATGTCGGGGGTGCCATACTAGGAGATCCCCTGAACCCTGCAAAGAGCCGATATTCCAAACATTCTATGCTTTAAATAAGCATATGTATATTTAACTGACTACGCAGTTTACGCGGCGCAGCAGTAAGGGGTATATTATGGGAAATTAATTGTTGAATAAGTTTCTTTGTAGATGGAGTTTTTTAATCAAACTTTTACAGCGTGATAACGGCAGTTATAAGTGTGTATTTGTCAAAGCACAAGTCTCTAGTATTCAAAATACTTTTTTCTAATTCCGGGCGAAGGGGGCATAATATCTAAAATATAATACATTGTATAAATTACGCATTAAACTAAGTAAAAATTTTGGAGACTGTAGCTTTAAAGATACACGAGATATAATTTTATAACTGTATTTTGATAACGTTTTAAATCGATAACATTAAAATGGTAAAAGTTATCGAATTATTGAAAAGAACTCGATTTGCACGTTCTATACACGGACCTACATACAAATTTCAAGTCTCTAGCTCTTATAGGTTCTGAGATCAACGCGTTCTTACTTACGGACAGACGGACGGAACGAAGGGACAGACGGACATGGCTATATCGACTCAGTTCGTCGAGCTGATCAAGAATATATATACTTTATGGGGTCTGCCACGCCTCCTTCTGCCTGTTACATACATTTTAACAAAAGCATTATACCCTGATTTCCCATTTTCAATGGGTTCAGGGTATAAAAAGCAAAAACATATCCTGATTTCCCATTTCCAATGGGTTCAGGGTATAATTGTGTATCGTGCGTCCCCTAAGTGCCAAATGGAATAAACCTCTATCTTTCGCAGCTTTACACCTAGACACAAACATTTTATAAGTCAGTTAGCGTTAATCCCCTATATATGTAGATTGAAAATAATTTTACTTCTTCATCCATTTGGTAAATAGTGAAAAACTACATAATTTACATTTTAGAGCTGGTATCACCGAATAATTGCAGGTGGATTAATGTTTACTTCCTCTACTGGCATCTGATCAAATCGGGTAGGGAATCCAGGCTGCTGGCTATTGCAACATTCTTACTTATAAGACAAACTGTACTATTAGTTACAATTTGAACTCTTCAGTTTAACAGTGCAAGTTATCTTTGATAAGACTAATGTATATGTATACCTCTTATTGGTATTAGATTTTTAGAAACATACAGAATTGAGGACTCACTTTAAAGGTTTAAGCAACGAGGAGCTGTCGTCTGAAAGGCTGTGCTTGCCAAAAGTGTCCAGGCCTGAAGGAGGAGGAGGATCATTTAGTGATGGCAGCTCCGTTAGATATGGTATATATTGCTCTCCATCCAAATTCTTACAAGTGAAAACTGGATTTCGAACAAGTGGTATATTATGAAAATGACGATGTTGTTCTACGTCGATAACATCCTGATCTATATCCATTATTTGATCTTTTGTATCGGTGTCCGGCTCCTCATGAAGTTCTTGTTTTATGAGGCTACTATACTGTCTCCTGAATATAGCAACACTCGCGTTCTCGACATCGCCATCCTTTAGCTTAGTTGTCTCATTCACTGGATACGTTGCCAAGGAGTCTGCGTTGAGAGATTTTTGGTCATGTAACACCTGAGTATTGCAGGTAATATCATTCTCAGGAGATGACCTCATTTTCGGAATGCCATTTAGTAGTCGCGACTTTGACGTTTTTTTAATACGTTTCATTGACCTTGCAATTTGATGAGCTGACTGCAATAAAAGTTAATACAGATAAACGAATTATTCGAAATATGAATTACAGATATCTGGAGGTCTGGAGTACCTAAATAGATGTTTAGGGCAGATCATTTATACTTTTCCGTACACACGCACTTGCACTTGCTCTTGCCTTTTTATACTCATTCACAAAGTGAAGTGAATACATTGGTTTTGTGCAATGTACGTCACGCTGTCCGTCCGTCTGTCCGTATGAACGCAAACCATTTGCACAGTTTTTAAGCTAGAGAGTTAAAATTTGGAATATATACTCGTGTATACCCTCGAATTATAAAGTGTCAAGGTACGCCGATACGCCCACTAGGGGCGTGGCAAATCGGAAAATTCATTTTCCGATATCTACGAAACACTACTTCTAGAAATGCTAGAGAGTTGCAATTTAGAATGTATACTCGCGTTGACAACCCAAGATCAAAAAGCTATGGCGGATATATCTACGCCCATTGGGGGCGTGGCAAATCGGGTAAAACTGTATATTCTACAGTTTTAAAGCTAGAACGCCCAAATTTGGCATGTAGGTTACTGCATCCAAATTTCACACTTACGTTACCTTTCGCTACTTCTAAGAACTGGCCAAAAATTATATGTCTACGCCCACTGGGGGCGTGGTAAATCGTAAAAACTGTACGTTTTTCCGAATCTCAGTGAGAAAATCAAAATTTTATGACGATATTACTGCTGACCTCCTCTATTAATTTCCCAAAAATTATATATGTACAAACCAATTGCGGGCGTGGCAATGGGCGTGAGCTGTGCAGGTGTGAATGAGTATTCCGCAGACGATAGCGCCCGACTGCAACGTTCTTACTTGTTTTTTAATAAATTTAGCTGACTTTAACCGTGAACAAATATTATGGAAGTTGAAGGTAGCTGGCAATATTTTTGAAGTACTAACCTGACTGACATTGTCAATTTCCGATTCACTGGAACTAGCTCGTGTGCTAATGCTCCGTGTGTCAATATCCAAATATGTATGCTCACCATCGCTAGCCGATACTAGACCTAATCCAAGCTCCATAAATTCCTGCCCCTTGCGCTCAACTTCGACCTCGTGTTCTTTTTCGCCTTCGACCTCGTCTACGCCGTCGCCGTCGCCGTCGCCGTCGCCGTTGCCGTTGCCGTCGCTAGTCCTCAAAATATTACAGCCGGTGACCTCATTGTCAGAATAGTTATTGTTATTGTTGATAAACTGTTGTTGCATTTTAGTAGCAGAGTTTAAATTCAATTGGAAATTGAATTGTCGTCCAGTCTCTGTGGCAGCTCCTTCAAAATCTTGTGAGCTATTTGAGTCGCCATCAAATTTATTCGGTGGCGATTTGCGTTTTCCCGACATTCTGTAGATCAGAAACGAAAAGTAGAACAATGTATCAATTGCAATTTTATTTTTATACCCTGAACCCATTGAAATGGAGAAATCAGAGTATAATATTTTTGTTAGCATGTATGTAACAGGCAGAAGGAAACGTGGCAGACCCCATAGAGTATATATATTCTTCATCAGCTCGAAAAGCTGAGTCGATATAGGTATGTCCGTCCGTCCGTCTGTCCGTATCTGTTTAATCTCAGAACCTATATGTAGGTCCGTACATATCACACGCAGATCAAGTTTGTTTTAAGACATCAATAATTATTCCCATTTATTAAATCTCATTCATCGTTGGAGCTAAGTTTTCCAAATTTTGCATCTAGTTTCATGGGAATTTTATACAATTTTGTTATATTTAGTATACCACCCCTTTTTCCCCAAAAATTTGCAAAAAACATTTTTTAAAAACTAGAGACTTGTGCTTTATCAATACCCACATATGACTGACATAACTGCGCAGTTCTGCTAACTGCGCAGTTTACGCAGCGAATGCGCTTGGGCTGCTATATGACTATATTATGGGAAATTACAATACAAAATATGAACAATATAAAAAGATATACGAGATATAATTTAATAACTGAATTTTGATAACGTTTTTAATCGATAACATTAAAACGATATTAGTTATCGAATTTTTGTAACAGACTCGATCTGCGCGTGCTAGGCACGGACCTACATAACAAAACCCAATATTTTATGACTATGTTACTGAAGATTTGATTTCTGATCATTAAAAATGTGAATTCAGGGTATAATGGCTTTGCTAAAATGTATGTACACGATCAAAAGACACGTGTCAAGCCCCAATAGAATATGATATGCATCAGTCTGCTTGTCTGTATGTATGAATGCGCGGCTACCGGAACCTATAAAAGCTAGAGACTTTTTAATTTAATTGTATCTCTCACATTATTTGAGAAATAGTCAGAAAGTTTTGCTTTTAGTTTCATGTGATGTTTACTAAATTTGATTTATTTTATATTTTGGATATCACCTCTAAATTTAATTCATTCATGCTTAAGTCCTGGGGATCGACCTTGGTTCAGACAGTCCCGAGTTAGAGATTTCTTAATTTATTATCATTTATTAATACGTAGAGCAAAAACAACAGAATAACAAAAATAAAGTTATGTCGTTCTTTCCGGAGAATAAATATCATACAGAGCATATTTATATTTAGCGAAATCTTTCGGCAGCAACTTCCGTTTATGTATCGTACTCTCCTTACTCTCGTCCTCTATATCTTCCACTCGCTTTCCTACTCAGTCTTTTGTATGTAGATGTGTGTTGCATGCAACACATGCAGCAAATCTTTTATTTCAGCGTGGAGTGGGTACTCTGTGGGTGACTCTGACTCCACTCATGCAGTCCTCTTTTCTACTTTCCAAACGAAACAACGACAAGTGCCATTCAATGAAAACTATCTGGTATATACATATTCATATATATATATATATATATATATATATATATATATTTATTTATTTATTTATATATATATATATATATATGTATATAACATAACATTCATAATTATACTCATTCACAAAGTGAAATGAGTATATTGGTTTTGTGCAATGTCCGTCACGCTGTCCGTCCGTCTGTCCGTCTGTCCGTATGAACGCAAACCATTTGCACAGTTTTGAAGCTAGAGAGTTGAAATTTGGAATATATACTCGTGTATACCCTCAAATTATAAAGTGTCAAGATTTTCCCGATACGCCCACTAGGGGCGTGGCAAATCGGAAAATGCATTTTCCGATATCTCAGAAACACTACTTCTGGAAGTGCTAGAGAGTTGCAATTTGGAATATATACTTGTGTTGACAACCCAAGATTAAAAAGCTATGGCGGATATATCTACGCCCATTGGGGGCGTGGCAAATCGGGTAAAACTGTATCTTCTACAGTTTTAAAGCTAGAACGCCCAAATTTGGCACGTAGGTTACTGATACGATCCTATGAAGATCGACTAAAAATCTATATATCCACGCCTACTAGGGGCGTGGCAAATCGGATCTTACTATATAGTGATTTTTCAAATTCTGTAATATTTTGAGCACTATTGATGCTAGAGACTTGAAACTTGGTATATATACTCGGGTTGACAACCCAAGTTGGAAAAGATATGGCGGATATATCTGCGCCCATAGGGGGCGTGGCAAACCGCAAAAGTTTGTAGCTCCTACAGTTTTAGAGCTAGAAGCTTCAAATTTGGATGGTAAGTTACTGGTGAGCTCCTCTATCGATGCGCCAAAAATAATTTTTACGCCCCTTATGGGGTATGCCCGGCTGAGTGTAAGCATCCAAATTTCACACTTACGTTACCCTTCACTACTTCTAAGAACTGGCCAAAAATTATATGTCTACGCCTACTGGGGGCGTGGCAAATCGGGAAAAACTATACGTTTTTCCGATTCTCAGTGAGAAAATCAGAATTATATACAGATATTACTGCTGATCTCCTCTATTGATTTCGAAAAAATTATATATGTACAAACCAATTGTGGGCGTGGCAATGGGCGTGATCTGTTTGGGTGTGAATGAGTATCCCGCAGTCGGTAGCGCCCGACTGCAACGTTCTTACTTGTTTTAATTAAACCAAGTGCACGTCCGCACAGCTCATACCTATTGCAAGACATATATTTTTCCGATTTGCCACGCCCCTTATTGGTTTATATATATAAACGGTAAAAGATACAGTTTTTCCCGATTTGACACAACCCCAGTGGGCGTATACATATATTTTTTGGCCAGTCCTTAAAAGTGATCTAAAGTAACATAACTGTGAATTTTTGATGCTTACACTTCAAAAATACTATAATGTCAGCTCCGATTTGCCCCTAGTGAGCGTGGACTTATAACTTTTTGATCAATCTTTATAGAATCGTAGCAGTAACTCACGTACCAAATTTGGGCGTTCTAGCTCTAAAACTGTAGAAGATACAGTTTTACCCGACTTGCCGCATCCCCTTGACACTTTATCGTTCGAGGGTACACACGAGTATATATAACAAATTTCAAGTCTCTAGCTGCAATAGTGTTGAAATGGTTTTCGTTCATACGGACATCGTGACGGGCATTGCACAAAACCAATATACATATTTCACTTCGTGAATGAGTATAAAAATATATATAAATAAAATATAAATATATAAATATAATAAATAGACGAAAAACCAACATCACAGCACCTGGACTAGAACCTACAGCTTTGTATTCGTTGTATGAATTTTCTTAATCAAACTTTCAGCGCGGTCGAAAATTGTTTAAAATATATATTAAGCCAAATGCAAAATTTGGAGACTCTAACTATAATAAATTAATTTCAATTTTGTCCACATAAAGAGCTAGCTCCTTTAGGTTCTGAGATCGACGCGTTCACACATACGGACGGACGGACGGACTCAGCTCGTCGCCCTGGTCAAGGATATATTCAGGGTATAACAAGTAAGAACTTAGAAGAACTGTGGAAATTGCAGGGAATTTTTGCAATTTTTAACCTAAAATTTACATAAAATCTATGTTTCATAAATTCAATATTGAAAATAGAAATATGTATTCGAATAGAAAAGCGAAACATATACAATATATGGTTACGTCCACTGGGTCGTGAAATCAAAAAGGAGTTTATCTTCTACAGTGTTGTAACTAGGACCATTCTGCAGATAGAGCAGAGTACAGCAGCGAGTATACTCCCCATCTCAAATTCACAGACAGTATGTCCACAGCACTCAGCCAGGGACCAAAAGAGGAAACAGAGTTTCGGTTGGGGAAGCGACAAAGACAACAAATGATTGTTTTTGCGATTTGCTTTGAACTGAACATTTTATTTATAATGATGACTTCCGTAACTCGTATGAATAGACGCGACACCAACACACACAGACAGTACACACACATACGTCATCAATTCAAATATTGACATGAACTCTTGCAAATAGCTTCCGCAAGTTGACTTTAATGGGCCTTTTTGGCGGTTTTGGATATGTTTTCTTGTTTCCACACATACATACACAAACAGACAGACCTTATAATACGTATCAAGCATTATTCAGTAAGTATGTGCTTAAAATAACTTTTGTGTGATAAGATATGAAAATTATAAAAGTACTACTGTAATATAAAATAATACAAATTAAAAGCTCCATCCATTACAATACAGTCACTTCCTTATTCTTATATATATATATATATATATATATATATATATATATATATATATATATATATATATATATATATATATATTATTTTATTGTTATATATCCGGATTCCTTTGTAGATCATGCAGTCAACATGCGATTATTTACATTTGTATATATGCTATTTAAGGATGTAGGCATATAATATCCAATAAATAAATAAACAAAAATTAGTTACGGCAAATGCTTGAATCAACAGACACGACCACGACATAAATAAACAACCTCAGTTGTTTCAGTTGTATGTTAAAATGTATTTGGATTCCGGTTAAGAATCGGATGCTCATTCGGATTAAGATTCAGAGTAGAGTGGAGATGTTGTACAAAGGACAGAGTCGCTACTTACACACAAACAGTAAGTAGTAATTGCGTCTGATTCGATTCGAAGGCAAAGGGTTAAGTTCTTGTACAAATAACAAAGTATTCATTTAGTTTCCTATATGTCAACGGACCAAGACCATTTAGTCACAAAATAAAACAGAGTTAATAATATATATTTCATAAGATCATTAGATATTAATTGATGGCCAATACTAGCAACCCGACCTCGAAACTAATATAGTCGTTTCTCTTTATTAGTGCGTATAAAATAACCCGACAGACCGTGTGTTTGTGCCAACGCATTAGTATTTAGAAGTAATCGGAGGCAATGTTCTTTGTAGCTTCCTTGCGTCCATTTTAGATGATTTTCATTACTTTCCATTCCTTAGATCATTTATCATTTGACGTCGAAGCAAGTGCCTCCAATTTGTTCGGGATACTTGTAAAAAGCCATCGACACAGTTCAAGAATTGTGGAACGACTTTTCATAGCCCAGCAAATTGAAGGGAAAGGTTGGCTTCAAACTTTTCACTTTACATCATTCCTTGGCTTCACACTGAACAAAATCCCACAACATATATTCATAGCTCTCTATTAGAAATATAAGTATTTGTGCAAATACAAACGATATGTGTGTGGGTGTATGACGGGGGGCTTAAGGTAAATAAAATAAATATTATTCTTCCTTTTTAAGCACCGTAACCAAACAACAACTTGAGGAACACACAACACATAAAGAAAATAAAAAAGAGAAACACACACAAATGCCTGGACGCAATAATGAATTTTCAATTGAAATGCCGAACCACCGCTTCAGGAGCTCTGGACCTGGACCCACGACCATTTCCCATCGACTATTTGGCATTGTTTACGAGCCCTCGGCAGTAGCCTTCATGTCTTTGCGCACGTGCTGGCATTAAAAATGAATTTGGTTAGCCGAAGGACCTTTGGCTGTGGAATGAATCTAATGGGGTCTGCTTATTTGAGAGAATGCCGATTACCACTTTGCAAATTACCAACTCGAAGGGCGACTTCACGACCTCAAAGTAAAAAAAAAAAAAAAAAAAAAAGAGAATGCTGGATCTCTGATAGCTCTGATAAGCTATGTCTCAATCCACTTTCACGTGTAGTTTATTTGCGTTGACTAAAGGTAATTGGACATACAGCCAGAAATATAGCAAGTAAGGATTACATAAGTCATCGATAACAACAATATATAAGCTTGTATGGTTAGAGTTTTAATTGATTGAAAGAGTAACCGATGACTTGGACCAAACTTTTAATGACTGTTTGAACACTTAGTAAATTACGAAAAGAAAGAAGAAACGGGATCTCTCTCATCTATATTCTGTATTCCATATTCTATCTACTATCATCTAAATATACAATTTTCTACCTTCTATCTTCTATATCTTTATATAGACCTCTTCCAAAGCTTAAAGCGTATTATTCATTTCCCAATAATCATACAAATTTTGAAATATGACGGCACTGTTAACTTTTTTAAAAATTTCTGAAACTCTTTGACACAGATTATCATTGTTTTTAATCTTAAAACTAACAATCAAAGGCCGTTGTCAATTGTGGTAACCATTGAAAATGGGACATAAAACTTAATTTAATATTTATAATAAGTATCTATATATATTGACAGGAATACATATTACTCATGCCGAGGTTGCAGTGACCATTAAATCTCACATTTTGGGCATATTGCTGTTGCCCAAACAATATCAATTTGTTTTGAATTTAAAGGACATGCGAATAAAGGATCGACCATTTTCATCTTAGATACTATTATAATTGAACTGCTTGAGGGCCATGAACATTATGCAGTCGATCGCGTGTGTTACATATTTATTTATGTTAAAGCTAGTTATTTCCTACTTATTTACATAGACATACGTGCATGAACTTGAGTGTACATACATATAAGCGAACTTATATATACTTGGGTATATCCAAAAACTGGACGGCTTTTAAAGGTATGGTACTTTCAAATCGCAGTTCAAAGGAAGCTTTTGTATTTGTGGCCAGTCTTTGTTGTTGTTGTCGTTGTTGTTGTGCTTTGTCTCTTTGTTGATGGCGCACTTGTTTGGTCAAAAGGGCGCATACAAAAGGTCGATTGCAACGCGGTCAGAGGACATCGTGCGTCTATATAGCCCGGACCATCTGTACCATCTGCTGGGGGTCATCCGCACACAAACAAGTCGAGAGACTCGTCCATTATTTATGCCTATTTATGTTTGTTCATTTTTACATTACACTTGCCGCAACATCGAATGGGTTGCCCTTTAATGCTCACAACTCTCTAAGCACATGTATGATGTATGTGTATGTTTATGTGTATTTATTTATGTATATATGTATGTGTATGTGTAAGTGTGTGTACAAGTGCTGTCTATTTAGCCTTTTTCCACATAGATCTAACCGGATTTTTCAGACGAAAAAAATATCCATAGAATATAGATGGATTTTGTAATAAAAATGTTGTAATTTCAGAATTGTAAACGCTCTTCCTCATTGTTCGTGTCAGCGCTGAGTAACATACAGGCATATGAATGTAGTCTCACATTTGGGGAAGTCTTTTAATTGCATATCTGTTTTCTGCGACACCCAGCAGCCCTTTCTACTTTTTATTTTCTTATGTCAAGTAACAAGTCACACCTAATACAAAGTAATTACAATTCCTTTTACCGCGGGAAGTTTGGAAAATTGACGATTTCCTTCTTACTTTAGAGAGATGGAGAATTTGTGGGCTTTCCGACTGTATATATATATATATATATATATCTTTACCTATAACTGTTTAATTTCGTTATTAGTTTTTGGCTCAGTGTAATCGTCACTGCATGATATATTGAAAGGTTGCCCACTTTCCTATAGGGCGATTATTACACTTGTCTCACATTGTATCTATTGTGTCAAGTATTCTGACGGAGTAGGTATTAGGAAGCATTACGGTGGAGTTTGTATTAAGTCTACTTAGAGTTGCAGACGAAAGGTCATTGACAAATCTGCACTGTAATGTTAAATTCGTTAATTTTTGTGGGACTTGCGCTTTCACGTTAACGCATGGTCTGCCTGCCCACAGTCCTCAGCCACCAGTCACTGACACTTTGACAAGGATGCTGGCTCTGAAAAAAATATTGTATTCAGTCTTCTAAGCATAATCCGCTTAAATGTCCCTAATGACAATCTCGTTCTTAGCCCCCACACGGCTAAAGCTATCGAAATTCACTACTAACTCAAAAATTAACAAAGAATAAGCAAAGTACCAACAAACATTTTGAAATAGGTAAATGACTCTAAAATACTAGAATTTAAGATTATAAATTCAGAACTTTCTAACCATTAGTATCAAATTTGCTCTATTATATAATATATATAATATATTACATACAATTCAAAAAAACCATTATACCCTGATTTCCCATTTTCAATGGGTTCAGGGTATAACAAGTAAAAAAGCTCTAGTCGGCGGTACCCAACTAGGAGATCCCCTGAACCTTGCGAAGAGCCGATATTCCAAACATTCTATGCTTATTTATCATATACATATATACAAGCAATACATGCACACACACTTATACACATACACATACGCATAAGCACGCAGTTATCGCAGCGACTGCGCTTGGGCTTCAGAAGAGCTATTTTATGGAAAGTTAATTGTTGAATAAGTTTCTTTGTAGATGGACTTTCTGAATCAAACTTTCAGAGCGTGATAATATATGTATGTAATTGCCAAAGCACAAGTAGTCTAGTATTTGAAATACGGTTTTTACAAATTTGGGGGGAAGGAAAGGAAAGGGGGGATGGTATCCAAAACATGACAAAAATCATAATTGTATAAACTACACATTATACTGAATACAAAATTTGAAGACTCTAGCTCTAAAGATGTGGGAGATATAAATTTATAACTGAATTTCGATAACGTTTTAAATCGATAACTTTAAAACGGCAAAAATGATCGATTTTTTTTAAACAAACTGGATCTGCACGTGCTATACACGGATCTACATAACAAATTTCAAAATTTTTCTCTAGCTCTTATAGATTCTGAAATCGACGCGTTCAAACATACGGACGGACGGACAGAAGGACAGACGGACAGGGCTGAGTTGAAATAGCCCTGTCCGTCTATCCGTCCGTGTGAACGCAGCGATCTCGTAAACCACAAAAGCTAGAGATCTGAAATCAGAGAATACTCGTCTATAGCCTACGCCGTACGATAACTCATCCCGTTTCCTTATTATCGATAAAAATCGATAACTTTTCTTCGGTTAAGCATACCGTAAGAGCTAGAGACTCCAAATTTACTGTGTAGATCCGTGTAACGAATGCGGACATTTTGTAATTTTTTGATTTTAGATGCCACGCCCGCTTCGCCCCCAATTTGTAAAAATCGTATTTCAAATACTAGAGACTTGTGCTTTGGCAAATATATGCATATAAATGACATAATTACGCTGTAAAAGTTTGATTAAGAAAGTCTATCCCAAAAAAAAGTAATTAAGCATTTAATTTGCCATACAATAGGCATATTGCAGACCGAGCACAGTCGCTGCGTCAACTGCGCAGTCAGCAGAGCGCGTGCCTATGCGTGCGTGCGTATGCATGTGTGTGTGTGTGTGCGTTGCACGCAAAATTTGTATATGTAAAATAAGCATAGAATGTTGGGAAGATTGGATCTTCGCAGGGTTCAGGGTATCTCGTAGTCGAGACTAGAGCACTCTTACTTGTTTTATATTGCAAAAGCAAACTACGAAACAAATCACGTCTCAAATCGAATTTCTTACATTATATTTTCGAATTCTTGCTTACCTACATCATGAAATGTGTGCGTGTGTGTGTGTGTGTGTGTGTGTGTGTGTGTGTGTGTGTGTGTGTGCGTTGCACGCAATATTTGTATATATAAAATAAGCATAGAATGTTGGGAAGATTGGATCTTCGCAGGGTTCAGGGTATCTCGTAGTCGAGCAGTGTCGACTAGAGCACTCTTACTTGTTTTATATTGCAAAAGCAAACTACGAAACAAATCACGTCTCAAATCGAATTTCTTACATTATATTTTCGAATTCTTGCTTACCTACATCATGAAATGTGTGCGTGTGTGTGTGTGTGTGTGTGTATGTGTGTGTATGTGTGTGTGTGTGGGTGTGGGTGTGGGTGTGGGTGTGGGTGTGTGTGTGTGTGGGTGTGTGTGTGTGTGGGTGTGGGTGTGGGTGTGTGTGTGTGTGTGTGTGTGTGTGTGTGTGTGTGTGTGTGTGTGTGTGTGTGTGTGTGTGTGTGTGTGTGTGTGTGTGTGTGTGTGTGTGTGTGTGTGTGTGTGTGTGTGTGTGTGTGTGTGTGTGTGTGTGAGCATTTGGCATACATTTTGTATGAACATGATGATACGCTTAACGATTGCCGCAGAAGGGATCGTCTTTTATCGTTCTTGAATTACGCTTGAAATGTGACCACTTGACCAATCAATGAATATTATATGATTTCCTGTATATGCGTACAAATGTTAAATGTTGAATACCAACATCGTCACCCTCGCCTATAGCCAGCTTGCTGCCAGCATCCAACCTGAACAAGGGAAACCAAATTGATACCCTCAAACCTCACCACCAACACAAGTAAAAGCGTTTTACTCTGAAGTCCGAAGTCGGAAGTCGGGAGTACCCCACTAGGAGGATTCCCTGAACCCCGTGCTCAACTTTTCCAAATTAATTCCATCTTATATTAATAATGTCATGCAAATTTCACATTTACTCCTATGAAATGAGTATATTGTCCAAAGCACAAGCTTTAATATTTGAGCAGGAGTTATAGGCGAACAGACGAGCGGACAGGCGCTGTTATATGACACTTCAACTAAAACTTTATACCCGGTTTTAACAATATTCAATGGGTACTGAGTATACAAAATTATGTTCCCAGTGCGCCGGCAGACATATTTGCCCTCTACACCCACTGTTCTACTTGATTGAGTCGCCTGCATAAGTGATTTGAGTATTGGCATTAAATTGGGGTGTATCCATTTGATCTGTATTGTCTGGCCGTATTACTAGAATGACAAGTGAGGCACAGTCTCGTTTTTATTATTATATCTGCTTGTGCTTATGACTCAAACTAACTGACTCAAAAATAAACTCTTTGAGGAGTATTCCAACGTTGGTATGGCAAGTACAAGTAACTCACGTCACAGAACACAATACAGAAAAGATCAAAAACAAAATACAAAAGACAAAATATCAAAACATCTTTGACAATGAGATTATGACACAAGCGAAACATCTGAGCCACATCTGGCCAACACGTGGAGTACAAAACAACAGAGTCCCAAACCAAATTACCATTCGAATACTCAGTGAGTGTAATATTAGATTATAATGTATCTATATCTGTATCTTTATCATTAGTATCTGTATATACATTTAGGTTTCTCTATCAGTAGCTGTATCTGAATTTATATCTGCACATGTATTTGTATATTTATCTGAATCTATCAGCATCTATTACTATATATTTATAAATATATATATATATATATATATATATATATATATATATATATATATATTTATTTATATGTTTGATTATTTGTTTACTTTGTGTTCTCTTGGTTGGGTGCAACCAAGTGGCTAAAGCCGAATGGTTGTACACCCCGTATAAGAAACTATAAATCTGTTATTGACTGAAAACCGATCTGAACCTATTTAACATAGATCTCTCTGCCTCTACCTCAGGTCATGATTAATATTTTTGTACAAATTAATACATGCTTCAGATATTAACTGAGTAATTTAGACTTTTGAAAAAGTCAAGGCAATCAGATTTAACACAAGCCAAAGAGTGAAACATACAATTTAAAAAACTATATCTAGAGGAATTCAACAATGACAAAATTGACAGTGTCAAATTTTAAAAATGTATTTATAAAGCTGATGAAGATAATGGGTCCCTCCCGATTTGACTGTAGAAGATATATTGAAATAATGTGTCTACCACAGTTTTATAGCACTAAAATTTTTCCGATATTACATTTTTTTTTTCATCAACTTCAATCGATTTTCAATTATCTTCCAAAATCTTCTATAAAATATAATATATTTAGTATATATATGGGTTTCAATATGCTCGATGTTCTTCAATAATTAGTGCCATAAGAATATATAAAACTGTACATAAGAATCCAAGATAAACTAATCCTAATAACTAACAAGTAAGAGTGCCCTAGTCGAGACTGCTCGACTAAGAGATACCCTGAACCCTGTGAAGAGCCAATATTCCCAAAATTCAATGCTTTTTTTGCATATACAAGTATTGCGAACAATACACACACAGACGCACGCACGTATTAGCACGCGCTAACTGCGCAGTTAGCGCAGCGACTGCGCTTGGGCTGCAATATGCCTATTTTATGGGAAATTAAATGTTTAATAATTTTTTTTGTAGATGAATTTTCTTAATCAAATTATCACAGCGTTGTTATGTCATTCATAAGTGTATATTTGCCAAAGCACTAGTCTCTAGTATTTGAATAGGTTTTTTGCAAATTAGGGGCGAAGGGGACGTGGTATCTAAAATCCAAAAAATACAAAATCTTCGTATTCATTTTACGGACTTACACAGTAAATTTGAAGTCTCTAGCTCTTACGGTATACAAAAACGAAGTTAATTTATTGATTTTTATCGACAATAAGGAAACGGGAGGAGTTATCGAAAATTTAAGATAAGCTCTTACTGTGTGTGGTATAAACGAGTGAACATTGAAAATTTCAGATCTCTAGCTTTTGCGGTTTACGAAATCGCTGATTTCCCATTTTCAATGGGTTCAGGGTATTAAAATATCCGTCTGCGCATTGTCGGGCACACCTTCGTTGTACTCCTTGTAAGTATGTATATATAATAATTACTGATCGATACCCATTTCTGTATAAATAATCTAGCTTATTGAGCAGGTTAATATTATTATGGTCTAAGAGATTTCTCATATAATTGACAACTCTATGTAGAATATTTTATGTGGGTTTAAATCTATTCACCCCAACCTCAATAAAAATAATTTAAAAAGTAGTCACCATTCCCAACGAGTGTTTGGTATTGCTTTATCAATGACAATGCTGAGCCTAAAGCTGGGAACCTAGGAAGTGACCGATGATTGTCATCGAAACTCAATTACAGTTGCAGTTTGCAGTTTGCAATTGACACTCTTTGCCCTCTAC
Organism: Drosophila nigricruria; assembly: GCA_037075265.1. NCBI lineage: Eukaryota > Metazoa > Arthropoda > Insecta > Diptera > Drosophilidae > Drosophila > Drosophila nigricruria. The sequence goes on along the minus strand of JBAMCI010000085.1, from coordinate 309,677 downwards.
TTTGCTCTGCTCTGCTCTGTTACACTTCGCTTTGAGATTGCTCAAATTTGATGTGAACAAATAAACAAACACTTCATCTGTTTAGCCAAACAGCAATCGGTCAATCCTTTGTGTTATATTCTATCCGAACACAAACAATGGACCTATTGTTCCACTCATGCACCGACCTTTCTTTCAGTTTGCGCATAGTTGGCGTCAATATTGAGATACCCATGAATATGTTGAGGAATGGTGTACTCTGATTAGTGAATACCGATTAGGATACACTGAATGAAGTTAGGTTAATCTTGGAGTGGTCAAATTTCTTATCCTTTCCTTTTGTATGCTTGTAAGCATTGTGGGACTAGCAAGTCACCTAGAGATACATGGTATGTGATACAGTATCTTTAAAAACGCAGATTGGGGGGAATTGAGGGTATCCCCTAGTCGTGCGCTCACGACTTGAATCTTTTTATTGGATTTTTTGATAGGATAGATAATTGGATGCACTAATTTGAATGGAATTGAAATTATGATTATGATTTGGTGACCCTTAAGTCATTAACCCATTATTCAGATGCAGACGGAGGCCATTGCACAGTGGGCTGTGTGGAATGAAGTCAAGCAAAGGTGCACGCAAGTGTGTTGCGAGCCCACCGAGCAAGAGGGGCCGACAAGGCGGGCGAGAAGAAATGCTAAAATCGAAGAGATCGACTTAGTGGCTCGTATGCGCGGTATGTCTCACAAATGATAAACACAGACAGACAAACACAAGCACACACAGACACCCTCCCCTGCTGCAGTGCAGAGCCTTCACCTTTAGCTACAGCTCCAGGTTTTGCTCAAAAGAAACAGGAAACAACAATGTTGTACGAGAAATTTGATTTCTTGTATTCGCGTTCGTTTGCGTTTGCGTTTGAATTCGCATTCACCTGTTGTTATTTTCAGTGTGTTTATTTTTGCGACGACAGCGACTCCAGAAACGGGTACAACAATCACAAGAGCAACAACAACAACAACGCGACACCACAACTAGTTTTCCGTGTTTCGCATCGCGCGCATTCGCATTCCGACGAAGTCTTCGTCTTCACCTTCGTATTCGTCTCCCTCGCCGAAACCGATCTTAGCTCGGCACAACGGTGTGCTTACAGGTACTGTTGTCTCTTCGACCGGAGAGTCGGCGCCGCGATTCAGATTCGGCTTTATCTATCTACTCCAAAACACGTTTTTGAAGCATTTTCTCAATAGACTAGTACACGCAAGCACACACACGTAGACACACACACACACAAACACTGGCACATTCGCACATTTGATTTTTATGCGTTATGCGTAACAAACGCAACTCCAGACCCCTGCCCAGACCGATTTTTCCTCAAATTTTTCAATAAACACTTGCTTTTGGCTTTTCTTACGTATGACAGAGGTACCCTCATACGAGTGTGAGTCTGGTTGTATGCATAAATTAGAGACACCATTTGCCAATAGTAGGGGTATGACCCAAATGGCACGCAATTAGATAATGAAATAAGAAGGAATGCTTTCGTTGGTTAGGAGACACCACCCCTCTCAGACTGATCTTCTTGCTAGTATCCGCACATACAGACACCAAATCACAAGTAGACTTACCCATATAAAATAGATAAAAGTGTAAGCCTTAAAAAACTGTCTACTAAAAACAACCTAAGCCTCCCCATCACCGGCTTTATCAACAGTTTTATACAGATTAACTTCTTGAAAACTAAAATATCATTCACGAAAGTGAAATGAGTATATTGGTTTTGAGCAATGCCCATCTTGCTGTCCGTCCGTCTGTCCATATGAACGCAAACAATTACGCCGCTATTGAAGCTAGAGACTTGAAATTTGGAATATATTCCTGTGTATATCCTCGTCTGATAAAGTTAAATTTTTCCCGATACGCCCACTAAGGGCGTGTCAAATCGGAAAATGCACATGTTAACAACTACGAGATACCCGAACCCTGCGAAGAACCAATAATCCCAACATTCTATTCTTATTTTACATATGCAAATATTGCGAGCAACACACACACATACACACATGCATACGCACGCACGCATAAGCACGCGCTCTGCTGACTGCGCAGTTGACGCAGCGACTGCGCTTTGGCTGCAATATGCCTATTGTATGGGAAATTAAATGTTAAATAACATTTTTTGTGGATGAACTTTTTTAATCAAACTTTCGAAGGGAGCCTGGCATCCAAAATCCAAAAATTATAAAATCTTTGTATTCATTACATGGATATTCACAGTAAATTTGAAATCTCTAGCTCTTAAGGTTTAAAAATACAAAGTAAATTTTTCGATGTTTATCGATCATAAGGAAACGGGATGAATTATCGAAAATCTAAAAAAAACTCGTACTGCGTAGGGTATACACGAGTACACACTGAAAATTTCAGATCTATAGCTTTTTTGGACGGACGGACAGGGCTATATCAACTCAGCTCATCGTGCTGATCATGAATATATATATTTTATAAGGTCTGCCATTATACTCTGATTTCCCATTTTCAATGGATTCAGGGTATAAAAAGATATGGCGGATATGGCTGCACCACTGGGGACGTGACAAATCGAGAAATTAGAAACTAACAATTTTATGACTATGTTATTGTTGACCTCCTCTATTGATTTGCCAAAAATTATAAATACAATATATCCCAATTGGTGGCGTGACAAATCGGAAGCGTTTTGATCGTGAATGAGTATTCTGCTGTTTACTTGTTTATTATATAGAACTCATATACGATCGTGTACTGAGCTTTGTTTATTTTCTATAATGCTTATACTATTTTATTTAATACCTTGTTATATCAAAATTCTTTGCTTTCTAGCCAATAAAAATAGGCGAATCCAAAATGGAAAAGCGGAAAGCAATCGACAAACTTAGAAAAGCATATATTTTTTGATTAACTAGAAGAAGAGATCTGAAGAGGTCTTAATTTTCAGATAGTCGACCGAATTAGAGTGGCAATTTCCCGAAAGATACTCCAGATTTGACTTGAGCTCGAATCTGTTAAAAACAAACGCAGGTTCATTTGCTATCCTCATTTTGTTTTATTTGCTTTCCATAGTAGCTGTTGTCCAGTTTAACCAGCTCCTCAGAACTGGATAAAAACCTGTCGTTGTTTTCCTATCCCCCTCCCGCCCCTTCCCCCATAGCACCACCCCTCCCCTAAATGGCTGTCGGAGTTCTGTTTAGCTTAATGAGCATGCGTGCAAAGCACTGACTGTGTGTGTGACTGCGTGTATATATATATATATATATATGCTGTATGCACCAATATCTTTTTCAATCTACACAGACAGAGACACACATATATATATATATATATATATATATATATATATATATATATATATATATATATATATATATATATATATATATATATATATATATATATATTTATATGTGTGTGTGTGTGTGTGTGTGTGTGTGTGTCTGTGTGTGTGTGTGCTTGTGTGTGTGTGTGTGTGTCTGTCTGTGTAGATTGAAAACGATATTGGTGCATACAGCATAGACCATGCATATTTCTCATTTTGAAGCATCTCATTTTGGGTACATACTACTTGACTATTGGAAACGGAACCAATCACATAATCGATCAAAATCGATAAAGATAGAGATTTCAAATTTATTTCAATCCGTGTGAATGAATACACGGATTTTAAAAATTTTGGATTTTGAATACCACCACCCGTCGAGAAGTCTCGACTAGTTACCCTGAACCCATTGAAAATGGGAAATCAGGGTATAATGGTTTTGTTGAAATGTATGTGACAGGCAGAAGGAGGCGTGGCACACCCCATAAAGTATACATATTCTTGATCAGGGTGACAAGCCGAGTCGATTTAGCCCTGTCCGTCTGTCTGTCCGTCCGTCCGTCCGTCCGTCTGTCCGTCTCTCCGTATGCTTGAACGCGTCGATCTCAGAATCTATAAGAGCTAGAGAAAAATTTTGAAATTTTTTATGTAGATCCGTGTATAGCACGTGCAGATCGAGTTTGTTTCAAAAAATCGATAAATTTGATCGTTTTAAAGTTATCGATTTAAAACGTTATCGAAATTCAGTCATAAATTTATATCTCCCACATCTTTAGAGCTAGAGTCTTTGTATATAGTATGATATGTAGTTTATACAATTATGATTTTTGTCACATTTTGTATACCATCCCCCCTTTCCTTCCCTTCCCCACAAACTTGTAAAAGCCGTATTTCAAATACTAGAGACTTGTGCTTTGGCAGTTACATACATATGAATGACATTATCACGCTCTGAAAGTTTGATTAAGAAAGTCCATCTACAAAGAAACTTATTCAACAATTAACTTTCCATAATATAGCTCTTCTGAAGCCCAAGCTTATGCGTATGTGTATGTGTATATGTGTGTGTACATGTATTGCTTGTATATATATATATGTTAAATATTATTCGTGCAACTATTGAGACATTTTAGGAGTCAGCAGTCTCGAAAACGTGACAGATGGTCGCACAATAACCTTTTATTACTAATTTTTGAATGCTTAGTACCTCAGCATTGCGTATCATTCAGCATGTATAGTTATAACTAATCGGACACTTGCCAAGCCGCCTCCGGGTTCTGGATCTGAACTCGTACTACTTCTGTACATATATACACGCATATGTATTTATATGCATACAGATATACGCCTAGGTATGTACATATGTGTGTAGACATCTATTTTCATTTTGTTACTGTCGCTGTCGCAGTCTGTCATTGTTTTCCGTATATATGCGTCTTTGGTAATATGCCGCCTTTGGCGATTGCATAGGCACTGCACACTCCTTACTGCTTACACTAGAACATTTAGTATATGGGGCTTACGTCTGTTCACATCTCCCGACAGAGATGAGAAGAAAAAGCTTGAAGACATCGCTGCTGTTTTTGAGAGTATGTGTGTGCACTCGGTTCATTGTTTCGCCTTGATTGTCTCTTTGATGTGGCCCGTGGCCCTTATTACAAGCAAATACAAGGTCCGAGTACACAATTTATGGCGTTTCTCGATGACACTCTCTTTCGAACAATCGACTACGAGCAACCGACCGAACAACAAATAGTAACAAATGCAAGCCTCCTTGACAGATGTATAAAAGTAATATCGTTAGGGAGCCTAAGACTTTGTGTCAACTCAAGTAACTAGGCGTTCAAGCGTTGCTCGATTCTCCAATACCCTGGACGACAACCAGCATAGAAACTCAACTTTTTATAATACCCTGATTATATGTATAGAGCAGACAAATGGAGGCTTGGCAGACTAACTAAATTATTTGCCCATGGTTCAGAGTATTTCGTATTCAAGCAGTCCTGATAGCACTCTTACTTGATCACAACTAAGAGATGTACGCATGAATGAACTGTCATTTTAGTTCGTCTGCAAATCTTTTTCGAGCACATAAAACCGAGTAATGCAAATTCCCATTCGAGAGTGTTATAAAGGATTCCAACCGATCAAACCAACTGCATCATCGACAACAACAACAGCAACAACAACGACACAAATCAAAACACGAACCAAGTCAAATAAAACAAAGTTAACCGCATGCCGCCCCGGTTACAGTTATGTATAAGTAAGTAGTAAACTTACGAATCGAAACGAAGCGAGTCGCAATGAGTCGGACTCGTTGTCTTCGTCATCGTCTTTATGTCGTAGTTGAACGGGCGGGCGAGTTTGCAATTACAGCAAAATAAAAAAAAGTAAAATAAAATAAAACAACAAATAAAAAAAAAAAAAAAAAACCAGTCACCGTCTTCCCATCGAGCGCACGATCTAAGTTAGGAGCTGAACTTCGGCTATGGCTTTTCCCATGCAAAGAGATGTCTGCGTGGCAAATGCACCTGTCGCACTCAATGCTTGTGCGCGCAGCCAGTGGCTAGAGCTGCCGAGTGAAAAACTGGTCCGTGGCTCAAATTTTTCGAATCGCACTACCCGAAAGTTTTTAAATATACATGAATCAAGTTCACGTACCTCTCCCGACAGCCAGCCCATTGAAGTACAGGGGAAAGATACCTTTTATATTTCGATAACATTTATTTTTAGCACTAAGATTAGCCAGCATCCACATAAATCAATGTGCAAAAGACTTAAGTCCTTAATAATTCACTTTCATCAGATTTATCGAATTCGATAACAGCAAAATCTTTAATAATTTCCTAGCCAACTTCTTGATAATATTTAGTATGAAGGATTTATCTTACATTCCCATAAGGTTCTAGTGTATGACCTCTCTCTCTCTCTCTCTCTCTTTCCCTCTGACAAGCGATATTTGAATCGTCAGATAAAAGTATAAATAAGAATAGATTGAGCTTAACTCTACTTACCTTTGCTTTTACAGCTTTATCTGTGTATATTTATTCCATATATGAAAATATATATATATATATATATATATATATATATATATATATATATATATATATATCGCTTGGAAGTCCTGTCTACCTTTGTTCTGCTTTGACTAGGTCCACTTATTTGATATTGATTCTAGAAATTTGTATATATGGCACTATTTGGAGAACTGTTCATTGAATCACTCTTGGGTCACATTTCACATTTTGCTGTCGCAGAGTCTGCTGTAGACGTAAGAGAGTATTAGTATGTGTTGGAACGGTGATCGAAAGATTTGCATTCTTGATGAATGCATCAATTTCTCTAATGTAGCTCAGACATCTCCCCTCTGTCGCGCTGTGACATCAAAATTCAGTCGATTTGCCGATTTTCCGGCCGTAGACACATAAATAAATTTTAGTTTGTTTTGATAAGCGGTTGACCTTTCATAGGCAGTTCAAATTTAATTAGACCTTTCATAGACAGTTCAAATTTAATTGTTAAATTTCTCTCTCTCTCTCTCTCTCTCTCTCGCTCGCTCTCTCTCTCTCTCTCTCTCTCTCTCTCTCTCTCTCTCTCTCTCTCTCTCTCTCTCTCTCTCTCTCTCTCTCTCTCTATCTATCTCTTTTTCTCTCGCTCTCTGATAACTAACTAACTAACTAACTTTGATCACCGCCAATTGTTTTCTACATATACACACAGGCACAGATATGCGTCAAACGGTTAAGCATAGTTAGACATCCTTGTTGCGCGGCTGTTTGCTGTTCGCGAGCTTGACGTACGATTTCGATTTCAATATCGTCCTACATGCGTCCAATGTGAAACGGACAAGCGGCTAAACGGTTTACCGACAACTGCAGCAGCAGAAGCATCAGCAGCAGCAGCAGAAGCATAAGCAGCAGCAGCAGCAGCAGCGTCGACGATAACGACAGAAACTGTAACAGCGACGCGATAGTCTAACCTTCACTACCATCACCACTGCGTGGCAATGTTCAATTGTCACTGATTTCAATTGGATTCCACTTCCACTTCCACCTTCGGCCGTTCCAACGGGCTGCAATGCGATGCGACTGCAAGAGGGCTGCTCTTCGGATTTCGGCTCTTCGGCTCTGCGATACTTCGGCACCACATCTGATTTAAGAGATACTGGTCCATTCGGGTTTCGTTTCGGTCTCACGTTTGGCTTCGTATTGATATACGTATACAGACTCGGGATTTTATTGTTGCTTTTTGTTATTTATTCACAAACATCTCTTTGACTTTTGTCTCTTCTAGCTAAAGAGCGCATATTGCGTAATCAATGCTAGCGCGTCGACAAGAAAAAGAGCAAACGGAAGCGAGAGAGAGAAAGAGAGAGCAATCAAACCAATGGCAGCTCGCACTGGCCATTGACAACCAATAGTTAGTTTAACCGAAGCTATTTGGCCACGCCCAGAGAGCGGGTTGTGCTACACGATGTATATGGAGTCTAACAACCGGTTTTTGACCCTTAACAAAAGCGAGAATAGCGTATTTATCCTTAAATTATCCAAACGCTGCGATAAGTGCAAATACCTCCTGCTAAATTCAGTAAATTTAAATACATGTTGAAAAAAAATACCCCAACTAATCATATCAAATTATATGCATTTTTCCCATATTTTATATTCAGTTTTCATTCAGAAAGCGAACACCGACAATAAAAATAAAAAATTAAATTTAAATTAAATTAAAAATGAAAATGAGTGGGCGTTAGTCATCCAGAAGCCTGTGTAATTTCCGACTAACACAGTATATATGCGTATGCATATGTATGTATGTATATGCATGCATATTTAGTATCGTCTGTCTGCAGATGTATCTAGTGTTATCAGGGCTTTCGATCCGATTTCTGGACTGACAGATAGACACCGATTTCTAAAGACTATTAGAGATATATGATCGGCATACGGACAGGGACGTAATACCAGTTTTCGGTAAAGATCAGTGAAATATATACTCCTATTTTTGCGGGTACAACTTAAAATTACCTTTCAGTAATATTTGGTATTTTTTTTGTCAGGTGGCAGCCTCGGGCACAGTTTCTGGCAAATTGCCGAAATATACATAGCCTCCGATGATTCCATACCTTAAAAGGGATTTAGTATTTTCTTTTACTATAGCTTATAACTGAATCTGTTTTATTATAACTTTTGATTCTAAAATTTATTTGTCAGTCAAGCTAAATTTACAACGCAAAGCACCATCTGTCGGCAACATTATCTATGACACAAACCCATTTGCTATAAACTGGTACAATCGGCAATTGGTATTTTTCTTAAATGAAAAAAAACCTTTGGTTTGAGTTTACGATAGGGTACAAAGCTTATCGAATTTACAGTTAAAATGTATAATATCAGAGTTTGGACCCAAACCAATTTCGAAAATATACGGAACTTTAAATTCGAATTATTTCTATCTTGGTCACTAACTAAAAAGTTTGGCGGGCACTTAATTTGACATCCGGCAAATGCTCCAAAGCAACCAAAATAAAGTATTCAGTATAAGATTCCAATAATAATCACCATAAAAATAGTCAATCCTTTATTTTATTTCCTTAGAAGAAAAAACTAAGAGATAATGGCATGAGCTGTGAGCCCTTTCGGCAGCAGCAGCAATGATATGGCAAAAATAGTTTATATGTCAGAATAAATGATTAATAGACTGAGCGGCCTGGGTTTTTGCCATGAGTAATGCTTTTTTTATATGCTTTATGCTTAGGGTGACCATACGTCCTGGAATTCCGGGACATGTCCCGCTTTTGTCAAGACAATTGAAGAATTTTTTTGAGGAAAGCAGCGCAGATAAGCAGTTTTTTGCAACAAAGTCGTCAGCCGTCCCGGAATGGCCTGAGGCCGATCTGGTCACCCTATTTATGCTTCTATATATACTATAATCACTAACCATACAACTGTAGCAACAACTGTAGCGGTAAGTGACTGTAAGTGTGTGTGCACGCTCGTCGCGAAAACATATTCGTTATGCGCCTCAACGGTTTCATACCCTTTCAACAAATAATCATGAAAATGTCAACATTTTGCATGAGCATGGCAAACGCTTTTAACAATTTGGTATACTCTACTCTCGCAAGAGAAGACATTGGACCTCAGCGAGCAAATTTCAATTTTTGTGGGTTGCTGCTGGTGCGAGCATTCAAATATATTTGCGAGAGAAGAGAGCGGAGAATAAATATATTTGAGAGAGAGGAGATCAGGGAATAAGCACACATAGTTGCGTAGAAGGGCTTTGTGTATAGATTGACCATTTCGGCTGAGCGCTCGCAGCGCAATGATTTTGCAGACATATATGTTCATTGCTTGAAGCTAACCGAACTCAACCGAAGCTCAGTCGTGCTTGTGTGGGACCACTGTTAAAAGACACCATAGGTTATGCAAAGACCAGTTCCGTTACTTTTAATGTTAACTAACAGGGCTCTTGTGACGTCACATTCTCGGATTGTGCTCTGTTATCTCAACTGAAGTTTGGCGGGCACTTAAACTGATATCCGGCAAGTGGTCCAAAGCAACCAAAATTAACTATTTAGTACCAAATTCCAATAATAGGCACCATAAAAATGGTCAATGCTTAATTTTATTCCCTTAAAATAAACAAAATTGGAAGATAATGGCATAAACTTCGAGGCTTTTTGGCAGCAGCAATGATATGGCCAAAATGGATAGTATGTCAGAATAAATGGTTAATAGACAGAGTTGATTGAGGTTTTCGCCATGAGTAATGCTTATTTATGGAAATCTATCTAAATATTTCAGTATAATACACATTGCAGGTACATCAATAAAGCTGCGGTTCACACCTGCTCCAATGTTAGAAACACCGGAAATAATGAAATAAAACGTGTGCATTAGTTACAAAATCGAAGACGGAGTATGATTCTTGGCATAAATCCTCAAGAAAGAGATAATCTGCCTAAAACAGCTCCAGAAATCTTGACAGAAGCTAAAAGTGCTGCTCATCATCTTTAGCCATCGGATTCTCAATATAATGATAGAAAGCGGCTAATACAATGATGTGAATTGATGGGAAACGAATAATACTTATTAATTCTATTTAGTTTTGCAAATGAAAGCCTTCAAATAGAAAGTTATAGCTATTCAACACGAAAGTAAACGCAGTCAAAGGATTACCTGAGCGATCACTGCATATAAAACGATTTAGAACAAAAATAATTAGTAAAACCAATATATTGTCCGATTTGGGAATCTATATAGAACTAGTAACTATCGGCACTTAACGTTTTTGTTTTGTCTACTGGCTTTGAGAGAGATAACAGTGCCAAAATCGCTTAATTTTCATACAAAGATCAGCGCCCGTACGCCAATTTCCGATAAAGTGACGTCACACTGTTAACTTAACAGACCGCTTTGCATAACCTACTATAACTCAATCGTGGTGTGGGACCGTCAGCTACGCAGCTAGTGTGTTGAAAACGCTTGTTCTAGTTGTCTCATCTATGTGTTGTATGGTTAGTGCTATAATTCAATCGTGGTTTTTACAATTTGTGTCTTTTAACAGTGAACTTAGTACAACCACCACGATTGAGTTATAGTAGGTTATGCAAAGAGGCCTGTTAAGTTAACAGTGTGACGGCATTTTATCGGAAATTGGCGTACGGGCGCTGATCTTTGTATGAAAATTAAGAGATTTTGACACTGTTATCGATCTCAAAGCCAGTAGACAAAACAAAAACGTTAAGTGCCGATAGTTACTAGTTCTATATAGATTCCCAAATCGGGCAATATAAGGGTTTTACTAATTCTTTTTGTGCTAAGCCGTTTTCTATGCAGCTATCGCTCAGGTAATCCTTTGGCTGCGTTTACTTTCGTGTTGAATAGCTATAACTTTCTATTACAAGGCTTTCATTTGCAAAAGTAAATAGTATTAGTAAGTATTATTCGTTTCCCATCCATCCACATCATTATATCTACCGCTTTTTATCATTATATTGAGGATCTGAGGGCTAAAGATGACTTGCGTGGAGCTGTTTTAGGCAGATTATGTCTTTCTTGAGGCTTTATACCAAGAATCATACTCCGTCTTCGATTTTGTAACTAATACACACGTTTTATTTCATTATTTCCGATGTTTCTGACATTGGAGCAGGTGTGAACCGCAGCTTTATTGATGTACCTGCAATGTGTATTATACTGAAATATTTAGATAGATTTGCATAAATAGGCATTACTCACAGGCGAAAGCCCAGTCAGCACTGTCTATTAACCATTTATTCTGACATATTATCCATTTTGGCCATATCATTGCTGCTGCCAAAAAGCCTCAAAGCTTATGCCATTATCTTCCGAATTTGTTTATTTTAAGGGAATAAAATCAAGCATTGACCACTTATTTGGTGTCTATTCTTGGAATTGGGTACTAAATAGTTCATTTTGGTTGCTTTGGACCACTTGCCGGATATCAGTTTAAGTGCCCGCCAAACTTCATCTCGGATAACAGAGCACAATACGAGAATGTGACGTCACAAGAGACTGTTAGTTAACATTAAAAGTAACGGAATTGCTCTTTGCATAACCTAAAGTGTCTTTTAACAGTGGCATAACCTAAAGTGTCTTTTAACAGTGGTTGTTGAGCAAGCTAAAACTCAATTGGTGCTGTTAAAGCTCACAGCGAGTTGGCTTTCCCCTTCGGAAGTGTTTCACATGATTTAATTAAATTGCAGAGCTTTTGATATTAAAAGGTAAGGGATTAGGAATTTATTTATACTTTTTACGTGTTTCTTTGTAATGAATGAGCTCTTTTCGAATGGCCTTGTTTACCTACGTGTGTGTGTATGTACAGAAGCTGAGTAGCGAACTAATATAACAATATAATTGATTAAATACTTTATTTTTACATTGATTCATTTCATGGGCGAAATTTGTGTCATCCATTTAAAAAGCCGGGTGGGTTCAGTGACTACTTTTTGTGTATGTATCTATGTCGAAGATTAAGATTTGTTGGGTAACAGTTCTATGGGCGGGTGCTGTGGCGTTGACGTTGTCACATTTTTCGATTGGGCCCTAGATGATGCCTCGAGAGTGGCTCGCCTAGCTGCAGCTGCAATATAGGTGCCATAGTATCTGCTCAAGATCTGTGGATCGACGCTATTAAGCGACATGGACATGGTGGACATAGTCGATAGCTCAGGACTAGATGTGGTTCCAGGTGGGCACTCCTCCAAAGAATTGGAGTCATGCTGGCTGCTGCTCGCCACGGAGCTACCCAAAGGCGGTGAATCGGAAACGGGGAAGTGATGTGGCCCATGTTCATGTTCGTGTTCCGGTTCCTGGCCCTGCTCCGCAATGTCCGCATCAAACAGCGATTGCCTGGCATTTCTAAGGTACAAATTATTGTCATCAGGCGAGTGCAATCGCTGCCCTCCCCCAGACTGCTGCCCGTCTCCATCACCATCTCCATCCACATCAATGTCTGCGTCAACATCCGCATCAGCTACAGTTACAACTGAAGCTGGATTCGGATTCGGATTCTGGTTTGGTTGCTCCGAAACCAATTCGCGATGGATTAACTGCTGTTTCTTTACTTGCACCTTTGTGATAACCGTATGCTGTGTTGAGGAATCCTCGTCCTCCACTATGTCCACAATGTGAACATCCGGCGCTAGCAGCGAAGCAACATCGAACTGACGTTTGCGCGTCTGCGAATACAAATTTGCAATTGTCGTCGTCGTCGTCGAATTGATATACGCAATATGATGTTGATGTGGCTGATGATGTGGATGTGGGTGTGGATGTGGATGTGGATGTGGATGTGGATGTGGATGTGGATGTGGATGTGGATGGGGATGGGAATGGGAATAGGGATGATGCTGTGCTAGCTGATAGGCGGGCTCCAACCTTTGCTGCTGTGCACCTGCACTCTGGCTGGAGTAAGGACTACGGCCAAAGAACTGACCAATGTAATGCTGATGATAGGGATAGTTCAGTGCAGCTAACTGCATAGACGCTTGCGCTGCAGTAGATGCCGGCAATATAGGTGGTGGAGTGGTCAGGTCCAATGGCGGCGGACTAGGCGAATCTGTGCTAGCATCGTCAATAGATAAGCCCATATGCCGACGCACCTTCCGCTGTGCTTTGCGACGCCGAAAGTCTCCTTTGCGAAAGTCATCCATGTTGGCGGGATGTATTGCCCAGTAGTGACCCTTGCCATTGGCACTTCGACCCGACTTAATAAAACAATCGTTCAGCGATAGATTGTGTCGTATGGAGTTCCGCCAGCCGGGACCACGTGTCCGAAAGTACGGATAGTTATCCAATATGTATTGATAAATGTCTGATAGCACTAGCTTCATCTCCGCCGAACTGAGGATGGCCATTGCAATCAATCCAATGTAGCTGTGCTGCGGTTTCGGCTCCTCCGGCTGAAAGATGCGCTGCGACTGCGGGAACAGCGAGATTGTCGAAAGCGTGGCCAATCGATTTCCACTGCTCCCCGCAACGCCATGTCCGCCATACGGATGCAGCCATGAGGGCAGACCTCCCGTGCCTCCGGCTGTCGTGTACGGCGGACACCTCAGCCGCTCGATGTTTAAGGCATAGTTATAGAGCTGCAGTCGATACTGCTCCAATGCCACGGACGTCGCTTGTGGAGACGTTTGACGTGTAGGAGCCACAGGATTAGATGCAGCAGCTGTTGTATAGATCCCACTTACAAAATGTGGCTTGAGGCTCGAGTCTTGTTGCACGGCGCTGGGCGAAGAGGAACGAGATTGCGCCAGCTCTGTATTTGCCATCTGTTATGTGGGAAACTGTTCTAGAAACCTCTCTTGTTCAGTTGGACAACATTTTCCAGATACGTTTGCCCTCCAAAGTTCTCCTTTTTAGTTTATAACTGAAAACAACAACGCAACAAAACAACAAAAAGAGAGATTAAACAAATGTATCGATCTAGAGACCTATTTGAAAATATCTTCAACCTATTTACAATATGTAAGACACTAGATAAAACGAACAAGTAAGAGTGCTCTAGTCGAGACTGCTCGACTAGGAGATACCCTGAACCCTGCAAAGAGCCAGTCTTCCCAACATTACATGCTTGTTTTACATATATAAATATTGCGAGCAACACACACATACGCACATGCATACGCACGCACGCATAAGCACGCGCTCTGCTGACTGCGCAGTTGACAGCAGCAGCAGCGACTACGCTTGGGCTGCAATATGCCTATTGTATGGGAAATTAAATGCTTAATAACTTTTTTTGTGGATGGGCTTTCTTAATCAAACTTTCACAGCTTGATTATGTCCTTTATATGTGTGTATTTACTAAAGCACAAGTCTCTAGTATTAGAAATACGTTTTTTGCAAATTTGAGGCGAATCCGAAAATTACAAAATCTCCGCATTCATTACACGGATCTACACAGTAAATTTAATGGTTTTTTTCTTACGGTATACAAAACCGAAAAAAGTTATCGATTTTTATCGATAATAAGGACACGGGATGAGTTATCGAAAATCTAAAAAAAAACTTGTACTGCGTAGGGTATAAACGAGTATACACTGAAAATTTCAGAGCTCTAGGTTTTGTGGCTTAAGAGATCGCTGCGTTCACACGGACGGACGGACGGACAGGGCTAAATAAACTCCGCTCATCGAGCTGATCAAGAATATATATACTTTATGGGGTCTGTCATGTCTTCTTCTGCCTGTTACATACACTTTCACACAAACATTATACCCTGAACTTGAACTAGCCTTTGGGCTGGTAAATTGTAAATTCTTTCCACTTCATAGCTGAATTCAGTAAAGCAATTCTAATCAGGACTGCCATGAGAACCTCTACCAAGTATTCTAGCTTTTAAATAAACTTACGTAACCGCAAGTTTTCTCCTCCTTCGTATCTACTTGAAAGAATACCTTTCATTATCTGCAAGATTCGTACTCGAATCTCCACAGTCAGACAGTCCATATCTTAGCCTAGCTAATGCAAAGGCTATAGATCTTGGTGAGCTGAGATGCGGACATATCGGAACACTTTGAATGAGCTCAGAAGATATTTCAAATTGATTTCATTGAGTTTTTATTCTTCGGCTTTGATTATACTCCACTGCACTCTCTATCTTATTTTCGCACCGTATCGAATATCTATCTTGATTACATTGTAGTTTTCAATGCACAATTGTGTGACTCCTAATATATTCTGTACTCTAGTAAGTTCCATAAAATCGAATAAAACAAAAAGATTCCAAAGATTATGTCTCGAGCTCAATATATTCATTTAGATTCAATTATTGTTATTGTTAATTTTATAGTGCAGAGCATCCTTCCTTCAAATTGATAAGTATAACTCAGTTTGGTCGGTGGGTCGGTCGGAACTGCATGTGGGGGGTCAATATATTCGAAATCCCAATGATCAATCTTCTCTGCATAGTGATCTTCGGCATATTTATGTTAGTGAGAGGTCCACTTGATGTCACTTGCAAAGTGATGGCCCTGTTTCTCGTTTTCACGCTTGATATAATAAAAACACACTTCAAGTCTCTCGATGGGTATACACGGCCGTCTTTCCTAAGTAGTTCTTAAGCATGTTCAACCGAATATTGTTTACATATGCATACACATACGTATACATATGAATATAAATATGTATCCATTAAGTGATGCATTACAATTTGAATGCACAGAGGTGCGGCTATTGTGATCTTCTCTTATTATTTTTATTTTTTATGCTAATCGCTCTAAAGTTTTTTCTTTTTTTTTTAGGATTGTTTACTAGCTGACTTGTTGACTCATTTTCATAACCCACCCACCTTTTCTTTTCTTTTCTTTTTTGGGCTTTTCTTCAAATCTAATGTGTCCCTTACATCCAGGTAGTTTTTCTTGAGCTGAAGCTGCTAATTTGCATACTGCACTAAATCAGCGACATGAGATAAGATATCGAGAAAAATGTGATAAACTTCTAGTGCGTACGACATACAATTCTTCAGCTTTTGTAGCTTATGACTTTATTGTGTTCATACGGACGGGTAGACGGCGAGACAGAGTGCCGGTCATGCCGAGACTAGCTAATATAAAATATCCTGATGAAGAAAATATATACTATGTGGATATAATCGATAAATGAAATATGAAATAAGGCGGACCAAGTTAACAAATATATGTTGCATATATATAATATATAATACTTACATAGATTGTTATATCCTTTATCAATTAACTCAAGTCTTAACATATTATTATTGAATTATATAATTAAAAAACATTTTAATCTCACAACAGTGAGATTCCATAAGTGCGGCCAGGAAAACGTTGTTTTTAAATCTTCTTCGATCTTATATAAAGACCAGGTTCAGATTTCGGAATCATTAGGCCCGAAATTGTTGGGACCGGTCTAGCAAAATCCAATCTATACGTATCTTAATAACTCAATAAAAGCTTATCATGCTCATCCATCTGTAATATCCATCCATAATATCAAAAAAGGGTTAGTCTATAATTTTAAAATAATATTCTGGTCCAATAACTTTACTGTATCTTTATTTGACTACATATATAAAAAAAAATATAGAGGGATAATCAGCGTGACCTATCCGTTACCATTTCAAATAATACGTATATATAATTTTTGACAAACCAATAGAGGAGGCCATATCTGTTTGATCTCGGATAGTTAACGCGAGTATACTCTCCAAATTTAAACTTTCTAGCACTTTAAATAAGGTTTCTGAGGTACCAGAAATATCATTTTCTGATTTGCCACACCCCTAGTGAGCCTATAGGGAAAATCTTGACACTTTATCAGACGAGGATGAGGACATGGGTATGTTTTCCAAAGTTTTAGTCTCTAGCTGCAATAGCGGCGTAATGGTTTGCGTTCATACAGACAGACGTACATTGCACGAAACCAATATACACATTTCGCAACTCATTCATGAATTATAATTTTATGATAATTTCCATTAATAATTTTTTGCACTCTTGTCGAACAATATTCGAATTTAAGTCCAATTTAAAGTACACTTAACATTTAACTCAAAGCATTATATAATTATTATTATTATTATTGTTATATATATTATAAATATAATTTTTTAAATTTGTAGATAATTCTTAACTATAACACATTAAGTTGTTTGGCGCACCTATATATATATATATATATATATGTATACAAATATATATATATATATATATATATATATATATATATATACTCATATATATCATATCATATCATATCATATATACTCATATATATATATATATATATATATATATATATATATACGTATCGCGAATTTCGTCGATCGACTGAAAATTAGTTTGAAATTATCCGCGATGCAGCAGGCAAATAATAGACAAACAACTCCGATAAATAACTTGCATTCAGCTGTAAATTGTGCGTGTGGTCGGCACCGAGTTTCAACTGGGTCTGGGTGAGAAAGCGAAAATTACCTTGCGCATTTGCGTTTGAAAAATGGATGACGAGCCGCACGCTTCACTCGGGGTAGCTTGGTATATATGGTCGCAAATGCACCGCCCATTGTCATCTGCATGTTATTTGATTGGTGCTCACATTACCTTCCGCGCAGGTCTACTGGTTCGTGCGGCCAATCACGTTTCAGATAAGTTCGCTTTTTCACACACAAACACATGCAAAACACACATGGCTGAACAGTTTCAGCACTACACAAAAACACACAGTTGAACGCTCCTCCACCCTTGTTGTCGCTGCTCATTTATTGCCTTTTGCCTGTGTGCTCCCTATCTAGCTGTCCCACTTGCTCTACCACACTTCTGACTGCTCGATATTGTGAGGAACAGGTTTCAAAGAGTCGAAACACCTTTGGGCGATATATTGTAAGCATTTTTATCAATTACACAGCCACAGCCTAAAACAAGCAAGCGTGCTCGGGCCGAAAGTGTCAGACTAGAGGATACTCCGCACCCACGAATATTAAATAGTATATTAATTTAGTAAATTAATTTACGAGATTAAATATCATAAGTATTTCAGTTATTTTCTTCTTTTTATACCCTGAACCATTGAAAATGGGAAATCAGGGTATAATGGTTTTGTTAAAATGTATGTAACAGGCAGAAGGAGGCGTGGCAGACCCCATAAAGTATATATATTCTTGATCAGGGCGACGAGCTGAGTTGATTTAGCCCTGTCCGTCTGTCCGTCCGTCCGTCTGTCCGTCTGTCCGTATGTTTGAACGCGTCGATCTCAGAATCTATAAGAGCTAGAGACTTGAAATTTTTTATCCGTGTATAGTACGCGCAGATCGAGTTTTTTTTTTCAAAAATTCGATACATTTTATCGCTTTAAAGTTATCGATTAAAAACGAAATTGAAAACCAGTTATTAAATTATGTCTTGCACATCTTTCAAGCTAGAGACTCCTTATTTTGTATATAGTTACATGTATATTCTATACAATTTTGATTTTTGTTACATTTTGGATGCCACGCCCCTTTCGCCTCCAAAAAACGTATTTCAAGTACTAGAGACTTGTGCTTCGGCAAATACACACATATGATTGACATAATCACTCTCTGAAATTAAGTTCCCAATATATAGCTCTTTTGCAGTCCAAGCGCAGACGCTGCGTAAACTGCGCAGTCAGCAGAGCGCTCGCTTATGCGTGCGTGCGTATGTGTGTGTATGTGTTGCTCGTAATGTATACATATTAAGAGAAGTGTAGAACGTTTGGAATATCGGCTCTTCGCAGGGTTCAGGGGATCTCCTAGTCGGGTACTCTTGACTAGAGCTTTCTTACTTGTTATAATAGGCAATAGTTGGCACCCCAGATATAAGCATTAAATTGGTTACAAACTCGTATATCTTATTCTGTCAATATTCAAACGATATCATTATTCGAGGACCTTACATTTATATATTTTTGAAAATTCATTTCATATTTCATATCTTAAAACTAATTTATATATGCAGACATATATATATACATATATATATATATATATATATATATATATGTATATATATATGTAAGTATATATAAATTAATCTTAAAATATTAATATCCTAACTAAAGGTAAATGGAATTATAAAATGGAACGAAAGTCCACTTGGCAGTGCAATAAGTCGAAATGAAAACAAAAAGAGGCTTAATTTTGGAAAAATCCTAATCTTATCGGCTGTTTGCAAAACATTTCAATTTCTTAATGATGGATGACACGAACAAAATTAAAATCCGAATACTTTTGTCTTGGCTAGAGGACAAAACAATGCGATTAGGAGATTTCTATTTGCGAATTCCGAGCTCATCCGTTTGGCTTTGGCTTGCCATCGTGTCTGTCCTGATCCGCACTAAATTCTCATTAACGCAACATTTTTCAGGAAAACTCAAAACACATAAATCTTTAATCATTGTTGTTTTTTGTTTTCCTCACTTAAGAGTCTTAAGTATTATATTTTTCTTTCGAAAATCGTAAGCGGCTCTCTAAGAAAAATAACTATAAAATTTGGAAAACTATATTTCTGAAGTGCGCACTTACACCTATTAGTAGAATCCACTTCAATATTACACATAATTTGCAATGCCCACCTCTAGGTTGCTCAGCTCGGCACCTCGACAATTGTGATTGTGACTTATAGATTCATGGTCAAATTTTCAGAGCATAATTCAATGTGTATACCTAATTTAAAGGCTTTAGCCTTTTTGACTTATTTAAACGAAGTGAAATAAGTGTATTTGTTTTGTGCAAGGTCCGTAATGCTGTCCGTCCGTCTGTTCGTCCATCCGTCTGTCCGTATGAACGCAGACCATTAACGCTATATGCTCGTGAATACCCTCGTCTGATAAAAAGTCAAGATTTTATCGATACGCCCACTAGGGGTGTGGCAAATCGGAAAATGCAATTTCCTATATCTCAGAAAAACTGCTTGTGAAACTGCTAGAGAGTTGCAATTTGGAATGTATACTCGTGTTGACAACCCAAGATAAAAAGGCTATAGCTATGGCTATATATATATATGTATATATATATATATATATATATATATATATATATATATATATATATATATATATATATATATATATATATATATATATATATATATATATATATATATATATATATATATATATATATATATCTGGAATAACATACAGCTTTTCTATTTTGGAGGTAAGTAAAAGAAGAAAGAATATAAGTTGGAATGTTATTTATTGAAATATAGAAATTGGAATATATATATATAGATATTGGAATATAGACAATAGGGCTAATAGCTAATAGATGTGTTTAGTTATTACAGCATTTACATCATAAAAATATTAATACTTAAATTTTTTTAAGTCCGCTTATAGTACGCGGAGATCAAGTTTGTGTCAAATAATTGATAACTATTCCCGGTTTAAGCCTCATCGAATTATTAAATTATATCTCGTATGACTTTGCAAGTTAAAATTTTGCGCTTAGTTTCATGTCTATTTTATAAAGTTTAAATTTTTGTTATATTTTGGATGTTTTAGCTCAAAATTTCGCAATTTTGAAATTAAAGCAGAGTTGCACATATATCGAATATGTGAAAGAGTCTCCAGGTTTACTACATTGCGTCATATGCAATAAAATATGTAAAATAGAATATGCTGAAAATTCCCTTAAAATCCAGGTAATAATAAAAAAATAATGGGAATAAGCGTACGCATTTTCTTTGTAAATGTGAATTCTCTTTTAATTTGTATTCTAAGAATAGCAAATACAAATTAATTGAGTTTGTCATATGGTAGTTTGGCTTCGGATTTGCCACTTGTCATGCGTGCAATGATGCGTGTGGCCGAGGGGTCGTAGTTTGAGTTTCAATATACACATGTATGTATGTTTAAAGCGCAGGTAATAAGTGATCTGGAGAAAAGAAGAAGCCAAAAAAAGAAAACCAAATCATATAAATAATAGAGAAGGTTATCGCGGTGATCCACTTGAAGGTTTAGCCAATTTTTTCGATCTGGTATAATTTTGTGGTATTTCTATTGAGGGATTATCCAGTAATTTACTAGCCAATCTTCAGCTTATTAAACTGTATATGAACTATAACCATGATTAATAAAACTCCTACTATTAGTATCCATTTTATCTTCAACGAATTAGGGCGATTTCCTCCGGTAGTGGCACCCGGCCACGCGTCCCTACTTGACCCACGGCCTGATCTTATCTATTCTTGATTGACTTTCATTTGTTCAGAATGAAGTGTTAAGATTTCCTTTATATTCCCACTTAGGGCTATATATAGTACCTCAGAAGCGCTATTATTTAAAGTGTAGGATATATAGCCGATATTCTAAACATTCTATGCTTATTGAACCCATTGAAAATGGGATATCAGGGTATAATGGTTTTTTTTTAATGTATGTAACAGGCAGAAGGAAGCGTGGCAGACCCCGTAAAATATATATATTTTCTTGATCAGGGCGACGAGCTGAGTCGATATAGCAATGTCCGTCTGTCCGTCTGTCCGTCCGTCTGTCCGTCTGTCTGTATGTATGAACGCGTCGATCTCAGAGCCTATAAGAGCTAGGCAAATTTTTTATGTAGATCCGTACATAGCACATATCAAGTTTGTTTTGAAAAAACGATAACAATTGCCATTTAAATGTTATCGAAATTCAGTTATAAAATGTTTAGAGCTAGAGTCTCCAAATTTTGTAATTATTTTATACAATTTTAATTTTTGTTATGTTTGGACACCATCCCCCCTTCGCTTCCCTTCTCCTCAAATTTGATAAAAACCGTTTTTCACATATTAGAGACTTGTGCTTAGGCAAATACACACATATACATGACATAATTAAGCTCTGAACGTTTGATTCAGAAAGTCTATTTACAAAAAATGTTATTAAATATTAAATATATAATATAAGCATATTGCAGCCCAAGCGCAGTCGCTGCATCAACTGCGATATCAGCAGAGCGCGTGCGTCCGACATAACCAGTAACTCAACCATCCAATTTTGAAGCTTCTAGCTCTAAAACTGTAGAAGCTATAAACTTTTGCGGTTTGCCACGCCCCCTATGGGCGCAGATATATCCGCCATATCTTTTTGAGCTTTGGGTTGTCAATACAGGTATATATACCGAATTTCAAGTCTCTAGCATTCATAGTACTCAAAAAATTACAGAATTTGAAAAATCACTATTTAGTCAGATCCGATTTGCCACGCCCCTAGTAGGCGTGGATATATAGTTTTTTAATCGATCTTCATAGGTTCGTAACAGTAACCTACGTGTCAAATTTGGGCGTTCTAGCTTTGAAACTGTAGAAGATACAGTTTGACCCGATTTGCCACGCCCCCAATGGGCGTAGATATATCCGCCATAGCTTTTTCATCTTGAGTTGTCTACACGAGTCTACATTTCAAATTGCAACTCTCTAGCACTTCTAGAAGTAGTGTTTCTGAGATATCGGAAAATGCATTTTCCGATTTGCCGCGCCCCTAGTGGGCGTATCGGGAAAATCTTGACACTATATATATAATTTGAGGATATACTCGAGTATATATTCCAAATTTCAACTTTTTAGCTTTAAAACTGTGCAAATGGTTTGCGTTCATACGGACTGACGGACAGCGTGACGGACATTGCACAAAACCAATATACTCATTTCACTTTGTGAATGAGTATAATTAGTGGTGTCAATATGACAAAGTTATCGATTTTTTTAAACAAACTCGATCTGCGCGTGCTTTACACGGCCCTCCATAAAAAATTTCAAGTCTCTAGCTTTAATAGATTCCGAGATCGAAACGTTCAAACATACGGGCAGACGGACGGACGGACGGACGGACGGACGGACAGGGCTAAATCAACTTAGCTCGTCGCCCTGATCAAGAATATATATACTGCCTGTTACATACATTTTAACAAAACCATTATATCCTGTTTTCCCATTTTCAATGGGTTCAGGGTATAATAAAATGTTACTATTATTTAAATGCTACTGTGTAGCTGATATATTATTTTATAAACCTGTATCAAAACTTTTTGTTTTATACAAATTTTTACGAAGTTACGTTTTTTGTAAAAATGTATCAGGCGTACGGTGACTTTAGTGGCACACTGTATATGTTAAATAAGCATAGAATATTTAGAATATTGGCTCTTCGTAGGGTTCAGGGGATCTCCTAGTGGGGTATCCCCGACTAAAGCTTCTTTACTTCTTTTGAATATACATATATTGCAAGCAACACATGAACACATACACACACTTACTCACACATACACACACATACGCATGTATGCATAAAAACACACGCGCTGCTGACTGCGCAGTATACGCAACGACAACGCTTGGGCTGCACTTACGGCATGGGAAATTATATACTCATTCGCGAAGTGAAATGAGTATATTGGTTTTGTGCAATTTCCGTCCGTCTGTCCATCCGTCTGTTCGCCCGTCTGTCCGAACGCAGACCATTTCGACGCTATTAAAGGCAGAGCCACTTTCACAAGTAGTATTTCTGAGATATCGGAAAATTAATTTTTCGATTTTCGACGCCCCTTGTGGGCGTACGTGGGAAATATTAATACTTTACCAGACAAGGGTATACACCAGTATATATTCAGAATTTCAGTCCTAGCTTCAATAGCGGAGTAATGGTTTGCGTTCATACGGACAGACGGGCGGACAGAAATATGTACATTGCACAAAACCAATATACGCATTTCCAGAACGCACCTTATTTGCCAAATTTAAACAACTTTTCAGTTATAGAAAATTTAAGATGGATTCTGTTAAAACAAGTAAGAACGTTGCAGTCGGGCGCTACCGACTGCGGGATACTCATTCACACCCCCACAGATCACGCCCATTGCCACGCCCACAATGGGGAAAATCTTGACACTTTATAATTCGAGGGTATACACGAGTATATATTCCAAATTTCAACTCTCTAGCTTCAAAACTGTGCAAATGGTTTGCGTTCATACGGACAGACGGACAGACGGACGGACAGCGTGACGGACATTGCACAAAACCAATATACTCATTTCACTTTGTGAATGAGTATAAAAATGCTGTGAGCCACTTACCATGCACACCTGCATTTAATATCCTGACCCGGATCTTAAAGATTTCAGCCGATTACATTTTTCCTTTTCACACATTTCAATAATAGGAGAATTCAATTGTGAAACGGAAAAAAGATCGAAGAGTCCTGATAGTAAATAAAATTTGAGAAGTCATCTTTTTCATCTTCAGTGTCTGGTTGTGTGTGTGTTTGTATTCTTTAGCCCACAATTGAAACGATTGAGCATAGCAATCAATGAGCCACAATCAATAACGCCAGCAACACCTTTATGCCGATCATCCCCCATCCGTACCTGCTTTCTCATTGGCAAAGTTCCTCTTGCATTTACTTTTAATGTCCGTGGGTGTGTATGTATGTGTGTCTAACATGAAAAAGTATGCATGTGTATTTAAAAAAAAAACGGGAATTAAAACACTACTCGACATAGTCATGTAAGCAATGAGAAATCATCAGAATAACACATCAAACAAAAAGGAAAGCTCTAGCCGGGAGTGCCCGACTTACGGATTCCCTGAACTCTGCGTAGAGCTGTTTTACTAATCATTCTACACTTCCTCTTTAGTATATATATGTAACAAACATCATACGCACACACACCACATAAATAAGTACGCAAACACGCGCTTGCGCTGTATTTTGAGCTTTGGTATGGGAACTAAATTGTTGAATGCCTTTTGTTTAAGATGCTTTTAGTATACGTATTTGTCAAAGCACTATTATCAACTTGTATCATAATCTGCTGTTCGACATTTTTTTTGATGTACCCTGAACTCATTAGAGCTTAATGGTTTTGTTAAAATGTATGTAACAGGCAGAAGGAGGCGTGGCAGACCCTATAGAGTATATATATTCTTGATAAGGGCGACGAGCTGAGTCGATTTAGCCCTGTCTGTCTGTCCGTATGTATGAACGCGTCGATCTCAGAATCTATAAAAGCTAGAGACTTGAAATTTTTTATGGAGGTCCGTACATAGCACGCGCAGATCGAGTTCGTTTCAAATTATCGAAAATGTATTTTTTACAATTTAGATTTATGTTATACTTTAAATGCCACGCCCCTTTCGCCCCCAATGTTTCAAGTACTAGAGACTTGTACTTCGGCAAATACACACATACGACTGACATAATCACGCTCTGAAAGTTTGATTAAGAAAGTCCATCTACAAAGAAACTTATTCAAGAATTAAGTTCCCATAATATAGCCTTACTGCAGCCCAAGCGCAGTCGCTGCGTAAACTGCGCAGTCAGCAGAGCGGGTGCTTATTAGTGCGTGCGTATGTGTGTGTGTATGTGCTTATCGTAATGTATACATATTAAGAGAAGTCTAGAACGTTTGGAATATCGGTCCTCGCAGGGTTCAGGGGATCTCCTAGTCGGGAACCCCCGAGACTACCCTTAAAATAACCAAATTAAAATATCGATTATTATCGATAATAAGGATGACCCATCGCAAAAAAAGATATCGAAACGTTTATTGGCTATGGTCTACAGGAATTTGTGCATATATGTCTTTAGCTTTTCTAGTTTACGGGATCAGTGTGTTTATACGGACGGACAAACGGAAGTGGCCAGTTCGACTCTGGTAATCATTTTGATTTAAAATCTATATACCTTAAAGGGTCTGCCTGTTTCCTTATGTCTGTTACACACATTTTAATAAAACCATTATACCCTGAATTCCCATATTTTATGGAGCTTGGATATACAAAATTAGAGAGAGCGAGAGAGAGAGAGAGAGAGGGAGAGAGAGAGAGAGAGACAGAGACAGAGACAGAGACAGACAGAGAGAGAGAATAGCTCAGTGAGAGAGTAAGAGAGAAATAGGACACAGACCAAAAAATAACTAAAGCTTAGGACTGGGGTCTTTATTAATGTCTAGCTTAGCGGGCTTCTGTACCTTCAATTCCCCATGGTCTTTGTTATTTTTGATAAACGGATTACGTTGTACCAGTTGCCAGTCAACCTAAATACATTAGCCTACCATGTTTGGCGCATAATAAAAATAATAATAATATATGTATATGTAAAATCTCAAGTAGGCAAATATAGATTTTTGCGCTTGTAACAATAACAACAGTTTTATCATCATATTTGTCGATTAATTTTTATTCTCAGCATTTCCTGCTCATTCTTCCCCCTTTCCGTGACACACAGCTCGTGTTCTATTTATTTAATTACAGTTCCCATTCTTAACGTCGAGTTGATCCGCCTTATTGTTGGGGTTATCCTTGCATGGCTGCTGTTGCTCTTGAAATAACAAATTTTTGTGGTTGCTTCCTGTAGTGTGCGTGCGCCCTGGGATTAGCTGTCCCACTCCCACTCCCAGTCCTAGTCCCAGTCCCAGTGCTCGTGTTGCTTGTTATGTTTAAATACCGTTTAACAATTTCCCGTCGGCAAGTATTGTAAATTTTTTCCTGTTGTTGGGTCAAAGAAAATTAACAAGAAAACTTACATCCAACAACTACCCTTATTCGCAGAGCTGTCTTCTATATATATGTACATATAGCCATGCATATATTCCTATATGTTTGCGTATAGCTTAAGCTCGGTATGAAAGGCAATTCCCTAGAGTTGGTGATTTTCAAACAATTTGCGCGCATTACGGCTACTTATTACATGAACATCAGCATGCATAGAGATATACAGTCGAATGTATGTATGTATGTCTATATTTTTATAATTATGCAAAAATCTGAATGACATGACTGTAGAAGAAACAGTTCTTTGGGGGGAGTACAGTGATCCGTTTTCTGCACAAAAGTACTGCACTGCAGCTGCAGCTGCAGTGCTTGTTCTTCCTAAATTCGCCCACCATAAAAAACGACTTACTTAATAGCATGGATTGTAGGTGGACATTCCCAGTTAAATTATTATAGGTTAGTTGTAATTTCCAAATAATGTTACAAAGAAATGTTATCAAATTGCGATTCTTTGCATGTTTTTATACCCTGAACCCATTAAAAATGAGAAACCAGGGTATAATGGTTTTGTTAAAATGTATGTAAAAGGGAGAAGGAGGCGTGTCAGACCCCATAAAGTTTATATATATTCTGGATCAGAGCGACGAGCTGAGTTGATATAGCCATGTCCGTCTGTCCGTCTCTCCGTCCGTCCGTCTTTCCGCATGTATGAACGCGTCGAATCTATAAGAGCTAGAGACTTGAAATTTTTTATGGAGATTCTTAAATAGAATGCGCAGATCAAGTTTGTTTAAAAAAATCGATGACTTTTATTTGTTTTGCTTCTCTTCGCTTGGTTTAAAGTATTAAAATATGGGAGCGTATGTGTAGTGGATGACTCAATCTTATAAACGGGGTGAATTTCAAATGGTTTTTCTAGAATCCATCGGTTGAGTCTACCTAAAATATTTAAAATATGACATTTTAGCTAAACAAATAGATAAGCTATTGTTGCTGATAAGAAATATTCTAGTCCCTGTTGAAGTCGAATTTTCAATGCACATGTCGTGTCAACTATCTTTCGCTCTCTTTACCTGCTATCGCAAATAAAAATATTAAGGAATATGCCACTGTGTGAACATGATGGCAGTAATTGAATCAAAATGCTATTTAGGGGCGAATCGAACAGAAAAACAGTAAAAGCCAAGTGTTGCATTTGCCTTAGTGCTCGACAAATCACACACAAAAAATAAGTAAGAACGTTGCAGTCGGGCTCTACTGACTGCGGAATACTCATTCACGGCCGTACAGCTCACGCCCATTGCAAGATATAGATTTTTCCGATTTGCCACGCTCCCAATTGGTTTATATATATATAATTTTTTCCAATTCAGTAGGGGAGTTAAACGGTAAGATCGACATAAAAAACAAGTAAGAACGTTGCAGTCGGGCGTTACCGACTGCAGAATACTCATTCACACCCGCTCATTGCCACGCCCATAATTGGTTTGTATTTTTTAGCAGAGCATGCCCCAAAAGTGGCGTCAAAATTATTTTTGGGATCATCGATAGAGGAATTCACCAGTAACTCAACCATCTAATTTTGAAGTTTATAGCCCTAAAACTGTAGGAGCTATAAACTGTTGCGGTTTGCCACGCCCCCCATGGGCGTAGATATATCCGCCATAACTTTTTCATCTTGGGTTGTCAACCCGAGTATATATACTAAATTTCAAGTCTCTAGCAGCAATAGTGTTCAAAATATTACAGAATTTGAAAAATCACTATATAGTCAGATCCGATTTGCCACGCCCCTAGTAAGAGTGAACATATAGTTTTTGGTCGATCTTCATAGGATCGTAACAGTAACCTACGTGCCAAGTTTGAGTTCTAGCTTTGAAACTGTAGAAGATACAGTTTGACCCGATTTTCCACGCCCCCAATGGGCGTAGATATATCCGCCATAGCATTTTCATCTTGAGTTGTCTACACGAGTCTACATTCCAAATTGCAACTCTCTAGCACTTCTAGAAATAGTGTTTCTGAGATATCGGAAAATGCATTTTCCGATTTGCCACGCCCCTAGTGGGCGTATCGGGAAAATCTTGACACTTTATAATTCGAAGGTATACACGAGTATATATTCCTCTCTAGCTTCAAAACTGTGCAAATGGTTTGCGTTCATACGGACAGACGGACGGACGGACGGACAGCTTGACGGACATTGCACAAAATTTTCATTTCACTTTGTGAATGAGTATAAAAATCGACACATAATTTTTAGCCAGTCCTTAAAAATGATCTAGGGTAACGTAACTGTAAAATTTGCACTCATAAAATGCGAAAATTACAGGGAATTTTTTGGTATGCCACGCTTCCAAAGTAAAAATTATTTTTGGGTCATTGATAGAGGAACTCACCAGTAACTCAAGTATTTAATTTAGAGTTTCTAGCTCTAAAACGGTAGGAACTATAGTCTTTTGCGATTTGCCACGCCCCTCCCCATGGGCGTAGATATATCCGCCTGCTCACTATATAGTCAGATCCGATTTGCCACGTCCCTAGTAGGCGTGGACACATAATATTTTTGTCGATATTTATATGATCATAACCTAACCTAAGCTAACCTACATGCCGAATTTGGGCTTTCTAGCTCTAAAACTGTAGAATATAAAGTTTTACCCGATTTGACACCCATCCCCAAATGGAAATGGTTTGCGTTCATACGGACAGACGGACGGACGGACAGCATGACGGACATTACAAAAAACCAATATACTCATTTCATTTTCGTGAATCGGTATAAGAATAAATGAGGCAAATGGGGCTCTGTCTACATTGCTGGCAACTACCACCAGCTAGCCAACCGTGCTGCATGCTTGGGCGAGAATAACCAGCTCAATCAGATAATTTGCAGGTATCTGGTTACATGGGATGTTGCTTCGGGGGCTGCATCAACATCTGTCGATTGGAAGTACATCTAACTCAATTAGATAATTCAATTGGCAACAACAATAAAAACGTTTTCGTCGTGACAACGATACGAATTACGTCTTATATACATGAAACCCTAATCTTATATAATATAATAATATATATAAAACGTTACAGGTGTCAGCTCAAAAGTGAAATATATATTTACCTATATATTTTAGTTATGTATAAAGAATAGCTGCTAAACTAATAAGAGTTACAAATTTCTCCACATTAATCTGAAGAGTCACGCATCCTTAATGTTCCGATTTTCCGCAGACAACGCTTTCAATATAATAATCTAGCACAATATACACGAGCATTCCCATGTCTATAATATACATAAGTAAGTAATTAGTTAATTATACGTATAAGCATATGTTTAGAGGTTTCAACATTAATGTATATGTACAGAAATATTATTAGGATAAGTACTTATACAACTAATGCTTTTACGTATATTCTCTATCATCTATCATCAAATATATCTATGTATATTTACATATATATGTGTACACATACTTACATACAATTTCATTCTACTCATTACAATAGTTTGCAGAAAATGTACAAATTAATTCAAGTATATAAAACTAAATATTGTAATGATAGTTTGAAGTCCTGAAACCATTAAAAATACCAAATCAGGTTATAACGATTTTGTTAAAATGTATATAACAAGGAGAAGCAGACATGTTAGACCCCGTAAAGTATATGTATTCTTGATCAGGACGACGACTTCAGTAGATCTAGTCATGTGCGTCTGTCCGTCCGTCCGTCTGTCTGTTCGTGTGCTTGACCAAGTTGATCATAGGTTCCAAGAGGTAAAGATTTGCAATTTCTTGTAGGTCCCTATATAGTTTGTTTAAAATTAACATTTACTATTATAAATTATATCGATTCTTAATTATATCGATTAAAAAAACTTCAGCTATTATACATGTACAATTTCACCACATTGTTTAAATTGAAACTCACCTGTGTTTACCGTTTGGCCAATTGGCAAAAGCACGTGACAAGTAGCGTCAAGCGTACGCATTTTCTTCTGAATGTGCACACATGCATTCAAATGTGTGAATTCTTACCTATTTTAAGAAACGCAATACCGATCTGCTACTTTAGTTTAGATTTTCAACTTGGCGTTCATGCGGTGAAGGGGTGGCTCTGGGCTTAACTCCTAGCGGTGTTGAAGGTTACTTTTTTTTTTTTTTATTAAATTTATAGAATTTCGATATTGATTATTATTCAGCGTTCTTGCGGAGTTAGCCGCGTCAGGGATTGTCGATTTGTATTCTGCGTTTGGTTACTACACAAATGTTAAAGCCGAATTGACATTTGAGGCCATTTACTAAAGTCAAAGCTTTTTCCAATAGGGCTATTACTTATAACAACAAGTAAGAAAGCTCTAGTCGGGGGTACCCGACTAGGAGATCCCTGCGATGAGCCGATATTCCAAACACACTATGCGTATTTAACATATATATATACAAGCAACACATGCACACACACACACACACACACACACACATACGCACGCATAAGCGAGCGCTCTGCTGCAGTTTACGCAGCGATTGCGCTCGGGCTGCAAAAGAGCTAGATAATGGGAACTTAATTTCTGAATAAGTTTCTTTGTAGATGGACTTTTTTAATAAAACTTTCAAAACGTGATTATGTCATTCATATGTATGTATCTGCCGAAGCACAAGTACTTGAAATACGTTTTTTGCAAATTTAGGGCGAAGGGAAATACACATAAATCTAAGGAAGGAAATACACATAAATCTAAAAGCAAAATTTGAAGCCTTGAAAGATGCACGCGTTAAATTTTTATAACTGGGTATCGATTTCGTTTTTAATCGATAACATTAAAAAAATAAAAGTTATCGAATTTAAACATAAACATACTCGATCTGCGCGTGCTATACATGGATCTACATAACAAATTTCAAGTCTCTAGCTCCTATAGATTCCGAGAACGACGCGTTCAAACATACGGACAGACGAACGGATGGACGGACAGGGCTAAATCAACTCAGATCGCCGCCCTGATCAAGAATATATATACTTTATAGGGTCTGCCACGCCTCCTCCTGCCTGTTACATCAATTTTAAACAAAACCATTATACCCTGTTTTCCCATTTTTAATGGATTCAGGGTATAAAATCTTACTTCCCATGCAATATGCATATTGCTGTCCGTCCGTCCGTCCGTCTGTCCGTATGTTTGAACGCGTCGATCTCGGAATCTATAAGAGCTAGAGACTTGAAATTTTTTATGTAGATCCCTGTATAGCACGCGCAGATCGAGTTTGTTTCAAAAATTCGATAAATTTGATCGTTTAATGTTAAACCAGTTATAAAATGATGTCTCGCACATCTTTAAAGCTAGGGACTCCTAATTTTGTATTTAGTATAATGTGGGGTTCATATTTTGATTTTTATTATATTTTGGATGCCACGCCCCCGTCGCCTTACATTTGCAAAAAACGTATTTCAAATGCTAGGCATCCAAAACCCAAAACTACAAAATCTTCATATTCATTACACGGATCTACACATTAAATTTGAAGTCTATAGCTCTTTTGGTATACAAAAACGAAGTAAATTGATCGATTTTTATCGATAATAAGAGAATTTCCCATTTTCAATGGGTTCAGGGTATAATAATTTAAAAGAGTACAGTATCTTCGGATATACATAAATATGTCATGCTGTGTCTCTATTTAAAGTTAATGCTCTGTTTTATTATGTGACACTCGAGTGGAAAAGAACAAAAGTTGTTAATTTGTTTATTGGATTGCGCAATGTATACAATTTGGGTTTACAAATGCACTCGAGAAAGACCAAATAATAACAGTAACAACAAAGGCGCGAACATGTCACAAGCCACCAGGACAAAGCGACAACCATTGTTCATTTTTACCTCCCATCTCCCTACTTCTTCCCCTATGCCTTCTTCTCATTCGCACATGCAGCGTGTTTAGCTAAAGCCCGAGGCTGTGCTTTACCCGCCCCATGTAAAGACCCGCAATCATTCGGCTGGAAACTTGCGACTCGGTTTTCAATTTGCCAATGTTAACAACACATACTAACAAAGCCGCATTTACACATCGACTCTCTCTTCTCCCTCTCTCGCTCTCTATCAATACATATAATGCATAGCGTTTTGTCTATATATATGATATATTTCATTTGAATAAACGTTACACTTGAATATCTATTAACTAAAATTTAAAATCGTCGCATTATCAGATTTTCTACTGGGATTTCGCATCGTCCCATCACTATCATATAAGGTCGTCCTGTTTGCTCACAGCTAAGTACATATACATATGATTTGTGTATATGTGCACACAACACAGTTACTTCTGCGATACATTTGGCCATCAAGCGCAAACGCGAACGAGAACGAAAAATGCAAGAGGACCAACCCAATTCGCCGCCTTCACTAGCAACAAGCGCGGACGGCAGCAGACGCGCTTTAAACGTAAGTTCCGAAGCAACGGAATAGAGTAACCGGGCCGACGGCATAAAAAAAAATATGCTCAAAAATATACATATAGCCATTTACTACCATTTGACACTAGTGTAGAGTGGCGACGTAAACTGTTTAACATTAAAAAAGGGGAAAACGCACTAGAATACAACCCAACCAACTGTTTAACACTCGTTCACGGTTTGAAATATACATAAAATATATACTTATACTTCTTCTATCACCTAAACGGCAATTTTTATGATTTTTTGGCACTTCTCAGCACGCGCGGCAATAACTGTTGAAGTCTATCTTTAATGTTGATCAGTGTCACATTTAAAGATTTACTAGATAAAAACTGTGGAAGATGGTGCTTAATATACCAGTTAAATTATTTGATTATCAGTTAGGAAGACGCTCTTTCTAAATAGCAGCAATAAAACATTCAAATTTAAATTCTCTTGTGTTTGTGTACACAAAATGGTCTCTGAAAATGTCCACAGTTTAGACTAGCTACATATATGTACACATGTATAGATAGTTTTTAGATCCAAAATATACCTTTTAGAGTATGTGAATATAACGATTTTAGGAATAAAAATTGGAACTATGTGCTCCTCTTTCAAAATTTGATAAAGGTAGAATTGGAGCTCTTGAGTTGATAGAATTAAGTAAACAAAAAGTGTATACTACAGTATAAACATATTTATAAATATGAACAATATGTATATAGACAGCATGAGTCTGTAAATACAACATATATATATATATATATATATATATATATATATATATATATATATATATATATATATATATATATATATATATATATATATATATATATATATATATATATGTGCTTTTATTTATAACAGATTTATTACCACATCCAATTGTGACCTGTTTTTCAAATCAAATTCAATTTCAATTCTATATCTAATAACTTTTCTCGTTCTTTTTAATGTAATCAGCTGTTCTCAAGGTTACGGCCCATCAACATAATCGCGACCTCCAACATTAATGCGGCCCTCAGCAGCAGTTACCGAGAAACCCAGAATACGTGCATCCATTTTGGTCATCTTATTTTTCTTAATTTTCTTTTGTTTGTTCTGCAAATAGACACACAATAAGTATTTTTCTATATGTATACTAACGTTAAAATTTTATTACTTTATTATCTCCATTATCATTGTAAGACGGTGTTATAGCCGGAGCGGGCTTGCACATATCATCGTTATGTGCGTTTTGCGCACGCTGTAGGCTCTTGTATTTGCTACGTCGCTCCAAAAATTGCTTCGCAAATTCGGTCGACTCTTTGCCTTCGCCTGAAAAGTAAATACAAATAAAAAATAATACGCTTTAGAGATATGCAACAATATATAAATTAATTAATATCTTAAATTTAAGTATAATTTTTTATCGATTTCGATGTATGGAACAAGTCGATTCTTTGTCCTTCTTCTAACAAATAAATAAAACCAAAAACTTGAGCTAATCATAAAACGTCAGTTTCCCAATCATACAAAATTTAAGAACTTAGATTAAGAAACCCGAATGCAATACTAACCAATTTCACAGTTTTCAAATACTGATTGTGGTGGCACTGATTACATAAATAGTAATATATATGCATAGTTAAGAAATCATTATTAATATCATTAACCCATTATCATCACCATACTCGTTCATCATCCTGTACAAACCCAAACCATTTTGTCGCTGTTAAAGCTAGGCTGAAAATTTATAATATATATTTGTGTTGTCAATCTAAGATCAAAAATGTGGATATATCTACAGTAATTGGGCGCGTGGCAAATTGGCTAAGCCTCGTTAAAAATATATAGTACTTATATCTACGCCAGGTTAAATTAGAAAAATCGATATCTTCTAAACTTCTACAGCTATCTCTCTTTCCACAGTTTTGGAACCTTAGGCAGTTAAGTTACTGAACAGTTTTACAGCTAAAAACTTAATTACAAAATTGAACGACTAAACTACTGTTGACGCCCGATGCAGATTTACCAAAAAAGATTTAGCTCTTTTTGGACCGTGATCGAGTATTATGAAGTCGGTGTCGCCCGACAGCAGGATTCCTTCTACTTATAATTGATATTATCTTAATCATTGTACATTGAAATATTCATTATTGTTAGAAGCCAATTAGAGATTTTCGAAGTATTTATAAGGAAATCAGTTAGTCAGCAACTGGTTGCGTTATAAATATATACATGTACACCAGTAGGCATAAGTAATTTGACGAAAAAAATCGTGTATTTTTATACTCTGTATAAAAAGAGGCTCGGCATACCCCATAGAGTTTATATATTTTTGATCAGCTCGATGAGCTGAGTTGAAATAGCCCTGTCCGTCTGTCCGTCCGTCCGTATGAACGCAGCGATCTCGTAAACCACAAAAGCTAGAGAGCTAGAGATGAAATTTTCAGTGTATAATCGTGTATACCCTACGCAGTACGATTTTTTTTAGAATTGCGATAATTTATCCCGTTTCCTTAGTATCGATAAAAATCTATAACTTTTCTTCATTTTTCTATATACCGTAAGAGCTAGAGAATCAAAATTTACTGTGTCCGTGTAATGAATGCGGAGATTTTTTCATTTTTGGTTTTTGGATGCCACGCCCCTTCACCCCAAATTTGTAAAAATTGTATTTCAAATACTAAAGACTTGTGCTTTGGCAAATACACACATATGAATGACATAATCACACTGTAAAATGTAAAATGATTAAGAAAGTCCGTCGCTGCGTCAACTGCGCAGTCAACAGAGCGCGTGCTTATGCGTACGTGCGTATGCATGTGTGTATGTGTGTGTGTTGCTCGCAATATTTGTATATGTAAAATTAGCATAGCAGGGTTTAGGATATCTCGTAGTCGAGCAGTCTTGACTAGAGCACTCTTACTTGTTTGCATTTGGTTTTGGTTTGGTTTTTTAAACGTTTTCGGACATAGCGCTGATTGGATTCTTGGCCGTCAAATTGAATAGATCTGCAGCATTTTGCGGCTTCATAAAAATATTTATTTAAATTCCAGTAAAAGGACTCGCTCTTCTGTGAGCGTTGTTTTATGCTTAGCAGCTGAAACTTATTACTTATTAATTTGATAGAGTACAGTTTGACACAACACCTAAAATTAATATGATATGTATTTTCTTGCAGTTCTAACGTTAAGCTGTGCTATCATTAACATTCCGATATTCTGGCTCAAATCGACCGTTTTGGCCATGATTTTTTATTTAATATCAATTAAAGTTAACTATAAAAGTTGTTTGGTTGTTACGTGGTTCAAAGGTGAAAGTCAATTCCATAAAGTCAATTCCACATTTCTTCAACATGAATTCTTATGGGCAGAAAGAGAATGTATATAGTAAGCAACACAAAATTTGGCATTCTTAGAGTATTTTGCGCATAATTTTCGCACCGTCATTTAACGATACTGAGAAATGTTACCTTCAATAGTCATAAAATGTTTTCGTCAAAATAGTTATGCCTACTAGTGTATAAGCAGAGTGCTCTTGTTCGAGGAGGAGATACCTCAAACAGAAACTTATTTTAATTCACCACCACCCCGAGGTTTCATGAATTTATATCTTGTTTTTCCAGTTTCCGTTTTTTTTTTTTTCAAATATATAATTTATAATTTATAATTACAAGTCCATCATTGGAGGTGGTGATGCACCCGTAAAATGAAACAATTTTAGTTGAAAAACTCTGGAGTATATATTTCTCTTTTAATTTTCGACGCACACAAGGCGTAAAATTTGATTTTTTTTTTGGTAAGTCAATCGATAAATCAACAGGAGGTCAACAATCAAATCATTTATCAAATTTACTATAACATGTTGATGGTTATTCTGATTTCTCAGGACAAATCGGAATAGCCATATATATGTTACAGTAAATTTAATAATGATTTGATATTTCGATAGTTTGATTGGATTTTTAAAGCACAGCTTGAAGTACGTAGAAGTTGAAGACTTGAGATTTACTTTTTAAGAGCAAAAGTTATTCAAAAATCAAAATTCAATTAATGTAAGTTTTTATAGCGTGTTAAATTTGTTGCTTTGGTGTTTTTAAAGACATTGTGTTTTTAGTTCCTTTATAAGCTAACGGGACTAAAGAGTATATGATCTGAATTTCAATTTTAGTTTCAATAGCGGCAAATTTATGTGACGACGAATGACACACATTGCACAACATGAATACTATTTCTCTATACTCTTTTCACTTCGTGAGCGAGTATAAGCATGGGAGCTTACCTAGATATATGCGTACATAATCCTTCACTTCATAGGGTGCTTCCAGATCTTGCAAAAATGAAACAAAGGTTGGAACTGTGAATGGAAGAATATTTAAAGCATTATTTAGATGTTTATTATGATCTCTGTATAGGGAGAAGGTTCTCCTTACCATCCACTTTAGCAGACATGTTGTCCAGGCTCTTCATGCACCAGGAGGTAAACTCGTTCTCATACTCGTTCACTTTGCTGTTTGATGCATCGCCGCTTGGCTGCTGTGCACCGGACTTGACAGCCGACTTTCTTTCCTCACCGACCGATACCTTGGTCGGTGCTCTACTTGAAACCGTTTTACTATTTTTATCCTGTTGCTGCTGTGCGTTCAGCCCAGTTGCAGATCTGGCATTCTTTGATACTACATTCTGCATGGTCGGCAATGTTTGGCTCTTGCGCAAATTTCGAGGCGATGGCAATACGATTCCACCGGCTGCTGACTTCAGCTGCGTTTGCGATTGCTGTTTGCTGGTCGCTGCCACTGCTAGTGGCAAGCCGGCGGCAAGCACCGAAGCGGCTGTTGGTGGCACATACTTCGCATTGGTGGCCGCTGGTGGAACGGCCGTTGGGTCATCCCAGAGGCCAGCACCGATTGGAACTGGACTAGCAGTTGCACTCCAAGCCTTGTTGGCATTGCCCCATATGTTGGAGAGGCCACCACCGCCGGAGACGTTCAAATTGGAAGATAACATCACTTGATGTTGCTGCTGCTGCTGTTCGTGATCACGACGACGCTGTTGCTCCAGCAGCTCATTGGTCAGACGCTTAGCTTCCTCGGCCTGTATGTCAACCAGGCTCATAACGGGCGCAGATGCTGGCGATGCCTGCCATTTGAGCAACGCATCATTAGCTTCAGCTGCTGCTGCAGCTGTGGCACGCATTTGCTTATCCAGTTGCTCCTGTTGACGTTGTTGATCCGCTCGCCGTTCCCGACGCTCAGCCTTCTGAATTTCGGCCAATCCTGGCGCGGCATTGTTCACGCTTGGCGTCTGCAATGACCACGGGGCAATAGAAGTAGCATGTGATGAACGATTTCCTTGTTCGGTCTTCAAGCCGCTTGCCTTATTCCCGGTCGCAGCTGTTTGTGAAGCAGCTAAAATATATGAAAAATACATATGTAAATGTTTAATTTTAACGTAATTATATACACATATATAAATATATACCAAAGAGCTTTATCTATCAAAGCAGATGCCTCTAGTTTTTAAGCCACATTTCTTTTAAGGTAATGGTATAAGATATACAGGAATACGTTCATACATATATTTTTATACTCATTCACAAAGTGAAATGAGTATATTGGTCTGTCCGTATGAACGCAAACCATTTGCACAGTTTTGAAGCTAGAGAGTTGAAATTTGGAATAAATACTCGTGTATACCCTCGAATTATAAAGTGTCAAGATTTTCCCGACACGCCCTCTAGGGGCGTGGCAAATCGGAAAATGCATTTTCCGATATCTTAGAAACACTACTTCTAGAAGTGCTAGAGAGTTGCAATTTGGAATATATATATATCTAAGCTCATTGGGGGTGTGGCAAATCGGGAAAAGCTGTACGTTTTTCCGATTCTCAGTGAGAAAATCATCATTTTATGACGATGTTACTGCTGATCTCCTATATTGATTTCCAAAAAATTATATATGTATAAACCAAATGTGGGCGTGGCAATTGGCGTGATCTGTGCGGGTGGGAATGAGTATCTTGCAGTCGGTAGCGCCCGACTGCAACGTTCTTACTTGTTTAAATTGCATGCTTCTTTTTTTATCATTTCATACCCGTTCTGATCAACAATTAAAAATGTGATTTTAGGGTATAATGACTTCGTGAAAATGTATGTATAGGAGGAGGCGTGGAAGTATAAATACACTTCATCAGGACAGCGAGCTGAGAGTATCTGGCCATGTACTAGTTTATCGATAATAATCGATCATTCCCGTGATGAATACATAGATTATGAATATTCTACATATTTGTGAACTGCGTGTGTGTGTATATATGTATGTGTCCATGCGTGGTTTACTATATAGAGATTTTTTCAGATGTATCGAATGGATCGAGCAATGCATTAGTTATTATTAGTTATGTGTTCTGTACCTGTTGCGTTGGTTGTTGCTTGGGGATTATTGCTGAACAAAGCCTTCCGACGTTGAGCTTGTATTTGCTGTTGTCGCTCCTTTTCTTCTTGCTGTTGTCTATTCTTTTCCTCTTCGGCTAACAAGGCACGTCTCTTTTCTTCCTCTTGCTGTTGACGCTTACGCTCCTCCCTGATGCGCCGCTTTTCTTCGACCTGCTCTCGACGGCGCTCCTCGTCACTTATTTTCAGCTCCGGCTGTTTTCCATGCTTTTGACTAGCCGTCTGTTGTTGTTGTTGCTGCTTGTTGACTTGTTGTTGTTTGCCAGCAATAGCCTGGACTGATAGTTGATCCTTGTTGTGTGTAGGGATGTTGTCCAGTGCTGTTGGTTGCTCTTGAAGTGCTGCTTGTTGATCAATCTTTGGGTTGCACTGATTGTCATTAACCTGCTGCTGCTGCGCTGCATCGAAATGCAAATGGGCAGATGTGCTGCTGTTGTTGCCATCTGGTCTGGAAAGATGACAGTTTTGTTGCTGCTGCTGCTGCAGCAATAGTTGCTGGCTTTGTTCCTCCTCCAAAGTAGCAACGTCCCACAAGGTGACCTTCGCATTTTGCATGGCAGGCCACGCTGATTGGGTGGGATGCTGCTGCTGTGGCCATATAGGCATCATAAGATTTTGCGCCAAGAGCTGCGACTCGGCAATAAATTCCACAGTGGAGCTTGGCTTGATCAACGGAGCTGGCTGTTGTTGCTGCTGTTGACTTCCGGCAGCTGCCGTTGACGGTCCTCGCAGCAACATTCGCAAATTGTATTCGTTTAAAATATCCAGATCGTTGCCGTGTAGTTCATTCAATTTGCTTGCATCCGAATCAGAGCCAAACTGATGCTGCACTTGCTCAAGACTAGCTGGCTGTGGATTCTGTCCCTGGGTCTGTTGATGTATCAATTGTGCATTCAATATAAAATCATTGGCAGCATCCAAGAAGTTGCCGTCCGGTCGCTGTTCAGCGTTGACTGGATAAATCTGCTGTTGATCCTTCTTGGCCTGCTGAGCAATTGCATCATACAATTGGCTGCCGGCAGTGGGGTTTAAGGCTGCCAGCGAATTGCTTAAGCCACTAAAACTACTCAAATACTCCGGCAGTACCAACATCTGAACCTTGCTACGGACGACGGCTTCACGTTGAGCGGGATCCATACGCTGAAAGCAATCGCTTTTTGATAGCTCCGATAGTATCTGATACTCCTGGTGTTGCAAGTACTGATCTTGCAGCATTTGGAAGCGCATGGTTAGCATGTGGGATGTGTCCATTGTGTGTGCGCTCATATGCCCTTTTACAGCCGCACTCAAGGAATCCGCAGCTGCCGTAACATTCGCTTTCAATTGCTCATCAATGCCAGGACGATGATGATGCTGCTGTTGTTGATTATGTTCGTTGAGTGATAGGGGCAATGCAAGCGCCGAGGGCTTGCGGGGCGTCAGATTGATTTGTATATTATCCAAGTCAATGGGCGTAGGTAGGAGATGGTTGTGCGTAAACGGCATATTGCCATGACACAACTTAATCAGGTCGCCAAGTGGTCTGAAACGACTGTCGGAAATACGGCGTACAAAAAGATTCTCATTAAAGTAGCCGGCACGGTACCATTCAGTCATCTCAATGGCACTAAACGGTCCCTGTACATTCGATTGTGGATCGCGATAGAACCACAATTCGTTCGGATTTGCATTCATCACATGCGGCAGCACGGGTAAATGATGCTGTTGCAAATGATGCTGCTGCTGTTGTTGTTGCAAATGATGCTGCTGTTGCTGTTGCTGGATTGTTAGCTGATCGTTGAACGGTTTATGGGACAATTCAGTGCCAAGCATTGCAGTCGCTGCTGTCTCAGGAGCCACGAGCTGGTGCTGCTGTTGACCAGCGTCGACAACCGATTCGGGCATGCCATACCTATTGTTATTGCCTCCAACGCTTGTTTTGGTGCTGGTGATGGCATCAACTTGACCACCATCATCATCCATAATTAGTTTCTCAACCTCATCTGCTTTCTCTTTGAAGCGTTCCGAAATATCGCCATGTCCAACTACGTCCGCTTTGTGCGTGGGTGTTGATTCAGCTGTGTCTGATCTTCCATCGAATTCCTTATTACTGCTATTGTTGTTGCTGCTGATTACGGATTCGATTGTATTGGGTGCATTGCTTGGAGTGCTATTTGTTGTTGAGCTTGCGGACTGCGATTCAATGCCCACTACACTTCCCAGCTCGGTTTGGTTTTCGATTCGAATTAATTGACTACTTTTGATCGAGGTGGCTGCCGCAAAGCTATTGGAATCATTTGTATCCGAAGCTTGTTTATGTGGCGTTCCATTGCTATTTGCCTTGCCAGGCTCGGCATCCATCATTTCGCCATGGAAAGCACCACTCGAATCAAATGTGCCTCCCATTTCCGATGGATTCTCCATCGCCCATTCCGGCAAATTATCCTCACCATCGGGATTAGCAGAGCAACCGATTCCAGGCCACGATTGATTTGCTTTGGAGCCCATCGAGCGATTCAAGCTTAGTCCACTTTGTCCAGCTGATCCAATCTGCGATTTAACGACATTCGTACGCTCATTAGCTACAGTTCCAATTACGGAAATGGATCGTTGTATATTAGCTATGGCCGGATTCACAACGAAGGTACTGCCATCTATATTACCAGACTGCATGGGTTCCTCGTCACGCCAGCTGGTTGAACGTCCTAAAATTTATAAGAGAGGCAATTGGCAGTTAGCAAGGAAAAGTATTTTGGTTATATATTGTTTTGGGCTTACCCCACCGGTGGGCACCCCCACTGCGCCATCCAGCAACTTCCGTGCCAACCGCCCCGCCTGTATTTGGCCCGTCGCCGGAGCCATCTTCGTTGCGGTTTCTGCGCCAGTTCTCCATGTTGCGGCATTGGCCTGAGAAGTCCTTCCGTGGACTAGAGCTCGGTGTACCGTTCCAGTCTACACCGGGGGACCCGCCAACGCCACCGCCGCCGCCGCTACCCCCTGTGGGGGCACCGATAGCAGCTGAATCCCCAGTACCATTCCGTTCGCTCCAGTTTCGATCTGGCTGCAAATAGAAGGCGCAATATGCGGTGAGAAAATCAGGAGTATCAGCAGCTGGTCAATCAGTAGGCTTTACCTTCATTGATATAGCCGAGAGACTGTCATCGTATATGGCGCTTGGCCTCTGATATATTGAGTGATAAACAGATTTACCACGCATACGTCCACGATCAACGGTTCCACCTCGACCAGAGCCTCGAGATGGTATACCAAACCCACCCGGTGAGCGCTGTAACCAGGCGGGGCGTGACTGTGGAGCATGTAATTTCAGTTAATCCTTGAACCGAGCATGGAGCTTTTGTTTTTACACTTACGCTACTGCCCAGCTGGCTTTGGCTATTTAATTCCTCTTCAGAGCTCGGCGTTAGGGCAAGCGGATACTGAACTTTTTCAATAAACAGCTTTTTGAACGATGGCAGAATCTGGGGCAGCAGGCAATTGCGATCAAATAATGATAACATCTCCTCCCGACCATAACGATACTCCGGAAACATATTACGATTGGCAGCTGTATGGCTTGGATTTGCCAGCATATTGACTCCACTGCCAACGCCGCCTCCTCCGCCACTACCACCGACGACGTTAACGCTGACGCCACCACCGAGGCTGTGTAACGTTAGGCCACTGTTTAACCCACCGCCCGCAGTGGCAGATAGATTATTGGTTCCAACGTTTGAAGGCTCCGCCGACATATTGCGCAACCACTCGGGTCCGAATTTCATTGAGTCTGTCATTTTCGGCAACTCTTGAGTTTTGT
Organism: Drosophila nigricruria; assembly: GCA_037075265.1. Taxonomy (NCBI): domain Eukaryota; kingdom Metazoa; phylum Arthropoda; class Insecta; order Diptera; family Drosophilidae; genus Drosophila; species Drosophila nigricruria. The sequence continues at coordinate 266,182 of JBAMCI010000085.1, read as the reverse complement.
TTCCTTTAATAGTCTGTTGCTGAAATGTGAAATAAGCAACAATTTGGACCATCAGCATTGGCTAGCACACACACACACGCTATCGCTTTGACAAGTTCGATTGCGATTTTGAATCTTTGTATACTAAATCAAAATACGAACTAAAAAAATTCTAACTTCCACTACTCAAATACATATATATACATTCATATACGTATAAATGTATATATGTATATATATATATATATATATATATATATATATATATATAGCAACAATATGTATACGAGTGCTTGTGTGCGTAACGCAAAAATTGGAACAATAACAACATCAGCGGAATAAGAACAAGGAAACATAACCTATAAAAAGCGGGCTGAGTATTGCACATGAAGCTTAAATCGAAACCAGAATTCATTCACAATTCAGCTGCACAAATTTGTTAAGCCTTGTTATAGTTCACATATACATCAATATCTATATCTACATTATCTATTTCTTTTTTACCTATTTGTTTATTAAATATGACTTTATATTCAGTAACTATTGTTGGTTGCACTTGGTAATTATGTGTACATATACTCATATAAATTTTATTTCTGACCAAATATAGTATTTTGTTGCATATTTTGTCGTTATTTAGGCCTTTGTTCAGTTTTATCAAGTTGGCAGTGCTTTCCAAAGACTACTACTAGTGGCACCGTGGCACCACATGCATACACATCCAAACATACATACATATATATACACACACCCTACCGTATAAAAATGTACTTATGCCAAATGCCTAATTGTCTGTTTAGTTCCTTAGACTTCATTTCAATAGATGACGTATTCAAGTTAACTTCCCAACTCAAGTATACTCGACAAACAAAATTTAAGCTATTTTTTTGTTACTTTAAAGAGTTTAAAAATATTAATAGTTGTGTTGGCACTCACATATAGTGTATGTATGCAAGTGTTGTGTATGTAAATCTGAGATGAGCGTTACCCAAATACGTGTTACCTGTGAAGAGTATCTTAAAGTCTTCAATTATCGAAATTACAGGGCTACGTAAAGAAACTTCATTAACTTCGATAATTCTCGTCGATGAGACGCGATGCTACAATGTTTAGATTTTTAACTTTACTTTCATATGCGTATATCAGTCGAAAATAGCTTAGCATCAGGTAGAAAGTGTGCTATATCGATTAATAATTAATTTTTATGATTTTAAATTATATTTTATGTAAATTTGACTGCTTAAATGTTATTATGGTGACAATATTCTCAAATTTGTTTTTTATTCATAGCTATTACTTGCATAAATATATGTATTTTCTCTTAAAGCGATAGACATTATTTGTACATATTCAGAGAAACATCTACTTAAATCATCAGGGAGAATTTATCAAAGAACAAAATACTTCTTCACACGACGATCTGCAATCAAAATACGAAGTCATCGACTTACTCGATAGTTTTTTAACCCAAAGACCACGTTACAGGTCTTAACGATAGGTACTTAACAGAACGACTATATTTAACAAAAACAATCGATGTATATAGTAACTTAAAAACATCATATTACGAAATTGCCATGATGAAAATGTATTTTTAATTGAATTGGCGCTATAGAATATATAATAGAACAAATTTGTATACCTTACAAGTGATTTAAAAATATTATAAACATCGAATACCCAACAATCAGATAAATATATTGAAAATTAAAAACATAATATTACGAAATTGCCATGATGAAAATGTATTTTTAATTGAATTGGCGCTAGTAGGCTTGTGGCAAAAATAATAGAACAAATTTGTATACCTTACAAGTGATTTAAAAATATTATAAACATCGAATACCCAACAATCAGATAAATATATCGATTCTCAACATTCATCTATCGATGCATACTCCAGTTTTATTATTGATGCATCGATATGCTTTTGCACATATCCATATCAAAAAATGGCGAACTGTGTTGAAAATTATTAAAAAAAAATAGTTTGATCGACGCTGTTCCTATAAACACAAAAAAGCAACAGGTGTGTTAGATAAATATAAAAGTTTGATGATTTATTAAGGTTCCTTGAAAAGGTAAACATGTACCAAATTTTATTTGAAAGCGTGTACACGAGTAAATTCGTATGTGTGTTTGTGTGCGTGGTGGGGTTTGTAGTCATTAAAAATTTTATTTTTTTTTGGCATGAAGCATTTCAGTTGTCAGTAAAACCAAAGGGGCAATAACGTATACAATATATTGAATAAATCAAAAAGTTGACATTACTTAAATAAAACACACAACACGCAAATATTTTTCTTAAAAACGTATGTTTTCTTAATAACACGCATATACATATATGTATGTGTATTTAAAAAAAAATATATGTAGGCATACACTCATGGTTTTTATGTGTGTATACATGCATATGCATTCAAAGAAATATATATGTGTCTGCGGTAGCATGTAATTTAATAAAGTATGTGTACATAGTACATAGTAGACATATTTAAATAACTTTAGGTATTATAAAACGTGTACAAAATGTTTCTATATATACATATATATTTATTAATTTTAAATATATAATATTATAGAATAGCTATATCTAATTCGTTTTGATTGTTGGCAGCTGATGCAAGTTCGGGCGGTGCGAGACATCTAAATTCTATTTGCCTCTCCTTGGATCAGGCAGGCTTGGTTATCTGGTATAAATGAACCAAACCCAAATCCAGCAATTGACCTCACACCTATCGCAGGCACTTGATCAAAACTATGATGTAAGTGAAACGATTTATCGCACGAAAGGACATAAAATTACTATTTATACAAATATATGTAAATATTTATGTACCTATATATTCTAATAACAATTGAATAATTTAAGGTCGTTAATATGGAGGCAGTTCTCTCTGTCATTTGTGCATTGGAAGGTACAACGATTACGAAAGAGCAATTGGAAGCCACCAGATTGGCTAAATATATAAATCAACTTCGACGCAGAACTAAAAATGATCAGTTAGCCCGTCGGGCCAAATCGCTTTTAAAGAAATGGCGTGAAATGGTAGGAATACATCAACAGACATCAATTGATTCTCAGTCCCAACAAGTGGATCAGTCGGCATTTAAACCAATAGTTGAAACAAATTTAACAGAATCCGAATCAAACGCAACGGAAGCAGGTCAAAACGCGCTTCAATACAGTTCACAACCTTTGTCTCCGTCATTACAGCGTGTTATTTCCAATTTGCACACAAATATTGATTCCTCGGAACATCGTCATCCAACTAACTTTTCAAGCTTGATTAATAATAATATTAATATTGACAATAGTGACGAATCGTTGACAGTCGTTAACAAACTGTCTATTAAGCAACCGAAAGCTAACGAACACAAATCTCAAAAACCATCAACATTTATAAATGAACACTCATCAAATTCTGTGTCAAGTATGTTAGTGGCGAATGAGAAATTAAATCAGGCTTCTATTGTAATTGATATTGTCTCTGACTCCGATGATAATGATTCAGTCAACAATCAACGAAAACTGGCCACAGAATCCTCTTTGTTGTTAGCAAAGCCCACAAATTATTCCAGGCCTAAGAAATTAAAAAAGGATAAAAAGTGCAAGGATAGGGATAGTCGAGATAAATCGAGTTTATTCAATTTTAAAGACGAAACTCCACAACGGTCTAGAAATATGAAGAGATCAAATTTGCATCGCACGCTGGTGAAAGAATCAAAAACGCCAAAATTATATTCAACGGATCCTGGTAAAAAAAATTACTTTTTCTTACAAATACAAAGTTTAATAATTGTCTTGTAATTATATTCAGAAATTTTGTCATTGTCGAATAGCTCGATGAGCTCAATCTTATCTGGAGATGCCGTTTCTGGAAATTTCCAAACTCGACTTCACACCCCGGCAGCTGATTTGACATTTGCGGGCAGATTTAAGTCTGTCGGCCGACTGGAAACTTCCAGTGATGTGAATTCCATTCAAGCGAATGGTCAGAAAACTACTGTTAGTAATGTTAATGAACTCACAAGCATAGAGTTGCCGACACGTCCAATCTTTGAAGATAATAATGATTCAAGTACCTCATGTAGTCGATTATCGCCGTATGAAGAGCTTGAGGCGAAGCTGGCCCAAAACCATTTTAAAACCTGTGACGAAACAAGTAAGCAACAATTTGTAATACTTTTACTTTTCAATGAATTATATATTTTGTTTCAAGTTCCAAAAAAACGCGGTCGCAAAAAGGGCTCCAAGGGTGTGGATTCATTAATTGCGAAGGAATCAAGTCTATCGCAGCAAATATTCTTTGGATCTGGTGTTAAGAAAGTAAAAACCACAAAAGAGTTATTTAATGAAATACAAAGTAGAAAGCTAAGTATTTCATTCAACCGCGCCAACAACACAACAACAGCAACGACAGCAGTGAATAGAATACTAAATACTAGTTCAACTAATATTCGAAATCTGGAATGCCGATCTTTGCATACAAGACCGACATCATCTTGTTCAGGTTTGTTACATTTATTATTTATTTTTTGAATTTTCTTTAAATATATTAATAAATTTCTCTAATGTTTTCAGAAACATCAATCCACTCCCAACATGCGTTGGAAGCCTTCTCAACGAATGTTTCTCTAGCTGAAACCGAGAAACTTTCAAATACACTGGAAGGTAAATTGTAGATTATTATTCGAGATTAAAATTTTTATATTTAATTGTGTCATACAAACTTTTTTGGTAAGCTGAAGTAGAATCATTAGATTAGCTTAGAGATTCAAATTAGAGATTCAAAGTTGATGAAGCAATTGTCATTTTATGGAATGTTTAAAAGGATGGTAGTTATAAGTCAGTAAATTAGATATTGATTTCTCTCTAAAATTCTTTGGGAGCTCCACTGCAATATCCATCTAATAAAGACGGATATGTATAAATACGAACGAGATTAGGTCAGCTGTAAGAGCTGGTTTCTTTAATTTTGGTTTATTCAACGCAATACATTTAATTTATATTTTCTTTTAATCATTATTGTAATTATCACATAATTATTTACGGAGGTCAAGTTTGGGGATTATATGTTACGTATGTATATACCCTCAATTATGCTATTAGATCAACACATCTAGTATTTTTATACTCATTCACGAAGTGAAATGAGTAATATACTTTTGTGCAATGTCCGTCACGCTGTTCGTATGAATGCAAACCATTTCCACTTTCCAATTTGGAACATATACTCGTGTATACCCTCAAATTATAAAGTGTTAAGATTTTCCCGATACACACTAGGGGCGTGGCAAATCGGAAAATGCATTTTCGGATGTCTCAAACACTAATTCTAAAAGTGCTATAGAGTTGCAATTTAGAATGTATACAATTTTAGAGCTAGAACGTTACGTGAGCTACTGTTACGATCCGATTACGATCGACGAAAAAATTATATAACCACACCCACTTGTGGCAAGTCGGATCTGACTATACAGGGATTTCTCAAATTCTGCACTATTGATGCTAGAGACTTGATATTTTGTTGATCAAAAAAGTATGGGGGATATATCTACGCCCATAGGGGGCGTAGCAAACCGCAAAAGTTTATATCTCCCAAAAATAATTTTTACGCCCCTTTGGGGGCGTACCATACCAAAAAATACCCTGTAATTTTCGCAAATTTTACAGTAACGTTACCCTAGACCGCTTCTGAGGACTGGCCAAAAATTATATGTTTACGCCTACTGGGGGCGTAGAAAATCAGGAAAAACTGTATCTTACCGTTTCACAGTGAGAAACTCAAAATTTTATGACAATGTTACCGTTGACCTCTTCTATTGATATAAACGAATAGGGGAGATGGCAAATCGGAAAAAACTATATTTTGCAACAAGAAAGAAAGCTCTAGTCGGGAGTACCCGACTAGGAGATCCCCTAAACCCTGCGAAGAGCCGATATTCCAAACGTTCTACACTTCTCTTAATATGTGTACATTACGAGCAGCACATACAAGCGAAGGGGGCGTGGCATCAAAAATATAACAAAAATCAAAATTGTATAAAATACACATGCAACTATATACAAAATGAGGAGTCTCTAGCTTGAAAGATGTGCAACACATAATTTTATAACTGGTTTCCGATTTCGTTTTTAATCGATAACATTAAAACGATAAAAGTTATCGAATTTTTGAAACAAACTCGATCTGCGCGTGCTATACTCGAACCTACATAAAAAATTCAAGTCTCTAGCTCTTATAGATTCTGAGATCGATGCGTTCAAACATACGGACAGACAGACGGACGGACGGACGGACGGACAGACGGACAGCGCTAAATCAACTCAGCTCGTCGCCCTGATCAAGAATATATATACTTTATGGGGTCTGCCACGCCTCCTTCTGCCTATTACTTACATTTTAACAAATCCATTATACCATGTTTTCCCATTTTCAATGGGTTCAGGGTATAATAAGTATTCTGCAGCGCCCGACTAAAAGGTTCTTGTTATACCCTGAACCCATTGGAAATGGGAAATCAGGGTATAATGTTTTTGTGAAAATGTATGTAACAGGCAGAAGGAGACATCGCAGACCCCATAAAGTATATATATTCTTGATCAGCTCGATGAGCTGAGTTGAAATAGCCCTGTCCGTCTGTCCGTCCGTCCGTCCGTCCGTCCGTCCGTCCGTGTGAACGCAGCGATCTCGTAAACCACAAAAGCTAGAGATCTGAAATTTTCAGAGTATACTCGTGTGTGGCCTACGCAGTACGAGTTTTTTTTAGATTTTCGATAACTCATCCCGTTTCCTTATTATCGATAAAAATCGATAACTTTTCTTCCGTTAAGCATACCGTAAGAGCTAGAGACTCCAAATTCACTGTGTAGATCCGTGTAATGAATGCGGACAATTTGTAATTTTTGGATTTTGGATGCCACGCCCCCTTCGCCCCCAATTCAAATACTAGAGACTTGTGCTTTGGCAAATACATACATATGAAAGACATGATTACGCTGTGCAAGTTTGATAAGGAAAGTCTATCCACAAAAAAAGTTATTAAACATTTAATTTCCCATACAATAGGCATATTGCAGCCCGAGCGCAGTCGCTGCGTCAACTGCGCAGTCAGCAGAGCGCGTGTTTATACGTGCGTGCGTATGCATGTGTGTGTGTGTGTGTGTGCGTTGCTCGCAATCTTTGTATATGTAAAAGAAGCATAGCATGTTGGAAAGATTGGTTCTTCGCAGGGTTCAGGGTATCTCGTAGTCGAGCCGTCTCGACTAGAGCACTCTTACTTGTTTTTTATACTCATTCACAAAGTGAAATGAGTATATTGGTTTTGTGCAATGTCCGTCACGCTGTCCGTCCGTCTGTGTGTCCGTATGAACGCAAACCATTTGCACAGTTTTGAAGCTAGAGAGCTGAAATTTGGAATATATACTCGTGCATACCCTCGAATTATAAAGTGGCAAGATTTTGCCGATACGCCCACTAGGGGCGTGGCAAATCGGAAAATGCATTTTCCGATATCTTAGAAACACTACTTCTAGAAGTGCTAGAGAGTTGCAATTTGGAATGTAGACTAGTGTTGACAACTCAAGATGAAAAGGCTATGGCGGATATATCTACGCCCATTGGGGGCGTGGCAAATCGGGTCAAACTGTATATTCTACAGTTTTAGAGCTTGAACGCCCAAATTTGGCACGTAGGTTACTGTTATGATCCTATGTAGATCGACTAACAAATTATATATCCACGCCTACTAGGGGCGTGGCAAATCGGATCTGACTATATAGTGATTTTTCAAATTCTGTAATATTTTGAGCACTATGAATGCTAGAGACTTGAAATTTGGTATATATACTCAGGTTGACAACCCAAGATGAAAAAGATATGGCGGATATATCTAAGCCCATAGGAGGCGTGGCAAACCGCAAAAGATTATAGCTCCTACAGTTTTGGAGCTAGAAGTTTCAAAATTGGATGATTGAGCTACTGGTGAGCTCTTCTATCGATGACCTAAAAATAATTTTTACGCCCCTTATGGGGCATGCCCGGCTAAAAAATACCCTGTAATTTCGCATTTTTTGAGTGTAAGCATTCAAATTTCACACTTACGTTACCCTTCTCTACTTCTAAGAACTGGCCAAAAATTATATGTCTACGCCCACTGGGGGTGTGACAAATCGGGAAAAACTACGTTTTTCCGATTCTCAGTGAGAAAATCAAAGTTTTATGACGATGTTACTGCTGATCTATTGAGTTCCAAAAAATTACATGTGTACAAACGAATTGTGGGCGTGGCAATGGGCGTGATCTGTGCGGGTGTGATTGAGTATTCCGCAGTCGGTAGCGCCCGACTGCAACGGTCTTACTTGTTTTTTTAACAAGTATGAAGTGGGGATGCTCATAGAGGTGATGCGTTTTGACGAGTAAATAGATGTAGGTTGGAGTCCAGATGCTGTGATGACGGGTTTTTCTTCTATTTATTTTATTATTATTATACCCTGAACCCATTGAAAACGGAAAATCAGGGTATAATGTTTTTGTGAAAATGTATGTATGTATGCAGAAGGAGACATGGCAGACCCCATAAAGTGTATACAGTTTGTCAAGAAACACTTTACACACTGAGAAAAAACTACATTATTTGACTTTTGATGCAAAAATAATAACCTTATATTGAAATAATCGAAATTTTTTTGATGCTAAGCTGTTTAATGATCAATTTTAAGTTTAACAATCAAAAACAGATAGCAAAACTTAAAGTGTGTAACAAAATAAACAACAAAAACTAAGATTACTCACTATTTAAGTTGTCAAGAAACTGTTTACACATTGCGTTTTCGGATTCAGTTTTGCTCTAATTCTTGGAAACAACGGTGTCCTTCTGTGATCTATGTTTTTTGCGGCTCTTAATACATGTTTATTTTTGCATATCTGTCAATTTGGTTATGAATTTTGGCTGAATACTCATCTAAAAGTGAATTATATTAATTTTTATAATGCCTGGCTAATGCCTGGTTAAGGTTTGATGTGGTCCAACTGATTTATTATAATCACAAGTTGGTAAAATCTGTTTCAGAATTAGTTGAAGAGTTATCTGTATCTAGGAAAACAATTTACAATGTTAAAAATCGCGCGGAAAACGAAGGCAGACTTGAAGAAAAGGGCACAAGTGGGCGTAAAAGCAAGGGTTACAGTCGGACAGACCGCTTAATTAAGCGGAAAATTGACCAAAATCGGCAAATATCAGTACGGATACTTGCCGACGACCTTAAGGAAGAATGGGAATTAGATGGGTCACTTAAAGCAGTACTCTAGGCCACCCTACGGCATATGTACACTTGAAGAGTTGCACGCAAGAAAACGCTGCTTTCATCGGTATATGAAGAAAAACGCTTAAATTTGGTTACAACTATTAGATTACTGCATTTCTTTTGTTTGTTTGTAAAATATGAAGTTTTGCAAATATTCTGCCAACTGACTAATCATGTTCACAGCGAAATTGGATCGCTTTTCTACATTTGCATCGGTAAAACATCGAGCAGCGTTTTCTTGCGTGCTTAGCATCAAAAAATTTCGATTATTTCAATATAAGGTTATTATTTTTGCATCTAAAGTCAAATAATGTAGTTTTTTCTCAGTGTGTAAAGTGTTTCTTGACAAACTGTATATGATGATGAGCTGAGTCGATACAGCCATATCCGTCTGTCCGTCCGCCCGTACGTATGAACGTCCGTCCATCCGTTCATACACAGTTCGAGTTTATCTTAGATTTTTAATAACTCATCCCGTTCCCTTGTTATCGATAAAAATCGATAAATTGAATTCGTTTTTTGTATACCGTAAAAGCTGGAGACTTAAAATTTACTGTATAGTTCCGTATGATAAATATGAAGATTTTGTAAATTTTGGATTTTGGATACCACGGCCCCTTCGCCCTAAATTTGCAAAAAACGTATTTCAAATACTAAAGACTGGAGCTCTGGCAAATACACACATATGAATGACATTATTACGCCCTAAAAGTTTAAATAAGAAAGTCCGTATTTCAAATACTAAAGACTGGAGCTCTGGCAAATACACACATATGAATGACATTATTACGCCCTAAAAGTTTAAATAAGAAAGTCCATCTACAAAAATTTATTCAACATTTAATTTCCCACACAATAGGCATATTGCAGCCCAAGTGCAGTTGCTGCGTTGACTACGCAGTTAGCAGAGCGCGTGCTTATGCGTGCGTGCGTATGCATGTGTGTATGTGTGTGTGTTGTTCGTAATATTTGTATATGAAAAATAAGCATAAAATGTTGGGATTATTGGCTCTTCACAGGGTTCAGGGTATCTTCTAGTCGAGCAGTCCTGACTAGAGCACTCTTACCTGTTATACCCTGAACCCATTGAAAATGGGATAACAGCCAGAAGGAGGCGTGGCAGACTTCATAAAGCTTATATATTCTTGATCAGGGCAACGAGCTGAGTCGATTTAGCCCTGTCCGTCTGTCCGGTTGTTTGAACGCGTCGATCTCAGAATCTATAAGAGCTAGAGACCTACAGTTATGTAGGTCCGTGTATAGCACGCGCAGATTGAGTTTGTTTCAAAATAACAACTTTTATCATTTTAATGTCATCGATCAAAAACAAAATCGAAATCCAGTTATAAAACTATATTTCGTGTATCTTTAAAAAGAGAGACTTTTTTTTGCTTTTAGATTTATGTGTATTTAATACAATTTTGTATTATGTTATATTTTGGATACCACGGCCCCATTTGCCCCAAATTTGCAAAAAACGTATTTCAAGTACAATATCTTGAAATGGACTGGAGCTGTGCGCCATGAATGAGTGTCTGCTGTCGGTAGCGCCCTATTGCAACGTTCTTACTTGTTATACCCATTCACGAAATGAAATGAGTATATGGGTTTTGTGTAATGTCCGTCCGTCTGTCCGCGTGAACGTAAACCATTGAAGCTAGACGTGGCAAATTTGCAAAATCACTATAGTCAGATCCGATTAGCCACGCCCCTAGTGGGCTTGAACATATAATTTGTTTGTCGATCTTTATTGGATCGTAACAGTAATTTACGTGCCAAATTTGGTCTTTCTAGCTCTAAAACTGTAGAATGAACAGCTTTACCCGATTTGCCACGCCCCCAAATGGCATAGATATTTATTTTCGATCTTGAGTTGTCAACGCGAATATATATACCAAATTTCAACTCTCAAGTAGTGTTTTTGAGATATCGGATATGCATTTTTCCACCCAAATTTGGCACGTAAGTTACTGTTACGATCCAATAAAGATCTGTTATATTTTGAGCACTATTGAGACTGAAATTACATATATTCAGTTTGGCAACCCAAGATCAAAAAAGTATGGCGGATATATCTACGCCCATAGGGGGCGTAGCAAACCGTTTATAGCTCCTACACTTTTAGAACTAGAAGCTTCAAAATTGAATAGTTGAGTTATTGGTGAGTTCCTCTATCGATGACCCATAAATAATTTTTACGCCCCTTTAGGGGCTTGCCATATCAAACAAGTAAGAAAGCTCTAGTCGGAGGTACCCGACTAGGAGATCCCCTGAACCCTGCGATGAGCCGATATTCCAAACATTTTATGCTTATTTAACATATATATACAGCAACACATGCACACATACATACACACAAATACGTACGCACGCATAAGCGAACGCTCTGCTGACTATTATAGGAAATTAATTGTTGAATAAGTTCCTTTGTAGATGGACTTTCGTAATCAAACTTTCAGAGCGTGATAAACGTCATTTACATGTGTATATTTGCCAAAGCACAAGTCTCTAGCACTTGAAATACGTTTTTTTCAAATTTGGGGCGAAGGGGGCGTGGCATTCAAAATATAACAAAAATCAAAATCAAATCAAGACGGACAGGTCTATTTCAACTCAGTTCGTCGAGCTAATCAAGAATATATATACTTTATGGGGTCTGCCACGCCTCCTTCTGCCTATTACATACATTTTAACAAAACCATTATACCCTGTTTTCCCATTTTCAATGGGTTCTATGTAGATATGTATAGCACGCCCAGATCGAGTTTGTTTAAAAAAATCGATAAATTTGATCGTTTTAAAGTTATCGATTTAAAACGTTATCAAAATGCGGTTATAAATTTATATCTTCCACATCTTTAGAGCTAGAGTCTCCAAATTTAGTATTTAGTATAATGTGGAGTTTATACAATTTTGATTTTTGTTATATTTGGGATGCCACGCCCCCTTTCCTTCCCTTCCCCCCCAAATTTGTAAAAGCCGTATTTCAAATACTAGAGACTTGTGCTTTGGCAAATACACACGTATAAATGACATAATCACGCTCTGAAAGTTTGATTAGGAACGTCCATCTACAAAAGAAGTTATTAAACATTTAATTTCCCAGAGTAAAGCCTATGAGCGCAGCCCACGTTCAGTCGCTGCGCTAACTGCGCATTCAGCAGAGCGCGTGCTTATGCGGATGTGTATGTGTGTATGTGTGCGCATGTATTGCTTGTATATATGTATATGTTCAATAAGCATAGAATGTTTGGAGTATCGGCTCTTCGCAGGGTTCAGGGGATATCCTAGTCGGGTACCGCCGACTAGAGCTTTCTTACTTGTTGCTTTTAAGTTCATCTGTAATGTGTTAATACAATTTTGAATTTTATTATATTTTGGATACCACGCCTCCTTCGCCCCAAGTTTGCAAAAAGCGTATTTAAAGTACTAAAGACTTGTGCTTTGGCAAATACACACATACGAATGACATAATCACGCTCTGAAAGTTTGATTAAGAAAGTCCATCTACAAAGAAACTTATTCAGCAATTAAGTTCCCATAATATAGCTCTTTTGCAGCCCGAGCGCAGTCGCTGCGTAAACTGCGCAGCCAGCAGAGCGCTCGCTTATGCGTGCGTGCTTATGCATGTGTGTATGTGCATGTGTTGCTTGTATATATATATGTTAAATAAGCATAGAATGTTTGGAATATCGGCTCATCGCAGGGTTCAGGGGATCTCCTAGTCGGGTACCCCCGACTAGAGCTTTCTTACTTATTTTTATTGAAATTGCTCAAAAAATTTTATTTTACTTGTAGACCCTGCAAATACTGATAGTGATACGATTACATCAGAGCCTTCACGAGACAGCAAACCGCGAAACATGACTAGAATGCATTCTCTAGATAGCAACAGCAATTCTCGTCAGCATACATCATCGGCGAAGAACGCGGAGGACTTAGCATTGAAAACGGATTATACCGATGTTACAACGCAATTAATGCATATAGTACGCAGTTTAAGCAGCCCATTAAGTGTTCACGAGACTGAAAAACGATATCAGGCTGAAATCGTGCCATGCTCTTGCATAATTCTTGAAGATATGCCAAAGGAATCATTTGAACAGAATAAGCTAATTCAAATTGATACGGACCCAGATTTTGTAAAGAAGGATTCATGTGATATTAAAATTTCTCGCGAGAACAAGCACAATCAGCAAACGGCTATGAAAATTGAGAACTGTACCGTTGACGCTGTTGAGTCGACTATTGCTCAAAGGCCAATGAAGTCCATTTTTGATTTAGACTTTGATGACGACGATGATCCATTGCAAACGATTATCAAAAATATCTCGCCACCAGAGTCCAACCTGAAAGCGACTCTTGATATTGATTTTGATCCAATAGAGACTAACGCAGTTAGCACATTAGCTGAAGAAGATATCAATAAGGACTTAAGAGCAGCAGTTAGCGAAACTTTTCCAGCAGATCAAGAGTCCACCAATGTAATGGCAGAGACTTTATCTGTTTACACTGTACAAGAAGATCCCGAATGCATTGCAAGGAAACGGTTTGACGTACAAACAAATGATGTTACCAATTTTCATATAAATGCATTACATAACTATTACATACCAAACATTAATGGAAATTGGAACAGCATTGATTCGTCATTAGTGCTAACGTCATCTTCAATAACGGAATTTTTGAAGACATTGGAGTCCTATACAGTTAGCGATGGCTCTGATGTTGTGCCGAAATATGGTTCCCTCACATATGATCAAAGAATACGTAAGGATTTAAGCTATCTAAAATTCATTCAGAATTATAAATCAAAAAGTTTTAAAGCGTTTACACCATTTTTGGGTGTTGCCAAGTGTTTACCAACGTGTCGCCTGGCAGCTAAACGGCTTAAGGATAAAACGAGAGCTGTACCAACAAATCACGGTGATGAAATGTTCGTAAAACAGGAAAAGTCTGAAATGTATTGTAGTTACTTTGAAAATAATCGAAGTAGCCCCAATCCGCTGAGGGTTGAAGTCAATACAAATGATACACATAAAAACAATGAAAATCAAGCACGATATTCCGATGTCAATCCAATAGTAGGCAACGCTGCAGTTAGCTACAATTTGCTAAAGCTGGTTAATAATAATAGCGAGGATCGTGAAAATTACACAAAAGCAGGTAATTCAAATATTGGATCAGCAAAAAAGAAGTTCATCCGCTGTAGAAGCAATAGTACTTGCAGCAGTACCAGTTTACAATTGACAGAAGACTCAATAAATGAAAAACTAAGAAATCAAAGGACTATAGCTACGGAAAAGTCGGAGCAATCCGAAAGTAATGTCGAACGAAATAGAAAAAAACGTAGAAAAGCAACAAGACAAACGGTTGACGGTAACGATGATAGCACACACCAAGATCAACACAATATAAGTAATTTATCAGTAGAAGAAAACCCACGTATTAAGCGCATTAAAATTGCAATCAATGGAAATGATGCTATGCATAAACAGATATCGATCATCAGTAGTAGCAATGTTAGCAGCAGCGATGAGGACGAAACCCGTATCGAGATGAGCGACAAGGAAGACGGTTACAATACAACTGCATACTCTCAGTGTGCTCAGGCGGCAAGTGACGATGAGCATGAGTCGAACAGAAGTCATTCAACGACCATTGATAGCATATTGGCGGATGAGGATGGTCATATGGAGAATGATGACGATAATAATAGCGATGATGAAGAGTATGCAATTGTTCAAAGGCCCTTGATTCATGGCGGTGGTGGTAATAATCACATTGTGTTGACAATAAAGAAAACACCCAGTAAAATCAACTCACCTGCTAACTCGATATCAGCAATCTCTCCAATTGTTATAGGTGTTGGTAGCGAAGCTGAAACTACTATTGGCAAACGGCCGGAAGCTGGAATAATCGCATCACGTCAGCCAAAACTCTTTGTTGTGTCAAAAGGTGAACAAAATGAATTGCAATCGGATCCAATGCGACCCATCTGCTACAATAATTTGGAGAAATGTTATCGGTATAACCATCGTCGTCGTCTACGACATAGACATCGACATCGACAACAGATGCGCCAGAAAGAAACAATAGATATAGAACTAAAACATTTATTTAATAATGTTGGCCGCAGTGCACTGCCGTTGGTAAAAACACATCAAAAATTGTTTTTCACAAATGAATTATGCATACAGGACAGGGCAGGAAGAAATGAGCGCATCGTTAATTACAGCAGCAGTAGTAGTAGCAGTAGCTGTGGCAGCAGTAGTTCGAATGAGGAGGATGATAGCGAACCTGAGGAAAGGAATCAGAACCCTAAGCAAACTGAACAATGTCAAATTGCCTTTTCAAATAATTATAAATTAAAGAATGAGACTGACCCGAATGCATCTTTAAAAAGCATTACCGCAAAACACGATGATCACCATCAGCAGGACTTGTACTTCTATTCTAGTGATGAATCCTGGACTGATGTTGAATTTGGCAATCAACATTATGATGATGAAGAAGAACAAGTGAATGATATCAAATTAAATACGCTAAGTGAATTACCATTAGACAACAATGGTATGCTACCCTCGTTCAACTCTATTGGGGCCACAGATCATCATCAGCCAAAGCTCACATCAGCAGCAGATCTAAATTGTGATGATGCTAATATATGCTATACTAACGATAATTTAAGTGTTATTAAATCACATAGCTTAGACTCTGTGAGCGATGCGAGTAAAATGCAATATGTTATTAATAATCTAACATCAAATGTAATGTTTAAAAGTACCGAAAATTATAATCAACTAATATCGCAGCCACCCATTGAATATAGAAGTGGTATTCGTGGTGTTGCCGACGATTCTACCAGTAGTAAATGTAGTAGTCGAGTCCAAACATTCAAGGAGTGGCACCAAGTTCTCCAGCTTCAATCCTATAATAATGAACCATTGATAGTTTTGCCATACGTTGTTCTTGAATAAACCATTTTTGAATACAACAATATGTGTGCGGATCACTTGACATATTTATCAATTATTATTTGATAAGCCTGTAGCCGCAAAAGCGTTCGGATCATAAATATTTACATGCGTGATAGCAAGTTGTAATACACCCCCTCCCCCCATACAATTAATGAACAACACAGCTTAAATCATGATAAACCGAAAAAATAATTGTAATAGGTATTCTATGCTGATCCTACCATATAATATTGTAAATATGTGTATGGATATCAAAATCTATAAATTTAAGCGCGAGTCACTATCATAATGTACTTTCTTTCGTTGACTCGGTTGATATTCAAATATATTTCTAATTTAAAAAAAAAATTTAAAAAAAACAATGAAGTTAAAACAGGCTCAACAAGTTGTGTCGTAATTAAGTGAATATCAAATATATTTTGTTACATTCTATCGTTATTTTGTTCGCATCTTTATAATATATATATATATATATATATATATATATATATATATATATTTATAAGCATATATAAATTTAAAAAAAAAATGTATATATATATATATATACATTTTTTTTTTTAATTTAGATATGTGTATGTATATGTGATAGAAATAAAATGTACATGAAATGTAAATAAATTAATTTTACGTTGACGTTGCGCAGTTTCTCTCACAGTGCCGGGTATATACCCCACTATAACCACTTATATCATACTGAATATATTGTGGATTATTCTATATAAAGAGTGTTACATGAGTGTTACAAACTTTTAAAATTTTGAACTACTCTAAATATATATATATATTTTTTATAGCTTTTTCGGGGACTGTATATTTCGAAAATATCCATTATTTAATTGCGTTCACAATCGAATCCCTACATTCCTGTAATGTTTGTACACAGGTTGAATAGACTCTTCACTGGTTACACAGTGCATCTGCAGACAGCATCTAGATTAATTTTTATACATTGAACCTATTGAAAATGCGAAATCAGGGTATAATGGTTTTGTTAAAATATATGTAACAGGTAGGAGGCGTGGAAGACCCCATATATTCTTGATCAGCTCGATGAACTGAGTTGATATAGCCCTGTCCGTATGTATAAACGCGTAAATCTCAGATTCAATAAGAGCTAAAGACTTCAAATTTTTATGTAGGTCCATATATAGCACGCGCAGATCGAGTTTTTCCAAAAAATCGATAATCATTCCCATTTTAATGTTATCGATTATACACATTATCGAAATTCAGTTATAAAATTATATCTCGTGCATCATTAGAGCTCCAAATTGTGTATTTAGTTTAATGTGTCATTTATAAAATTTTCACTTTTGTCATATTTTGGATATCCTCCGCCCCTTCCCTTCCCTTCCTTCAAAACTTGTAAAAACCGTATTTCAAATACTAGAGACATGTGCTTAGGCAAATACACACATATGCATGATATAATCACGCTTTGAAAGTTTGATAAAGAAAGTCTATCCCAAAAAAAAATTTTAAACAATTAAAATCCCATTGCAGCCTAATTGCAGAGGTTGCTTAAACTGCGCAGTTAGCAGAGCACGTGTTTATGCGAGCGTGCGTGCGTGTGTGTATATGTTGCTTATAATGTAAATGTAAAATAAACATATCTCCTAGTCGAGCAGTCTTGACTAGAGCACTCTTACTTGTTTTTTATTGAATATATAAGACATTTTCATTATTCATTGCATTTCGTCGTTTATTTTGAATTCGATTTTAAAATTTTGTAGTCTTATATTTTTGGGTCGATAGCCATGAACCTTACACAAATACATTTATATCATAGTCACATCAATGATGATGAAGTATGTACGCTTGTATGTATGCAAGTAGTTCATTGTAGATGTACAGTTGCAGTAGAAGACAATCTAAAGTTGACTACTTCGCTGACTTTTGTGAATTTGATAGATGGTCAGTGAGGATGCCAGCAGTCAGAGAAGTGGCACAGCTTTTAGATTGGTTCGCTGCTTCCGTACATCATGTGTGGTTCAGTGAGTCTATTATATATTAAATATATAAGCGATGATGAATATACATAGATACATACATACATGAAATAAACGTAAACAAAAATGGATACAACTGTATGAATTATAAATTATTGTACATTTTGCTTATGTGTAAGTATATAGGCAATATTATTTTGTTTATTTCTAAGGTATTACATAAATGAATAGTTAGGTTAGATACGATCTAAGGAGGAAGCCCATATCATACTATCTCCAAAAGTATGAACTCCTATGCCGCAGTCCTCCAAAGTGTTGTGTTGCTTCCGATTTTCAATATTTTCTTTGTTTTATGTGAATTAAATACTTATAAGATGATATTTATTTGATAAGCAGTCTAATAAAATTAATTTTTGTTTTGCATGTGTAAAGTTAGTTGAAGTTTAGACATCGGAGCTGAGGACATTTACCGAAAATGCGCTCAAGGATTCCCCCTTCTTAGATACAGCCTTTGCCTGATATTGTCCCACATCATCTAAAGTACATTTGTTTACAGCGAACTTATAGCGATTGCCATCCTTGGTGAATGAGTATCTGGTGCGTTTTTCGTCAATAGGTTTGCCATCCTTTAGCCAAGCTAGATTGACCAGCTCTCCATCGAATTCACATTCGAATTGGGCATTCTCTCCCTCCGAAACGGAAACAGAAACGGGAAATTTAACAAAAGTGGGCTGCTTGGGATCATCGCCAGGTACAGTGACATTAATTGTACAGGTACTGAATGATTCACCCGCATCGTTAAACGCCTCGCATGTGTAGGTGCCGCCATCTTCTGGGAAAATTTCAGCGATCTGCAAACGATAAATGTTTGCCTCGTTAGTATATTGGAAGTCCTTGCTTGGCTTAATCTCTTTGTTGTTGTGCAGCCAAACGACATCAAAATGATCGGCTCCAATAATGCGACAGGCCAAAGTAACCGCGTCTCCATCCTTCACAAATCTGGATTCCAAGTGGCTAACTATCTTTGGTGGCTTGTCACTGCCAGTTGCCTGTCGCTTGCTTGACTGCTTGTCCAGAGCTGAGGATAAAGGGTACAATCAAGTTAATTACAAAATATTTCTGTGAATCTGTGTCATATCTTGGAAAAGGAGCCCAACAACATAACCATGATTTCTAGATTTTTAAAACTTACGTTGAATGCTTAGCTTGCACTTGGTTTCGACAGCGCTAATTGAGTTTGTTGCCGTGCATGAGAAGACGCCTTCATCTTCAGGGAAAACTTCGTGGATGGTGAGTGTTGCAATACCGTTTTTGTATTTCAGATCCATTATTTCGGATGATGATATCGACTTGCCATTTTTGGACCATGTGATTTGTGGCTCCGGATCTCCCTTAACATGGCACATCAACTGCAACTGTTCGCCATCTCGAATGGTCAGGTCGTGAAGCGGCTTGGTGAACTCTGGTTTACACATTAAGGAATCATCGGGCGGAACTAAGTGCAAAATATGAATTCATATTTATTACAATTTTATTAGTTAATTTTTTAATTATAAATATAACACGGAAAACGTGGGTCTGTATTTCAAGAAGCTTGGGGTTACTTATCACCAGGATATTTTTCTGTCGATTCGTTTTTTCTCTGATTTTACTCTTTTTCAATCATAATCTGATTCTAAAATCAGTATATAATTGTCATGATGTCACGATTTAAAGATATTCGAATATAAAAGTGAGAAAAACTTTTTTTACAGGTACATTTTTAATTTGTATAAAAAATATATCTTCAAATATCTTGAAAACTTGACGTAATATTTTTAATTTAAAATGTAGTACCTCAAATGTAAACCTCAAACAGACTATGTTTGAGATATTTATAAAAATAAGAATAGTTTGCCAACAATAGTTAATAATTTCATTTGTAAGATACATACGTATTAGCTCTTTGGTAGCACTACGAGATCGTGATGGGCTGCCGGGTGCCTTTAAGCTACTGGCTGCATATTTCTTTTTGCCTGAAATGCTATTCTGTGTCGTTGAGGAACTTGTGCTCGTTGTCGAGTTGCTGTGGGTGACAGTCTACAGAAAGCAGTTATCAATTAGTCCGATTTTTATTCGATCATGCCTCTGTACACTTACCTTAACGTCCGACGTGGATCTGGTGCTTGATGACTGATGTGAGTTACTGGAAATATTTGACGATGTGAATTGGCGTGTTGTTATAATCGGTGGAGGAGCCGGCTTGATGGGTTGTTCGATGTACTTTCGATCTGTGTTAGAAAATAAGTAAATACAAGAATATTAAGATTAATCTAATATATTGAATTTTATTTAGCGATATAGGGACTCCTTTTACGGGGGTGGGGTGGGGGTAGAAGGAGGTATGAGGGTCATTTAGAACATTTTTGGAATGAATTTTAGATTCGTTTAGTAATTTGTTGAAAATCTTTAAAAACGTTTTATTTATATTCGCAGTAGTACTCAAAATTAAATAATCAAGTAATAATGCTTTAGCTCGATCTGCCCGATTAAAATCTCATTCAATTCAAAAGGGTATAGGGCTCAAAATACAGTGACAGATAAGACAGATCATACAGAATACAGAACTCAGCTTCCAATTGCCAATTTGAGAAGCTCTTTTTGGAGAGACTCTTAACGGACAGCCATTATAGACTCTTTTTTCTGAGGCCCTTTTTTAGATTTCAGTACCAACGACTATTTACTTGGAGCCTCAATTACAAATATTAGCAATTAAGGAATTATGAAATCGACTCTATCGTTCATAACATACATATTTTTAAAAAATTATAAATTTGTAGTGTAATTAAGTATGTGTATACAAGTATGCATGCTTCTAAGGAAAAGTATAAGTAAAATTATAAGTAAAAGTAATTTTAAGTTTTAGTCGAGAGTTTATTTGTAAACAATTACCTCCTGAGTAGAGGAAGTTGTGTGCAAGCTCTGCCTGCTCAGGCGTAACCCATTCTCCTGGAGGAAAGTAATGAAGTAGTAAATGCAAGAAATCAGATGTTGAAAAATTTGAAGGTCAAAGATAAATTGAAAAAAAAAAATGTATATATGCTATGTTTGTTTGTGTATACTATATCACGCTATCCGCATAACACATATACATAGTAAGTATGCAAATATTTGAAGAAAATGCTGTGCTTATAATCAGAGTTCACTCCGATGTATTAACATACATTGAGTTTGCGATATTCGGTAACTACATATTTCAATAATGTGGTATGTTAGTATGAGTTGATATTACCTTCGACAATAACGACGCATGTTGTCTCATCTGTTCCATGGCAATTTGTTGCCTTACAGCTGTATTTGCCAGAGTCTGAGGGCTTACAATCAATTATTTCCATTGTGACAACGCCATCGGAGTGGGTCATTGCGTATTCGTATTTGCTTAGCTCACGACCATCTTTATACCATTTTACAGTAGGAACGGGCTTGCCACTAAGACAACAGAGGAGCTTACATGTGTCGCGGGCCTGCATGACGCGTGGACGTAATAGGAATGTAAAACTGGGTGCCGATTCCGATTCCTCTTGCCAGAAGGTGAAAGGCAAGGGTTCACGTCGTCGAACCGGCGTAGATTCGGTTCTATATCTTGGTTGTTCTTTTGGCAGTGGATGTACATTGAGGAAAACAACTTCCTCTCTGGAACCATAATGGTTTTCGGCGCGTATTATGTATTCGCCGCGATCATCTAGCTTCACGCGATTAATGATAAAGTAGTAGTCATCACCTGCGTACCGTTTCATAAACTTAACGCTCTGCCTTAACTCAATATTGTTGTGCGACCAAGTAAGTGTGGGCGTGGCAATCGCAATACATCGACAATAGAACTTAACGCTCTGTCCTTCATAACAGAACTGTGACGAGGGTCGGATTACGAATCGTGGAGCAGCTTGTCGACGATCGAACACGGCATCATATATCTTATATTTCTCCATTAGCAATTTTCGTAGTGATGAATACTCGGATAAGCGGCCAATTGGCAATAGATATTTGCCAAAGTCCTCGTACTTCTTTCGCAATTTCTCGCGATATGCAAGATAACGGTCGCGAGCAATCTTTTGGGTTAGCTCCCTGTGATCCCCTGTCAGCCATGGGTGCAGCAGGCATTCATGGGCAGTCATTCGTTTCTCTTTATTGGCAATAAGAAGCTTGCGTATAAAATCTTTGCCTTCATCGGATATGTGCTTAAATGCGTCCATATCGAAGTCCCAATCGCAGGCTTTAACATTCTTTAAAGTCTGTACATCGTTATCTCCAGCGAATGGCGAAAGTCCACTTAAGCTATATTATAATAAAAAGAAATCAAACAAATATATAACATTTCACATTGTACAATACTTATAAAATAAAACTTACAGTACATAGGCAAGTACACCCGTAGCCCACATGTCTGTATAGAAGCCAACTGGCTCTCTATTTACAATTTCTGGGGCTGCAAATTCGGCCGTGCCTGTTGTGATTTTTACGACCTCGTTAGGATCCAATCGCGTGGCTAAACCAAAATCAATTAGTTTTACGTTTGTACTGTTACGTGTCTGGCACATTATATTCTCCGGCTTTATATCCAAGTGAATAATATTTTTTTCGTGCATATGCTGGATGCCCTCGCAGATCTGCCGCATATAATTAATAACTTCGGCCTCAGTCATAGCGTAACCTTCAGCAGTGATGCGTTCAAATAATTCTCCTCCAGATAAGCTGTAAAGTGTAGAAAAATAACAATGATAAATTATTAAAGTAATAACAAATATAATTATAGTTTTAAATAAAACATAATTTAATATATTGCAGCATAAATAAAGGAGTTGTTGTTCACTTTGCGAACAAGTACAAGCTAGTAAAAAAGCTCTAGTCGCTAGGAGATCCTCTGAACCCCGTCTGATCTGCGTTTAAATTTTAAATATACCAGAGCTGGCATCTGTTCTAAACGTATACAAAATTAAATTAAATTTTAATTTTTAAATCAATAGCGCCATCTAACGAATTTAAACTAAAGCAGCTGAAAATTCAAAATCCATAGCGCCATCTAGTAAACTTGCGATTCTCAGAATATGTTATGTGTGTGTGCACACGTACACGTATAGGATAACTGCGCACGCTTTGCGCTGCTTGCCACGTGCTGTTGCGAATATTTATACTCATTCACAAAGTGAAATGAGTATATTGGTTTTGTGCAATGTCCGTCACGCTGTCCGTCCGTCTGTCCGTATGAACGCAAACCATTTGCACAGTTTTAGAGCTAGAAGCTTCAAAATTGGATGGTAAGTTACTGGTGAGCTCCTCTATCGATGCGCCAAAAATAATTTTTACGCCCCTTATGGGGTATGCCCGGCTAAAAAATACCCTGTAATTTTCGCATTTTTTGAGTGTAAGCATCCAAATTTCACACTTACGTTACCCTTCACTACTTCTAAGAACTGGCCAAAAATTATATGTCTACGCCTACTGGGGGCGTGGCAAATCGGGAAAAACTATACGTTTTTCCGATTCTCAGTGAGAAAATCAGAATTATATACAGATATTACTGCTGATCTCCTCTATTGATTTCCAAAAAATTATATATGTACAATCCAATTGTGGGCGTGGCAATGGGCGTGATCTGTGGGGGTGTGAATGAGTATCCCGCAGTCGGTAGCGCCCGACTGCAACGTTCTTACTTGTTTATTAGTATAATTATCATATTCTATTGAACATTTGTCATTTTATAAAAAATGAAAAACCATTCACATATTGTCTATATTTGCAATTGAATTTCAATTTTAAGTATTTGGTTAAATTTGGAGCCGGTATCCAAAATATATAAAAAAAATCAAAGTTGTAGAAAATACACATTAAACCAAATATGAAGTTTGGAGACTCTAGCTCCAAAGACGTACGAAATATAATTTTATAACTGAATAAACAATAACAATAAAACAGAGATAGTTTTCGATTTTTCGCAACAAACTCTATCTGCGCATCCTATACACGGACAGGAAACTAGTCCCTAGCTCTTACGGACAGACGGACAGACGGACAGACGGACGGACGGACGGACAGGGCTAAATTAACTTAGCTCGTCGCCCTGATCAAGAATATATATACTTTATAGGGTCTGCCTCCTTCTGCCTGTTACATACATTTTAACAAAACTATTATACCCTGATTTCCCATTTTCAATGGGTTCAGGGTATACAAAATTCGGAAAGTGTATTATGTACATTAATGTGTATTAGTATTTGTAAATTATTATAGGTTAGCTGCCATATAAATTTTTAGCCGTATTTAAAGATATTTTGTAAATAGTTAATTATGAAAGTTTCTTTTACTTACAATTCAAGTATGAGAACCATTTCGTCGTCATCTTCGAACGCATCGTGTAGGTTGATTAATTTTTGGTGATGCAGCTGGTTCATAATGTCAATCTCACGACGAATCAAGTCTTTCTCAACAGCATGCGATACTGGTATGAATTTGGCAGCGAAAATATTTCCAGTGCTACGCTCCCGGCATCTGTGTACAACACCAAAGGCACCGTTACCGATCTCCTCGAGTATATCGTATCTATCGTACACGCTTTGATGGGAAATTTCAACGGGCTGTGGCACGAATTTCGAGTATATATCGAATACGTATGAATCGTAGTCTTTGATTGGGCCATCAGCCTTACCGCGTATCCTTTTGCCGTTCTCATCCAATTCCCATTTACGCTCAGTTGGCTTCTTCTTTATCGACTCTTTTGTCTTGATCAGTGTGCTTATTTCCGATGCATCAGATCGTCCATAGACATTATCGGCAAATATACGGAAGTCATACTCCTTGCCAGGTGTCAGACCAGTAACGGCCATTGAGGTGAAACGTGTGTTTCCAACACGTATCCATGAAGAAAGTGGGTGCTCACGTCTCTCAACTAGATAGTTTGTAATATCGCTGCCGCCATCCCAAACAGGTGCCTTCCAGCTTAGAGATAACGAGTCTGTGCCAATACTCTCAACCAAGGGGAACCGTGGTGGATCTGGACGATCACTGATTTGCACTTGAATCGCAGCCGTATCTGATCCAAGTTCATTCTCTGCCGTTATTCGGTATGGGCCAGAGTCGAGCTGTGACCCATCACGAATTGTTAATACGGCATGTCGGTCCTTAACTTCAACATTGTAGTGTCCACCAGACTCAATTTTCTCGCCATCTCTTACCCAGCTAATACGGGGCTTGGGAAAACCAGTGAATGGTATTTTAATCACAACATTTTCACCCTTGTCAAAGTATGCAGTATCTCTGAATCGTGGTGGCACATTCAACTTCGGCGCGGCTGTAAATTGTCAATAGAATAACATTAATGACATTTATATATTAAACTCTTTTTTTCTTACCAACTGATTAATTATGCTATACTGAATAAATATACTCTTTAAAAGTAAAGACTACAATGGTCTTACTTATTATATATTGATATATCAATACAAAAAGAATAAGTAAGAACGTTGCAGTCGAGCGTTACTGACTGCAGAATACTTATTCACGGCCGCA
Organism: Drosophila nigricruria; assembly: GCA_037075265.1. NCBI lineage: Eukaryota > Metazoa > Arthropoda > Insecta > Diptera > Drosophilidae > Drosophila > Drosophila nigricruria. The sequence goes on along the minus strand of JBAMCI010000085.1, from coordinate 240,419 downwards.
CTGCTCCAGTCCATTGGCTTATCAACGTTTCACAAGTAGTGCTTCTGAGATATCGGAAAATGGATTTTCCGATTTGCCACGCCTCTAGTGGGCGTATCGGGAAAATTTTCAAGTCTCTAGCTTCAATAACGTCAAAAGGGTTTGCGCTCATACGGTCAGACGCTCAGACGGACGGACATAAAAACAGACATTGCAAAAAACCAATATACTCATTTCACTTTGTGAATGAGTATAAAAACTTGTTTTTGCATATGACTTACACAAGTATATATGTTAAATTAAAAGTGCCGAATTCGATGATTTTGTTCAGCTTTCAGCTTATCGTGGTAATGATACTTACTCATAATGGCGAGAGCTGCTCGAGTTGACTTGGCACCGGCTTTGTTTACGGCACGGCAAACATATTCATCAGCGTCTTCCCCGAATACGTCGTTAATGTTCAAGAAATGATTGTCACCCTCGGAATAGATGTGATAGCGCGCTCCGCTCGTTATCTCGCGCGCTCCCTTATACCAAGTGATGGTTGGTCGAGGTGCTCCGGTGATTTCACATGTGAATTGTGCATTATGGTTTTGTATGCAGTTCGCATCACGCAGGGGCTTCACAATAAGAGGAGCTGTTGCCGCCTTTGGATCGACAATCTTAACTGCTTGCGAGGCGGTCGATGGCTTCGATAGACCTGCGATATTTTGTGCGAATACGCGGAATTCGTACTGACGACCTTCAATCAGATGATGGCAATTGATTTGATTTGCAGCACAAATGATTGGATTAACTCGTTGCCAGGTATCGCTGCCAATTTCTCGTTTGTCGATCCAATAACCTTGTATGTGGCTACCACCATCCGACTCCGGCTTGTTCCATTCCAAATGGGCAAAGTCTCCCCCAATCTCTGTAATGTCTGGAATGCCTGGTGGTGATGGGGGATCGATTGGTGCTTTGGCACGAATTGGATTCAGACCTTCTAATGGTGCACCAATGCCGTTTTCATTTACAGCCATTACGCGGAATATGTACTCTTGGTTCTCAATAAGGCCTTGCACATTGAAGTTTGTGTCCTTGCAAGTGCTGGACACAGTGATCCAATGGGGGGACGATATATCCTTCCGTTCAACCACATAATGCGTTATCTTCAGGCCACCATCGTACGCCGGTGGACGCCAAGCCAATGTACATGAGTGCTTGTTGATATGGGAAATACCCATTGGTCCAACGGGCGCCGATGGCAATCCGGTAATACGTATATCAAAATGTCCAAATGTATTACCAGAATCATTGCTGAGCTCAATTTGATAGTTTCCACCATCGGTTTTAACGATATCGCGAATAAATATGACAATATAATCATCAAATACAGTATATTTAAAATGTGATTCATCAGCCAGATCAGATATGATCTCGTTATTCCTGGTTATTTTCACTGAAAGTGGCTGATCGCCCGAATAGTAGATCTTAATCTTTGTATTATCACCCTCTGGTAAATACAACTCATTCGGGCAACGGTTTATAATCGGCGGTGAGCCAACTTTAAGATAACCAGATGTGTGGACAAAGCCAAGTGAGTTAATTGCTTCGCAAGTGTAGTCACCATCATCGCCAGATTGTACATTTGTGATGTGCAAACGGAAGACACCGTCTTTGCTGTCATATGTTATTCGTCCTCCAGGTTGCATCTGGATTTCCTTACCATTTCTCAACCATCTGGCTGTGGGAATTGGCTTACCAGAGGCAGCGCACTGTAAAGTAAAATCTTTTCCACAAGGTGCAATCCTGTCTTGTAATCTGGATATCCAATCTGGTTTCTCGCCGCCTAAAACTTCGCACACCTTAATGGGCATAGTGCAATGGCTGGGCTCTGAGCGTCCTGCAGCATTAATAGCAAAAATACGGAATTCATAATCGCCCATTTCAATTAGGTTAATAACTGTGAATTCAGTGTCGAGAACATTGTAATCATTACATTTGACCCAAACAGCGCCGCCAATATCTCGCCGTTCTATTATGTAACCTGTTATACGAGAACCTCCATCGCTGAGTGGTTTCTCCCATTTTAGATCGACATAATTCTTGCCCACTTTCGTTACCTGGGGCGTGCCTGGTGGCGATGGTATATTGAATTTACCCTTCAGTTTAAAGCGCATCGATGGAGGTGATGGCTTACTGTAGCCAGCAGCATTCTTCGCCTTAATACGGAATTCATATTCACTGCCATTCGTTAAGTTGTACAATTGATATTTAGTGTCTTTGATTAAATACTCATAAGTATTCCACGATGAGTCATTTACGATGTCACGGTATTCAATTTGATAGCCCTGAATGCGAGAGCCACCATCACTGGCTGGACGCGTCCATATCAATGTTACGTTGCCAGAGTCCCAATCAATTACTTTGGGCTGGCCAGGTTCATCGGGAACGGTGAATTGATGTTTGGCAGTTATGGGTTCAGGCATGTCTAGTGGATCTGATAGTCCATATTGGTTCTCAGCTCTTACACGGAAATGATATTTGTGATTGGGTTCCAGGCCCATTACATCATAATGTGTATTACGCACAAAGCTACTAACCTTCACCCATGTACCACTAGTATCCAATTTCTCAACCACATAATTTGTGATTGGCGACCCACCATCGTCAAGTGGTGTCTTCCATGCGAGTGTGCATGTATCCGGTGTGATATCATAAGCATTTAATGGACCTTGTGGTGCACCAGGTCTGTCAACAACAGTCACATGGCAGGATGCGGTGTCGAAGCCCTTGCTATTTGTTAAAGTGATTGTATAGGATCCAGTTTCCGAGCGCTTAGCACATTTATTGTGATAAACTGAGCTGAAGTCATCTGTATCGAATCGAATGCGTTCATCGATTGCTACATCGATACCATTGATATTCCAGGACGGCGTTGGTCGCGGATTCGCAATATATGGCACTGTTATATGGAATTCCTCACCGGCAATTACAGTCATATCCCGGATTGATAAGTCAGATGTTATCTTGGGCGCATGTGGTGGACGGCGACAGAATATGAGGTCGCTTGATGCACTAAATGGCGATTGACCTGCCGCGTTGACAGCAGCTACTCTAAATTCATATTCAGCGTTTTCAATTAAGTTGGGTATCTTGCAAGTAAGATCTGGACAGAGGGCATGAACAGCCTTGGTCCATTTGTCTTCACTCAAAAGTCGTTTCTCGATTACGTATCCGGTTATCGGCGATCCGCCGTCATGCTTGGGCTTTGACCAGGCAATCGTAATGCTATCCTCTGTGGAATCAATGCCACGAGGTATGCCAGGTGCATTTGGTACATCGAATGGATGTCTTGCTCTGATGGGCTCTGATGTATTGGCCGGATCCGATTCGCCATATTTATTTTCGGCAATTACTCGAAAATCGTATTCCTTACCAATTGTCAGATTGCGTACACGAACAAATGGTACAGTGCAGTAGCTACTGACCTTAGTCCACGTTGAAGAGCGGGCTTCTTTTTTCTCAACAATATAGTTCTGAATAGGGGAGCCACCATCATCTTTTGGCGGATTCCAATATAATGTCAAAGAATCACCAGCAAATTCATCAGCACGTAAATTGCTTGGTGGTCCGGGTCTATCCAAGACCTTGACGTTAATGGTAGCCGTATCATAGCCGTGTGGATTCTTAAGCTGTAAACGATATTGTCCTGAGTCCGATCGCTTCGAATTCTTTACTACGAACGAAGCAGCATCATCAGCTAAGTGTTGATGTACACGTTGGTCGTCATCCAACACAAGATCATTTGAGTACCAGAATGCAGTGGGCCTAGGGAAAGCAACATATGGTACATGAATGCTGAAGTCATCTCCGGCACGGCAAATTATATCACGAACTGCACCTAAGTCCATGCATGGCTTATTTGGTTGTTCTTCAATCTTTATGGGTTGTGATGGCTTGGATGGGTCAGACCGTCCAACATCATTTTCGGCAATGATGCGGAAAGAATATTCTTCGCCTTCCTTTAAATCAGGTACCGTAAATACAGTAGAGTTAATTAGTATGTCATTAACTGGCATCCAATCCTTTGAATTTTTGGGTCGTTGCTCAATATAATAGCCTTTGATTTTGGATTTGCCATCATTGCGCGGAGGCCGCCAGGATAATGTGACACTATCCTTTGTGATGCGGTCGGCTTTTGGTGGTTCGGGTGGATCGGGACGATAGCGCTGTAGTTCGGCTGATATAGGATCGGATGGCTTCGATGGGCTTCCGGGCCCAGCTTCATTAACCGCAGTTACACGGAATTCGTATCTAGAACCTTCACGCAAATCGGGGACTGTATAGCTAGTATTCGGCGTGGGATAGTTATTACATTTAATCCATTCACCGCCGCGTTCTCGTCTTTCTACAATATAGCCTGAAATTGGTTTTCCACCGCAATAATCTGGTGGATGCCACTCTAACGACGCTGAGCTTGGGGAATAACCAACAACTTGCGGCTGTGTGGGTGCACCTGGTGGATCAAATGGTGATTTAGCCACAACTGGCTTACCTTCGAGAGCATCGGAAACACCGTAAATGTTCTCAGCCCTGACACGGAACAAATACTTTTTGCCTTCGGTAAGCCCCTTGACTGTGTAATTTGTTTTTGGGCAGTAGCCAGCCACAGGCTTCCAATCATCAACACCAAACTCAGTAAACTCAACAATATAGCCTGTTATATCACTGCCCCCATCATCTTTTGGTGGATTCCATTGCAATGAAATGTGATCAGGTGCTGTCTCAGTGTAAGTTAGTGGACCTTCCGGGGTTGTTGGTTTGTCAACCACTATTATTTCAATATCAGCAGAGTCTTTGCCAAATTCGTTGGTTGCTGTAACCTTATATGTTCCAGAGTCTTTCCTGGTTGAATCATCTATGCGGAAAATAGTACGTTCCGAATTTGTATCGAATGAGATCTTGCTACCCTCTGACAATTTAATGTCACCGCGCTTCCATTCGATCGTCGGTGTTGGTGCTCCAGAAATTGGAATATTTATGCTGACTGGTTCGCCAGCACGGACTTTAATACGCTTGCCGAGCAAGCCATCTAGATGGAGTTTTGGCTTCTCTTGCATGGGGCGCGCATTGACATTAGACGATGGCTCTGAGGGCTTACTATTTCCGGCTGCATTAACTGCCGATATCCTGTATTGATATTGATGATTTGGTGATACTCGATCATCCCTAAATTCTGTGGTCGGAATTGGCTCTCCATTAATTTTAATCCATCGACCAGTATTTACATCACGGCGCTCAATATCATAGCCAAGTATGGGAGAGCCACCATTGCTGATGGGCTGTTTCCATTTGATCGTAATATGATCCTTATCACTGTCCAATAATTCTGGTTTACCTGGTGCTCCAGGGACGGTGTATTGATTTTTAGCTATAATAGGCGGATCCGATGTTAATGGGTCGGAACGTCCCTGTAAATTCTCAGCCATTACTCTGAACTCGTATTTGGTACCTTCTAAAAGTCTTGGGACAACTGCATGATTATATTTTGCGCTAACGTAAGAAACAGCAGGTACCCAACCGCCGCCATGTGTTAAATCACGTTTCTCAATGACATATGCAGATATTTCAGAGCCGCCATTATCTTTAGGAGGCTTCCATGATATGGTCACAGAGTTAGAAGTAATTTCTTCGTATTCTAATGGACCATCTGGTGGTCCGGGACGATCGAGAACAATCAGTTCAAAGCTACCCTCATCGATGCCAGAATCATTGCGCAGTAGCAAATGATAAATTCCAGAATCTGTGCGTTGACAATTAACAGTATGAACAACAGTATGGTGTCCAATTGTGGTAATTGTCGATCTTTCATTTGACTTCAATGGATTGTTCTTGTGAGTCCATATCGCTTCCGGTGCTGGCTCGCCAATGAAATCTATATCGATGTGGAATATAAGTCCTGCCTTAATACGCACTTCGTGTAATGGTGTTAAAATCTTGGGTGCCAAATAGCGTGGCTTGGCCATTATCATATCCGATGGCTCGGATGGCTCGGACTGGCCAGCTTGATTAACAGCAATTATTCTAAATTCATACTCTTGTCCTTCGTCAAGTTCTGGTACAGTTGCTGCTGTCTTATTTGGAGGTACATGTACAACATTTACCCAGTATGGACTACCCTTTTCTTTCTTTTGTATAATATATTCGGTAAGGGGTGCACCGCCATCCGATTTTGGTGCGGCCCATTGTAGATCAACATGATCGCGATCCCAATCGGTAACACTAGGTTTACCGGGTGCATCGGGCTCATCAAACTCATTCTTGGCAATTATGCTCCTCAATGCTTCTAATGGCTCCGATTCGCCGATAGAATTTACAGCCTTAACACGGAATAAATATTCCTTGCGATGAACAAGGCGGATAATATCATGAACTGGATGGGTACTCATGCCCGCATCTGACCATGTTCCTCTAGACAAGTCCATTTTTTCAATAATGTAATGCAATATTGGTGAGCCGCCGTCATCATCGGGCACCTGCCATCCCAAGTGGCAGCCATCCCTTGTTATCTTTGTGATATCCAGCGGACCCTTTGGTGTTGATGGACGATCGAGTACGGTTGCGTGTGCCGATGCATCAAAGGAACCGTGTTCGTTTTTCAGTATAAGTGTGTACCGTCCTTCATCTGACCGAAGTGCTGATGGTATTTCAAATGTCAACTCATTTTGAAAAATATTTGACTCAATTCGTGTGCTTGGTTCAATTTCCTTGCCATTGTAAAGCCATTTGATTGTCGGTCGTGGTGAAGCTTCTATTGGTAGCGTCCAGCCCAGACGTTTACCTGCATGCACAGTTATATCATTTAAGAGAGACTTATCAAAGAATGGAGCCAGGAAGCGGGGCTTGCAGATAACGGTCGCAGATGGATCTGATGGATCGCTCTGACCACCGCGATTTACAGCAATTATGCGGAACTCGTACTCTCCACCGTCAGTCAGATCGGGTATATGGGCTTTTCGTTCATCTCCAGGTATAACAGCAGCACGTTCCCATTGTCCGAACTTAGGTCTCTTTTCGACAATATATGAAGTAATAGGTGCACCACCATCCTTTTTGGGTGCAGCCCATTCCAAGTCCACAAAGTCCTTGCCCCAATCAACAGCTTGTGGTTGACCAGGCTTATCGGGATGAGAATATGGATCCTTGGCCGTAATAGCTTGACTAGTTGTTAGGGGCTGTGATTGTCCTTGCTTGTTGACAGCACGCACTCTAAAGTTATAATCATGGTTTTCAATAAGATTGTCTGCACGAATCTCAGTGCCAGCACATTCTCCGACAGGCACCCAACGCATTGTTTCATTATCCATTTTTTCAACCACGTAGTGCGTTATTTCGGAGCCACCATCATCTTTGGGTGGTCGCCAACGTAATGTCATTGAGTTTTTGGTCACCTCATCTCCACGTAGTGGACCTTCGGGTGCAGTTGGAACATCTAGTACAGTGACTTTTACAGTGTGCTTATCAACACCATTAATATTGCGGGCAACCAAAGTGTAAGATCCAGTATCTGCACGTTTAGCATCTAGAACACGCAATTTCGTACGATCATCGTAAATCGAGATTTTCACACGATCTGTATTTATAACCATATTATCTTCATGGGTCCATTCTTTGCTTGGAATTGGCTCTCCAATGACAGGCACATCAAATTCAAATACGTTTCCTGCACGAATTTTAATATCCAACATGAAATTCCTATCAATTTTAGGTGCCAAGTTCTTAGCACGTGCAACATGCGGCTCAGTCGCATCGCTTGGTACACCGGGACCAGCTTTGTTTACAGCTCTTACACGGAATTCATATTTGACGCCTTCAATCAAGTCAGGCACATGGCCGCTGGTTACATCGCTACCGACTTCAGCGCACTTCTCCCAATCTGGTGAGTATTTGTCACGTTTCTCAATTATATACCCACTTATAGGTGAGCCACCATCACTTTCTGGCCTTGTCCATTCCAAATCCACAAAATCTTTGTCAAAATCTTTAATAGATGGAGTTCCCGGTTTGGTGGGCTCATCGTACGGATTCTTAGCTTCAGTGGCATGAGGGGTGGTAAGTGGATCTGATATACCTTGGCGGTTCTTAGCACGCACTCTAAATTTGTATTTATGTCCGGGTGTAAGACCCTTTACATTCAAACTAGTGGTTGGTCCATCTGTCTCGCCTGCTGGTATCCAACGACCAGTTGATTCGTCCATTTTCTCTACCACATAGCTGTCAATGGGCTGGCCGCCATCATCGTCAGGTGGACTCCATTTAAGCGTGCAACCCTCTGCATGAACATCTTCCACCTTTAGTGGTCCATTTGGTGGAGATGGCTTATCAATAACGGTTACCTTTACATCAGCACTATCTTCTCCGTTGGCGTTTTCGGCACGCACAGTATATAAACCAGAGTCAGAGCGGGTCGCATTTGTCACTTTCAGTTTGGTATTATAGGGGACATGAGTAACTTTAATGTTATCCTTTGTATTTACCTCTTTATTTTTAAGTAACCATTTAGTTAAAGGTGCTGGTTCTCCGGATACCTTACAATCAAATATAAAAGCTTGTCCAGCCTTGATACGTATTTCTATTAAGTTGGAACGATCAATAACTGGCGGTTTATTGCGTGACTTTGCAACAATGGGAGCTGTTGCATCAGATGGTTCACCTGGTCCGGCGGCATTAACGGCGCTAACACGAAATTCATAGGCTTGTCCTTCAGTTAGGTCGGGAACAGTAGCTTTGCACTGATCAGCTGGCATTTCCAAAGCCTTCTCCCATTGACCATATTTATCTTTCTTTTCAATGAGATAGCCAGTGATTGGAGAGCCACCGTCGTTAAGCGGTGGCGTCCAGGCTAAGTCGATGTGATCCTTATCCCAATCGGTTGATCTTAGGTTTTCAGGCTTACCTGGCTCGTCAAACGGATTCTTGGCTATAATTGATTCCTCGCCTACTAGCGGAGCAGATTCACCCTCTGCATTTACAGCCGATACTCTAAATTTATATTCATTACCAGGCGTTAGACCCGTAATATCGGCCTGAGGCTCGGTTGATCGGCCACATGGCAACCAACAACCAGTTTCGGGATCTAACTTATCTATTTGGAAGTATTCAATAGGAGTGCCACCGTCATCATTAGGTCGTTTCCATTTCAGATGGCATCCTTCCTTATGTACATCAGATACCTGAAGTGGTCCATTGGGTGGCGTTGGCTTATCCGTAATAATTACATTGATTAGGACACTATCCTTGCCAGAGCTATTTGTTGCTGTAAGCAAATATTCACCAGAATCACCTCGTTGAGTTGGACGTATAACAAGTTTGGTGTAATAGTCGGGCGTTTCAATTGTTGTATTCTTTCCAGGTTGCAAAGGATAGTTTGAAAATTTCCATTCCACTTTTGGTGCCGATTCACCAATGATAAGAGCGTCCAACTTAAGAGCTGTTCCGGCAGAAATTGTTACATCGCGAAGATTCCTTCGGTCTATCTTTGGTGCAAGGTAGCGTGGCTTAGCTACAAATGTCTTGCTTGGATCAGATGGCTCTGATTGTCCACCCTTGTTTAAAGCAGTTACTCGGAATTGGTATTCATTTCCTTCTATCAGTCCGTTCACAGTCACGACAGGTGTAGGTGAGTCCGTCTCTAATGCCTTTTCCCATAATGGACTATATTTGTCCTTAATTTCAATAATATATCCAGTAATGGGCGAACCACCATCGCTAGCTGGTTCATTCCAAGCAAGTTCTGCTTTGTTGGCTGTCCAGTCTGTTGGCTCTGGGGCGCCTGGCTTAGATGGCGCCGCTGAATAATATACAAGTATTATTAGTTTCAAATTTCATAAGATTAAATAATATTAATTAAAACTTACTAAATGGATCTTTGGCGACTACAGAACTCAATGTTTCTAGTGGCTCAGATTCGCCTTCCTTGTTTACAGCCTTCACCCGGAACTTATACTCGTGACCGGGTATTAGACCATCAACAGTAATTTCTGGTACATCACTCTTACCAACAGGTAACCAAACGCCTGTGTCGGGGTCGAACTTTTCCACCAAATAGCTATCTATTGGTTCACCTCCATCATCTTTTGGTTTTTTCCATTTAAGCTTGCATCCGTCTTTGTGAATATCGGATACTTCAAGCGGGCCTTCTGGCTTACCAGGCTTAGCTGCAAGGGTTGAATTCAATGTTAGTGTAATACTATATTTTATCATATACTTAAGTTGCTTTTGATATTTATTGACTGACTGGTTCTGTCAATATTTGCATCAATGTTAAATAACACAATCCAGCGAAAGGCGCTTTAAGGCGAAGCGTATATGTACTTACTAATAATGTTAATCTGGAATTCGACTTGATCTTGACCATAAAGGTTATGAGCAGCAATTTTATAAAGTCCAGTGTCCTTCCTTTCTGGCTTACTGTTGATATATTTTGTATTGTAGGAAACTGTTTCTATGCGACTTGCGGATGTTGGATAAACGCCTTTGCCGTTTTGAGTCCAACTTATTTCAGGAGCTGGTTCTCCGCTCACATTTATGTCGAGGAAAATCGGTTCTCCAGCTTTAATATTATATGTTCGTATATTTTTGCGATCAATTTTTGGTGCCACTATTTAAAAAAAAAAGCATCGAATATTAGAAAATAATAATTAAATATCAATGCAGAGTAGGCTTTTACACTCCATTAGTTCCTAAGTAAAAATAATATAAAGGCAAGAAGAAAGTCGGACATATTTAAATTGACTACTAGCACTAACCATACAACATATAGATGTGCCAACACACCCACACAGCTCACGCCCATTCCCACGCCTCCAATTGTTTTTTACATATATAATTTTTTGGAAATCAATAGAGGAGATCAGCAGTTAGTCGTTACAAAATTTTGATTTTCTCACTGAGAATCGGAAAAACATACAGTTTTGAATTATTTAATTTATATTTGGCTTTCTACACGAGCACATATCGTAGGAGCTTGTAATAAAGCCCCATTTTCCTATGTCCGATAATTTACTTAAAAGTTGTTGAAATGGTTACTTACACTTTCTTGGCTTGGTTATGACAGATTTGCTAGCATCAGATGGTTCTCCAAGACCCGCAGCATTAATAGCCTTTACTCTGAACTCATATTCGCAGTTTTCGTCAAGATTAGGCACAGTAGCTTTGCATTCTTCTCCAAATGCTGGGGCAGATATTTCAGCTCCCTTAATCCATCTGTCTGTGCCCTTTTCACGTTTTTCAACAACATAGCCAGTAACAGGCGAGCCACCGTCGTTATGAGGTGGCCGCCATACCAAATCCACACGATCCTTGTCCCAATCAACTGGCTCCGGAGTACCTGGCTTGCCGGGCTCATCAAATGGATTCTTTGCAATTATGGATTGTTCTCCAGTTAATGGTTCCGATTCGCCTTCAGTGTTTACAGCTAACACTCGGAACTTATATTCATGACCGGGATCTAGGTTATTCAATTCAGCAAATGGTTCCTTGAAACGTCCAGAGGGTACCCAACGTCCAGATTCTACGTCCAGTTTCTCAACAACATAGTGTTCTATGGGCAGTCCACCGTCGTCTAAAGGTGGATTCCATTTAAGTTTGCATCCCTCTTTGTGAACATCCGTTACACGCAGTGGACCCTCTGGTGGTGCTGGCTTGTCGAGAACGGTCACTTCAAATGATGCTTCATCATGACCGGACTCATTTTCGGCCTTAATGGTGTATTTGCCTGTATGTAATCGCTTTGAAAACGGCACGGCCAGCTTAGTGCGATATGATTCCATGTCAATATTGTAGTCATCATCTTCAATACGAGCTTTGTTATGAAACCATGTCTTGGATGGTGGTGGTTCGCCAGAAATTTTAATGTCGTAGCGTATATTTTGGCCGGCTTTGATAGTGATATCCTTAATATTTGATCTATCAATTTTGGGTGCTGCGAATCGATCCTTAGCAGTCATTTGGTCAGATGGCTCTGATGGTTTACTTTGACCAGCTTTATTAACTGCTTTAACACGGAATTGGTATTTAGTGCCTTCAATTAAATCGTTAACACGTACTTTACAGTCGGGTGTATTTGTTTCCAGAACTTTTTGCCATTTTCCAGTGTTATTGTCTTTCTTTTCGATAATATATCCTGTAATTGGAGCACCTCCATCGTCATCTGGTGTCCGCCACTTAAGATCTGCGTGATTTGCCGACCAATCGGTTATTTGTGGCTTACCGGGTGTGTCTGCGGCATCATACGGATTTTTGGCAGTAACTGGAATATCTGTTACCAATGGCTCCGATTCGCCTTCAGCATTAACAGCTTTAACGCGGAATAAGTATTCTTTGCCTTCAGTAAGGCCAGTTACGTCTGCTTCCGGAGTTTTAGTCGTTAGAACAGGTACCCACCGCCCAGTTTCCGTGTCCATACGCTCAACTACATAGTGTTCTATGGGCTCGCCGCCATCATCATCGGGCTTGTCCCATTTCAAGTGTACGCTCTCAGCTGTCACATCGGAGACAGTTAATGGACCCTTCGGCTTACTTGGTTTGCATAGTACCTCAAGCTCGACCTCAACTGTGTCCACACCAGAATCATTTTTAGCTGTAACTACGTAAACACCTTTATCAGCACGTTTAACTTTGGGCATGATAAATGTTGTTTTATAATCTTCATTTTCAATTTTAATTTTGTCGTTGTTTTTGATTTCGGCTCCATTGTATTTCCAAGTTATTTTAGCTGGGGGCTCGGCCTTGACAGCTGCATCCATATGCAACATTTGACCACTACGCATGATCTTCTTTTGCAGGTTCTTGCGATCAATATGGGGTTTCAAAAACCGCGGTTTCGCCACAACAGATTTGGAAACATCGCTGGGTTCACTTGGACCAGCTTTATTAACTGCAACAACGCGGAACTCGTATTCATGTCCTTCTTCAACCCCAGTTACAGTTCCCTTCGTCTTGTCACCAGGAACTGTGGCCGAATCTACCCAGGCGCGACCTGACTTGTCACGCATTTGGATTATGTATTTTTGAATAGGAGCACCTCCATCGTTTTTGGGCGGATCCCAAGCTAAATCAACAAAGTCCTTATCCCAATTGGTTGGTTCTGGTCGACCTGGTTTATCTGGCTCATCAAAGGGATTTTTAGCAATAATTGGCTTATCCGTTTCCAAATCTTCCGACTCGCCCTCTTTATTGACAGCACGCACACGGAACTTATAAGGTTTGCCTTCGTGTAACCCAATTACCTTAGCTTCAGGCTCGGAGCTTTTGCCGCATGGTAACCATTGTCCAGTATGTGGATCCAGCTTTTCTATTTCATAATAGTCAATTGGAGCTCCACCATCATCATCAGGCTTTTCCCACTTTAGCTTACAGCTGTGTTTGGTAATATCATTAACTTGTAATGGGCCCTTAGGTTTACCTGGTTTGCCCAGTATGGTCACATCCAATTCAGCTAAGTCTTCTCCAACTTCATTTGTTGCCTTAATGGAATATTTTCCACTTTGTGGACGTTTGGCTCGCATAACAAAGAATTTGGTATTATAATCAACATTGTCAATTTTAATACCTTCTTCGTCATTGACCACAGGTAACCCATTAAAAAGCCATTCCACCCTTGGAGCTGGTTCACCTTTTATATTAATGTCCAAGCTGATAGATAAGCCGGCTTTCACAATAACAGGTTTTAGATTTGTTCTGTCTATATGCGGCTTAACTGTTTAGAATAGAAATCAATACATAAATATCAATGTGTTTAATATAAACTATAAAAAAAACCTACGGAAGCGTGGCTTGGCAGTATGCCAATTAGTTTGTTCTGATGGCTCAGATGGTCCAGCTTTGTTTACAGCTCGAACGCGGAATTTGTACTGCTGACCCTCTTCCAGTTTTTTAACAACTCCCTTGCAAATTGGACCTTCTGTTTCTACTGCTTTAACGAATTCTCCTGAATCTTTGTCCATAACTTCAATGATATAATTTGTAATGGGAGAGCCTCCATCACGAATTGGTGGCTCCCATTTCAGTTTAACATGGTGTTCATCCCAATCCTCAAGTTCCGGTAGTCCAGGTGGCGAAGATATATCAAATGGATTCTTAGCAGTAATGGCCGAGTCTGTTTCGAGTGGTTCCGATTCACCCTCTTCATTAATGGCCTTAACTCTGAACTGATAACGATGATTGGGTTCTAAATTTTTCACATCGAGTTCTGTCTTTTCAGGATCAACAGTACCCACAGGTACCCATTTACCAGTTGCTGTGTCCATTTTTTCAACAGCATAACCTGATAGAGGGACTCCGCCATCATCTTTAGGTTTTTTCCACTTAAGCTTGCAGCCTTCCTTATGTATATCGGAAACTTCCAAGGGTCCCTCGGGCTTGGCTGGCTTATCCAATATAATGACTTCGACTTCTGCTTCGTCAAAACCATTAATATTCTCAGCTTTAAGCTTATAAACTCCAGTATCTTTTCGTGATGTATCCAATAATGTGAGTTTTGTGTTATAATCTTCGTTATCCAAACGCAACTGTCCACAGGGTGTTATTTCCTTTTCCTTACAGAACCATGTGAGATTGGGGGCTGGCTCACCTTTAACATCTACATCAAACTTTATTGTTTGACCGGCCCGTACCTTAACAGGCTTCATTTTCTCACGATTTATAGATGGCTTAACTAAAATTGTATTGTATAGTATATAATTTTATATTCATTTAATGACTTTTCGTCGGATGCTGTGCACAATTGGGGAAATTATTTTAATAAATAAAATAAATGTTTGGCTTAACATAAAAACAAGCATATGCGTATACGTACCAGAAATGAAATAAAAAATAACTATAATATTATTTAGCAAAGAAGCAAATTATTTTTCCCACTTTTCATTTTTAATTTTTTGCCAAAAAAGGTATGATTGACAATATGAATTCTTACGATTTCTCGGTTTCGCCAAATGAGGTTCTGTTGCATCGCTTGGCTCACTGGGACCGGCCTTATTGATAGCACGAACACGGAATTGATACACATTTCCTTCGGTAAGCCCATCGACTGTTGCTTCAGGTGTAGGCGACTAATATCGTATATAAATGATTTAATTAGGCAAAAGTTTATTCAAATGCACTATTCATATTATTATTAATGTACACAAAATATGCATACAGTGCATAATAGCAATACTTACATTAGTAGTAAGAACTTCATCCCACATGGGTGAATATTTATCCTTCTTTTCAATGACATAGCCAGTGATTGGCGCACCGCCATCGTCTTTGGGTGTCTCCCATTTTAGCTTAACCATATGTTCATTGTAATCATGAATCTTTGGTGTACCTGGCTTACTGGCAGCATCATACGGATTCTTTGCTAATATGCTGCCATCGGTCTCCAAAGGTTCAGATTCACCTTCCTCATTGATGGCCTTAACCCGAAACTGATACTCATGGCCTTCCTGAAGGCCCTTGACATCAAATTCGGTATCATTGCCAGAGGTACGACCGACCGGTACCCAACGACCTTGTTTCTTATCAAACTTTTCGACTTGGTAAGCTGTAATTGGCTTACCACCATCATCTTCTGGCTTTTGCCATTTTAGTTTACAACTATCTTTGGTAATATCTTTGACAGCTAGGGGACCCTTTGGTTTACCGGGAGGTGCTAAAACATTAACTTCAACGGTTGCTTCATCTTCTCCATGCTCATTGATGGCTCGTATTTTATATGTGCCCGTATGCTTTCTCACAGTGTCAATAATTGAAATTTTCGTGTTGTGCGGAATATTTTGAATCTCGCAATTGCTTGTCAAGTCTGCTGGCTTTAGTTCCTTATCGTTTTGATACCATATTATTGTAGGAACAGGCTCGCCACGGACATTCACATCATATTTAATAGGCTTTCCAGCGCGAATAAGCAATGGCTTCAAATTTGTTCTATCAATGCGGGGTTTCACTGTTTAATGAAAATTTGTAATACATTTTTGTAGTAAATAATTCCGAACTGTTCTGTCTATGTAATTTTAGAAAATCTATAATAGTATGTAGTTGATTATTTTTATATCTTACATGGTAATTAATTCTAGCTATCTTTTCTTTCTTGTATATATATATATATATATATAGTTACATTTTTTGTATATACTTACATTTTTTGTACTTGACGATTTGTGGAACGCTTGCATCTGATGGTGGCGATAGACCTGCCTTGTTGACTGCAATAACACGGAACTGATATTCACCATATTCTTGGAGATCGGCAACTGTAGCTTCTAATTGATCGCCAGGGATCTCAAGAGCCTTTTCCCACTCTGGTTTATTCTTATCCTTTATTTCTATAATATATTTTTGTATTGGCGCTCCGCCATCATTATTGGGAGGTGTCCATTTTATACTGACACTCTGATTATCATAGTCGGTAACTTCAGGAGTACCTGGCTTGTTGGGTTCATCAAATGGATCCTTGGCAACAACACCAACAAGTGTTGTCAGTGGCTCGGATTCGCCCTCGTCATTGACAGCCGATACTCGGAACATATACTCAGAGCCGGGATTCAAACCTGTAACATCAAAACTAGGTGGTTCTTTTTCGCCTGGAGATCGTCCAACCCTGACCCATTTGCCAGTAGCTGTGTCCATTTTCTCAACAACATATTCCTTAATCGGCACGCCGCCATCATCCTCAGGCTTTTTCCACTGCAACTTGCATCCTGTTGCTGTGACGTCACTGACAGCAAGAGGTCCTTTCGGAGAACTTGGCCTACCAAGAACAACCAACTCAACGGTCTCACGATCAACGCCATTGCGATTTTCTGCTTTCAATGTATAAAAGCCGCTATCTTTACGCTTGGCATTCGTTATAACAAAGTCTGTATGATAGTCAATATTATCGATACTTATGCGATCCCCAGTTGTCAGCGGAACATCGTCACGCCAACTCCAATGTAGTTCGGGTACCGGCTCACCGATAATGTCAACCGACCATTTGTGTGTACGTCCACTTTTGATTGTGACACGCTTGAATGTCGATCTATCAATTTGTGGCTTAACTAAATAATTTTATGCGATACAAAGAATTGATCAAGTGCAAAATAATGTTAGTTTTAAGGTCACATTGTATTGAAGCAAGAACATTTATAATTTAAGCAGATACGTACATAATAAAAGCGGTAGCAGTAGGTCTTATGCGATATGCTGTAAAATATTTATTTGATCTATCTATTAAATTCATTAATTTAAATGTTACATTAGTAAATATCCGCCTGTCCTCATGACCTCAACCCATTTTGGCCGTTATTAAAGCAAGAGACTTCGAATGGCGAATATATACCTGTTGTTCCCATCGTCTTAATAAAGTGTTT
The DNA here is from genome assembly GCA_037075265.1 of Drosophila nigricruria. Lineage (NCBI taxonomy): Eukaryota > Metazoa > Arthropoda > Insecta > Diptera > Drosophilidae > Drosophila > Drosophila nigricruria. The sequence goes on along the minus strand of JBAMCI010000085.1, from coordinate 223,065 downwards.
CACTTTTAATTCATTACGCCTATTGGCAAATCTTGACATTTTTTATACCCTGAACCCATTGAAAATGGGAAATCAGGGTATAATGTTTTTGTGAAAATGTATGTAACAGGCAGAAGGAGACATCGCAGACGCCATAAAGTATATATATTCTTGATCAGCTCGATGAGCTGAGTTGAAATAGCCCTGTCCGTCTGTCCGTTCGTCCATCCGTGTGAACGCAGCGATCTCGTAAACCACAAAAGCTAGAGATCTGAAATTTTCAGAGAATACTCGTCTATAGCCTACGCAGTACGAGTTTTTTTTAGATTTTCGATAACTCATCCCGTTTCCTTATTATCGATAAAAATCGATAAAAATCGATAACTTTTGTTCGGTTAAGCATACCGTAAGAGCTAGAGACTAAATTCACTGTGTAGATCCGAATGAATGCGGACATTATGTAATTTTTGGAATTTAGATGCCACGCCCCCTTCGCCCCAAATTTGCAAAATTCGTATTTAAAATACTAGAGACTTGTGCTTTGGCATACATACATATGAATGACATGATTACGCTATGCAAGTTTGATTAAGAAAGTCCATCCACAAAAAAACTTATTATTAAACATTTAATTTCCCATACAATAGGCATATTGCAGCCCAAGCGCAGTCGCCGCGCTGACTGCGCAGTCAGCAGAGCGCGTGCTTCTGCGTGCGTGCGTATGCATGCATGTGTGTGTATCTCGCAATATTTGTATATGTAAAATAAGCATATCATGTTGGGAAGATTGGATCTTCGCAGGGTTCAGGGTATCTCGTAGTCGAGCCGTCTCGACTAGAGCACTCTTACTTGTTTATTAACACAAACGCTAATCTTTAGGGTACTATAAGGGTATAATATATACTCGTGTTGACGACCCACGACAAAAAATCTGTATTAGATATATCATTTTAGGCATGGAAAATTAGATAAAACGATATCTTCTTTAGCTTTACAGCTATAGGCTGAAAGGTTTTTGTCCACCTTCTTGAAAGATTGATCGGTTAATACAAAATTTTCATGACTTTTGGGGCAAGGATTTTCAAGACTTGCAGGTAAGTATTTTCAAAGCACGTGGTAAATCGGAAAAAAATCGATTTTGTATAAAAGCAATTTAATTTAGATGATCGCGTTCCTACTTGATTTTTGTTCTTTACAAAAAGTGAACTGCTGTCACTAATATGAAGTTTGTCGTGCTATTCAATATGATATGAATGTTATTCTGATTTCTTGTATGTATACATATGCATTGCATGTATGTTAAGCCAAAATCAAATTAATTAAATATGCTCAATACAGGTTATGGTTGCAAAAAAAACAAAACAAATAACAAACATCAATTTACTTACGGTTCTTATGCTTGCAAAGATGATTGTCTGTGGGCTGAGACGGTTCAGATGGGCCAGCCTTGTTGACTGCACGCACTCGGAACTGATATACCATTTTCTCTTTGAGCCCGTCCACTTTACATTCGGGTGTTGGGTCTTCGGTTTTGGCAACTTCAGTCCATGTTGGTGAAAATTTATCCTTAATTTCAACAACATAATGAGTGATAGGACGTCCACCATCAGATGGTGGTCGTTTCCATTTAAGCGAGACACTTTTGTTATCATAATCATCAATAATGGGTTGGTTGGGTGGACTTGGCGGGTCATAGGGATTTTTAGCAAGAATTGCATCAGTTGTTTCTAGTGGTTCAGATTCACCCTCTTTGTTGATAGCTTTGACACGGAACTTATATTTTTTATTCGGTGTCAGACCCTTAAAGTCAAACGAGGTCTCGCCGGGACCAACTTCTCCAGCTGGTATCCAACGGCCAGTCTCTTCATCCATACGCTCAAGGGCATAGCCCGTGATTTCACAGCCTCCATCATCTTCGGGTCGCTTCCACTTCATTTTAATTCGATGAGCTCGAACCTCTTCTGGTTCGAATGGCCCTCCCGGTGCCAATGGACGATCCAATACAATAACTTGGGCTTCAGACTCAATGGTACCAGAACTGTTGGTCAATACTAACTTATATTTACCAGTATCTTTACGCACAGACTTTTTTATAGTTATCGATGAATTCCGCTCGAGCTGTTCCAGACAGATCCGCTGATTGTCAAACTTGAGAGGCTCATTAGACTTAAACCAACTAGCCGCTGGCTCTGGTTCACCATCGTATTTAATGTCGTAGCGTACGGTCTGGCCCTTTTTCACAGTTATATTTTTAAGACCATCACTAACAAGGAATGGTTTAACAAAGCGGCATTTGGCTATAATGGCTTTAGTCTTGTCACTGGGCTCGCCAGGACCTGCCCGATTAACAGCACGGACTCGGAATTCGTACTGTTGGCCCTCCTTAAGATTATCAATGGTGCCGACTCTAGCATCTCCCGATACTTCTTTGCCGGGCACCCAATCATTTGAGAATTTTTCTTTATACTCAATAATATAAGAGGTAATTGGATCACCACCATCACTATCTGGTGCCTCCCATTTAAGGTCAGCGTGATCTCTATCCCAGTCGGTAAGGTCAACGTCTTTGGGTTTGCCCGGCTCATCCCATGGATCTTTTGCTAGTATTGAGTTCTTAAATGTAGCCGGATCAGATGGGCCAATTTTATTTACAGCACGTATACGAAATCTGTACTGCTTCTTTGGCACTAAGTCATCAATCTTTTTGTGACATGGTTCACTAGGTAGAACCTCAGCGACAGGTTCCCAGCCTTGTTTTTTGCTCAAGTCTTGACGCTCGATAATATATTTTGAAATAGGACTACCACCATCATCTGCTGGCGATTTAAAATTAACCATACACGATGTTTGGTAAACATCGGTAACATCAACATCGAGTGGGGGTTGTGGAACGTCTTGGCAAATAATGTTAACATCTTTGGTGTCTTCGCCTTGACCATTTGATATCTTTATCTGATATGGTCCTGAAAGTTCCCTAGACGGTTTTTTAATTTTAAATGTGACCTTATCATCTGTTACCGCAACCTCAACATCTTTGACAGGCAAAGGCTTTCCGTCCTTAATTAATTTTGCCTCAACTGGTGATTGCTTAGTACCGCTTACTATATTTATAAGTTTATGATGTATTGGTATTGATTGATGTGAGAAAAGACAATACTTATGTAAGTTGTATAAGTTAAACAATAAATATAAGAAAGTAGTTAATAACACATTTAATATACATATTATAAAATAGCTAAACCAAAGTAAATGACCTTTAAGAAACGCCCGTTGTCTGGACTGTATAAATATATTTGTCATATTACCTATTTATCGGACAGTTGTGCTTGTAGTAAACATAAAAGATGGATATATATAATAAAATAATTTAAAGCCAGTAAGAAAGCTCTGGTCGGGGGTACCCGACTAGGAGATCCCCTGATCTTACTTGTTTATGAGAATTTTTTTAAATCGGGTAAAGATATATATATGCTTCAGTCGCTTGTCTACAACCTATATCTTGTCTAGGTAACCTATATCTTTATCTATTTTCATTATAATTATTATAATTGTTAGTATTGAATGATTTAATTTTTTTACCTCTAAATGGAACCTCAACAATAACAGGAGCAGTTATTGGGCCAGCAAACTCATCCGGACAGTCAATATTGGGCCTGCTCTCACCCTGGCGCACAGATAGCTTACACGTTGAGTTGAGTTGACCGGACTCACAGGTAATTACACCTGCATCGGTTAATTCTAGATTGTTAAAAATTAGCTGGTGCTTGCCACCGCCTAAGTTTTTAATTTCAATGCGCTCATTTGACACTATTGGCTCGCCATTGAACTTCCAGTCGCATGGGGCAGTCTGGTCCTGTAGTTCGACATCCAGCACAAGTTTCTCTCGTTCAACAGCATCTGTGTCCTTGAGTTTCTTATTGAAGCGGTTTTGGTCTGCAATGGAATTCATTAAATCAGTTGTTCGAATATCATGTATGTATTTGTCTCCAGGAAATTCAAATCTTTTACTTACAGTTTATGATTATTTCTGCCTCAGTCTTATCAGCATTAGTTGTACACTTGAATTGACCGGCATCAGTTACCTTACAATCCTTGATAACCAGTTTTCTTTTGCGGCCATCCTTGAGGACTTGCATTCGCTTATCTGGCTTGATTTCCTCGTTGTTTCGGAACCATTGAACTTCTCCTTGGGCATCATCAATTTCGCAGGCTAATGTGATGGTGTCCTTCTCAATGCATTGCTGTGACTTAAGCACTTTAACAAATTTATATGGGTACTCGACTATCTTTAATGCAGTTTCAGTTTTATCGGGCTGCTTGTCCAATTGACACCTGTATTGACCGCTGTCTTCCAATATGGACTCCTTGATAATTAGCTTCAGATTGCCATTAATATCTTTGGAAATCAAGAAACGTGGATCATCAGATTCAATCTTCTTATTGTCCTTAAACCAGTGAACATTCGCCATGCTACTGCTAACAGCACACTCCAGTGTGGTTTCATGCTCGGTGAAACCTTCCAGTTTCTTTTTCAGTGGTTTCGTAAATGTATATGTGGGATCAGCTTCCTCAACATTAAGAAATCCCGTACTGGAGACACCTCCAATCTCAATTGTGTATTTTCCGGTATCTTCCACCTTGGGTGCGGTTATGATCAGTTGATATGTATCATTTTCCTGTTTAAATTTGAATTTACTGCCTGTAAACACCTCCTATCAAGGGATTGTAATAATATATTAATATATTTTTAATATCAAATACTTTTACATTGAAAGCTGCATGCATGTTTTTCATAAAATATTGATTCTTCAAAATCTTCAATTAGGAAGATAAATCAGTTATTAACAGACTATATTTTATTTTATTAAATGTACTATTCAAAAAATTTTAAGATTTTTTTTCGACTAAACAGCAAAATTAAGTTAATTTTATTATAAGTAATATATGTAAAAATAAATAGTTTTTTTTTACTATCATTAATTTTATAGTTAATTTATTATTATTAACAGCTCATACTTACGTCCTTGCGGAATAACCATTTGGGCTTGCAATTAGGTTTGCTAAATCTGGCCTCAAATACAACCTTTTTATCCTTGCCTTCCTTAGCGAACTGGTCGATCAATGGACTCAGGAATGATTCTACCTTCTGTTATGATCCCGTTGTGGTTGTTGATGTTTAGTTTTATATTATTTTTTTTTTTGCGTTGTCAAAAATGGGTAAAGACGTCAAACGATAATAAATTTGATATACGATTACTTAGCAGTGAATGCATTTTATAAATAAATAATAATAAAACAAATATGTTGACATTCAAATTAGCCAAGCTCTAACTGAATTTGTTGTCACAGCAATATATGTGATATTATTATAGTAAATAGAAGGTACTGGTACCGCTTATAATAATAATGATTAATTAAAACAAAACAAAAAAAATTAAAAAATATTTAAATAAAAAAAAGTGAAAACAAAACAAAGATCCCAAAAAACAATATCTCGTTTCATTCAGTTTATAAGAAAAGCATATAAATTTTTAATAAGTAAGTACCTTTACCAATATTTTACTTTTTAAATAGAACCATAAGTCGTGTTCAATTATATATGAATTATATATATATAAATATAATTATTATATAATTGAACACGACTTATATATATATATATATGTATATATACATACATACATATATATATATATATATATATATATGTATATATATATATATATATATATATATGTATATATATATATATATATATATATATATTTGTCCAAGTTAATAATAAGATATTTAACGTCTTTGTCAAGTTTTTATGTTCTTTATATTAAAGTACAGTGTTACTTGTGCGTTGTTAAATTATTATGCAAGATGAATATTAGCTGATTTGCATATATATTGGACAAAAAATTAATAATATCCATTAGGATATTTTCGTATATCGAATTCTAAGTTATATAGATAATCAAGATAACCGATAGCAAATTGTTGTAAATATAATGATTGAATAGGAATTTAATATGATCAAAATGATGTATGTGTATATATTTTTGTAAAAATAGACATACAAGTCTTTATGTTATAGAATGGAACATCAGAGGTAGTAACAAAATTCAAATTCCCTATTAAATTCTCTGCGAGAGAGAAGAATAAGTAGATTTTAAACATATAGCGCATTCCATTCAATTCCATTTACATACATATGGAATTATTGAATACTAAACCGATCTGAGCTTCTTCACTTTGGTTGAAAGAAAAAGGAAAAATACGGCATCATTCCAAAATCGCCAAAAAACAAGCGTTTGCCTTGGACTGTAAAAGTATTTTGTACATAAAAATGTAATCTATTTTAATTTTGTTATAAGTATTATAAGTAAATATCTCAGAAATATAAAGCACACCTCCTCGCGGCGAAACGGATGCAACGTCGGCCAATCGGGGATCAGCTCAGCTAGGGATGGTCTACGTGATGTTGGCGCCTGTATTGCATTACACATACATATACAGTCATATTCATATATAGTGAAAAGATCAGATATAGATCAAATATATACTTATAACTTCAGCAATTGATTTTTCGATTGACTTTTTAGCATATACACATTACCGTAACTGTATCATTGACACTTTGAATCGGTTCCATTTATACTATACATACACAAGTATATTCTCTCCATATTTTTTTATTATTTCGGCTAAATGAGTTGAGCTACATTTTTATTTTGGCACTTGATGTGAGAGTTGTGATAGTAAAATGAGTTCTTTTTAGAAACTTTCTGAGAGAAATATTGCTAAGTGAAACTTCTAGTTTTGTTAAGCTGATAGTTACTCATAAATAAACATTTTGATGATATAGAAATATATATATATATATACGATTTCTAAATGGTATATAGAAGAGAATAACGAAAGATTTGTGCAGACAAGTAGTTGACTTGAAGTTAAATGCATAAAAGCACATAACAAATGGCCAAGCATGCTATGTGATTTTATTGCTCAGCAAACAATAGAAGAATATTACCACCACAGTATAGAAAGCTCTATAAGTAAGTGTTTAAGCAAATGATAACAAGCCGGAAACAATCTGCTCTTACCCTTTCGACTTTCTTTAAAGCCGGTAATGGTTTTTCAGTTTCTTTAAGATCGCCCCAATTGGGGTCTTGTTCATCTTTGTCCCATTTTTGATAACGACGTTTCTTTAACATAGCACGGAAATCCATGCCGCTGGAATCGGAGACATATAATTGCATTTCGGCCGAGTCCTCGCCGTGTATATTCGATACAACAACCTTATATTTGCCCTCATCATTGGGCTTGCACTTTCTCATGCACAATGTAATTGAATTTGATTGCCCATCTGTGAGGAACTTGTAACGACCACCTTCAAGAATCTCACTAACTCCTTTGTAGAATTTGAAAGTGGGGGCAGGGTTGCCCTCGATGGTAACTGTAAGGTAGGCCGTCGAGTCTACAAATATGGGTAAAGGGTACACAGAACATAAGAAGTATGTATACATAATGCATTATCGGTTAGGCTCACGACTCCATAACAATAGCAAATAAGAATGCTCTAGCCGGGAATGTCCGACTAGGGGCTATCCTGAAATAAATTATTTTTACTGCAGAATAGAGTAATTCATAACCAGAATTTTATTGCAGAAACCCATACATAAAATTGAATGCCTGTAGCCCTTATTGGTAGACATGGGTCAACAATAAAATTTTTCGATAAAACAAAAAAAGGATGAGATATCAAATTTAAATGATTCTTGTGCTCACATACCGTACCCAGAATATATGTTTAAGATTACAAGTCTCTTGGCTTTATAATTTATGATATCACAGCGTTCGATTGGAAAGAGAGACAGACGGAGCTACGGATCAATCTAATGGCGGTTGGGTATAATATAAGTACATGTGCAGATACAGATACAGATTCAGATACAGATATAACATGTATATACGTACCATACCTTTAAGTAAAGCTTAATTTTTGTCACGGCAATACACATGGATACTTATGTTTGATTGGGTAATGACACATACCTTCGACCACTGAGTACGATTCCTGAACATCAGTAATTGATGGTGGACCACCATCGCCGACATCACGCAATGGTGTGGATGGCTTATTGATAAGATCTTCCAAGTCCTGAACACTAGGTCTACGCACATCGATTGAGGGACGTCTCCGCTTTTTTAGTAAATTATACGATGATTATGGAGCGATCAACATAATAGGTTGACACAACACGACAAAATACATACAAACATAGAGAAAAATATAGATAGTTAATACATAAGCTCTTTTTTTATAAATGTAAGCTGTGAACACATTGTTATTCACTTGTCTAAAATACGGATTATATACAAACGCAAATTATCAAAACGCATACTGCGGAGTAGGGCAAAGGATTTTAAGTGATACCAACTACTGAACTGAACATCAACATCATATTACATAGCATTACTGATCATTAAATAATAGATACTATACCAGAGACACATTCGAAGTGACTTTGATACAATGAATGTGTGGAAACTAAACGCGACTACAAATAGAACAAATATTGATGGTGAATGTCAATGAACATAAGTAGTAATGTGTGTTAATAATACTCAAATTTATATCAATAATGCTTATCAATAATAACAGTGATATTGGTTTTTATTTACAAATCTTTCAGGTTGCGTCCATGTAACTGCACTTCAAGTTCCTAAGTATTTATTATTAGTTTAAATCTCATTCAATTTTCATTGAGTATTCAATATTTTTTTTATTTTTTTGCTTTCAAAAATCAGAACTTAGAAAATATAGAAATATTTATTTGTGTGTATTATTTACATTTAAAAGTTTTAACATTTTGCGTGAATCGCCATAAAATTTGAATATTTACACCGTATATATTTATATATATACATATAATATAATATGGTATATATATATATATATATATATATATATATATATTGTTATTTACGCTTTTTATAATACAATAAAATACTTTTAATATAATACTCGTTCAAGAAGTAAAAAGAATATTTTAATTAATATTTTAAATTTTGTGTATATATTTATAAGTACCGTAGTTTTATAGTGTTAAATTTCAAACTGGCCCCACCAACAGTGTGGGAAATTGAAAAATTTTGCCGAAAAGTTGGCATAAAATATAAAGAATTAGAAAAAGTATACATCTTAGGCAGATGTCGGGACTACCAAGTTTTACTCTAAGATCTACACAATAAAACAAGAGTGCTCTAGTCGAGACGGCTCGACTACGAGATACCCTGAACCCTGCGAAGAGCCAATCTTCCCAACATGCTATGCTTATTTTACATATACAAATATTGCGGGACATACACACACACACACATACATACGCACGCACGCATAAGCACGCGCTCTGCTGACTGCGCAGTCAGCGCGGCGACTGCGCTTGGGCTGCAATATGCCTATTGTATGGGAAATTAAATGTTTAATAATAAGTTTTTTTGTGGATGGACTTTCTTAATCAAACTTGCACAGCGTAATCATGTCATTCATATGTATGTATGCCAAAGCACAAGTCTCTAGTATTTGAAATACGAATTTTGCAAATTTGGGGCGAAGGGGGCGTGGCATCTAAATTCCAAAAATTACATAATGTCCGCATTCATTACACGGATCTACACAGTGAATTTAGAGTCTCTAGCTCTTACGGTATGCTTAGCCGAAGAAAAGTTATCGATTTTTATCGATAATAAGGAAACGGGATGAGTTATCGAAAATCTAAAAAAAAACTCGTACTGCGTAGGATACACACGAGTATACACTGAAAATAGCTCCAGCTTTTGTGGTTTACGAGATCGCTGCGTTCATACGGACGGACGGACGGACTCACGGACGGACCAACGGACGGTCGGACGGACAGACGGACAGGGCTATTTCAACTCAGCTCATCGAGCTGATCAAGAATATATATACTTTATGGCGTCTGCGATGTCTCCTTCTGCCTGTTACATACATTTTCACAAAAACATTATACCCTGATTTCCCATTTTCAATGGGTTCAGGGTATAAAAACATAAATTTTGTAATCAAATTATTATTTTTGTGGCTGGCTGTGAACGAGTATTGTATAGTCGGGTATATCCGACTTCATTGTTTTTATTTATATTCTTTTGTCAAATCAGTCACCAACAATAACTCAAGCGTAAAATAATTGAAAATAAATATATGATCATTCGATCGCAATCAAAGACCTGTTTTGCATCGCCCATTTCGCCGGGTCGCTGTTGTTTTTGCTATTAAGATCAAAAAAAGGATACATTTAAATGCCCGATTATAATAAATGATTATACGTATGAAGGCAGTACATTTAATGAGTGTCAGATAAAATGTCATTTTAAGCCATAAGAATCGATGACTACATCTCTTCATCTACGGGTATATATATATATATTCTAATAAAATAGAATCTCAATCAAAAATACTATCATTTAAATCTGATCCTATGTTATCCTAAAATTTTAACAGAATTCTCTCCTCTTTTTTGTATAAAAGTTTTATTAATGTACGTGAGTCGAATTAAAAAGTTCTACTTACTGTATTAAATCAAATCAGAAAAAAATCATACGCAAATATCGAACTACACAGATTAATTAAGATAACGGCAGACATAAGAGTCAAATGTTATATGTAGGTGTTATGTATTTTTTTTATTAAAAATCATGCAGCAACCTGACTTTCTTTGAATTTTCATTCAGTTTTGGTAAAATATAAAGATTTTTGAGATGAACGGATAGACCTTGTCGTTAAAGTAGTGAAGTAGTAAGGGTAACTTACAAGTAAAAAATTTAGTGGGCTTATCTTTAACAAGCTAGCGTTGATGTAAATACAAATTATTTTTGACCAATTTTTATAGTTACAGTACAGGGGATTAAGAATATATAATATATGAGACCTAAAGCTCACTTTCTCCAATACATTATCAACAAGTAAGTCGACACTGCTAGACTAGGAGATCCCCTGAACCCTGCTAAGAGCCGATATTCAATTCAACGCTTCTTTCACATATATGTATATACATTACGATCAACACACACACACATATAAACGCACGCACAAACACGCTTTCTGCTAACTGCGCAGCTTGATAATGGCATTTATATGTGTGTATTTACCAAAGCACAAGTCTAGTATTTGAAATATGTTTATTTGGGGGAGGTGGTCGGTATCCGAAATACGACAAAAATCAAATTTGTATAAAATACACATGAAACTATACACAATATTTGGAGACTCTAGCTTAAAATATGTACGAGATATAATTATATAATAGCTGAATTTCAATAACATTTTTAATCGATAACATTAAAATGGGAATAGTTATCGAATTTTTGAAACAAATTCAATCTTCGTGTGCTATGCAGGAATCTCAAAAAAATGTCGTTCTAAGAACGACGCGTTCATACATACGGACAGACGGATAAACAGACAGACAGATCCAGTCAGCTCGTCGCCCTGATCAAGAATATATATAATTTATGGGGTCTGACACGCCTCCTTCTGCCTGTTACATACATTTTAACAAAACCATTCTACTCTGATTTCCCATTTTCAATGGGTTTAGGGCATAAAAAAATAGAAATCTAATTATTCTTTTATATTTTCTGTACACATTTTAAGAGTTATTCAGGAAAAACTGTCAAAAATGTTCAAACCAAAATTATTTTTTTATCTAAATATAAAGGTTAGCTTGCTAGTTGTTTTGGTGCTTGCTTTTGTTATTCACTTAATAATATATGTGTGATTTGATATGATAGATGATAGTAGTACTATTTGTATTCAGTCTGGTATACAAATTTCCGAGCTCGCAAGTCATATGCAAGTGATGTATAATGTTTTCAATTGTGGTGCAGTTTTGGAATTGAAATTTTCCGAGCATCTCAGAACAAATGTTTTTTTGTTAAGAGAAATGTAACCAAACACTACGAATGAATCGACAAACACAACTAACTCTCACCTGTCCTTCACCAACCTCGCCTGGCCTCAACAACTGTAATATTGGGTTTAAATTAAATTAAAAACGCTGGACAACATTCAATTGCATTTCAAATTATTAATTAACTTAGTTCGGGATAGGCCTTCATTCTGATCTAGCTATATAATATTTATACATAACGCAAAATATGTATGCTGATGCGTGTGAAAAAATGTATTTGGAATTGAGGTTCAGGTTTGGTCAATTTTAATTGCTGCATGAAGATCGCTAAGAATGGTCCCATATACGCAGAAAATATATAGTATGCACTCTAACTAATATATGTATTGCTCTCGTCAGACCTTACGTAGTGTTAACTCTTCTCTAAAATTTAATAGCCCAAATATTACGCGACTGAACTACGCCCGGTTATATGTGAATTCATCTTTTCACTCGAGACCGACACAACTGACTGTTCTTTTATTCAGCAAGAGTTAAATCTTTTGAATCTTGATGCCAACGACCATGATACGATATTTTCTATCTAAATGCATATAATGCATATTTATTGCAGCCGTTCACTTCGATCTCATCGTTTTACATATATAAAGATGGGTATTTATGAATATTCATGCATATATATTTTTTCACAATGCCAAATATAATTATCTAGTATCCTTGACGTCATCTCTTCTGAATATATGTGCTGCTTCAGCGTTTCTTTCCTCTTTATTTAAATTCAAATATTTAAAATTTTCTTCTATTTATCGCACACAAACCAAATATTATGTGGATACATGATTACATTTGTTAAAAAGATATCGCACATATCGTCTCCTATATGAGAAATAAATATTTTTATGTATGCAATTGTATTCGATCTATACGATCTCACGAGCGTACTATTATTAGCACTCAAAAATGGGTAGACAAAGAGAAGGTCATTTGTGCATATAGTGTGAACTATACATACATCTATAAAAAAAAAAATAGAATCATTCTAATGACTTTAATTCGTTTGTAATAAATTGTTCTACAGGTGTGTAGTTATCATATTACACAATTTGGATATGATTCCAGATTTTTACTAAATACTCTCAATATGCAAGGAGAACAAATTTTTAACCATTTTGTACATATGTATGTATGTTTGATGAATAAATAAATAAATAAATATATATATATATATATATATATATATATATATATTTAAATACATTTAGCACATATCTTAAAAGCATAAAGAAATATTGTGTACAATTTGGATGTTTGGAATGTCTTACCCGTGTATCCATGACTTCGCCGGGGCGGAGTTTCTTCTGGGAAATTTGTTTGTATTTGTTGAGAGGCGTATACATATAGATATATGTGCGTGCAGGTGTGGGTTTACGTGTGTGATTGTGGTTTGTAGGTTGATTGAGGGCGGTGGAGATGACATTTGGAGTATTTATTTGAGGTTGTTCAGTTGCGTTGCGTTCAGATGCGGGCACAATCAAATGGACACCAATGTGATTCGGTTTTTATGGTAGTAAAAGTGTTTGTTTAAATATTGTTGTTGAGGTGTTGTTGTTGTTGTTGTTAAGTGGACAGTATTCATACACGGTACAAAGAGAAGGGGACATAGGAAATATATATGTGTGATTAAAAATAGATATTATTTACACTTACTCGTAACGAATAACACGAATATAATGTATATTAATTAAATAAAATAGATGTTACATACAATCAATCAGTTAAAGACAATACACTCAATTTCTCATATCTGTAATTGAAACGTCTAAAGGAAAGCGCCTATTCATATACAAAATCCTTAGCACTCAATGGACTTCTAGTCTACAAACTATCTCGCCATTTATATACTCATATTTTTCTTATAATATTTTGCATGGCCCTATATATATATAATAAAATAATATAGAGAAGAATATTAATTATTAATAATAATTACTTTTTATAATATTTTGCATAGCCCTATATATATATAATAAAATAATATAGAGAAGAATATTAATCATTAATAATAATTACTTCCTCTAATATTTTCTTAGGAGGTCAAACTGGAATACTCTTAGTGTTATCCAGAGCTACTGTTACTGCTACAATTCAAAGCGAAATATAGCAAAAATAGAACTAAACTAAATGTTAAAATTGAAGTCGAAGAAGGTTTTAATATTTTCCTTACAAAAAAAAAAAAATATATATATATCACATACACATACAAATACAAATAAATGTATATATATATATATATATATATATATATATATATATATATATATATATATATATATATATATATATATATATATATATATATATATAATATACTTTAATCCTGTTTTAAAAGTATATGGAGTATATACATACATATACATCGTTTCAAATAGGAGTTCTAAATAAAGCAAGGTCTACCGTGAAATTATTCCATAGTTGGGAAGGATTATAAGGAATATACATGAAAAGGAAAATGTGGAGATGAGTAATATCTTTGCAAATTTGGAAGTAAGCATCAAAATGCTACATATTTAAATTTGATATTGCTCATCTGATTGATGACACAAAGCACTAACCATATTATAAATTTTTCAACTATATTATTATTTTTTAAAATATTAAGTATTTAGGATGAGCAACTCATTGTTTTTGGAAACTTTGGTTTTCGTTTTTGTTTACTTTTATATGGGGAGTATTTAATTACCTCGTCATTAATAATAAGCGATGGTCGACGACCCGTGTCTGCTGGGGGAACTAGAGAGCCGCGTCGACTTGGTGGCTCTGGAGCCAGGGACGGACGTTTCTCCCGTATCACCTCGATTTTCGGTGGTTCACCTGGTGCTGGTGGTTGCATTTTAGGGACCTTGGGCTTGTCATCCTAAAAAGTTATTAAAAAATGTTAATAAATAATAGATTTTATATTATCCTTAATATATTGGAAAAAAAAAATTATTGAAGCAATACTGGACTTTAATTCCTTTGGGGATTCTCCATCTGCATCCATATGTACGCAGACTAATATTTATTAGACTTTTACATGGTTTTTCATTTCTTTGCTTACTAATTAGAAACTAAATTTTTTTTTAAACTTTATTTCTATATATACTTGACTTCTAATAAACGTGGTATATATATATATGTATGTTATATAGTTGGTTTCATTAATGAAGTCTTTGCTTTATATATATATATGTATATATATATATATTTATATATATATATATATATATATATATATATATATATATATATATATGAATGTTATATAGTTGGTTTCATTAATGAAGTCTTTGATTTGAAGCTGTTTGTTGTTGTTTGGATAATACGCACCGCTATTACAGTCACCTTAATGATGGCTGACATTTTTTATAAAGAATAATTCTTTCCGTATTCAGTAAACTTAATCAGGTATGACAGGGTGGAAATAACACAGTTGCTTTACAAAAGCATTGCATTTGTATTTGAAGTTGGTATTTGCTATATTCGGTTTTTCGTTGACCCGCGATAAAATGTGGTAAAATTTTGACCGTTTGTCATGAACGACAAGAGGAAACAGACATCAAACATTTGGATAGGTGTATATGGTATGTTTCTGTGGTATATGTTTTTCACAAAAGATTTCACCACATTAAAATATAAATATATAAATAAAATTTTTATATATAGTATAAGAAATATATGTATATTAAACATATAAATAAACATACATATTTGTATATAACCCAAATTGAAAAACGAAACGAAAAGAAACCAACATTAACACTATATTCTCGTATGCACATATTTATGTAAATAGTTTGTAATGCTTTCTGTGGTGCATAGTAAAAATGAAAAACAAATATTTAATATATTTGTATATTTACTATATATATGTAAATATATGTGCACATATACATATTTACGTGCTAAAGAATCTTTTTGGGATACCGACATAAAAAATGTTTCATTTGCTGCTCAGAACATACAATTCTATGCATATAAATATACACACTTATGTATTCTTTTAAATATAAGCAAGTATTAATGTATACAAGTATAATGTATATATATATATATATATATATATATATATATATATATATATATATATATATAACTAAATAGTAAAATCAGTCGAAAGCATACATACCATATGTATGCTACCCCGTTCTGCATGCATACATACATTTTCACAAAAACATTGCACCCATTATTGTTCATCTAGAATACACCCTGAACATAGATCCCTGTATGCTCAGATTTACAAAATTCTATGTTTGACCTGACAATTTAAATACATATTGTAATATATTATTGCATTCTTATATAAAAGATATATTTATATACCTATATTTATGTAAAAATAGAAATTTTATTGATTATAATTTCATAATTTTAGTACAAAGAGCACTCATATCGGATTTACCTTTGGATTTGAGGCGGTTAGCTTCACTTCTGATGGGTCTTGGCCCGGGATATTAACAATAGGAGTGGATTTCTCAGGTTTGGGTTTCTCAATATCGATACGCTCATATTTTTCTAACTGTGGCCGCTCATAATCGTCTACAATGGTTGCTATGCCTTCTGGTTTTTTCAGCTCAGATATTTGCGCTTTGGATGCTTTTGTGGGATTAAACTCTTCCGTTGCATTTGCCTTTACCAAGCGAATAGAGTTTTTTTTTTTTTTTTGATTAGGTGAGTAAATACTAATTTACAATTTATTGGCATTTGCGAATTTTTTAAAGAAGCCAGCGATATAAGATTAAAGGTCAAGCTATAGCAAGAAGTATATTAAATTATCATAGTGCGAATTTCCTAAGAGTTTTTATTCAAGAAGAGATTGAATAGAAAAGAGAGAATTTATAAGGCATATATCTAAAGACAGTGAGAGAGTGAATGAGATAGAGAGAGAGATAGGAACAGATAGAGAAAGATAGAGAGTAAGAGGAAACTTCCAAAAAGCTATATTTTCAAAAAATTATACATGGAGCAAGAAGGAATGAAAGAGAAGAAGGCCAAGAGACACTAAAGACGAAGATGACAAAGCAAAATTTTACATTGATTTGCAACGTTCTAATTTCAGTGAAAAAATATAAAAAGTTAATCGAAATAGCTCCAAAGCTAAAAGAAAATTAGAATTCAAAAGTACAGTAGTAAAGTAAGATTACTTAAGTAAGATAGACTATCAAACTAATTAATATAATTTTTTAAATGAATTGAGTAAAACAGAAAGAGGAAATGATATTCAAAAGATATTCAAGTTAGTAAATAAAATGTGAATAGTGTAGATAAAGAAATACTTGGAGCTATATAGGATAGGATTGAAAGATAGATAGAAAATTTATTGTTTTGTAAAGATTCGCCAGCTTAAGTCAGAGCTTCGTTTTACCTTATGTAATTGTTTGGCTTGTTGGGGTGTAACCTGTTCTTTAGCATCCTTTATTACGGGTTTCAAAACTACACCGAGGAAGGACTCATTTTGTATGGGTTCCTTGGTCATCAAGGCTCTGACTGAGGAACGACGTCGTTGCTTTATTATATCCATCAAAGATGGTTTCACAGCCTGAGAGGATTTCGATTTTATTTTTATTTTCATTGTTTGCGTTGAGAGTTAGTTTGCCCATTTTGAGCGTGTTCAACTATTTATACTAAGTTAAGTTACTGCTACGATCCTATGAAGATCAACCTAAAAACTATATATCCACGCCCACTAGGAGCGTGGCAAATCAAATATGACTATATAGTGGTTTTTCAAATTCTGCAATATTTTGAGCACTATTGATGCTAGAGACTTGAAATTGGTATATATATTCGGGTTGACAACCCAAGATGAAAAGGATATGGCGGATTCTACGCCCATAGGGGGCGTGGGAAACCGCAAAACTTTATAGCTTTTACAGTTTTAGAGCTAGAAGCTTCAAAATTGGATGGTTGAGTTACTGGTGAAATCCTCTATCGATGACCAAAAAATTATTTTAACGCCCCTTTTGGGGCATGCCATGCTAAAAAATTTTCACAAAAACATTATACCCTGATTTTCCATTTTTAGGGTATAAAATACGTAAGCCCCCTGTTCCTGAAGGTAAGTTTCGAAACTCGAAATTCGACAGCAATACATAAGAAATTAATCACGATTGCTTGTGTATTGTCATGTTGACCATTGATGTTTATTATATGGTGAGCGTATGTATGATTCCTCAACCCGAATGGAATGCTAATATCTTGAATATTTTAATTTTGATAGTCTCTCGAAATGTATTTACACTTACCTCCTCCGTTTTATCCTCGCCTTCTTTTGGTTTATCTTTCTGTATAGCGAGTGTATTGAATTGTGGCGTTGGGTTTTAGATGGCAATGAAAAGTGTAAAGGAAAGTTAAGTATAAGGGTTTATATTTGCACAGCTCATGCAGATCATTCTGTCAAAACTGACGATTGTTGTTTTTTTGTTTCAAATTGATATTCAGAAGTAGCTTTGAGTCTACATTGTATTGCTTAGATTTGCCCAGAATACATAAATTTAGGGGTTTGCTATATACATACAATACGTATGTATGTTATATAGGAAATATGACTTACTTCTGGTTCGACAATCACAGGCTTAAGTGTAGCACCATCTCTAGTATCTTCGTCGTCTGGCAATTTACCTTTACCCATTTTAAGAGTCTTTGGCTGCTCTACAGGTTTTTCAATTGCTTCAGATTTCTTTAATATGATCACACATAACATCAAACATATAATAGACATTGTGTAAACAGATAAGAAATTAATACATTTAATGGAGCTATATATATGGATTTTAGGATAATATCGCTTAACACTTTACCTTTGGTAAACCATTCTTTTGTGGAACTGTGTCCGTTGGCTTTTTGGCATTGTCTACTATTGGTTTCTCCATTTTATTTGGAATTTCAAGTTCCCTAGCAAAATCTGTAGGCGTAAACTCGGATTTTTCGTATTTCTCCAATGTTGGTCGCTCGTAATCTGGAATTTCTGGTAGTTCCTCATATTTTGGTTTGGCTTTGGGTTTTGCTTTAGCTTTTGGCTTTGCAGCCTCTGGTTTAGATTCCTCCTTTGTCTGTGCAATAGACGTCTTACGCAGCTTCGGAAGCTCTTCTGCCGGCTTCGGCTCGTCTATAGTCTATTTTGTGCAAGCACAGGGTACAGCATTAGAATATACATATTGTAAAGTAAGAAGTAACAGAAGTGCGCGCATTAATTAAATGACTGTCATACGGTCATTTGTTTACTCCATAATATATATATTATAATATATATATATATATATATATATATATATATATATATATATATATATAGATAAATATATAGCGTTACAATATACATATATGAAGATTATTAGACTAATTAATGGATAGATAAAGAAATAGACAGATAAATAGCGTTACTGGCATAATCACATACAACAAATGATATTCACATATTTTAAAACATAGTACGATCAATTTACTGATGTAATCGTATTGGTTCTTCAAAATATACCATTAATATTTCCTAAAAGTTAAAAAACAATGAAATTTTTATGTATTCACATGTCTTAAGGCATATTTCTTAAGGCCAGCTAAAATAATATTTTTCCGCCTGCATCTTTAAGTGGAAACAAGAAGGGTAGGATAGAATTATATTTCTACTAAGGCCCGGAAAAATAATATTTAAAACAACATCACTATAGCTCACACTTTGTAAACACATTCGAAGCTTGCGATTAGGCGTGAAATTTGAAAAGAAAGATAAAATTAGAAGCGTTGTTTTGCATCACATAAAGTAATATATATGGAGCAACGGTTATTGAGCGGTGTCCCTTTTTTGCCATATATCATCGCTCACCTTTGAAACACGCCTGTTTTCAGCTGGCTTCAACTTGGGAATCTCTTCCTTAATAGACTGTGGATTACTGTTCGCTTCAATTTTTTTGCTTTCAACCTGCTGTGTTAAAATATATTTGTAATACTGTACTTAAAAATAACCTGAATTGATGACTTCCATTGAATAACTTAAATATATTAAAAACAAGTAAGAACGTTGCAGTCGGGCGCTACCGACTGCGGAATACTCATTCACACCCGCACAGATCACGCCCATTTCCACGACCCCAATTGGTTTGCACATATCTAATTTTTGGGAAATGAATAGAGGTCAGCAGTAATATCGTCATACAAATTTTTTTTCTCACTGATTCCCGATTTGTCACGCCCCCAGTGTGCGTAGACATATCATTTTTTGCCATATCATTATTTTTGGGTCATTGATAGAAGAGCTCACCAGTAACTCAACCATCCAATTTTGAAGCTTCTAGCTCTAAAACTGTAAAAGCTATAAACTTTTGCGGTTTCCCACGCCCCCTATGGGCGTAGATATAGCCACCATAGCTTTTTGATCTTGAGTTGTCAACACGAGTATACATTTCAAATTCAAAGTAGTGTTTCTGAGATATCGGAAAATGCATTTCCGATTTGCCCCTAGTGGGCGTATCGGGAAAATCTTGACACTTTATAACTCGAGGGTACACACGAGTAAAATTTCAACTCTCTAGCTTCAAAACTGTGCAAATGGTTTGCGGATGGACAGCGTGACGGACATTGCACAAAACCAATTTACTCATTTCACTTTGTGAATGAGTATAAAAATACCTAATTGATTTGCTCGTATTTTATGTATCATTGAGTAGACAAAAATTAAATGAATAGTACACATATTTATAATACATACCTCTAAGGCCTTCTTATCAACCACAGATGAGCGGCGAGAATCTGAAATGCTTTCTTCAGTCTTTTTACATAGAATTAAAAACAAAAACAGGAAAACACATAGGGAATGAATGGGTTGCGTCGGGTTCGTGTTAGGTGTTTAGTGCTTGTCTTACCGCAATTGAAGATTTTCTAGATACAATCTTTGTGGCTTCCTCAGAGGATTCCCCGCTGGTTTTGATTATTGACTTACGTCGAACCTCAGATTTTGATTCTTCATTAATGGACACAACACTGGCCTAATTTTAAATATGATCAACAACAATATATCATATGATCACTAAGGTAAATATAAAGAAGCTGTCGGTAGGCAGACAGATAAGTGATTTCCCAAAAAGGGAAGGTGCCCGAATAGGAGATCCCCTGAACACCGTCCGACCTGCGTTTTTAAATATACTCCAGAGTTTGTAACTAATAAAAACAAGTAAGAGAATACTCATTCACGGCCGCATAGCTTACACCCATTGCAAGATATAGATTTTCCACACCCCCAATCGGTTTATACTAATATAATGTTTGGCCAATCAACAGAGGAGGTCAACAGTAATACCGTAAAAGATACAGAAGATACAATTTTACTAGATTTGAAAACTCTCTCACATATTTGCAACTGAGCTAATTATAAAGAAAATGTAAGAGATATAATTTAATAATCGATGGAACATCTTGTCGAAATTCAGTTATTAAATTATATCTCGTACATTTTTTGTTTAGCCCTATGTGTATTTCATACAATTTCGATTTTTATATCCTGAACCCTTAAAATGTGAAAGAATCGATTTTTTTAAACAAACTTGATCTGCGTGTGGTAATAGGGACCTCTAGCTCTTATAGGTTCTGAGATCGAAACGTACACACATACGGACGAACGGATAGACTGACAGTAGGACATGGCTAAATCAACTCAGGTCCTCGTCCCGATTAAGAATACATATACTATATGGGGTTTGCCACGCCTTCTTCTACCTGTTACATATGTACATTTTAACAAAACCACTTTACTCTGATTTTCTATATTCAATATTTTCAGTGTATAACTACTAAGAGGGCTCCAGAGCTAGGAGCTCCTGAATAGAATATACCCTGGAGCCGGCAACAAATGATTAGATAGCTTGTATCTATGCATACGTACATACATATATTAATGTACTTAGGCGTAAAATAATGTAAACTTTTAAATAGTTTTCGACTAATGAAAAATAAATGCCCATCGTAAGATTCGAGCTCGCATCTTCATAACCAAATAGTATAGTGCTTGACAGGTCTGAACAAGAGAAGTGGGTATTCATGGGTCACAATATTTTCAGTTTCGGTTTCAAAAACTGTATATAAGCCTAATTAGCTTAACACAACTCACCTTACGCTCCACTTTCTTCAGACCAATTTGCTCAGCAGGTCCCTGCTACAAAAGTAAAAATTAAATAAATTTAATAAATTCAATGATTTACGACTGTTTTTTGTTAGTTAGTTGTTGTATTTTAACAAGAATTGGCATGCGTTTAGCACTATAGTGGCTGTGACTTTTGTGTTGCTTGTTTGAGTGAGATTTGGGTAGATCCTTCTAGAAAAGCTTTTGATTCAATATTTACGGTGGATATCTTCATCCTTACCTCTTCAGTGTCAGGTTGAAAACCGTTATTTTTGCTAGGTTCATTGGATACATCTGTTTTGCGCGCGTTAGTTTTTGGTGTCTCGCCTGTTTTTGTTTTCACATCTGTCGAGGGCTTCCTTTTAACTGGTTTCTTTTCTTCTGGAACGATTTCTTGCTTCTCAGTCTGCGGATTTTCATCAATTTGTCTTTTCTTCTCCAAATCGTCGGTTTTCTCCGCTTGCTTTAGAACCTTTTCTTCTACAGGTGTTTCTACCTTTTTACTTTCTTTTACTTTAGTAGATTTATTTTCTTCAGGCTTTTGTTCCTTTATACTTTCAGTCTCTTTTGTTAAAGCCTGCTCTTCTTTTACACTCTTATTTTCAGCTGTTTTTGCTTCTATTGGTTTATCTTCCAACTTTTTCTTTTCTTCAGAAGTTTTCATTTCTTTTTGTTTTTCTGTGACTTCTTCTTCTTTCTTTTGTTCAACCGCATCTTCTATGATTTCATCCTTCTTGGCCTCCTCTTCGGTCTTTGTGATTTCAGATATTTTTTGTGTGTAGGTTTAGGTTTTATGTAATGTGTATTTTTGTTGTTAATAACAAGATTTTGCAAAGAAAAAGACGAAAATGTTAGTTTGTAAAAACGTTAGAATCCTATACAGGTTTCTAAGACTTTAGCAGATACAGTTAGTGTGAACTTCAGACTTAAGTTGTTTAATCTTTCGTTAAGTCTTCTAAGTATATACAGGTAAAGTTGTAAAGACAAAATTAAGAGTAGGTACGTGATATGTGAAATATGAATAAAATACACATATATATGTACATATATAACTGTATTTAAAGATAAGTAATAGAGTCCGAAAAAAGAATAAGGGACATTGGAAAATATCTAATAGATGATGCATATATAGAATAGATCTAACAATAAATTTAGGACAGATTCACCCGGGGAGACAAAGTTATAATAGTTTGAATAAGACAAGGGAAAGGGTTCTATAGAAACAGCGAAGTGAGAGTTGAATTAGAAAATTCAAATAAAGAGAGAGAGAGAGAAATTATAGAATTTCTAGATTTGACCAATATTTCGAACCTCATCAGTTAGAGCATGTTTGACAGGCATCAATTTCACCCCAAAGATATTTGTCTGCTTCGTTGCAGAAACATTGCTGAGTTGTTCCATTGACTTTCGCGATTTAAGCTTAGGTATCTGGTACATAGTTAATCCCGACTGTGAGGAAAACAATAATAATATTAATTTACAGTCACTGACTAACGATTACAACTCAATATAAACATATGTTCTTAAGGTAACTGTATTTTTGAAGTAGATCTACAGTTACCAATGAACTAGAGATGAAGGAAAGAGTGTGACTCTATATAAGTATACAAATATCTGTATGTATATAAAATTTTGTATACAATCCATGCATTGGGTAATAATAAAGCTTCCAGTAGCTTTGCTGGCTTGCTTAAGAAACGAAAATATTTTTCAAAAATATTCTTTAGGTTTTTTCGAAATTTGTTTAGGCTTTAATATAAAGAATTTGTAGATGCACTAACCGGTGCCTGAAGAACGGATGTGGAGAAAGCCTGCTTGGCGTGAAATTTTTGTGAACTTTGTTCCTGAACTTCAGAACTAAAGGAAACTTGTGATTCCTTGACATACTGTTGCTCTTGCTGTTGCTTAGTTTGCTGCACCATAAGAATTGATTGCTGCTCTTGAATCGTAAATTGTTCGTGGGTGGAGACACAGATTTCCTGCTTTTCGACCTGGACCTTTAGGGATTGCTGTTGCTCTGCTTGCATGTGTATCTGTTCTTCGTCTACCTCTTTGCCTATAGTTTTTTCAATTACCTTACGCTTCTTTTCAGCTTCCTCTTTCTCCTTCTCAGCCTTCTCATCCTTCTTTTTGTCCTTCTTTTCCACAGTGATTTTGCAGGTGGACTCATCCTTACCGGCCTCATTGGTTACAATAACTTTATAATTTGATGTGTGTTCCGCCTTGGCACTACTAAATGTCAATCGCGCTGTCGTGCCATCAAACGTTGTGGTTATATCCTTTGTCTCGCGAATGAGGGTGCTACTCTTATACCACTCGACCCTACACTTACGATCCGATTGCTTTAGGCTGATTAACAGTTCAAATGTCTTTGATTCAGTGACCTTTTGATCAACCAGCTTGCGAGCAATCTCTGGCTTGGTGGGCTTGCGCTCTTCTTCTGGGATGTCAACAAGATTAACGACCTGAGAGACTGCCTCACCCTTCTCATTGCTGGCCACTAGCTTATAGGCGCCCTTATCACTATCCTCGACCTCGTTGATCTCGAGTTTGACTGCAAATTCACCTTCCTTCGTTTTCTCAACCATATAAACGTGGCGTTTGCTTTCCACAACCGTATTGCTTTCTTTATACCAGGTACACTTTGGTTCAAATTTGGAAGCGACTACGCACTCGATGACAACGGTTCGTTTTTTGATTATTTTGATGATCTTGGGCTTGTCTTTTATAACAGGCACAACTGTAAATATATAGTTAGAATTGATTAAACGAACATTTCAAATTAGAATTACTTTTAAAATTACTTACTTTCAATATTGAGCGTCAGGTTTGCGTTCAATTCGCCTAATGTGTTCTTGATGTTGCATTTGTACAGACCTGAGTCTTCCAACTGTGGATCAATCAACTCCAATTTAATATAGTACTGATCGCCACGCGATTCCATGGACATTTTCAGCTTCTTGCTTTCTTTTATGACATCCCCGTTGCGGAACCAAACAATATCTGGTTTTGGGTCGGCCTTTACTTTGCATTCCATGATCACAAGCTTTCCATTATTTTCAGATATAATACGAGGCTTTTCAACGAATGTTGGTCCTTCGCCTTCGGGCTCGGGCTCTGCTTCAATGTTTAAATTGAGATTCGCATTTGATTCGCCATACTCGTTTTTCACGTTACATCTGTAAGTTCCACCATCTGTTGCGCCGGGATCCTAAGAATGTTCATTTTGTAAGTACTTTGCCTTTTACAACAGTGATAACTAGTTAAAGTGCTATAGTCGAGACTGCTCGACTATTAGATACCCTGAACCCTGTGAAGAGCCAGTATTGATCAAGAATATATAAACTTTATGGGGTCTGCCACGCCTCCTTCTGCCTGTTATATACATTTTCACATAAACATTATACCCTGATTTCCCATTTTCAAAGGGTTCAGCGTATAAAAAGACACAGCTAATACAGCTTATTCAAATACATATATATCTGCATTTGTATACATTGTAAGTCTTGGCCACATTTACGACCGAATTTGAATTTTATGAATTCCCATTTTAAATGGTTTTAGGGCATAGTAAAGGTAAGTCGCATTATTTCATTATTGAAAACTCTAGTTTCAATAGCGAAATAGATGGACAGCAAGACGAATAATAGTGAGTATAAAAACCTATGTAATAGGTATATAAGTTTGGTTCCTTACTTTTATTTCCAACGTCAGCTCATAGGTGTCTTCCGCGATGACAGTGCTGTTTATTTTTATTTTTTTGCTCTTCTCCACTAAATCTTGTCCCCTGTACCAAGTGACAGTGGGTTCCGGTTTAGCCTTGCATTTGCACTTCATGGTTATCAAAGTGCCCGTCTCATTTGGTATAATCCTCGGCTTTTCGATAAACGACGGAGCAAAACCATTTGCGTCGTTGGCGCCTATATATGTAAAATATATAATATATATTGTTATTTTATTAATAGTTTAATCATTTAATAATATAAATTATATCCTGAACCCATTGAAAATAGGTGATCAGGGTATAAGGTTTTTGTGAAAATGTATGTGACTCTAGCTTCAAAGATGTATTAGATATACTTTAATTGCTGGTTTCGACTTCGCTTTTAATCGATAACATTAAAACGATACAAGCTATCGATTTTTTAAAACAAAATTGATTTGCGCGTATGTACGGACCTACATACAAAATTTCAAGTCTCTTGATCCTGTAGGTTCTGAGATCGACGGGTTCATACATACGGACAGACAAACGGACGGACGGACGGGCGGTCGGACGGACGGACAGACAGAATCACAGACAGGGCTAAATCAACTCAGCTCATATATGGGGACTGCCACGCCTCCTTCTGCCTGTTACGTACATTTTAACAAAACCATTATATCCTGATTTACCATTTACAATGGGTTCAGGATATAAAAAGTGAACGACTTGTAGGTAATTCAAATATATAAATCTAATACAAACACCTGATTTAAAAACTCTCGTATACAAATACAAAAACGTGTTACAACAAAAGACAAGTAAGAACGTTGCAGTCGAGCGTTACCGACTGCGGAACACTCATTTCTTCCGCACAGCTCATGCGCATCGCAAGATATAGATTTTTCCGATTTGTCACGCCCCCTTGTACATATATCATTTTTGGGAAATTGATAGAGGAGGTCAGCAGTAATATCGTCATAATATTTTGAGTTTCTCACTGAGAAACGGATAAAACGGAGACGCCCCCAGTGGGCGTAGACATATAATTTTTGGCCAATTCTAAGATATAGCGAAGAGTAATGTAAGTGTGAAATTTGGATGCTTACGCTCAAAAAATGCGAAAATTACAGGGTATTTTCAGTATGGCATGCCCCAAAAGGGGGGTAAAGGAGCTTTATGCTTACAAACTGTAGGAGATATATGTCAACCCGAGCATATATTCCAAATTTCAAGTCTCTAGTATCAATAGCGCTCAAAATATAACACAACTTAAAAAATCACTATATAGTCAGATCCGACATATGGATGTATAATTTTGGATTGTACTAGTAGCTCATATACCAAATTTGGTTTTCTAGCTCGAAAACTGTGGAAGATACAGTTATACCCGATTTGCCACGCACCCAATGGGCGCAGATTTATCCGCCATAGCGTTTGATCTTGGCAAAGCGTATATTAATTCCAAATTGCAAATATCTTGCACTTTTAGAAGTAGTGTTTCTGAGATATCTGACAGACGGACGAACAGCATGTCGGGGTACCCGACTAGGAGATCCCATTATCCCTGCGAAGAACCGATATTCTAAACATTCTATGCTTATTATACCCTGAACCCATTGAAAATGGGAAATCAGGGTATAATGTTTTTGTGAAATGTATGTAACAGGCAGAAGGAGACATCGCAGACCCCATAAAGTATATATATTCTTGATCAGCTCGATGAGCTGAGTTGAAATAGCCCTGTCCGTCTGTCCGTCCGTCCGTCCGTCCGTATGAACGCAGCGATCTCGTAAACCACAAAAGCTAGATATATGAAATTTTCAGAGAATACTCGTCTATAGCCTACGCAGTACGAGTTTTTTTTAGATTTTCGATAACTCATCCCGTTTCTTTATTATCGATAAAAATCGATAACTTTTCTTCGGTTAAGCATACCGAAAGAGCTAGAGACTCAAAATTTACTACAAAATTACGTGTGATGAATGCGAAGATTTCGTAATTTTTGGATTTTGGATGCCACGCCCCCTTCGCCCCAAATTTGCAAAATTCGTATTTCAAATACTAGAGACTTGTGCTTTGGCAAATACATAAATATGAATAACATAATTATGCTGTGAAAGTTTAATCAAGAAAGTCCATCCACAAAAAAAGTTATTAAACATTTAATTTCTCATACAATAGGCATATTGCAGCCCGAGCGCAGTCGCCGCGCTGACTGCGCAGTCAGCAGAGCGCGCGCTTATGCGTGCGTGCGTATGCATGTGTGTGTGTGTGTGTGTGCGTTGCTCGCAATATTTGTATATGTAAAATAAGCATATCACGTTGGGAAGATTGGATCTTCGCAGGGTTCAGGGTATCTCGTAGTCGAGCCGTCTCGACTAGAGCACTCTTACTTGTTTTACATGTATTTTGCAAAAATTATGGGAAATTAATTGTTGAACAAGTTTTTTATACCGTGAACCCATTGAAAATGGGAAAATAGGTTATAATGGTTTTGTTAAAATGTATCTAACAGGCAGAAGGAGGCGTGGCAGACCCCATAAAGTATATATATTCCTCATCAGGACGACGAATTGAGTCGATATAGCCATGTCCGCCTGTCCGTCTGTCCGTATGCATGATCGTGTCGATCTCAGAACCTATAAGAGCTACAGACATTTTTTATGTAGGTCCGTACATAGTACGCGCAGATCAAGTTTATTTAGAAAAATCGACAACTATTCCCATTTAAATGTTATCGATTTAAAACTTTATCGAAATTCAGTTATAAAATTATAACTCGTACATCTTTAGAGCTAAAGTCTCCAAACTTGGTATTTAGTTTAATTGTAATTGTGTAATTTATACAATTTTGATTTTTGTCATATTTTGGATACCATCCCTCTCCTCTTTCTTTCCCCCCCAAATTCGTTAAAACAGTATGTTTACTAGAGACTTGTGTTTTGGCAAATACAGACATATAATGACATAATCATGGTCTGACAGTTTGATTAACAAAGTCCATGCAC
This sequence comes from Drosophila nigricruria, assembly GCA_037075265.1. NCBI lineage: Eukaryota > Metazoa > Arthropoda > Insecta > Diptera > Drosophilidae > Drosophila > Drosophila nigricruria. The sequence goes on along the minus strand of JBAMCI010000085.1, from coordinate 194,301 downwards.
AATAAAAGTTAAACATTTAATTTCGCATAATATAGCCCTTACTGCAGCCCAATCGCAGTCGCTGCGCTAACTGCACAGTCAACCGAGCGCGTGTTAAGGCGTGCTTGCGTATGTGTGTGTGTGTTGTTGTTGTAATGTATATACATATAAAAGAAGAGTAGAACGTTTCGAATATCGACTCTTCGCAGGGTTCAGGGGATCTCCTAGTCGGGTACCCCCGACTAGAGCTTTCTTTCTTGTTTGTAAATGGACTTTTTAATCAAACTTTCAGAGCGCGATTAATTCATTAATTTTTGTGTATTTGCCAAAGTATAAGTCTCTAGAATTTGAAATAATTTTTTTGAAAATTTGGGGCGAAAGGGGGGTGGTATCCACAAAATAACAAAAATTAAAATTGTACAAAATACACAAAAAGCTAAATACAAACTCTAACTCCAAAGATGGTAGACGATAATGATGAAATAATTTTATAAATTGATTTCGATAACGTTTTTAATCGATAACATTAAAACGGATATAGGATTCGATTTTTTTAAACAAACTCGATCTGCGCGTGCTATATAGGGACCTACATAAACAATTTCAAGTCTAGCTCTTATAGGTTCTGAGATCGACGCGTTCATATATACGGACAGACGGACAGGGCTAAATCAACTGAAGAATATATATACTTTATGGGGTCTGCCACACTTCCTTCTGCCTGTTATATACATTTTAACAAAACCATTAACCCTGATTTCCCATTTTTAATGGGTTCAATGTATAAAAAAAAAAAACAGTTATCAATGAAATCATATTATTGAAACTCGTTAGAAAAGCAATTATTTCAAGCTGCGCAATATATTTTAAAGCAGAATATTATCGCTTGGTAATTTTAAGTAATTAGCTGATGGCGGTTGAATAGTGATATTATTTATCTATATATCAGTGTATGTATGTAATATGTATATATATATATATATATATATATATATATATATATATATATATATATATATATATATATATATATATATATATATATATATATATATATATATATATATACATATTCATATATATAAAATACCAATAAAAAAATAAAGTACTAAGTATATTGTTTTCGGTTGGTTGTGGACAAAGATTATGGTGTTGTTGAGTTCATTCATTTGGCACGTTCTTGTTAAGGTAGTGCTTGTAAATAGTGCTTGTAAAAATGGAATAGCTATACCTTGAAAGTTAAGCGCTATATTTGCATTGCTTTCTCCATACAAATTTATCGCATTACAGCGATAGTTGCCGCCATCATCTTTTGAGGGATTTTGTATTTCGAGTGTTAGAACGTAGCTATCTTTTGTTATAGCCTTGCGAGTCATTTTGGTTCTCTGGCTGTCAGAGATTTGCTTATCTGAGCAATACCATGTTATGTCCGGTATTGGATGCGCTTCCAGGATACATTCCATTATTAAAATATCCTCTTCTTGGCGTATTGTCGGTTTTTTGGGGAATCGCGGTGATTTCCCATCGGGAATTCTGCGTATAAACGGAAGTAAAGTTGAGTTGAAGTAGTTTCTTTCATATATATATATATATATATATATATATATATATATATATGTAGATATATGTACATAGATCTACATACTTTTTCGATCCACTTTCGAAATTTAAATTAATCGTTGCCACGCCCGAGCCGTGTTTATTTTTCGCGTGGGCTTTGTACTCGCCCTGATCAGTAGAGACGACACTGCTTATCTCTAGGCGCGCCATATGGTACAGTTTCTGATCCAGCGTCAATGACATTTTATAGCGGTTGCCCTCACTTAGCACTGTCTCGCCATGGGACCTTTGCAATGTGGATGTACACAGAGGGAAATCGTTATATTATACTTATTAGGCCATAGTTTTTCATGCATAATTGCAATAAGTCAAGGCAACTTTAAATAGGAAACTCCACGTGCGGGCTTATTCTTCTTTTTTATCGGGGATTTCTCTCCTTCGATATAGACACGATCAAAGTTTTAAGGGCAATTTGATTTTTTTTTTATGAATATCTAATATTTAAGCATAGATTTTCGTACCATGACACCGTTGGCGTGGGATCTCCAACGCATCTACATTCAAATGTTACATTTCCGCCATCTTCGCTCTGACGGATAACGGGACGCTCGGTAAATGTTGGTTTTATTCCATCTGTACTCTCGGGAACGGGAGCCTCGTCGCCTATGAATTTCAAGTTTCTAAGTTACACAAATCCAAATATGAATTATTTGCTTAAAATATATATATATGAATATACTACACATAAAGATACACTATACAAGGATATATTTGATTTAGATTTAGTGCAGACACACATATAAACATTAAATATTTATTAAATATTTTATTATTGAATAAGGCATATTGCCATTCTTATATTTATTATACTCGTCAATGAAGTAAGGAGAGTGTATGGGTTTTTTGCAATCTCCTTCTTGCTGCCCTGTCCGACTATCCGTCTGTCTGTGTAATCGTAAAGCTTTCGGCCACTATTAAAGCTACAGACTCGCTGGTACCTACACTCCATGAAATGTTCAGATGTTTTTGGACACGTCTACTGTGGGTGTGGTTATATCTATTGAAATATAATCGCTACTATTTAAGGCGCTATTTAAGCTGGCAGCCTGCGAATTTTGAATATTTACTAATGTATACAACCCCCGACTAATATATATATATATAATATATAATATATAATATATAATATATAATATATAATATATAATATATAATATATAATATATAATATATAATATATAATATATAATATATAATATATAATATATAATATATAATATATAATATAGAGAATAAAATACTTTTCAAATACTTTTCAATACTTTTAGAGATTCGTATGAAAACATCGATAATCTAACCAAAAGTGTAAAATCAAGGAAGAACATTGAAGTCGGGCGCTACCGACTGCAGAATACTTAGTCACGGCCGCACACCTCTACCCCAATGCAAAATATAGATTTTTTTCAATATGCTACTTCCCCAATCGGTTGATATAAATATACCATTTTTAGCAAATCAATAGAGGAGGTCAAGAGTAACTTATTCGCAAAATTTTGTGAGACTGGGGTATACACAAGTATATATTTTGAATTTCAAGTCTCTAGATTTAATAGAGGGGAAATGGTTTGCGCTAATAAGGACATCGGGTTTTATATCCATTATGAATTCGGTCCTCAGAAAAAATAAAATGCGTCTAAATAGATAAATTTTTGGCGGGCCCCCCGTTTCAACTGATATTGCAAAATCATCATAAAATCCAATACAAAACAAAATATAAAAAGCGATATTCAATCCACCCTGGCTTGACTGCGGAGTTACACAATGAAGGCAAAGTTGAACAAGCGAGAATGGGTAAATTTCACACATCTGTTTTGTAAATAGATGTAAGTATTCAAGTTAGCCACACTTAAAAAACATTTAATCCTACCACAATAGTTGTTAGTTAAGTTTTGAGGTCAATTATAAATTTATGTGGCTTTGAATAATTTTTCCACTCCCAATTATTGTGTTCATGTACTCTTCAATTTTCATATAAATCATCTACACTTGTAAAATATAAAAATTTATCCGAAGTAAAGAGTCCGATATAATAATAGTTTATATAATCCATATATATATGCTTATTACAGTAAAATTATAACCAAGTTGAGCCTTTCGACTAGTTGAAGGTAGTAGCTTAGACAATATACTCTTTACAATGCAAATGACCATATAAAATTAAACTGTTGATTTTTTGTGTTGGCAATGAAATGTGATAGACTGATACTAGGCATTAGTTTTTTAATAATAATAACAAAGTTAGTGCGATTTAAATATATAATGTCATGTATATTAATATATGTATATACATATACATATATATGTCGTTAGCTTGCACGAATTTTGTACTTAAGTTGCATGATCATGATGAATTTAAATTATTATTATACAAGAAATTTCATAAATTCCTACACATGTATACGCTTACACTTAGTACTTGGCTTTGCCTAGCCAAATCAATTGGCTCTTGCTAGTATATATATGCATATTACAGAATTATTATTGTGAATTATACAGAAAAAGATAAAATCAATTCATCAGAACTTACTGTCAAAGTTAAGGCTAATGGTTGCATTACTTTCGCCCAGCTCGTTTTTTGCATTCACTTTGTATTTGCCAGCATCCTCAACTGTAACATTTTCAATTTCAAGCGTTGCAAAATATGAGTGGACATCCTTAATGATGGTGAGCTGAAAAGCATGATAGCAGAAAGTTATAGACTTGTGTGGAATATTTAAGATAAGAAGGGGTGTTTCAGTTCTAGTCGGAAGTATTCGAATAGGAGATACCATTTTCAATATGTTCAGGGTATAAACACATGTAGTTGAAAATTTCGTAAAAATTGGATCCTTACCAGCTTAAGTGGAAAGCAGAGCTATATATTTACCTTATGTCTGGGAGATTCCTTAACAGGAGTGCCATTATGAAACCAAGTTATATTGGGTAAGGGGTCAGCATTAACACGACACTCGAAAAGAAGGCGTTTACCGTCTTCTTCTTGTCGTATGGCAGGTTTTTTCGCGAATGTCGGCGCGAAACCGTCGATTTGTCTGTAAATTATTAAACACTTAGTATAAAACGGGTCAAATAAAAACTGTTATGTATTAATGAAATGCAACTGACAACAAATAAACAACACTGCCATACGTATAGTTTCGAGCTTCTATGGTTATAAAATATACAACAACAATTATTATTAAAAGAGTATATGCATTTATGCAATGTCCATCTTGCTGAGTGTCAGTCAGTCGGAAAAGCTGCAACTTTAATAGTTGAATTAATGTTGAAGTACTCTATTGATTTACATGGAAGGCGTTGGATATTGGAAAATCTTTGATCTTCCACAGTTTTGGAGCTAGTCCTCTAAAATTTTACAGATAATTTACTACAGATTTGTCTTTGAGATTAGCTAAAAATTTGTAGGTGAATTACTTCCTTCATGGATAGATCTATAAATTAAATGTCGGCCCATTAGGGCGTGATAAATGCGAAAATATTAAGTTATTAATACATTTAAGTGTTTTTGGATCCTGAACGAGTACCAAGTATTGAATTTAGTCAGACACAATCAACATAGAGAATTCTCGGAAAGCTCAGATGACTCACCTTATGTCTTCGAGCAGTGAAAACTTGCCAACTTGTTAATAAAAAGCAGTTCATTATGTTATATTAATTATAAAGAAGTATATGTTTTAATAATAAAATATATCATATTTCAATATCTTATTAATTAAATTATTTTAGTTTAATTTTAACCTTTTAGCTAAGACTTTGTCAAAAAAAAAGTTTTTAAGCTAAAGTTGGGGAACATGTAAAAAACTTAGCATAAGCATCAGTTAGAGCGCAAAATAAATAAAATATTAACGAAAATTTTAAAAATATCAGCTTACTTTTCCTTGGGTTCGTCAGCAGCTGATCAAAATATGGTAAGAGCGTTTAAAATATGTATGAGAATATATTATTTCATATATTTAACCATGGTGTGTTTAATTTAAGATAAATGTACTTTAATGGGAGCAAATGGCTTTCCTAGTTCAAAACGGTAATTATATATATTTAAAGTCTGTTAACTTTTTATCAATTCAACTTATAAAATTTTATTTTTCCTATTTTCTGTTTAAGTCCTATTTATTTGGAGCTCGTAAGTTATATTTCAGTTAGTATCTGCTTACGTGTGAAATTTAAATTGATTGATGCGGAGACCTCGCCCGATTTGTTCTTGGCTTTCACTTTGTAAAGTCCAGCATCCGTTTCAACAACATCGTCGAGCTCTAAAACTACCGTAAACTTGTTATCCTCGATGGGTTGAATTTTAAATTTGGTTCTGGCATCCTCTGTTAATTTATTGTCACTTCGAAACCACTCTATATCCGGCTTCGGGGACGACAACAGCTGACATTCAAAAATCAACCGATTACCGTCATCTTCTTGATGCAGTTGTGGCTTCTTCACAAAGCTGGGAGCGAAATCTTCAGCCACCCCCATGCTGAGGGATATCGTTTTTCGTCTTCAACGGCTCGGTGACAGGCTCTTAAGCTCTGAAACAATAGATGGCATATATCTTCAACAAAAGAAATATTAAAACAAGTAAGAACGTTGCAGTCGGGCGCTACCGACTGCGGGATACTCATTCACACCCGCACAGATCACGCCCATTGCCACGCCCACAATTCGTTTGTACACATATAATTTTTTGGAACTCAATAGATCAGCAGTAACATCGTCATAAAACTTTGATTTTCTCACTGAGAATCGGAAAAGCGTACAGTTTTTCCCGATTTGCCACGCCCCCAGTGGGCGTAGACATGTGACTTTAGCCAGTTCTTAGAAGTAGTGAAGGGTAACGTAAGTGTGAAATTTGGATGCTTACACTCAAAAAATGCGAAAATTACAGGGTATTTTTTAGCCGGGCATGCCCCAAAAGGGGCGTAAAAATTATTTTTGAGGCATCGATAGAGGAGCTCACCAGTAACTCAACCATCCAATTTTGAAGCTTCTAGCTCTAAAACTGTAGGAGCTATAAGCTTTTGCGGTTTCCCACGCCCCCTATGGGCGTAGATATATCCGCCATATCATTTTCAATTTGGGTTGTAAACCCGAGTATATATACCAAATTTCAAGTCTCTAGCATTCATAGTGCTCAAAATATTACAGAATTTGAAAAATCACTATATAGTCAGATCCGACTGTGCAAATGGTTTGCGTTCATACGGACAGACGGACGGACAGCGTGACGGACATTGCACAAAACCAATATACTCATTTCATTTTGTGAATGAGTATAACAAGTAAGAAGAGTGCTCTAGTCGAGACTGCTCAACGGGGAGAGGAGCTTCTAGGTCTAGTGCTCAAAATATAACAGAATTTGAAAAATCACCACATAGTCAGATCCGATTTGCCACGCACCCAGTGGGCGTGGGTATATAACTTTTAACTCACGTGCCAAGTTTGGGTTCTAGCTCAAAAGCTGTAGAAGATACAGTTTTGCCCGATTTGCCACGCCCCCAATGGGTGTAGATATACCCGCCATACCTTTTGATCTTGGGTTGTCAACGACTATGAGGAAATTCACTATCGGACGAAATGGTTTGAATTCATACGGACAGACGGAAAGTAAGACACTGCGCAAAACCAATATACTTATTTCACTTTCGTGAACCCTGAATGTCCATTTAATGATTGCAGTACGATATGTGCAGTGCAGTTGCACGGGATATGTGTTTGACTGTAGAATTCTTGAAATAACTGATCGATACTAAATGTAAGATATAATGACAGTAGTACACTCTTGACAAAAGCACTTTTACTCTCTCAAACGTATAAAAATTTGTACTCTACAGATGCAAACACATATACACATGAACATGTACATATATTTTAATTCGGAAACAATATGCAGTTTCTAGATAAATCCGTAATATATATATATATATATATATATATATATATATAATATATATGTTATACATATATATTATATATGTTACGGATTTATCTATATTAGGGTGACCATACGTCCTGGAATTCCGGGACATGTCCCGCTTTTGTCAAGACAAGTGAAGAATTTTTTTGAGGAAAGCAGCGCAGATAAGCAGTTTTTTGCAACAAAGTCGTCGACCGTCCCGGAATGGCCTGAGGCCGATCTGGTCACCCTAATCTATATACATATATATGTATGTATAGCGACAGCTGAGTGGTGCACACGACTCATCGATATTTTGGAAGATGGAAACTTGATCGCCTTCCTCTTGGCATTAACGTTTTGTTGGAAAAAAAATTCCCACAGAAAACGAAAATTTGAATGTCTTTCTGGTTTATTTATAGTCTTTAGGAGTCACCGTTTGTTTGTTTATATATATAATACATATATATATATATACATATATATATATTAATTCATTGCATTCATATATATATATATATATATATATATATATATATATATATATATATGAATGCAATGAATTAATCGATTTGAATGGAAGTCACATGTACCGAATCATCACTGGTATATGTATATATGTTACTCATATGAAATATATTTATGTGCATATGTGAAATTTATCTTTTCATGTACACATACATGCAGACACATAGCTGTATGTGTGTTAAGCAAATAGTGTAAGGAATATATCCAAGGTAGATATTTTTAAACATCTCTACATTCACAATTTTGAATACAGTTCACGATAGAGGCAATGTATGAATATATGGTATACATACATCATATATATGTATTAAACATACGTGCATAACCAATTTACTTTGCCTTTTAGCTCTTGGCAAAGTAATTTTTTCATGGTCGTTATATATTTACACATTTGCATGACTTTATAAAGCACTACTTAACAGTATGTATACGTTTGCGCGTGGGCGTAAATATATTTCAGCTGATTATTAACAGTTTTATACATACAGTGAATTGTAATACTTAAAATAATTAAGCATAGCAATTATATATTTGTTTTTTTTTTTTTAGTTCACTTTTTACGGGATACTTATTCAAATAAGTCAGTTCTATTTATATTACCGACAACCGTTACACAATTCCACGAATAGACGCAGCTATATAAGCATGTAGCAGGTATGTACCAATATACACACATTTAAATTTAGAGATATGCTATATATTAATTTATTTTTAACTTTTTAAAAACTTTTCAATGCTATTGAATTTTTTTTTTTAGTTCGCGTTTATTACATATTTGTAATGATATAATATATATATATATATATATATATATATATATATATATATATATATATATATATATATATTTACAATAAAATTAAAGAATTAAAATCACTTTCACTCGATATAAGCACAACTGTCAAGAACTGACATTTGTGACAATATATTTTTTGTATATATATGTATATGTATATTAAATATATATTCAGGTTGGTACATACAACTAGACTACAGATAACACAGTGCAACCCACAGCAAGAAAAATTATCCTTCTGTGAAAACGAAGCGAACTCCACGAGTGTTGATCTATTACTGAATCTTGCTGCGAATCAGCATTAGGCATTAGGCATTATCTAGCGAGAGCAGCTTTCGTTCTCTTTACGTTGCCTTTTTTTCTCTCTCTCCGTTTTTCTATTGTAGTCTCTTCAACCTCCGTGTTAGTTAGTTCTCATTGTAGTAGTGGAATTTCTGTGACTTTTATTTTTTCGGGTAAATGATATATGTATAAACATTTGTTTCAAAAGTATTGACTAGAGCATATGTATGAATCTGTGAGTCTGAAAACATTTCTACATCTTCCTGCCGAACTGCAGGTTATTTATAAATATGTTTCATACATAAAAATATCTAACATAAATATAAATACCTGTACATAGCCGGCATTGTTTAAATACTATATTTATACACATGTCGTTCTGCTTATCTATAAATATTATAATGATGATTGAGTTTTTTCGATATACATTAAACTGGTCAATCGCAACTTATTTGTCAAATATTTGGATTATAGCTATACAACTGTAGACACATTACCAATATTGCTTTTGTGCAATGACTTCCGAATTGCTGTCCGTCCGTCTATACAACAGAGATACAGATAACAGATACAGTTTTAACCGATTCAAGTTCTGTTCCATAAGCAAAATCTTTAAGCAAGAAGAACGTTTCAATCGGGCGCTGCCGACTGCAGAATATCATTCAGGCCACACCCTCAATTGGTACATCTATACAATTTTCGACAAATCAAAAGAGAAGGTTGAGTTTCTAACTGTAAAGCTATAGGAGACACAGTTTTTCCCGATTTGTTACGCCTCATGTGGGCGTATCGGGAAAATCTTTATACTTTATCAATCGCCCGTGTCCACGAGTATATAATCCAAATCTCAAGTCTCTTGCTTCAGTAGCGGCGAAATAGTTTACAGTCATACAAAATGACGGAACATTTTTGTCTGATTTGCCACGCTATTGAGGGCGTAGACATGTAATATTTGGTCAATAGATGAAGTCTAGGGTAACAGTAAAATTTTTGATCTTACGCTCTACAAATGTGAAAATTACAGGTATTTTTTAATTTGCCACGCCCTCAAAGAGGCGTAAAAGTTATTTTTGGGTCATCAGTAGATATAGTCATTATCAGAGGAGGGTATACACGAGTACATGTTAACAATTTGAAGTCTCCAGCTTCAATAGTGGCGAAATGGTTTGCGTTCATACGGACAGACAAACAGACGGGCAGATGGATGGACGGACAGGCGGACGGAAAAATCCTGTTATACTTTGAGCTCTGTTGATGCTAGAGACATGAAATTGGGAGCCCAAGATCAAAAAAATATGTCGTGTCGAACCTCAAAAGCTGATATCTTCTACCCTTTTTATACCCTGAACCCATTGAAAATGGGAAATCAGGGTATAATGGTTTTGTTAAAATGTATGTAACAGGCAGAAGGAGGCGTGGCAGACCCCATAAAGTATATATATTCTTGATCAGGGCGACAAGCTGAGTTGATTTAGCCCTGTCCGTCTGTCTGTCTGTCTGTCTGTCCGTCTGTCCGTCTGTCCGTCTGTCCGTATGTATGAACGCGTCGATCTCAGAATCTATAAGAGCTAGAGACTTGAAATTTTTTATGGAGGTTCCTGTATAGCACGCGCATATCAAGTTTGTTTCAAAAATTCGATAACTTTGATCGTTTTATTGTTATCGATTAAAAACTAAATTGGAAACCAGCTATAAAATTATGTCTCGCACATCTTTAAAGCTATAGACTCCTTATTTTATATTTAGTATAATGTGGAGTTTATACAATTTTGATTTTTGTTATATTTTTGATGCCACGCCCCCTTCGCCAAAAAATTTGCAAAAAACGTATTTCAAATGCTAGAGCCTTGTGCTTCGGCAAATACATACATATGGATGACATAACCACGCTCTGAAAGTTTGATTAAGAACGTCCATCTACAGAAGAACTTATTCGCTAAAAAAAAGCTCTAGTCGGCAGTACCCGACTAGGAGATCCGCTGAACCCTTGCGAAGAGCCGATACTCCAAACATTCCATGCTTATTTAGCATATACATATACACAAGCAATACATGCACACACACTTACACATACACATACGCATAAGCACGCGCTCTGCTGACTGCGCAGTTAGCGCAGCGACTAAGCGTGGGCTGCGCTCATGGGCTTTACTATGGGAAATGAAATGTTTAACAGCTTCTTTTGTAGATGAACTTTCTTAATCAAACTTTCAGAGCGTGATTATGTCATTAATATGTGTGTATTTGCCAAAGCACAAGTCTCTAGTATTTGAAATACGGCTTTTACAATTTTGTGGGAAAGGGACGGAAAGGGGGGATTGTATCCAAAATGTGACAAAAATCTAAATTGTATAAACTCCACATTATACTAAATACAAAATTTGGAGAGTGTAGCTCAAAAGATGTGGGAGATATAAGTTTATAACTACATTTCGATAACGTCTAAAATCGATAACTTTAAAACGATCAATCTTATCGATTTTTTGAAATAAGCTCGATCTGCGCGTGCTATACACGGATCTGCGCGTGCTATACACGGATCTACATAAAAAATTTCAAGTCTCTAGCTTTTATAGATTCTGAGATCGACGCGTTCACACATACGGACGGACGGACGGACGGACGGACAGACGGACGGACGGACAGACGGACGGACGAACAGACGGACATACGGACAGGGCTATATCGACTCAGTTCGTCGAGCTGATCAAGAATATATATACTTAATGGGGTCTGCCACGCCTCCTTCTGCCTGTTACATACATTTTAACAAAACCTTTATACCCTGATTTCCCATTTTCAATGGGTTCAGGGTATAAAAAATATGGCGGATATAGGGGGCGTGGTAAACCGCAAAAGTTTATAGCTCCTACAGTTTTAGAGCTAGAAGCTTCAAAATTAGATGGTTGAGCTACTGGTGAGCTCCTCTATCGATGATCCAAAAATAATTTTTACGCCCCTTTTGGGGCATGCCCAGCTAAAAAATACCCTGTAATTTTCGCATTTTTTGAGTGTAAGCATCCAAATTTCACACTTACGTTACCCTTCACTACTTCTAAAAACTGGCCAAAAATTATATGTCTACGCTCACTGGAGGCGTGGCAAATCGGAAAAAAGTGTACGTTTTTCCGATTCTCAGTGAGAAAATCAATATTTTCTGCCGATATTACTGCTGATCTCCTCTATTGATTTCCAAAAAATTATATGTGTACAAAACAATTGTGGGCGTGGCAATGGGCGTGATCTGTGCGGGTGTGAATGAGTATTCCGCAGTCGGTAGCTCCCGACTGCAACGTTCTTACTTGTAAAGCTAGAGAGTTGAAATTTGGAATATATACTCGAGTATACCCTCCAAATATAAAGTGTCAAGATTTTCCCGATACGCCCACAAGGGCGTGTCAAATCGGGAAAAGCTGTATGTTTTTCCGATTTTCAGTGAGAAAATCAAAATTTTATGACGATATAACTGCTGATCTCCTCTATTGATTTCCAAAAAATTATTCAAACCAATTGGGGGCGTGGCAATGGGCGTGAGCTGTGTGGGCGTGAATGAGTAATCCGCAGTCGGTAGCGCCCCACTGCAACGTTCTTACTTGTTTTTTTTGCAAAAATTTTGTGTCCATACCCACCGTAGGCGTGGCAATTTGGGAAAGCTGTATCTTCTACACTTTTTAAGTTATAAACTCAAAATTATATGACTATTATTATTATTATTACTGTTGACCTATTCTGTAATTTGTCAAAAATTATATATATAAATTAAGCAGTTTCTATGTTAATTATATATATTAAAGCGCAGTGTTGCAAATTGAGATGACTTGGTATAATGGTTACGTCGTGATGACCGACGTGAATGACGCGAATTTCTATAACTAAACTTAACCCTATGTCCCAAGAGTATTGTCTCTACGTCGTGGAGTATTTCCCACAACATTGTTGCTGACAGATGCTTGAGCTCCTGATGCCGCTGCGCAATATTGTGAACTTGCAATGTTTATAAGATATGCAGCTGTGTGTCAACAGTTGTCAGTGATCCTGTTAACTTACGTCAAGTGGAGGCGTAAAAAATAATAAGCTCTGTCTTCCAATGTTTTGGAGGTGGAGCTCCAAGATGGCACAGTTAAGTTACTGCAGACTCTTTCCCGGATTCTTAACCAAAAATAATTCAACAGTTTTTGGACCGTGAATGAATATTATGCAGTCGGTAGCGCCCGACCACAACTTCTTACTTATTATACTCATTCACAAAGTGAAATGAGTATATTGGTTTTGTGCAATATCCGTCACGCTGTCCGTCCGTCTGTCCGTCTGTCCGTATGAACGCAAACCATATGCACAGTTTTGAAGCTAGAGAGTTGAAATGAATTTATACTCGTGTATACCCTCGAATTATAAAATGTCAAGATTTTCCCGATACGCCCACAAGGGGCGTGGCAAATCGGAAAATGCATTTTCCGATATCTCAGAAACACTACTTCTAGAAGTGTTAGAGAGTTGCAATTTGGAATGTAGACTCGTGTTGACAACTCAAGCGTAGCAAATCTTTTATCTTTTACAGTTTTAAAGCTAGAATGCTATGCTATGAATATCGAATAAAAAACTATATGTCACACCTACTAGGGGCGTGGCAAATCGGATCTGACTATATAGTGATTTTTCTAATTCTGCTATATTTTGAGCACTATTGATGCTAGAGAGTTAATATTTGGTATATATACTCGGGATGGCAACCCAAGTTGAAAAAGATATGGCGGATATATCTACGCCCCTAGGGGGCGTGGAAAACCGCAAAGCTTATAGCTCCTACAGTTTTAGAGCTAGACGCTTCAAAATTGGATGGTTGATTTACTGGTGAGCTCCTCTATCGATGACTTAAAAATAATTTTTACGCCCCCTTTGAGGCATGCCCGGCTAAATAATACCCTGTAATTTTCGCATTTTTCGAGTGTAAGCATCCAAATTTCACGCTTACGTTAGCCTTCACTACTTCTAAGAACTGGCTAAAAATTATATGTCTACGCCCACTGGAGGCGTGGCAAAGCGGAAAACTATAATTTTCCGATTCTAAGTGATTCTAAGAGAAAATCAGAATTATATATATATATATTATCTATTGATTGATATATATATTATCTATTGATTTTCCTAAAATTGTATATGTACAAACCAATTGTGGGCGTGGCAATGGGCGTGGTCTGTGTGGGTGTGAATGAGTATTCCGCAGTCGGTAGCGCCCGACTGCAACGTTCTTACTTGTTATACCCTGAACCCATTGAAAATGGGAAATCAGGGTATAATGTTTTTGTGAAAATGTATGTAACAGGCAGAAGGAGACATGTCAGACCCCATAAAGTATATATATTCTTGATCAGCTCGATGAGCTGAGTTGAAATAGCCCTGTCCGTCTGTCCGTCCGTCCGTCCGTCCGTCCGTCCGTCCGTGTGAACGCAGCGATCTCGTAAACCACAAAAGCTAGAGATCTGAAATTTTCAGAGAATACTCGTCTATAGCCTACGCAGTAAGATTTTTTTTTTGATTTTCGATAACTCATCCCGTTTCCTTATTATCGATAAAAATCGATAACTTTTCTTCCGTTAAGCATACCGTAAGAGCTAGAGACTCCAAATTTACTGTGTAGATCCGTGTAATAAATGCGGACAATTTTTGGATTTTGGATGCCACGCCCCCTTCGCCCCCAATTTGCAAAACTCGTATTTCAAATACTAGAGACTTGTGCTTTGGCAAATACATACACATGAATGACATGATTACGCTGCGCAAGTTTGATCAAGAAAGTCCATCCACAAAAAAAGTTATTAAACATTTAATTTCCCATACAATGCGCATATTGCAGCCCGAGCGCAGTCGCCGCGCTGACTGCGCAGTCAGCAGAGCGCGTGCTTATGCGTGCGTGCGTATGCATGTGTGTGTGTGTGTGTGCGCGTTGCTCGCAATATTTGTATATGTAAAAGAAGCATAGCATGTTGGAATGATTGGCTCTTCTCAGGGTTCAGGGTATCTCGTAGTCGAGCCGTCTCGACTAGAGCACTCTTACTTGTTATACCCTGAACCCATTGAAAATGGGAAAACAGGGTATAATGGTTTTGTTAAAATGTATGTAACAGGCAGAAGGAGGCGTGGCAGACCCCATAAAGTATATATATTCTTGATCAGGGCGACGAGCTGAGTTGATTTAGCCCTGTCCGTCTGTCCGTCCGTCCGTCTGTCCGTCTGTCCGTCTGTCCGTATGTTTGAACGCGTCGATCTCAGAATCTATAAGAGCTAGAGACTTGAAATTTTTTATGTAGGTCCGTGTATAGCACGCGCAGATCGAGTTTGTTTCAAAAATTCGATAACTTTTATCGTTTTAATGTTATCGATTTAAAACGTTATCGAAACGCAGTTATAAATTTATATCTCCCGCATCTTTAGAGCTAGAGTCTCCAAATTTTGTATTCAGTATAATGTAAAGTTTATACAATTTTGATTTTTGTCAAATTTTTGATACCACCCCCCTTTCCTTCCCTTTCCCCCCAAACTTGTAAAATCCGTATTTCAAATACTAGAGACTTGTGCTTTGGAAAATATACACATATAAATGACATAATCACGCTCTGAAAGTTTGATGAAGAAAGTCCATCTTCAAAAGAATTTATTGAACAATTCATTTCCCATAGTAAAGCCTATGAGCGCAGCCCACGCTCAGTCGCTGCGCTAACTGCGCAGTCAGCAGAGCGCGTGCTTATGCGTATGTGTATGTGTGTATGTGTGTGTGCATGTATTGCTTGTATACATGTATATGTTAAATAAGCATAGAATGTTTGGAGTATCGGCTCTTCGCAGGGTTCAGGGGATCTCCTAGTCGGGTACCGCCGACTAGAGCTTTCTTACTTGTTATACCCTGAACCCATTGAAAATGGGAAATCAGGGTATAATGGTTTTGTTAAAATGTATGTAACAGGCAGAAGGAGGCGTGGCAGACCCCATAAAGTATATATATTCTTGATCAGGGCGACAAGCTGAGTTGAATTAGCCCTGTCTGTCTGTCCGTCTGTCCGTCTGTCCGTCTGTCCGTATGTATGAACGCGTCGATCTCAGAATCTATAAGAGCTAGAGACTTGAAATTTTTTATGTAGGTTCCTGTATAGCACGCGCATATCAAGTTTGTTTCAAAAAATCGATAACTTTGATCGTTTTAATGTTATCGATTTAAAACGAAATCGGAAACCAGTAATAAAATTATGTCTCGCACATCTTTAAAGCTAGAGACTTCTTATTTTGTATTTAGTATAATGTGGAGTTTATACAATTTTGATTTTTGTTATATTTTGGATGCCACGCCCTCTTCGCCCCAAATTTGCAAAAAACGTATTTCAAGCGCTAGAGACTTGTGCTTCGGCAAATACACACATATGAATGACATAATTACGCTCTGAAAGTGTGATTAAGAAAGTCCATCTACAAAAGAACTTATTCAACAATTAAGTTCCGATAATATAGCTCTTCTGCAGCCCGAGCGCAGTCGCTGCGTAACTGCGCAGTCAGCAGAGCGCTCATTGCGTGCGTATGTGCGTGTGTATGTGTGTGTACATGTATTGCTTGTATATATGTATATGTTAAATAAGCATAGAATGTTTGGAATATCGGCTCATCGCAGGGTTCAGGGGATCTCCTAGTCGGGTACCCCCGACTAGAGCTTTCTTACTTGTTATACCCTGAACCCATTGAAAATGGGAAATCAGGGTATAATGGTTTTGTTAAAATGTATGTAACAGGCAGAAGGAGGCGTGGCAGACCCCATAAAGTATATATATTCTTGATCAGCTCGACGAACTGAGTCGATATAGCCATGTCCGTCTGTCCGTCTGTCCGTCTGTCCGTCCGTCCGTCTGTCCGTCTGTCCGTCTGTCCGTATGTATGAACGCGTCGATCTCAGAATCTATAAGAGCTAGAGACTTGAAATTTTTTATGTAGATCCGTGTATAGCACGCGCAGATCGAGTTTGTTTCAAAAAATCGATAAATTTGATCGTTTTAAAGTTATCGATTTAAAACGTTATCGAAATGCTGTTATAAATTTATATCTTCCACATCTTTAGAGCTAGAGTCTCCAAATTTTGTATTTAGTATAATGTGGAGTTTATACAATTTTGATTTTTGTTATATTTTGGATGCCACGCCCCCTTTCCTTCCCTTCCCCCCAAATTTGTAAAAGCCGTATTTCAAGTACTAGAGACTTGTGCTTTGGAAAATATTCACATATAAATGACAGAATCACGCTCTGAAAGTTTGATTAAGAAAGTCCATCTTCAAAAGAATTTATTGAACAATTCATTTCCCATAGTAAAGCCTATGAGCGCAGCCCACGCTCAGTCGCTGCGCTAACTGCGCAGTCAGCAGAGCGCGTGCTTATGCGTATGTGTGTGTGTGTATGTGTGCGCATGTATTGCTTGTATATATGTATATATTAAATAAGCATAGAATGTTTGGAGTATCGGCTCCTCGCAGGGTTCAGGGGATCTCCTAGTCGGGTAACGCCGACTAGAGCTTTCTTACTTGTTATACCCTGAACCCATTGAAAATGGGAAAACAGGGTATAATGGTTTTGTTAAAATGTATGTAACAGGCAGAAGGAGGCGTGGCAGACCCCATAAAGTATATATATTCTTGATCAGGGCGACGAGCTGAGTTGATTTAGCCCTGTCCGTCTGTCCGTCCGTCCGTCTGTCCGTCTGTCCGTCTGTCCGTATGTTTGAACGCGTCGATCTCAGAATCTATAAGAGCTAGAGACTTGAAATTTTTTATGTAGGTTCGTGTATAGCACGCGCAGATCGAGTTTGTTTCAAAAATTCGATAACTTTTATCGTTTTAATGTTATCGATTAAAAACGAAATAGAAATACAATAATTAAATTATATCTCCTACATCTTTATAGCTAGAGACTCCTTATTTTGTATTTGGTTGCATGCGTGTTTTATACAATTTTGATTTTTGTTAAATTTTGGATGCCACGCCCCTTTCGCCCCAAATTTGCAAAAAACGTATTTCAAGTGCTAGAGACTTGTGCTTCGGCACATACACATATATGAATGACATAATCACGTTTTGAAAGTTTGATTAAGCAAGTCCATCTACAAAGGAACTTATTCAACAATTAACTTTCCATAATACTGCTCTTACTGCAGCCCGAGCGCAGTCGCTGCGTAAACTGCGCAGTCAGCAGAGCGCTCGCTTATGCGTGCGTGAGTATGTGTGTGTGTGTGTACATGTGTTGCTTCTTGTTAATAAGCACAGAATGTTTGGAATATCGGCTCATCGCAGGGTTCAGGGGATCTCGTAGTCGGGTACCACCGACTAGAGCTTTCTTACTTGTTATACCCTGAACCCATTGAAAATGGGAAATCAGGGTATAATGGTTTTGTTAAAATGTATGTAACAGGCAGAAGGAGGCGTGGCAGACCCCATAAAGTATATATATTCTTGATCAGGGCGACAAGCTGAGTTGATTTAGCCCTGTCCGTCTGTCTGTCTGTCTGTCTGTCCGTCTGTCCGTCTGTCCGTCTGTCCGTATGTATGAACGCGTCGATCTCAGAATCTATAAGAGCTAGAGACTTGAAATTTTTTATGGAGGTTCCTGTATAGCACGCGCATATCAAGTTTGTTTCAAAAATTCGATAACTTTGATCGTTTTATTGTTATCGATTAAAAACTAAATTGGAAACCAGCTATAAAATTATGTCTCGCACATCTTTAAAGCTATAGACTCCTTATTTTATATTTAGTATAATGTGGAGTTTATACAATTTTGATTTTTGTTATATTTTTGATGCCACGCCCCCTTCGCCAAAAAATTTGCAAAAAACGTATTTCAAATGCTAGAGCCTTGTGCTTCGGCAAATACATACATATGGATGACATAACCACGCTCTGAAAGTTTGATTAAGAACGTCCATCTACAGAAGAACTTATTCGCTAAAAAAAAGCTCTAGTCGGCAGTACCCGACTAGGAGATCCGCTGAACCCTTGCGAAGAGCCGATACTCCAAACATTCCATGCTTATTTAGCATATACATATACACAAGCAATACATGCACACACACTTACACATACACATACGCATAAGCACGCGCTCTGCTGACTGCGCAGTTAGCGCAGCGACTAAGCGTGGGCTGCGCTCATGGGCTTTACTATGGGAAATGAAATGTTTAACAGCTTCTTTTGTAGATGAACTTTCTTAATCAAACTTTCAGAGCGTGATTATGTCATTAATATGTGTGTATTTGCCGAAGCACAAGTCTCTAGTATTTGAAATACGGCTTTTACAATTTTGTGGGAAAGGGACGGAAAGGGGGGATTGTATCCAAAATGTGACAAAAATCTAAATTGTATAAACTCCACATTATACTAAATACAAAATTTGGAGAGTGTAGCTCAAAAGATGTGGGAGATATAAGTTTATAACTACATTTCGATAACGTCTAAAATCGATAACTTTAAAACGATCAATCTTATCGATTTTTTGAAATAAGCTCGATCTGCGCGTGCTATACACGGATCTGCGCGTGCTATACACGGATCTACATAAAAAATTTCAAGTCTCTAGCTTTTATAGATTCTGAGATCGACGCGTTCACACATACGGACGGACGGACGGACGGACGGACAGACGGACGGACGGACAGACGGACGGACGAACAGACGGACATACGGACAGGGCTATATCGACTCAGTTCGTCGAGCTGATCAAGAATATATATACTTAATGGGGTCTGCCACGCCTCCTTCTGCCTGTTACATACATTTTAACAAAACCTTTATACCCTGATTTCCCATTTTCAATGGGTTCAGGGTATAAAAAATATGGCGGATATAGGGGGCGTGGTAAACCGCAAAAGTTTATAGCTCCTACAGTTTTAGAGCTAGAAGCTTCAAAATTAGATGGTTGAGCTACTGGTGAGCTCCTCTATCGATGATCCAAAAATAATTTTTACGCCCCTTTTGGGGCATGCCCAGCTAAAAAATACCCTGTAATTTTCGCATTTTTTGAGTGTAAGCATCCAAATTTCACACTTACGTTACCCTTCACTACTTCTAAAAACTGGCCAAAAATTATATGTCTACGCTCACTGGAGGCGTGGCAAATCGGAAAAAAGTGTACGTTTTTCCGATTCTCAGTGAGAAAATCAATATTTTCTGCCGATATTACTGCTGATCTCCTCTATTGATTTCCAAAAAATTATATGTGTACAAAACAATTGTGGGCGTGGCAATGGGCGTGATCTGTGCGGGTGTGAATGAGTATTCCGCAGTCGGTAGCTCCCGACTGCAACGTTCTTACTTGTAAAGCTAGAGAGTTGAAATTTGGAATATATACTCGAGTATACCCTCCAAATATAAAGTGTCAAGATTTTCCCGATACGCCCACAAGGGCGTGTCAAATCGGGAAAAGCTGTATGTTTTTCCGATTTTCAGTGAGAAAATCAAAATTTTATGACGATATAACTGCTGATCTCCTCTATTGATTTCCAAAAAATTATTCAAACCAATTGGGGGCGTGGCAATGGGCGTGAGCTGTGTGGGCGTGAATGAGTAATCCGCAGTCGGTAGCGCCCCACTGCAACGTTCTTACTTGTTTTTTTTGCAAAAATTTTGTGTCCATACCCACCGTAGGCGTGGCAATTTGGGAAAGCTGTATCTTCTACACTTTTTAAGTTATAAACTCAAAATTATATGACTATTATTATTATTATTACTGTTGACCTATTCTGTAATTTGTCAAAAATTATATATATAAATTAAGCAGTTTCTATGTTAATTATATATATTAAAGCGCAGTGTTGCAAATTGAGATGACTTGGTATAATGGTTACGTCGTGATGACCGACGTGAATGACGCGAATTTCTATAACTAAACTTAACCCTATGTCCCAAGAGTATTGTCTCTACGTCGTGGAGTATTTCCCACAACATTGTTGCTGACAGATGCTTGAGCTCCTGATGCCGCTGCGCAATATTGTGAACTTGCAATGTTTATAAGATATGCAGCTGTGTGTCAACAGTTGTCAGTGATCCTGTTAACTTACGTCAAGTGGAGGCGTAAAAAATAATAAGCTCTGTCTTCCAATGTTTTGGAGGTGGAGCTCCAAGATGGCACAGTTAAGTTACTGCAGACTCTTTCCCGGATTCTTAACCAAAAATAATTCAACAGTTTTTGGACCGTGAATGAATATTATGCAGTCGGTAGCGCCCGACCACAACTTCTTACTTATTATACTCATTCACAAAGTGAAATGAGTATATTGGTTTTGTGCAATATCCGTCACGCTGTCCGTCCGTCTGTCCGTCTGTCCGTATGAACGCAAACCATATGCACAGTTTTGAAGCTAGAGAGTTGAAATGAATTTATACTCGTGTATACCCTCGAATTATAAAATGTCAAGATTTTCCCGATACGCCCACAAGGGGCGTGGCAAATCGGAAAATGCATTTTCCGATATCTCAGAAACACTACTTCTAGAAGTGTTAGAGAGTTGCAATTTGGAATGTAGACTCGTGTTGACAACTCAAGCGTAGCAAATCTTTTATCTTTTACAGTTTTAAAGCTAGAATGCTATGCTATGAATATCGAATAAAAAACTATATGTCACACCTACTAGGGGCGTGGCAAATCGGATCTGACTATATAGTGATTTTTCTAATTCTGCTATATTTTGAGCACTATTGATGCTAGAGAGTTAATATTTGGTATATATACTCGGGATGGCAACCCAAGTTGAAAAAGATATGGCGGATATATCTACGCCCCTAGGGGGCGTGGAAAACCGCAAAGCTTATAGCTCCTACAGTTTTAGAGCTAGACGCTTCAAAATTGGATGGTTGATTTACTGGTGAGCTCCTCTATCGATGACTTAAAAATAATTTTTACGCCCCCTTTGAGGCATGCCCGGCTAAATAATACCCTGTAATTTTCGCATTTTTCGAGTGTAAGCATCCAAATTTCACGCTTACGTTAGCCTTCACTACTTCTAAGAACTGGCTAAAAATTATATGTCTACGCCCACTGGAGGCGTGGCAAAGCGGAAAACTATAATTTTCCGATTCTAAGTGATTCTAAGAGAAAATCAGAATTATATATATATATATATTATCTATTGATTGATATATATATTATCTATTGATTTTCCTAAAATTGTATATGTACAAACCAATTGTGGGCGTGGCAATGGGCGTGGTCTGTGTGGGTGTGAATGAGTATTCCGCAGTCGGTAGCGCCCGACTGCAACGTTCTTACTTGTTATACCCTGAACCCATTGAAAATGGGAAATCAGGGTATAATGTTTTTGTGAAAATGTATGTAACAGGCAGAAGGAGACATGTCAGACCCCATAAAGTATATATATTCTTGATCAGCTCGATGAGCTGAGTTGAAATAGCCCTGTCCGTCTGTCCGTCCGTCCGTCCGTCCGTCCGTCCGTCCGTGTGAACGCAGCGATCTCGTAAACCACAAAAGCTAGAGATCTGAAATTTTCAGAGAATACTCGTCTATAGCCTACGCAGTAAGATTTTTTTTTTGATTTTCGATAACTCATCCCGTTTCCTTATTATCGATAAAAATCGATAACTTTTCTTCCGTTAAGCATACCGTAAGAGCTAGAGACTCCAAATTTACTGTGTAGATCCGTGTAATAAATGCGGACAATTTTTGGATTTTGGATGCCACGCCCCCTTCGCCCCCAATTTGCAAAACTCGTATTTCAAATACTAGAGACTTGTGCTTTGGCAAATACATACACATGAATGACATGATTACGCTGCGCAAGTTTGATCAAGAAAGTCCATCCACAAAAAAAGTTATTAAACATTTAATTTCCCATACAATGCGCATATTGCAGCCCGAGCGCAGTCGCCACGCTGACTGCGCAGTCAGCAGAGCGCGTGCTTATGCGTGCGTGCGTATGCATGTGTGTGTGTGTGTGTGCGCGTTGCTCGCAATATTTGTATATGTAAAAGAAGCATAGCATGTTGGAATGATTGGCTCTTCTCAGGGTTCAGGGTATCTCGTAGTCGAGCCGTCTCGACTAGAGCACTCTTACTTGTTTTTAAATCCATTTAGCTATTATTAGTTGAACCTAACTTCTACGTTTTAAGTTATTTTTTATAAGAACAGACGGACGGATTAATATATTGTTGCATTTTACATGGGGTCTATAAATAATAATATTGCTGTTATGTTATAATAATACTGATACGTTTAATAACAGTTATTTCTACAATCAAAACAGGGGTTATAATCCTAGCAAGAATATACGCATACAAATACGAATACGGGAGAAAAGTTTGCGCGAACGATTTAACCCTGTGTATTTGGAGGACCGCTCGCTTAGCAACCCCTTTGCAATATTGTTTTCTCTTCAATGATCCATTGAGTTAAGTCTCAAATTACAAATGTCTTGATAGCCCTTCCCCGAACATAGTCAAGTTCATTAAAATATTTACTGAACTTAACTTTCACAAGGACCCTTATGCATGCGACCAAATTGAAAATTTAAAATTAATTTGAAGGTCTCGCTTGCGCTAATCAAATGTAGCTGTATTATTGTTTGAACATGGCTGTGTAAATAAATAAATATATATATATATATATATATATATATATATATATATATATATATATAAATCGCAACTTATAGACATTTCGATATGTCCACTGACAACCATCACGACTCTGTTCGAATAGCCTATATGCCATCTCACTCTCACTCAGCAACACCCAAGACCACGTTCAACAGCAGCTATTTTCAGCCTCACTCTCGTACCAACTATGAAGCGTGCTGCCAACTTTGGTTATACCTCCACGACAACTCTGTATAAGCTTTCAGCCTTATACCAACATTACTGGAACAATAGGACACTGTGTTATTATTAGAGAATATATTTGAAATTCTTTATATGTTCTTCTGTGAGAACTTTAGATTTCGGGTTACATAATAAATAGCGTTCATTAAGCTAAATCGACTTTAATTTTGATGAGCTGCAATCGACTATTTCTGACCTTAAATAAAACAGCTTTTTAGTTTTTTCTCAAAATTATATTTTCTAACCACACCAATTATTGTAATGATTGGTGACATCCTTGGGCGGAAATACACTTATGCATTTTTCTACAACCTTCATACTTAAATCATTTTTAAAGTGTTCATTGAAAGATATGTTAATTCAATTTTGTGGGTTTCCGAATTATGACCTTGATATGAAAGATATGACATAAACAATACTTTAGTTGTTTGTTTGATGAAATGAAATCTGCCTTACATAGGAATTTTTTATTTTATTTGTAATATGTACTGGACTCGCACTTAGGCCCAAGGCGAGTAAAAGCAAGACGCGAAAAACTGTTGTTTTCCTGACCCATGCGAATTAAGAGCGCCTGCCGGATTCGCGCCGCCTGAGGACGTCACACTGTTGGCGTAGTTGTAGCTCATGTGGGCGTAAGAAGGTATAGCCGGTGAAATACTCTCGCTCCCAAATGTTGACCCATGGCCCATTTGACTTGGACTGCACGTGGATGAACGAGCGTCCATGCTTTGATGATGGACAGCGGTAATAACAGTATTCGCAGCGGTAGTTGTTCCCAATGCCGAAACTGGAGCTGGTGGTGGGGGCGGCAAACCATAAGCGGATAGAGATTCGTATCCAGTTGAATTATTACTAGCTGGATTGGTGACGTTTACTGTGGGACTGTTGCTGACACTGGTGCCTTCGGTTGTAGCACCTCCAACACAGACCAGCTGATGCGGCCCTAAGGGCGGTGGCCGTAGTGGCATGTGGCACTGGTACATTGAGGGCGGGGTCAGATCTCTTTGTTGTGCGATTGACGACCCTACAGTGGGATGACTAAAGCTTGGCATCGATGAAACCGCACTAAGCAAATGAAAATTGTTAAACTATTTGATTGTATTACAGTTAATAGTGTATTAAAGAAACTTACCCATAGCCTTCACTCATCGATAACGCGTTATGATGCATATTCGAGTACATGGCGCTCATTGAGCTGCTAAAGCCACTATTGAAATTGAGCCGAGGCGATATGGCCGGGATGAGAGTGTGAGGAACGTGATGATGATGTTGATGATGCTGATGCGAATGATCCGTAATCCCCAGTCCTGCAGCGCATTCATTACCAACGTCATGCGTTCCACTTCGAATCTGTGTGTTTCCTCCTCCTCCTCCTGCTCCTACTCCACCAGCGGGGTGAAGTGTCTCGGATGTCTCAAGGCCACCAGCGGGCGTGGTTATTGGATTGGGTGAGGATAAGCTGTTCAGTCCACCTATAAGTAAGAAAGTACAATCTTCACCTAAGTATTCAAACATACATTAAATTTTTCATAACAACTTATGACTTCTACAAGAAGAATAAGTAAGAGTGCTCTAGTCGAGACGGCTCGACTACGAGATACCCTGAACCCTGCAAAGATCCAATCTTCTCAACATGAAATGCTTATTTTACATATACAAATATTGCGAGCAACGCACACACACACACACACACATGCATACGCACGCACGCGTAAGCACGCGCTCTGCTGACTGCGCAGTCAGCGCGGCGACTGCGCTTGGGCTGCAATATGCCTATTGAATGGGAAATTAAATGTTTAATAATAACTTTTTTTGTGGATGGACTTTCTTAATCAAACTTTCACAGCGTTATTATGTCAAAGCACAAGTCTCTAGTATTTGAAATACGAATTTTTCAAATTCGGTGCGAAGGGGGCGTGGTATCCAAAATCCAAAAATTAAAAAATCTCCGCATTCATCACACGGATCTACGCAGCAAATTTGGAGTCTCTAGCTCTTACGGTATGCTTAACCGAAGAAAAGTTATCGATTTTTATCGATAATAAGGAAACGGGATGAGTTATCGAAAATCTAAAAAAAACTCGTACTGCGTAGGCTATAGACGAGTATTCTCTGAAAATTTCAGATATCTAGCTTTTGTGGTTTACGAGATCGCTGCGTTCATACGGACGGACGGACGGACGGACAGATGGACAGGGCTATTTCAACTCAGCTCATCGAGCTGATCAAGAATATATATACTTTATGGGGTCTGCGAAGTCTCCTTCTGCCTGTTACATACATTTTCACAAAAACATTATACCCTGATTTCCCATTTTCAATGGGTTCAGGGTATAAAAATAAATAATAGAGGGGCAAATAAATTAATCTTGTAATTACGATGATTAACATTCACTTGTGTCCAATTCTTTTATTTATTTAAAAAATTAAATTCAATTCATAATTTTAATACTCATTCATTCATTTATACTCTTGCTGTCCGTCTTTCTGTTTATATGAACACAAACCATTTCGCCACTATTAAAGCTCGATATTTGACATTTGGAATGTATACTCGGGCTTACAACCCAAGATCAAAGAGATATGACGGATATATCTACGTCCACAGACGCGTGCAAATCGCAGAAGCTAGAAGCTTAAGAATTAAGAGTTGATGGTGACCGACCGATGACCCAAAAATAATTTAAAAAATTATCCTGTAATTTCCACAATTTTTGAGCGCCAGCTCCCAAATTAATTACTGGTACGTTACCCTAGACGTCTTTTAAGGAATGGCCAAAAATTATATGTAAATCGGAAAACTTTATTGGAATAACTGTGAAAAGTGAGAGAACTTACTTCCTGCTGATCCAACCAATAAAGATGAGCAACCACCCAGACTATTGGGACTGTCAGTTAACGAAGTCGTAGCCGAAGTCGAGGATGAAGTTCCATTTGTACCGGTTGAGTTTGGCGTTCGCCTCTGGCTTCGCAACTTTTCTTCACGCCGCCATTTGGCACGTCGATTAGAAAACCACACCTGTATTCTTGCTTCAGGCAATCCTATTTTGCCAGCCAACCGTTCGCGTGCAAACACGTCGGGATAATGCGTTCTTTCAAACTCTGAAATTAATTGAATGGCATTATTTTTGCAAATACAAGAAATACACAATTTTATCTATTTGCCTTTAAAAAAAATACCCTTAATCAAAAGAGAAAACAACTACCCACAAATTCTTTAGATTCGCAGTCTATCGTCAAATCATTTTAAGCATTATCATATTCGTGATCAGTTAGTCAAGACAAGCACTTTTACTGAAATACTGCTTTTTACCTATTGAGAATATATGTATATACCTTTTTCTAGACTATCGATCTGATCATTTGTAAACGATGTTCGGTTTCTCTGCAGTTTTCTCTTCAAAATTAATCTGGCCTGGTCATCTTCGCTCGCACCTATATTAGAGGCACCACCGTTTGAGTTGTCTCCCTCGCCGGAACCAGTTTCGTCTGATTGGTGCCCATCGAGCTCTAAAAGAGATATACATATATAGAGATATATATATAGATAGTAATATCAATGGTATGAGTTCTTAATAGGATTGCGATCGAATTCGTAAATGGAAATGGATTTGTTTCATATTAGATCTTTAATATGAGAACTGAGAATGGCTATAGAATTTCAATAAGATTCTAAAAATGAGTTATTAAGTTAAAGTTAAGATTGTATGTATGTATGTGCATAATTGCTAACATACGCATATAAAATAGTTACACCTGTTATAAAAAAATGAGCTCACATACTTTGAACCACTGTTTTAATGAAGTAAATCAGAAAAATCAGAGCATTGTGACTGCCACATCGAATTCAACTTCAAACCACATCAATAGCCACATCTGAAACGCCGCAGGCCGTAAAATTTGGATCTCGGCTTGTCACTTTTGATATACCAAAGGCAACAGTCTCTCTCTCTCTCTCTCTCTCTCTCTCTATCTCTATGTGTGCGTGTGTGTGTGTAACTGGCATTAAATGTGAGTGAATGTGACAGAGCAAATAGATGCTGATAGCTCTGAGACATGCCGCAGGTCCGGACTTAGGTCCAGTCCAGAGCACACGTCACTTGCCTAGCAAACTGCAATGTGCTGACAGGCAACAAGAACAACAACATAAACAACGGCATAGTCAAGGGGTATGCCAGGGTAGGGGTTGAGTATGTGGTACACGATAAAGACAGCCGAACAAAAACTACAACAACAACTACAACACTCCACGACGATGGGTTGGTATAAGGATGAATAGGGTAGACCAACAGCGCGACAGAGCGACACTCTTCCACAGTTAAATATGTTAGAGGCAAACCAGATAAGGCTCAAATGGAGTAGAGCATGAGGTTTGCTAGATACGATTTTATAAATATGTATTTTGCGCTTTCTATATTTATGCACCCCATCAACACTCTCGTAACCATATCGCCCCATCCCCAACCGCTGTCACCGCTGCCACCCCCACGAGTTTGGCGTTTAATGAAGTGTCATCGCCTGTAAAATGAGTCTGCAAATCGCATTAAAGTAACTACTCCCAGTTAGGGGTTAGCCTGCCTGTCTGTCTGTCAGGCACGACAGCAATTCCCGTTGCCTGAGGCTGCAGATTAAACAGGCTACTGTTACAGTTACTTTTCGTGGCAAACCAAAACAGTTAAGGCAAACACGCGGTCGAACTTGAGGCACAGATTTTATTTTCAAAAAGTTTGGGGCTTATGTGGCTAAACTAATTAGATCTTTGTTAAATGTGGGTAAATTATGCTTTACCTGTCATGCCGTCGGTATTAATCCCTAACAGAAAATACAATATATAAATCGATGCTTAATAATTTCATTAAAACAGTTGGTGCTTTTCTTCAAATATGTATCACGCTCTAAAGTAGATGTTGAATATTCATGATCACATGCCACGCCGAATGGATTCAGTACGGCATCGCTGTCGCTAATAATGGCGCTAATATCGGCTATTAATCCAGAAAAAGTCCATAAATCGAACATTGCATGCAAATACGTTTGGATACATTTTAACGACAGCATTCCACATTTTAGCTTTAACACCGGTTTTCACTCTGAGTTTTAACAGCCATAAATAGATTATTTGACATAAACGTACACGGACTTAGTATACCTTACAACCGTCTTCTTAAAGCAGGGTGATATAAGAACAGCGATAGTCATGAATCAATTTAGCCAAAAATACGCACGATTGACTTGGAATATCTCTTGGATGCTCTCTAGCTTTGCGTACGTCTCTCCGATATGGGTGATTGTATTTTGCATTTATCAGTCTGTATCGCCGCCAATTCGATAAGGACGATAAACCTACCGTGCGTGCGTAAATAGTCGAGGCACGTGACCCAGCTAGTGCTTGATTGGCCTTGCCAGAAATTGTTTTTACAGGCCTTAGTTAATTTTCCCTAAGGCTAAAAATATTGCGTAGTCCATTTGTTTACGAACAACTAAAATAACGATATTTTATCATAAGAAAATAATCAGCAAAAAAATTAAGTAAACCTGTATCTGTATACAGCTTAACAGCTATTAGTTACAAAAGCTATCAGCTAAAGCTTAAAAAATTGGTATATATAATTTTTTGCTAATCAAAAGAGGAGGTCAACAGTAACTTATTTGTTAAATGTTGAGTATTTAACTGTAAACCTATAGAAGACACAGTTTATCCCGATTTACCACGCCCTCAGTGGGCGTTGATATCAACGCGAGTGTATATTCCAAATTTCAGATGCCCTAGCATCAATGGCGCTCGAAATATAACAGAATTAAAAACAAGTAAGAAAGCTCTATTCGGTGGTACCCGACTAGGAGATCCCCTGAACCCTGCGATGAGCCGATATTCCAAACATTCTATGCTTATTTAACATATATATATAATCAACACATGCACACACACATACACACGTGCATACGCACGCACGCATAAGCGAACGCTCTGCTGAATGCGCAGTTTGCGCTCATAGGCTTTACTATGGGAAATGAAATGTTTAATAACTTTTTTTGTAGATATACTTTCTTAATCAAACTTTCACAGCGTAATTATGTTCCCATGTATGTATTTGCTAAAGCACAAGTCTCTAGTATTTAAAATACGGTTTTTACAAGTTTGGCGGGAAGGGAAGGAATGGGGGGGATGGTATCAAAAATTTGACAAAAATCAAAATTGTATAAGCTCCACATTATACTAAATCCAAAATTTGAAGACTTTAGCTCTAAAGATGTGGGAGATATAAATTTATAACCGCATTTCGATAACGTTTTAAATCGATAACTTTAAAACGATCAAATTTATCTATTTTTTGAAACAAGCTCGCTCTGCGCGTGCTATACACGGATCTACATAAAAAATTTCGAGTCTCTAGCTCTTATAGATTCTGAGATCGACGCGTTCACACATGCGGACGGACGGACAGACGGACAGACGGACGGACGGACAGACGGACAGACGGACATGGCTATATCGACTCAGTTCGTCAAGCTGATCAAGAATATATATACTTTATGGGGTCTGCCACGCCTCCTTCTGCCTGTTACATACATTTTAACAAAACCATTATACCCTGATTTCCCATTTTCAATGGGTTCAGGGTATAAAAAACAAGTAAGAGTGCTCTAGTCGAGACGGCCTGAACCCTGCGACGAGTCAATCTTCCCAACATGCTATGCTTATTTTACATATACAAATATTGCGAGCAATACACACACATGCATGCGCACGCACGCATATGCACGCGCTCTGCTGACTGCGATCGATTTTTATCGATAATAAGGAGACGGGATATGCTGTCGAAAATCTAAAAAGCTCGTACTGCGTAGGGTATACACGAGTATACACTGAAAATTTCACATCTCAGACAGACCGACATGGCTATATCGACTCAGCTTATCGAGCTGATCAAGAATATATATACTTTATGGGGTGTGGCAAGCCCCCTGGGCAGAAGGGGGTATTTTCACAAAAACATTATACCCTGATTTCCCATTTTCAATGGGTTAAGGGTATAAAAAGAAATCGTGCCTCAATACTCAAATTATTAGCTGTTAGTTGTTTATGTTAGTCTGAGCAATTGTGTTGGCGAACTGGTACGTACACTATACTATTACGTAATTGCATATACAGTTTACCTTTTTTTAGCATTACTTCGTCGACTCCTGAAATGGAACAACTGTCCAAACGAACCGTGGGGCCACCAATGTTGATGAGATCACTTGGCGGGGTCAAGGGATGTCCCGGAAGCAGAGTTGGAGCAGCTGACACTCCTCCATTGCCATATCCTGTTACCGATATCACTCCTGTAGATGAAGCCATTTCGCTGCTATTCAAAGGAGCCGCATACCAGGACCCAGTTGGATAATGTCGCGATGACCAGCTCTGCTGCTGATGCTGGTTATGTTGCTGTTGGTGCTGGCCATGGGCGATGATCGGAATCGGGTGGCTGGAGTGGGGATGCGGACTAAAATGACTGGGCACACTCGTCATCAGCTGTTCGTGACTGACTGGAGGTGCAGCTGATGTTGATAAGGCCGAATCGAGTGTAGGGATATGTTGGGTGTTCAACAAGCGTATCTTCTCATAAATGGACTCCTGTTCACTTCCCTCTCCCGAATTGCTAGCACCTCCACTTTCCGAAGAGTTCAACGGTGTTGCTGTTTGTATCAGATCATTTGTGGTGCTTGTGTTGCCAGCACCAACTCCAACAGCAACACCACTTGCACCACTTATGCTATTACCACTACTACTGCCGTTACCGTTGTTGTTACCATTGCCTTGGCTTGTGCCTGGATTGGGATTTATATTTGTGTTGGAGCTGCTTGATATAGCACTTTGCTGCTCCTTTTGTGCTGCCAAGTTCCTCAAAACTCTGTTTATCGACGATACCTAGAAGACAAAAAACATCCGTTATGAATGGGAGATCGCATTAATCATTCTCTATCCTAGGCTATTAAAATCAGAGAATAATAATTGATAAAATCATTAAGAACTACACATTATTTTACAAATAAAAATGTCAATTGGGCATATATTATTGATTTACTGTCAGGCACTTTTTATACCCTGAACCCATTGAAAATGGGAAATCAGGGTATAATGTTTTTGTGAAAATGTATGTAACAGGCAGAAGGAGGCATCGCAGACCCCATAAAGTATATATATTCTTGATCAGCTCGATGAGCTGAGTTGAAATAGCCCTGTCCATCTGTCCGTCCGTCCGTCCGTCCGTATGAACGCAGCGATCTCGTAAACCACAAAAGCTAGATATATGAAATTTTCAGAGAATACTCGTCTATAGCCTACGCAGTACAAGTTTTTTTTAGATTTTCGATAACGCATCCCGTTTCCTTATTATCGATAAAAATCGATAACTTTTCTTCGGTTAAGCATACCGTAAGAGCTAGAGACTCCAAATTTACTGTGTAGATCCGTGTAACGAATGCGGACATTTTTTAATTTTTGGATTTTGGATACCACGCCCCCTTCGACCCAAATTTGCAAAATTCGTATTTCAAATACTAGAGACTTGTGCTTTGGCAAATACATACATATAAATGACATAATCATGCTGTAAAAGTTTGATCAAGAAAGTCCATCCACAAAAAAAGTTATTAAACATTTAATTTCCCATACAATAGGCACATTGCAGCCCGAGCGCAGTCGCCGCGCTGACTGCGCAGTCAGCAGAGCGCGTGCTTATGCGTGCGTGCTTATGCATGTGTTTGTGTGTGTGCGTTGCTCGAAATATTTGTATATGTAAAATAAGTATAGCATGTTGGGAAGATTGGTTCTTCGCAGGGTTCAGGGGATCTCCTAGTCGGGTACCACCGACTAGAGCTTTCTTACTTGTTTATAGTCATTCACAAAGTGAAATGAGTATATTGGTTTTGTGCAATGTCCGTCACGCTGTCCGTCCGTTGCTTGAAATTTGGAATATATACTCGTGTATACCCTCGAATTATAAAGTGTCAAGATTTTCTCGATACGCCCACTAGGGGCGTGGCAAATCGGAATATGCATTTTCCGATATCTCAGAAACACTACTTCTAGAAGTGCTAGAAAATTGCAATTTAGAACGTATACTCGTGTTGATGACCCAAGATCAAAAAGCTATAGCGAATATATCTACGCCCATTGGGGGCATGGCAAATCGGGTAAAACTGTATCTTCTACAGTTTTAAAGCTAGAAAGCCGAAATTTGGCACGTGAGTTACTGCTAAGATCCTATGAATCCTATAGATCCTACCTAAAAATTATATGTCCACGCCCACTAGGGGCGTGGCAAATCGGATCTGACTATATAGTGGTTTTTCAAATTCTGTAATATTTTGAGCACTATGAATGCTAGCGACTTGAAATTTGGTATATATACTCGGGTTGACAACCCAAGATGAAAAAGATATAGTGGCTATATCTACGTCCATAGGGGGCGTGGAAAACCGGAAAAGTGTTTAGCTATTACAGTTTTAGAGCTAGAAGCTTCAAAATTGGATGGTTGAGTTACTGATACTCTATCGATAATCCAAAAATAATTGTTACGCCCTTTTTGAAGCATGCCCGGCTAAAAAATACCCTGTATCACTACTTCTAAAAACTGAACTAAAAATTATATGTCTACGCCCACTGAGGGCGTGGCAAATCGGGAAAAACTGTACGTTTTTCCGATTCTCAGTGAGAAAATCAAAATTTTTTGCCGATATTACTGCTGATCTCCTCTACTGATTTCCAAAAAATTATATATGTGCAAACCAATTGTGAGCGTGGCAATGGGCGTGATCTGTGCGGGTGTGAATGAGTATCCCGTTCCCGAATGAGCAACGTTCTTACTTGTTATACCCTGAACCTATTGAAAATCGGAAAACAGGAAATAATGGTTTTGTCAAAATGTATGTAACAGGCAGAAGGAGGCGTGGCAGACCCCATAAAGTGTATATATTCTTGATCAGGGCGACGAGCTAAGTTGATTTAGCCCTGTTTGTCTGTGTGTCTGTTCGTCAGTCCGTCTGTCCGTATGTATGAACGCGTCGATCTCAGAATCTATAAGAGCTAGAAACACTGAAATTTATTATGGAGGTCCGTGTATAGCACGCGCAGATCGAGTTTGTTTCAAAAATTCGATAACTTTTATCGT
The DNA here is from genome assembly GCA_037075265.1 of Drosophila nigricruria. Classification (NCBI taxonomy): domain Eukaryota; kingdom Metazoa; phylum Arthropoda; class Insecta; order Diptera; family Drosophilidae; genus Drosophila; species Drosophila nigricruria. The sequence continues at coordinate 160,203 of JBAMCI010000085.1, read as the reverse complement.
TTTAATGTTATTGATTAAAAATGAAATCGAAATCTAGTTATAAAATTATGTCTCACACATATTTAAAGCTAGAGACTCCAAATTTAGCATTTAGTTTTACGTGTATTTTATATAATTTTGAAGCTTTTTATATTTTATATCACCTACCCTTCGCCCCAAATTTGCAAACAACGTATTTCAAGTACTAGAGACTTGTGCTTTGGCAAATACACACATACAAAGAAATTTATTCAACAATTAAGTTTCCATAATATAGCCCTACTGCAGCCCAAGCGCAGTCGCTGCGTACTTCTGTATGTGTGTGTGTATATGTGTATGTGTTTCTCGTAATATATACATATTAAGAGAAGTGTACAACCGTTTGGAATATAGGCGCTTCGCAGGGTTCAGGGGATCTCCTAGTCGGGTACCTCCGACTAGAGCTTTCTTATTTGTTAGAATATGTAATGTAAGCATTCCAATGTGTAAAGAGGAAAAAGTCGATTTAAAAAATTATTTTACTATTAGAATCCTATATTAAGTCTGAAGAACAAAAGTGATACATTATTTTCAAAAACGTTCCGGATCCGTATGAAAGCTTCGATAATGTAAAAAAAACATAATAATAACCTTAAATCGTTTTAAGTAAGTAGACATAGTTTTAACATATATGTAATGTAAGCATTCCAATGTGTGAAGAGGAAAAAGTCGATTTAAAAAATTATTTTACTATTAGAATCCTATATTAAGTCTGAAGAACAAAAGTGATACATTATTTTCAAAAACGTTCCGGATCCGTATGAAAGCTTCGATAATGTAAAAAAAAACATAATAATAACCTTAAATCGTTTTAAGTAAGTAGACATAGTTTTAACATCTTTTGTTTAGTATTTTTTTCAAATTTGATTTTTATTAATCGTTCTTAATCACTTCCATTTTGTCGTTGACCGATAGCACTGTTTTCTATTTATACTTATTCACGAAAGTGAGATGAGTATATTGGTTTTGTGCAATGTGTGTTTTGCTGGCCGTCCGTCTGTCCGGACGCTATTGAAGCTAGAGACTGAAATTTGCAATATATACTCGTGACTAACGTCGTCTGACGGTCAAGATTTTCCCGATATGCAAAATTAAAAAGATAGGGCGGATATATCTACGACCATAGATGCGTGGCAAGTCGGGTAAAATTGTATATTCTACAGTTTTAGAGCTAGAAGCTTCAAAATAATTCAAGATAATTTAGTGACTGACGAGCTCCTCTATCGATGATCCAAAAATAATTTTTACGCCCTTTTGGAAGCGTGCCATACTTAAAAAAAACCCTGTAAATTGACCTCCTCTATTGATTTCCCAAAAATTATATATATATAAACCTATTGGAGGCGTGGAAAATCGGAAAATCTATATCTTGCAATGGGCGTGAGCTGTGCGGGCATGAATGAGTATTCCGCAGTCAGTAGGGCCCGACTGCAACGTTCTTAGTGTATATGTTATGGGTGTGTACGTATTAAAGTTAATAATTAGACATTTTGCTAAATACCATGCGAAGCCCGGTCGGGCGGGTCTAGTTTATTGCACTTGCACTCGGTCGTGTCTAGTTTATTTTACTTAATTACTTCACGATAAATACATAATATAGTTGACCAAGGGCAATTCCTTTCATGATCGATAGCTGATACCTTGAATAAAACGTAAAGGTCAGGTTATCGTTCATAATTGATTACTTTGCTTCGATCTCTGATCACTGAAAAAATTAGAAAGTTTAGAAATAGAAAGTTAATGTATGTAGCCAAGTAAAAAGAAATTTGATAAGCTCACATTATTTCAAAATTCTTAAATAAATTTTACTCTGAATTTCTGTTTATAAACTGGATCCATTGAATGTTGTGCGTATATGAGCCTTCTATCGTTTACCGAGACGGCTGCTCTTTCAAATTGAATAATTAATATCTGTTTATCTTTGAGAAGATCGATATGGGGATGTCGGAAGTGGATTTTATCGAACGTCCGTTAGCTATAGGGTATCAACTAGTCGTACATTACTGCTGCATTTTTTCTATTGTTATTTTAGGGCAGTGCCTGCGCATGACAGCGCTTTTGAAATGAATTCAAAAGGCAACAGCAAAAGCGGACGAACGAAAGAAAGAACAAACGCGCAAAACATATAAATGAGCGAGTGAGAACAACAGGGAAAAGTGCAGTTGAGTGGAAAAATTAGGCAGACATGTCCTTTCGAGGGAACGAAAGCGAACGCTTGTATAAAAACTTATTTTAAAAATAAAATGAACGCCATCCCCGAAAGCATCGTACGCACACATACATACATACATATACGGATACAAATCCATGTATGCATGCATATATGTATTTGTAATTATACGTAAATACATTTATTATGCACTCGGATACCCCAAAATCCAGGTATACCATACAACGCTTGTACATCAATAGCCACGTACATACCAGAGATTGTACAAAAGCTTTGGTTAAGAGACGATCAACATACAGTCATGTGCATAACTTAAAATTATTAATATATATATATATATATATATATATATATATATATACATATAATATATGTATATATTTACATTTAAAATTTTAAATCTGTACAAAAAATAGTCAAAAATAAAAATTATATTATTACTGACTGCATAACTTAAAATTATTAATATATATATATATATATATATATATATATATATATAGTATATATATATATATATATATTTATATATATATATATGTACAAAAAATAGTCAAAAATAAAAATTATATTATTACTGACTTCATTGTGTTCTCTTTTTTTCATTCATTTCATTTGGATTTATTGGTTTTTTAAAACAAAAATAATATATAGTCTCTATAAATTTAACAGAATTTTAGGAAATTCATATATAACAAGTAAGAAAGCTCTAGTCGGTGGTACCCGACTAGGAGATCCCCTGAACCCTGCGATGAGCCGATATTCCAAACATTTTATACTTATTTAACATATATATATGCAAGCAACACATGCACACACTCACACTCGCACACATGCATACGCACGCACGCATTAGCACGCGCTCTGCTGACTGCGCAGTCAACGCGGCGACTGTGCTTGGGCTGCAATATGCCTATTGTATGGGAAATTAAATGTTTAATAACTTCTTTTGTATATGGACTTTTTTAATCAAACTTTCACAGCGTAATAATGTCATTTATATGTATGTATTTGCCAAAGCACAAGTCTCTAGTATTTGAAATACGGCTTTTACAAGTTTGGGGGCAAGGGAAGGAAAGGGGGGATGGTATCCAAAATGTGACAAAAATCAAAATTGTATAAACTCCACATTATACTAAATACAAAATTTGGAGACTTTAGCTTCAAAGATGTAGGAGATATAAATTTATAACCGCATTTCGATAACGTTTTAAATCGATAACATTAAAACGATCAAAGTTATCGATTTTTTGAAACAAACTTGATATGCGCGTGCTATACAGGAACCTCCATAAAAAATTTCAAGTCTCTAGCTCTTATAGATTCTGAGATCGACGCGTTCATACATACGGACAGACGGACGGACGGACGGACGGACAGACGGACAGACGGACAGACGGACAGACGGACAGACGGACATGGCTATATCGACTCAGTTCGTCGAGCTGATCAAGAATATATATACTTTATGGGGTCTGCCACGCCTCCTTCTGCCTGTTACATACATTTTAACAAAACCATTATACCCTGTTTTCCCATTTTCAATGGGTTCAGGGTATAAAAATGGAATCCTCACAAAATGTTATACATTCGAATGCTATTTATCAATTTATTAAACTGATTTTTTTATGATTATGAAAAAAAATATATGTTTTTATTTATTACTTTATTTTATGAATATTATTGTAGACCAAAAATAACAATGAAAAATATTTTTAAAAAATTTAATACAAGAAAAAATGAGCTATGAAACAAAAACAATTTGTCACTTCTTAAGAAGAAGTTCGATGGCTACTTCGATTCCGAAGTAGGTATGTAATGTTATCTAGATCGAAAATATTCTGCACGAAAACTTACATAGCACAGATATTAAAATAGTATTAAATCGAAATCTGCGTTATTGAAACAAATAAATAAGCCAAAGAAAGTTCTATAAATGGCATTCACTAGTTTTCAGAAGCCTGCCATTGACTGCCCTGCTGCTTGGCTACACCGAATCCCTTGGACTCGGGGAACAAATTAGAGCATGCGGCCAACATCCAACAATTTAATTTCTAACTGCCAAACACTAACGCTTTCACCCCTCAATGATTTTTTATGGCCCAGGCTCTCAATCCGATTCCCCGTCCCGTCCAATGGGTCGATTCCGTCTCTGTTGCTGTTTCCAGCATAAAAGGAAGAATCGCAATTTCCCTCGCGCGTGAATTTCAACGCCTTGCGCTTTGTGGTGACTGGCTGGGCCGTATTTATTTAATATTGTACGTTTTTCATACTTTTCTAGCACTGATTTCCCTTTTTGTCGTTTAATGTGCATAAAAGATTTTCCCTTCCATTCGAATGAGCACATTTTCCACACAACTGTCAATGAGGCAGAGTACAACGCAGGCCATCGGCATCGTAGTCACAATTCATTTGCCTTCTTTGCTGCTTTCCTTTTTTTGGCATACTTAATAAACAATAAAAAAATGGTATTGCTAACTAGATGTAAGAATAGCAGAAAGAAAAAATGGCGTAAAGCTTACAAAAGGAATTCAAATAGCGAGCAAAATGGCAAAAAATAATGTGATGCTCGAATCGTTAGAAAATACTTGATAGCTTGGCATATCGACCAATTCCTTTGACATTCAGCAAATATTAAAGAGCCAGCTCTCTCTAGTTGTTACTCCTAATCAATCAGAATACATACATATATATATATATATATATATATATATATATATATTGTGGGCTCTGCGAACACACATTTCACCAAAACCATTATATCCTGAATAGCATTGAATTGGAATTTTAAGAGCATTATAATGACATCAAAATGTGTGAACTTGCCAAATCGAATAATTTGCTTAGACTTACTTAAACAACACAAAAATTGGATATTTCAAGTTTAGTGTGTTTAATCCTGGGATGAATGCACAGATTATTAATATGTCGAATATGACTTAGATTCAACTAGACCAGTTAAAAATCTTCATTTGTTGTAGTGCCTGACAGTATGGGTCGCATGCCTATGGCTTCAGATGCCTCCTCAACACATCAATGAATACTGATATACAGCAAAAATGTCAAAAAGTATACTTACACTTGGAATATTGTCATTTGTGCATACATTCTCCTGTAATAATCTATCTCGGATTTCCCATGCAAATATGCTGGGACATTCCCGTTTGTATTGCGATATTTTGCTAACGACTTCTGCGGTGGCTACTCGTGGCTTGGAGCCTCCAATCGCACGTGGGCGAATACTTCCTGTTTCGTAATATCTAAAATGTAAATATATATAAATGTAATGATAAAAATGGCCAGTAACGTTATTTTAAAACTGCTTCTTTGGCTTTAACTAAGTTAACTATCAAAAATGATTAGATTCTGACTTTTCGCGGTCGATTGCTTAGTGACAGTTTGACATTTTAAATGTAAATCTAAATGTTCTATTAAATATATGCAAGTTCCTTTACATTAAGCCACTATCAAAAATATCCATAAAAAATAAAATGCATGAAATATATATCAACCTAAATGCTCAACTCGGTGACTGTACCTCTAAGAATGTAAGAGATTTGATTTAATAACTAAAGCTCGATATTGCTGTCCGTATGAACGCAAACCATTTGGCGCTATTGAAGCTAGAGAAATTAAAATTTGGAATATATATTCATGAATACCCTCGTCTAATAAAGTGTCAAGATTTTCCCGATATGCCCACTATGGGCGTGGCAAATCGGAAAATGCATTTGCTATAGTTTAAATCTGGAATGTATACTCGCGTTGACAACCCAAGATCAAAAAGATATGATACGGGAAAGACTGTTTCTTCTACAGTTTTACAGTTAGAAACTCAAAATTTTAAAACTATGTTACTGTTCCCCTTCTCTTTGATGGAAACGGAAAACATTATTGGAAGCAAAATTGATCTGTGCATGCTATAGGCTCTGACAGCCCAATAAAAGCACGCACAGATCAAGTTGCCTATGTAACATTAACATAACATTTGAAGTCTGCAACTCTTGTAGTTTCCGAGATCACCGCAATCATATATTCGGACAGACGAATAGAGCTAGATCGACTTCGGCTGTTGTTCCTGATCAAGAATATTTATACTTTATCGTGCCTCATACACCCCTAGAATTCATCCGCAAGTCTGGCGAATACGAGTATATGAATACTTTATATTATACACATACAAATATATGAAATTTAATTTTTAGGGGATATTGGATATTTATTCAGTTCTGGTAGAAGTTTTTAGAGTCGTTTTATACCCTGAACCCATTGAAAATGGGAAATCAGGGAATAATGTTTTTGTTAAAATGTGTGTAACAAGCAGAAGGAGGCGTGGCAGATCCCATAAAGTATATATATTCTTGATCAGCTCGACGAGCTGAGTTGATTTAGCCCTGTCCGTCTGTCTGTCTGTCTGTCCGTCTGTCCGTATGTATGAACGCGTCGATCTCAGAATCTATAAGAGCTAGAGACTTGAAATTTTTTATGGATGTTCTTGTATAGCACGCACAAATCAACTTTGTTTCAATAAATCGATAGTCAAGTTTGTTTAAAAAAATCGATAACTTTGATCGTTTTAATGTTATCGATTTTAAACGAAATCGAAAACGAGTTATAAAATTATGTCTTGCACATCTTTCTAGCTATAGACTCCTAATTTTGTATTTAGTTACATGTGTATTTTATACAATTTTGGTTTTTGTTATATTTTGTATGCCACGCCCCAAGTACTAGAGACTTGTAATTTGGCAAATACACACATACAAATGACAGTTTGATTAAGAAAGTCCATCTACAAAGAAACTTATTCAACAATTAAGTTTCCATAATATAGCCCTACTGCAGCCCAGGCTCAGTCGCTGCGTAAACTGCACAGTCAGCAGAGCGCGTGCTTATGCGTGCGTGTGTATGCGTGTGTGTATGTGTGTATGTGTTTCTCGTAATGTATACATATTAAGAGAAGTGTAGATCGTTTGGAATATCGGCTCTTCGCTGGGTTCAGGGGATCTCCTAGTCGGGTACTCCCGACTAGAGCTTTCTTACTTGTTATACCCTGAATACATTGGGAAATCAGGAAATAATGATTTTGTGAAAATGTATGTAGCAGGCAGAAGGAGGCGTGGCAGACTCCATATAGTACATATATCCTTGATCAGGACGTATGAACGATTCGATTTCAGAATCTATAAGAGCTAGAGACTTGAAATTTGTATACCCTGAACCCATTGAAAATGGGAAATCAGGGTATAATGTTTTTGTGAAAATGTATGTAACAGGCAGAAGGAGACATGGCAGAACCCATAAAGTACATATACGTCATCAGGATAGCGCACCCTTCACATCCTCCGTAATTGTTGAATATTTTCTATATCGTTCGAGCTAGAGTCCTAAAATTTGTTTTCTATTAGATTCTGTTTTATTCCCCTTAAAATAAAATAAGATTGGATTTAATATCATGTCAGGAAGTATTTTAAAAATTTTTTTGAAAAAAAGCTTACAAAAAACGGTTGCGAAAAGTTGGTCATCAGGATAGCGCATCTAAATTGAATAGTGAATATCTTGGTCAATTTGGCCACCACAGCTACCAAATTTTTTGTGTAGTCCACAAAATTGATTATCTTTAAGAAAAAAATTACTTAAGGAAAACATATAGTTTAATCTTTGGAGGAAAAATCAAAGATTGAAGCTAACTTTGAATTTCGACTATCTGGACCAAAAATCGCTATAAAAGCTGACAGACATCGGTAAACTATTATTAATTTTCTGAGAAATTACGAATTCTGCTGAAAAAACTTCATTAGCAGTAATAGGTACAACAATTAGAAGATCCACACAGTGTAAAGCATTCAATGCGCACTACTTTTCTTCAGATATCCAGGAAAGAACTGGTGTTAAAGCGACGTTTTCAAAGGTTTAAGGATTTTTGTGGAGAGCTGGATCACTATAGAAACTGAAAAAATTAAAGTAACCACCACTCTACAGGGTTTCAAAAGAAATTGGCTTGTACTTTGCTCACACGCACATGAAGTGGCTTTCTCAGTAGTAGTATTTTCTGTTTTCAGGTATAAATAATTATAATTTAGGAGTCTTTTGAAAACTGCCTTTCAGCATGCTCTAAGTTAATTTCAAATCTTGAAATTGGTATCCAGCTCCCCAAAAAAATCCTTAAACCTTTGAAAACGTCGCTTTAACACCAGTTCTTTCCTGGATATCTGAAGAAAAGTAGTGCGCATTGAATGCTTTACACTGTGTGGATCTTCTAATTGTTGTACCTATTACTGCTAATGAAGTTTTTTCAGCAGAATTCGTAATTTCTCAGAAAATTAATAATAGTTTACCGATGTCTGTCAGCTTTTATAGCGATTTTTGGTCCAGATAGTCGAAATTCAAAGTTAGCTTCAATCTTTGATTTTTCCTCCAAAGATTAAACTATATGTTTTCCTTAAGTAATTTTTTTCTTAAAGATAATCAATTTTGTGGACTACACAAAAAATTTGGTAGCTGTGGTGGCCAAATTGACCAAGATATTCACTATTCAATTTAGATGCGCTATCCTGATGACCAACTTTTCGCAACCGTTTTTTGTAAGCTTTTTTTCAAAAAAAATTTTAAAATACTTCCTGACATGATATTAAATCCAATCTTGTTTTATTTTAAGGGGAATAAAACAGAATCTAATAGAAAACAAATTTTAGGACTCTAGCTCGAACGATATAGAAAATATTCAACAGTTACGGAGAATGTGAAGGGTGCGCTATCCTGATGACGCGCAGTGTATATTCTTGATCAGCTCGATGAGCTGAGTTGAAATAGCCCTGTCCGTCCGTCCGTCCGTCCGTATGAACGCAGCGATCTCGTAAACCACAAAAGCTAGAGATCTGAAATTTTCAGAGTGTACTCGTGTATGGCCTACGCAGTACGAGTTTTTTCTTATTATCGATAAGAATCGATTACTTTTCTTCGTTTTTGTATACCATAAGAGCTAGAAAATCCGAACTTACTGTGCATTTCCGTGTTATGAATGCGGAGATTTTGTAATTTTTAGATTTTGGATGCCACGCCCCCATCGCCCCCAATTTGCAAAAATCGTATTTCTAATACTAGAGACTTGTGCTTCGGCATACATGCATATGAATGACATAATCACGCTGTGAAAGTTTGATTAAGAAAGTCCATCCACAAAAAAACTTATTATTAAACATTTAATTTCCCATACAATAGGCAAATTGCAGCCCGAGTGCAGTCGCTGCGCTGACTGCGCAGTCAACAGAGCGCGCGCTTATGCATGCGTGCGTATGCATGTGTGTGCGTTGTTCGCAATATTTGTATATGTAAAATAAACATAGCATGTTGTATTTCTATCTAGTATTTTAAATACGAAGAGGGGGTGATATAAAATATAACAAACTTTAAAATTATATAAAATACACGTAAAACTAAATGCCAAATTTGGAGTCTCTAGCTCTAGTCTCTAGATGTGTGAGACATAATTTTATAACTAGATTTCGATGTCATTTTTAATCGATAACATTGAAACGATAAAAGTCATACAAAATTTCGGACCTGCATACAAAATTTCAGTCTCTAGCTCTTATAGATTCTGAGATCGACGCCTTCATACATACGGACAGACGGACGGACAGACGGATAGGATCGTCGCACTGATCAAGAATATATGTACTTCTGCCTGCTACATACATTTTCACAGAAACATTATTCCCTGATTTCCCATTTTCAATGGGTTTAGGGTATAAAAAGTTATTAATTACAGTCGCTGCGCAAACTGTGCACGTAGCACAACGCATATATATATATATATATATATATATATATATATATATATATATATATATATATATATGGTTTCAGGGGCTTTCCTAGTCGAGTGCCCCTGACTAGAACTTTCCTTCTTGTTGTATTTAATGTTATAATTTCGATTCGCAAATATGTCTCGACGGCAAAGGGCTAATGTCATGCAGATTCTTTATACAAATCGACATAGGGCAAATAACATGAAAATAGTTTTATTTTTTAATTCTTGCGACTCAAAGCTCTCCCGCATCTCCCTTTTTTGCAGTAGCCATTAAGGAGATGAGATTCCAAATGTGCATAAGCCTCAAACACTTAGAACTTTATATAAATTGGAATATTCAGTACTTACCTGCCTAAAATTTTGCTAACGCATCCATTGGAAACTTGCAAGATTCGGGAAATATCACATGGTCGAGCTCCAGAGTGGGCGAGCTCAACGATTTTCTGGCGAGTTGAGTCTGGTAATGGCCTTCCTCCAACAAAGACTCCACCCAATTGATTTACTCCACTGTGACCTGAAATATTAAGTTCATTTAACTAATATTTTTATACCCTGAAGCTATTGAAAATGGGAAATCAGGGAGGGTATAAGGGTTTGTTAAAATGTATGTAACATGTAGTAGAAGTGGCAGACCCCCGTCCGTCCACACCAAAATGTATGCACGCGTCGATCTCAGAAACTATAAGCGCTAGAGACTTCAAATTTTTTAATCGAAATTCAGTTAGTAAATTATTATTTGTACACAGCTAGAGTCTCCAAATTTTATTTATACATTTAATACAATTGACCGAATGTGCAAGAAACGTATTTCAAATAATAAAGGCTTCTGCTTTGGCATTACATACATATGAATGATTTTATCAGACTCTGAAAGTTAATAAGTTCAAAGTTGAAATGAAAGTTGATTAAGAAAGACCATCTACAAACAAGTAAGAGTGCTCTAGTCGAGACGGCTCGACTACGAGATACCCTGAACCCTGCGAAGATCCAATCTTCCCAACATGATATGCTTATTTTACATATACGAATATTGCGAGCAACGCACACACACACACACACACATGCATATGCACGCACGCATAAGCACGCGCTCTGCTGACTGTGCAGTCAGCGCGGCGACTGCGCTCGGACTGCAATATGCCTATTGTATGGGAAATTAAATGTTTAATAACTTTTTTTGTGGATGAACTTTCTTGATTAAACTTTCACAGCATGATTATGTCAATCATATGTGTGTATTTGCCAAAGCACAAGTCTCTAGTATTTGAAATACGAATTTTGCAAATTTGGGTCGAAGGAGGCGTGGCATCCAAAATCCAAAAATTACAAAATCTTCGCATTCATTACACGGATCTACACAGAAAATTTTGAGTCTCTAGCTCTTACGGTATGCTTAACCGAAGAAAAGTTATCGATTTTTATCGATAATAAGGAAACGGGATGAGTTATCGAAAATCTAAAAAAAAACTCGTACTGCGTAGGCCATAGACGAGTATTCTCTGAAAATTTAATATATCTAGCTTTTGTGGTTCACGAGATCGCTGCGTTCATACGGACTGACGGACGGACGGACGGACGGACGGACGAACGGACGGACAGACGGACAGGGCTATTTCAACTCAGCTCATCGAGCTGATCAAGAATATATATACTTTATGGGGTCTGCGATGTCTCCTTCTGCCTGTTACATACATTTTCACAAAAATATTATACCCTGATTTCCCATTTTCAATGGGTTCAGGGTATAAAAAACGTATTCAACAATTAAGTTCCTATCGTATTGCCCTTACTGCAGCCCAAGCACAATCGCTGCGTAAACTGCGCAGTTAGCAAAGCGCAGGATTATGCGTGCGTATGTGCGTATGTGTGTGTGTGTGTGTGTGTGTGTGTGTGTGTGTGTGTGTGTGTGTGTGTGTGTGTGTGTGTGTGTGTGTGTGTGTGTGTGTGTGTGTGTGTGTGTGTGTGTGTGTTTGAGTGTGTGTGTGTGTGGGTGTGTGTATGTGTGTATGTGTGCATGTTTTGCTTAGTCTCCACTCAGGCATTCTTACTTCTTTTCTTTTTATACCCTGAACCCATTGATCATCCGGTTTCCTTATTATCGATAAAAATCGATAACTTTTCTTCGGTTAAGCATACCGTAGGAGCTAGAGACTCCAAATTCACTGTGTAGATCCGTGTAATGAATGCGGACATTATGTAATTTTTTGATTTTGGATGCCACGCCCCCTTCGCCCCAAATTTGTAAAATTCGTATTTCAAACACTAGAGTGGCACTGGAAAATACACACATTTGAATGACATAATCATGCTGTGAAAGTTTTATCAAGAAAGTTCATCCACAAAAAAAGTTATTAAACATTTAATTTCCCATACAATAGGCATATTGCAGCCCAAGCGCAGTCGCCGCGCTGACTGCGCAGTCAGCAGAGCGCGTGCTTATGCATGTGTGTGTGTGTGTGTGTGCGTTGCTCGCAATCTTTGTATATGTAAAAGAAGCATAGCATGTTGGAAAGATTGGCTCTTCGCAGGGTTCAGGGTATCTCGTAGTCGAGCCGTCTCGACTAGAGCACTCTTACTTGTTTTCTTTTAATTTGTCAACGTTAATATTTCAAATTTAGGTATAAAATATGTTTCGAGCATTTGGTATTTTTTCCAGAAATTATAGTCTTTGACTTTAATATTAAAAACAATAACTTTGGTTTGCTAATACTTCCAAATAAAAATGTCCAACAAGTTTTTTTACTTTGTTGCAACTTTATTTGAACATGATTCACGGTCAATGTTAAGTTTTGGACTACGCTTAACCTGTCAAGAGCTTTGTGCTGCTTTGCTGAGTATATTTCACTATGTGAAGACAAATTCTAGTTTGGTAACAGTTCAATTTAGTCGAAATTGAAGGGCTCTTTCTATTGGACAAGAAAAATGAAAATCACAAAGAAAAACACGATTAAACAAAAATAGATAATCAAATCAGCCGGTCAACCAAAAGAGAAAGAGTAAAAAACACTCGTCAAGTTTCAAATATATTTCCTAGTATTATGCTTGTGAGATTATCCCTAAGTCTGCGTATCAATTTTATTCTTTATTGAACTCAGCGATGCGGCAACTTCACTGCCAGTTTTACCCTATTATCGAATGCCTGGAGATGAGGGTCAAAGCACTATGAAAGGATAAGCCCGACTTTATCATTTAAAGACCGTTTGCTCCAGTTGAGCAGCCAAACGTTCATTATTAAGTTGAATAGATAACTGATTACAGTGATAAGAGCGATTACTATTAGAGAACCTTGCTACTTCTCTCTGTCTTATCTATACCTAACTCAATAATAATCTACTGGAGCCAGCAACAGTGAAACTTTTCATCGATACAAAAAGTATATTGTCAATAAATAACACATATCTTACATAGCTAATAGTTCTTGACCATTTCCAAAATGTAAATACCAATGGAAATATTCTTCTGTCTAGGCTAAATTTCATTTTATTAATCAACGTTTAATTGTAATATACTCTTTAAATACTTAGATAGATATATCTCTATACATAAGATATAAAATCTATTTTAGCCAGTATAACATAAACTAAATAGTTTTAGGAATTGATAGCTAATTAGATAATCTGGTATTCAAATCTTACTATCTACCTAGATGCAGTCATCTGTTTTGAACGGCAATAGGTAAATGTACACTAATCTTAGCTGTTTGCATGCGAAAAAAAAAGATTTCAGTCTCCAGAAATAAATATGTATCTATGTACCTAAAACAAGTAAATGTTACAAGAGCCACACAGAAAATGATGATTTACCAAATGTAACAAGCCTAACAAAAGCCAAAAACATCTAGCCAATAGGATTAACAATGTAATTGCAACACAAATCAGTTGGGATACAATTTTTACCCTGGACGTAGACCAGGAGATGGACCTGGACCTGGACTCAAAACTCACAGCGCAGTACCCGACCATATCATTGATATGACAAGGGCCAGAAATAACCACTAGGAACCCCTAGGACATCACTCCGTACAATGACTGCGCCGCTAAAGAGGCTCATTTGTGTGATTTGTGTGAAAAGCGTTTGTTGTATGCGAAAACGAGATAGCCGCATATAAATATTGGGAGGGAAGAGCGCGTTGCACTCCGGTCGATGTGCGACACGAGCAGCGCTGGAACAATGAACAGACAAAACAAAATGCTGATGCTTTTGTTTATTATCCATGCGACTTCGGCTTTCAGCGTCACGATAATTGTTTTCATTTGTAACGACATGACACGAAACGGTCTTCGAACACAGAACACTCTTCAATTTCATTATATAGGTGGAAAATGATTGTATTGATTCATAAAACAAACAATGGCACGCACATAACTAAAAGTACTTATCGGCACAGCGGGGCGGCGAATGTCAGGTAGGAAGGGGACGAGGTGACCATGAAACGAGGATCGCAAAACGGGGAGGGACCCATGTCAAACGGGCACAGTAGCTTCAATCGACGTGTTATTTTCCAATGATGATTCCCTTATGCGCTCACTAAACGTCTTTACTTGAACTTAGAGAGACTGAGAACTCGGGGTCTCTCCCTATCTCTCTGTCCTCGTATCCGTTATCCATTGTCCGCACTGATCAGCTTGGCTCTGGTTTTATGTTCTCGCTCCATTGTTAGACTATAATTGCCAGCTTATGCTGCTTCAAGATCCATTGACCAAGTCATTCACAGCACAATGCCAACAAATAATTAGTGAAAAAATCAATGAAGGCAAATGTTTCGCAGTTTTCACACCAAATCCAAAACATTTCACATAATTTTCACAAATCAGCTCAGGCCGACCCATGAACTTCCACCTTTAGGTAGTACCAACTTCAAAATAACTCCATTAGGTAAGTATGCGTGTGTTTGTGTGTGTGTGTGTGTGTGTGTGTGTGTGTGTGTGTGTGTGTGTGTGTGTGTGTGCGTGTTTGAGTGTGTGTGTGTGTGTGTTTGAGTGTGTGTGTGTGTGTGTTTGAGTGTTTGTGTGCCCATTTCCTTGTTATCAGTCAAAATAAATTGATAAAAATCGTTTTTTAAACATATATATTATATATATTTATATATATATAAATATATATATATATATATTGAGATTTACTGTGTAGGTTCGGGTATTGAATATATGAAATTTTAATCGAATACTACAGACTTGGGATTTTGGAAAATACTCAAATATGAATGTTATTGTCACGCTCTGAAAATTATTCAACAAATAATTTTCAATAATACAGCCTACAGCACGTGCTTATGCGTGCGTGCGCATGCGTGTTAACATGTATTGCTTATAATATATATCTTAAATATGCATAGAATGTTTGGAATAACGGCTCCTCGCAGTTTTCAGGGTATCTACTATTCGGGCAGTCTCTTGACTAAAGCACTCTTACTTGTGTTATAATACCAAACAAGTAAGAGTGCTCTAGTGGAGACTGCTCGACTACGAGATACCCTGAACCCTGCGAAGAGCCAATCTTCCCAACATTCTATGCTTATTTTACATATACAAATATTGCCAAAGCACAAGTCTCTAGTATTTGTATTTGAAATACGATTTTTGCAAATTTGGGGTGAAGGGGGCGTCCAAAATCCAAAAATTACAAAATCTCCGTATTCATTACACGGACCTACACAGTAAAAGTTCTCTAGCTCTTACGGTATACAAAAACGAAGAAAAGTAGTCGATTTTTATCGATAATAAGGAAACGGGATGAGTTATCGAAAATCTAAAAAAATAAAAATTCGTACTGCGTAGGGTATACACGAGTATACACTGAAAGTTTTTATTAAACAATATTTATTGAAACAAACAAACCTACATACAAAATTTCAAGTCTCTAGCTCTTATAGATTCTGAGATCGCCGCGTTCAAGCATACGGACAGACGGACAGACGGACGGACGGACGGACGGATAGGGCTAAATCAACTCAGCTCGTCGCCCTGATCAAGAATGTATATACTTTATGCAGACCCCCCACGCCTCCTTCTGCCTGTTACATACATTTTAACAAACCCATTATACCCTGTTTTCCCATTTTCAATGGGTATAAAAATTGATTGAATATATAATACTTCAATTTAATATATTTACTTATGGAAATTGAAATTCCGTACTTCATATTCGGGTTTACAACCAGAAGAATGACAGTACAATCATTTACCATTCCGCATAGCAGTTTTAATTCGAACACTTATAGCCTATAGCAATAAGCTATACAATCTTCTACTTCGGCCAAATTATCTGTCACTTTTAAATGTACTGTTTTTTCAACTTTACTAAATTATGGCAGACCCCATTTTCATTTTCCGGATAAGCAAATTCAAAAGACTTTGCTGTTTGTTCTTTTAAATGGAAGCGCTACCAAAGATCGAGCTGATAGACTACTATAATATAACTCTCTTAAGACAATGAGCCTATCAAAGTGGCAAATGTACAAACGGAAGCGTTCTTATTCTTAATCTAGACGACGAGCTTAGTCGATCTCGCCATGCCCGTCTTTTCGGTTGTATGACCGCAATGATTTCATAAACTACAAAAGCTATAGACTTCAAATCCTAACTACATATTCTTGTATATGTACGTAACCCATGCTATTCCCAAATTTGGGATCTCTAGCTCTAAATTTTTGAGAGGTATTGTTTTATTTCAAATTTCCACAGCCCCACAAGTATGTATTCCAAATCACCAATATACATATATCATGAACGAGTATAAAATGAATATAATACAATATCCTTCGATATTTCCTAAATGCTAAAAAACAGACCTAACAAATAGTAAACATAATAAACCTAAATACGATTGAACAAATGACTGCTGATAAGCTCACTAAAAAACACTAGTTGGGAAATAGCAAATACAACAATATAATATTAGTCTATATCAATGATAATATTTATTGAACATTTTGAAACTATTTCACAATACAAAACAAGAAAGAACGTTGCAGTCGGGCGCTACCGACTGCAGAATACTCATTCACGGCCGTACAGCTAACGCCCACTAAAAGATATAGATTTTTCCGATTTTCCAATGTCCAAATTGGTTTATACATATAAATTTTTGGCAAATAAATAGAGGAGGTCAACAGTAATATTATCATAAAATATAGATTTCATCACTGAGAAACGATAAGAGTTACAGTATTTGCCGATTTTCCACGCCCCTAGTAAGCGTAGACATGTAATTTTGGCCAGTCCTTAAAAGTGGTATGGCACGCCCCAAAGAGGCGTACAGGAGCTAACTCAAAAACTGTAGGAGATATAAACTTTTGCGGTCTGCCAAGCTCCCAATGGGCGTACATATATCCGCCATAGCTTTTTGTTCTTGTGTTGTCAACACGAGTATACATTCCAAATTGTTCCCTAGCACTTTCACAAGTAGGGTTTCTGAGATATCAGAAAATGCGTTTTCCGATTTGCAACGCCCCTAGTGGGCGTGTCGGGAAAATCTTCACTCTTTATCAGACGACGGCATAGACGAGTATATAATCCAAATTTCAAGTCTCTAGCTTCAATAGCGTCGAAATGGTTTGCATTCATACAAACAGACGGACATTGAACAAAACCAATATACTCATTTCACTTTCGTGAATAAGTATAAATATAAAATAAAATTCTTAAGATTCTTGAAACAATAAACGATCAGGCTAACTAAATGGCGAAACAGAAGTCCATAGACTGTTTTACCAAATAAATGAATATCTTAAATGTAATTATTTGTAAGCCTCGCTTAGATTGGGCGTAACTTTGCGTTGGCTATAAACAAATACTTTTTAAAAGTGAAAGTTAATTGAGAAATTTGACGTGATACTAAAAACATACATTCATCATCTGTTAAGTGGTAGTAGGTGGTGGTAAAGTATGAAGATGTTGAATGAGGTGGCTGTGGTGCTGTAGTCGCATCCGCAGCTTCCATCGCAGCTGTTGCAGCAGCTTTTCCGCCAATACCTCCCAGTCCGTTGCCACTAGCCACGCCCAAACAGGGCAGATTTCTCATAGCAAGAACATTGTCTATAAGAAAAAAAGAGCAAAGCAAACGAAAAATAATCACACATAATACAATACTTATATGGACAACAACATAAAAATTTGGCACTTATGAGAGCTTATCTTTTCTGTTTGCCAGACCTAGGCAATATTTCAAAATACTTCACCAAAGTGGTATTTTAATGTGTTAGCAATCGTGTAGACAGATCCTCAAAACATTTACGAGATTCATCATCTTAATTCCAAATAATTATATTGAAAGCTGCATTTCTTTAACATTCTTATTGCTTTTCGCATATTTTTGACCGAATTTGACTAACTTAAAACAGAAATTTTATATATTTTTCAGACGAGGCTCAAAGGGTAAAGTGAATATATTCGTTTTGATCAATATCCGTGCGTAAACCATTTCGCCGCAATTAAATTTGGAATACTAGAAGTTCAACACTCCAGATAAAAATATATAACTTATTTAACTGTGCTCCGTACACACACACACATTTAATAAAACTACTAAATCTCCGCAGCCAATCTAAATTTTCTCACCACCTCTACACTAATCCCTCCATTTTAATTTATTCGAGAATAAAAACTAAGCTGGCAAATTAAACACAATCCAGCCACAATTGTCACGCATTTATAATTATAAAAAAACAGTACATCAAACTAAATAGAGAATTTAGGAGTGTGTATATAGTATACGGACACTCGGACGGACAGACAGATGGACAGGGCTAGATCTTAAGATATACAGATATATAATATATTACATCTTAACTTAACCATTATAACCTGAATTCGTATTTTCGTATATTTGGCGCTGCTGGCCACATGCTGTTGCAAATTCTAATTCCATTGAATATTTTCCATTTTTAGAAAAAATTCAAATTCATTCACACATTGGCTATATTTGCAACTGACAATCAATTTAAAGAATTTTGTCGAATTTTGAGCCGGTATCCAAAATATAACAAAAATCAAAATATAAAAATTGAAGACTCTAGCTTTAAAGACTTACGAGAAATAACTTTATAATTGGATTTTGATCGATAACATTAAAACGAGAATAGTTATCGGGCTTCGTAGGTTATATTCATTTTAATAATCATTCAACCATTATTCTTTAATTTCTCATTTTCAATGGCTTCAGGTTAAAAAAAAATATACCAAGAAACAAATTTGGTAATACGTATTTCTGACATATAGAAAATATAATTCTATAATTTCAAAATTAATTTATATTCTAAAACTACAAAATTATGAATTACCCTCCACAAGCGCTTAAAGAATTTTTTACTGTTATCAGTGTTTTTATTAAATCTTTAGAAGTGCCTTAACCTTCCAATGCATCGAATGCGTAAGCATCGACTTTCTCCGCACCTTTTTTGCAAATTACAAAAATATGCTAACGCAAGTTAAGAATTCATAAATATATATTTCCAATTATGGATTACACTTAAATTTTGAAAGTAATTCTTTCTCGCTACTTAAATAAAAGTTCTTGGAAAAGAACGATACATGAGGTTTTCTACTTTTTAAAGTTCAGATATAAGTTGTTGACAGCATACCCTTATGGTTTATATCATCCAAAGTTGGCAGTCGTTCAATCAGTGCTCCTGTCGACCAAGACACTGTTCCAATGGCTGCAGGCGTTGGTTGAAGCGTAAACATTTTTCTACGATATGCTTATTGGTTTCGTATTTATTCCTACAGTAGAATTGTATTTCTTATTCTTGTTGCTGCAGCTGCTGCTGATGTTAATTTCAACTTTTGGACTTTAAATGCAAATTGGTCGTACTTATTTGGAGAATCTTACTTCTTAAACGTAAACAGGCTACTAGTCATTTGAGTGTCAACAATGAACATTTAAAATAAATGCCACGGCTCACTGCAGGCGGCAATGTTTCACACAGCGCTACCACCACAGGATTCTGTCGGTCTCAAACGAATTCATACAGATGGTAATGATTTTTTTTATATTAAAGAACCCTGTTTTTGTTAGATGCACATATATGTATATGTATATGTATATGCATATGTATATGTACGTGAAAATATAAGTATGTATGTATTATAATGCGCTAAGACTGCATTACTTTTTACAAATCCTTTGTTTTTATTTGTAATATGAGCATCCGTCTTTATTTTAGTTCACTTGTTCATTTTTGTGCACTTTAGCTTTGTTTTTAATTTAAGGGGAATATCAGGTTGTCACGTTGTCACTGCTTAATGCCATCTTGGGCAGCCGTATTTGCGCACGCACAATATTCGCACGTATTCCATGTTATCCATACGAAAGTAATATCTGCATAAATTTTATAACACACACAAATAAATAAACATATATATTTATATATATATATATAAATATATATACATATATATATATATATATATATCGTATATATATATCGTATCGCTTGTTGAAACACTTTTTGCCTACATTTAGTAGAAGCAACGCCGAGTTGAGAAACCGTTACCGATGCACACATATTAAGCTCATGATCGAGGAGCGACGGTACAAGTAGTTACAGTAAATGCGCGAGCCACAGTGCCAATGCAAATGCCAATATGACTATCGCATGCTTCAGAATTTGTTTGTGTGGTTCGGAGCATCTGGGCTAATTTGAAGCGTGGTGAATAGGCGGCTCTCTGATTGGCTCGCAGAGCCCATCCACTTACTATCCACTTCCACTGCTGTCGTATGCAGCTTAATGATTGGCCGCGTGGCAGCTCACAATCTATCTTGCTCTATCACGCATTGCAAATGCCAGCTGTGTGCACAGTACAGCAATACATACTGAGCCTTAGTAAGAGCCTGCCTGGGAAACAGTTACAACGCTTGTTGCGCTAAAAACCAAAAAAAGGTCAAGCCAAGGTTTGTTATTTCTGGCAAAGATATTTGTATTTATTGAATACTTTTTCTCCTTAAGAAAACAACTTTTACTAATTGATTTAGCTATAACATATATTTTTAATATTTTATAGCACAAGTTTTAATAGTTAAAGCATTTTGCATTTATTAACATACTTTGCTATTGCCATACTCTTTTGCATAATATGTGTTGTGCATACATATATAAATAAGCACGAATGTATGTATGTGCAAATATGAACAGTTGAAAGCCTCATATGCATAAATACATAAATTTCGCATATATATATATATATATATATATATATATATATATATATATATATATATA
This sequence comes from Drosophila nigricruria, assembly GCA_037075265.1. Classification (NCBI taxonomy): domain Eukaryota; kingdom Metazoa; phylum Arthropoda; class Insecta; order Diptera; family Drosophilidae; genus Drosophila; species Drosophila nigricruria. The sequence continues at coordinate 138,984 of JBAMCI010000085.1, read as the reverse complement.
TATATATATATATATATGATGTACATGAGTAAACATGTCTGCTTGTTAGATTGGGAAACTGGAATTCTATTTGAATTACCCAAATGAACGGGAGAGTAAGTTGCAGCCGCCCAATTGAATTGTTTCATTTCGATACAATAACCGCTAGACTGTTCCGTTAACTACCCACACGGCTTCCGTTTCGACAAACACAAACTCAGCTCGAATGCGAATGCGAGCGAATGGGCAGCATGAAGCTTGAGGAGTCTGTTCTTGTTCCTGATTTTGACTCTGTTTCTGGGCGTGGGCGTGGGCGCGTGCCTGTTTTCAAAATGACGACAAGGACGGGACGCGGACGCGGACACACCCACATCTACACTGGGAGCCAGCGTATCGTAAGTATGTGTTATCGTTTGTCCTGCTTTCGCTGGCGTACCCATCCTTTGCCTTACTGTCGGCGCTAGAGAGAGATGGCTATGTATGTATGTATATGGAGCGAATAGCAAAGGACGTATATTTACATTTTGGTACAAAATGTTTACAAAATGCTTATGGAAATTGTTATTAACGACGAGTTGCTATAATTCCATTGAATTGAAACTTTCTTACGGGTAAAAGCTGATTTCTTTTATGATTTCGGTTTTATAATTTTCCATGACTTCAAAATATGTAAACATTGGGAGCTCGTACCAACTGCAATTTATAATAAAAAATAAATGAATGAAACAAACAAAGAAGGTTGCATAGCAACAGTGTTTAAAAATAATCATTCGTCAAACTTTCACTTTTTTCTCTTCAGTAAAACTTATTTGGTTGACAGTATGTTTCTGAGCAAAGAAATCTTTCTACATATATATTTTGGCTGGAGCTCTCCACAAATCGAAACCCGTCGGATCAAGCAAAAGATTTTATTTCACACTAAACTAACAATATAACAATATTGAGCTATATATAATAAAAAAATAAAACGTCTGATAAAGTGTCAATATTTTCCCGATACGCCCACTAAGGGTGTGGCAACTCGAAAATTAATTTTCCGGTATCTCAGAAAGACTACTTGTGAAAGTGCTAGAAAGTTGAAATTTAGAATGTATACCCAAGATCAAAAAGCTATGGCGGATATATCTACGCTAATTGGGGGCGTGACGAATCGGGAAGAACTACGTCTTTTATAGTTTTACAGTTAGAAACTCAAAATTTAACAAATAATTTACAATTAATTAGCTAAAAATTATAGATATACCAATTGGGGCGTGGCGTAAATGAGTATTCTGCAGTCGGTTGCGCCCGACTACGACGTTCATACTTGTTATACCCTGAACCCATTGAAAATGGGAAATCAGGGTATTATAGTTTTGTTAAAATGTATATAATAGGCAGAAGGAGACGTGGCAGACTCCACAAAGTATATATATTTTTGATCACGGGGACGAGCTGAGTCGATTTAGCCCTGTCTGTCCGGTCGTCTGTCCGTCGATCTCAGAACTTATAAGAGCTAGAACTTGAAATTTGTTATGTTGGTCCGTACAAAGTTTCGAAAAACCGAGAACTATTTCCATTTAAATGTTATTTTTTTATTATTATTATTAAAACTTTATCAAAATTCAGTTATACAATTATATCTCGTACATCTTTAGAGCTAGAGTGTCCAAATTTGTTATTTAGTTTAAGGTGTAATTTATACAGTTTTGATTTTTGTCGTATTTTGGATACCATCCCCCCTCCCTTCCCCACAAATTTGAAAAAGCGTATTTCAAATACTAGAGACTGAATATACACATATGAATGACATAATCACTCTCTGAATGTTTGATTAGGAAAGTCTTTCCACAAAAAAAATTATTATGTGTTGCTTGAAATGTATACATAAAACAAGCATAGAATGTTTGGAATATCGGCTATTCGCAGGGTTCAGGGGATCTTTTAGTCGAGTACTCCCGACTAGAGCTTTTTTAACTTGTTTTTTATATATGTATGACAAAAATGAACACAGTTTATTGTGATAGCCTGAACCGATTAAATAAAAGAAATCATAGTTTTAAAATAATGTATGTAACAGGTAAAAGGAAGCGTGACCGTCCGTGACTATGCCTCCGTCCGTCTGTCCATCTGTCCATCCGTTCGTCTATCCGTCTTTATGAGGTATAGAATTGCAATTTTCTTTTAGGTTCCTATATAGTAGGCGCTTATCGAGTTTGCTTTAAATAATCGATAACTATTCCCGTTATTTATTTAATGTTATCGATTATATTTTGAATGCCGGCTCCAAATTTCGCCAAATTCTTTACATTTCTGTTCAGTTGCAAGAGTAGGCAATATGTGAAAGAGTTTGAATATGAACTAAATTGACAAAAATTCAATAAAATATGTAGATAAATTTGTTAAGCATCACAAAAGTTCTTAAATAATCTTGTGGTCAATTGGCACAAGTTTCTCTACACACAGGCACATGCATATGTACGAACGCAAACAGACAGACAAACGATCTAATTTAAAATAATTTCACAACTACGCAGGTCAGCAGTATTCGGTACCCAAGAGGAGTATAACCTGATTCTTTATTACTAAATCATCACCAAATGTAATAACAACAAATACTGAGAAGTGCAGGAAATCGCCCAGTCAACCCTTCTTCTTTAGCCTTGTTTGACAAGCACCCCTTTCTAATGAAACTAAGAATTTTAATTTGTTACGATTACATCTGAAAAATGCGCATGCTTTTATCGTTCGGCGTTCATTCGAATATTAACAGAGATGCCAAAAAACAGAAAGCGAAGCTTGCGTAACGGAGCAATATAAGTATGATTCCAATTCATATATAAGACACATGAAAGTAAGTCTCTCAGCAGGAAATTGTGCCCGTCCTGTAGATCATCTGGACTCGGTTGTGCCACGTGCCGTATGGAACGCCATGTGGAACGGCGTTGGTGCAAAAGTATTTCGCATCTACTGAAGGAGGATGAGCCCTGCTTCTAAGCCCGAGGCCGGATTCGCCGTCTGTTATGTTGCCCGCCTGTATCGCACCAATAAGCATTAATAAGTGCGCCTTGAATCTAGATACAAAATCTATCTAGACTTTTTAGACACATATAAACAATAATCATTCTGGACTCAGCAATTGAACTTTATCGTAAATGGGGAAAGCCAGAGCTGAATCTTTCTATCTTCGATGTCATATGCTGTGTCTGTATCTGTATCTGTTTCAAGTTAAGATGGTCCTATACCATCAACTTTACGTAGAGTAGGAGCAACAACCGATTGCGCTATACTCTTTTTTTGCTTTTCACTCAACCTTTGGGTGGATTTAACGAATCATTTAATATACATATATATATATATATATATATATATATATATATATATATATATATATATATATATATATATATATATATATATATATATATATATATATATATATATATATTCAGGGAACATTAGCTTCAGTCTGTAAACACGAACATCAGGCAGGCAGATGCAGCAGAAGATTGAATGAAAGTCATATACTTTTTCAGTTTTGTGAGGGAGCATTAAGATTTTAGATTCCTTTTGTGTAACGTAGCTATGGGCGTGGCGAAAGCAACGTCGTGCAAGCATACGATTACGACTGAGATTACAAATTGATTACCGTAAATTGTTACGTCATTTTGCATCGCTGCTTTACCGGTTTTTAACTCCCACTTGTTGTTGTTATTGTTTGCTGTTGATGTTGGCTGAGCAGCAGGCGAGCGTCAGATATGCTTGCTGCGTTCTGAGTGAAGTCTTGCGAGTAAGCGATAAGAACGCATTGCCTTTTACTATTCAGAGCAAAGCTTCCAGCCAAGGGCAAATAAGGCAATAAGGGGATACGCAAGCTACGAAACATTCATTGCGGATGTATGTATGCACATACATAGCAGAACGAAACTTGAGTGCATACATTTCGAAAGGGAAAACTTAAATATATATTTAATCTTGCAAATTAAAAAAAAAAAACTTAGAAAAGTTAGAGTGCTGCAGTCTGGGACAGTCGCGACAGACTGCATAATTCGCGTCCGGGGTTCAAAGAGTGACATCCAGAATGCCACACCATAATGGGCGAACAATTGTATTTAAGTGTCTATGTCTGTGGTGGAGATGATCCCCCTGAAAAATCTTATGATTTTAGCTCCAAAGCTCTGGAATACAGTTCTTCTTTTTCGAATTCCTACAAAATTCCAATTTTTATCGAATAGTATTGGAATTGTCATTGTTTTTATACATTTGTATTTGAATTGTATTGCCTTGGAGAGGTGGGTATGTTAGAATCGATGAGTCTAAGTGTGGGGATGTGAGTTCGAATCATAAGAAGAGAATATTGATTCTACGCAATGTCCGTTTGGCTCCTGGCCCATCTATCCGTATGTATTTATATCTGTATGCACTGTATGAACTCAAAACATATACTATTTGGTAGCCTCAGCTTACGAGTTGTTAAGATTTGTTCGAATTCGGACTCAAAACAAAAACAGCAATAAAAATTCGGAACACAGTTTTAACTTTTACTCTCCACCAGTATTTTTGGAGTATACACTCAAGGACTCGCAGAGTGAACACTTACACGCCTATTTAGCACTGTCGGTCGTATGATACATACGTAGGTATAATTTACATCAAATTTGCTTAATCCATAATAAAACGCTACAATTATCACATTTGAAAATGCCAGGCAGCCCCGCTTTCTGGTTTGTCCTCGTTGCTCCCCACTGGGAATTTAACTAACGAGCCATTAAACAATTAAAGACTCGAGTACTAGCAACGAGGCAGCCAGGCAGACAGCCCGGTTGATGGCCAGCCAAGCATTTGACCAGCCAACCAAATACAAACAACCAAAAACACATATCAGAGACACACCATGGTGTGTGCAATCGCTGTGGGAAACTGTTAAGCCGGGAAGAGGGAACGGTGAAACAACGAGCTAGGAAGTGGAAAAAGAGGGGAATCAATCATCGGGGTTCACCAAAGCACAACAGCCAACTTTCACGCACGCCCATCTCTCCCGAGAGCCAACCACTGTGAATATGCTTCAATTATTATGAGCATTCCGGACCGTACCTCCCACACTTCCCACACCTACCACACATATCGCATAAGGATTATCACTTAACAAAAGTCCAATCTCAACCCCCCTCCGTTACTGGCTGTTCTCTACAATAAGGCGGACAGTCCGTTGGGTGGCAGTAAAGGATGCATACGTAATTAAAAGAATCCATGCTGAGTCGCCCTTCCAACAACAATTTTTTTAATGAAAAGCGTAGCGGCTCTGTATGACGAGAAATAAACATTTTATTTAATTTGGGACTCTAGTTTTAATAAAAATCTTCTGCGATTAACAGCTACATACTACATACACTTATACATATAAATAAATCGTCCAATATCATTAAATAAAAAAAAAAAAAAAAAAATAATATATATATATATAACATCTTCCACTACAATAACAAAACACACAAAATATCTTAAGTTAAAATTCTACAAATTCTACAGTGTTTAAAATTCTACACGGAATGAACACTTAATTTTCAATAAATGTCATATAAAAGAAAAAAAAAATATATATATATATTTATATATTTTTTAAAAATTTATTTATGTGTGTAAATATGACTAATAAGAAACCTTAGCAAACGTTCCATTTCAATTTTGAATCATTAATCGATAGGCGCAAATGCTCATTGAAATGATATCCAGAAGATAACTGGATAGTGTTTATTGTTGCATTGTTCAGAAGACTATCTCTAGGTTGCAACTGATTTCCAATCATACCAATTTCCACTTTGTCTATAGAAAGAGTATGTATTATATCTCCACGCATGTCCTCCAACAGGTTTCTGCGTAAATTAAGATCATCTGAATATTCGATGACATTCTTCCATCTTTGCGTTGCGTTTGAAATTTCCATTTCGAATAAACTATGTAATTCTTCCATTCTCGAAAGAACTGCAAAATGATGGGTTTTTTTTGCAAGTGGTATATAGCAAACAACGTGCTCCTACTTCATCGCTATCATAGCCAATGGAGAAAATTTAAAGAATTACATGATAAATTTTTGGAAACTGGAGTAGGCAGTCAACTTTGTGAAACTTTGTTGGCATAAATGGGCCAGTCACAATTTCCATTCAATTTCCATTTTGACTTCTTTTGGAAGAAAGATTTATGTTTCCTGATATTCGATCAAAAATTGCTCTAGTTGAAGATAGGCTGACAGAAAGTTTGAAAAGTTGAGACGTCCATGATGATTTCTCACTCATTACAATATTCTGTTTTTACTAAATAATTATAGTCGTTCATGAATTGAAAACAGTATTTAGGTTTCGCAGAATGTCCGTCTTGCTATCCGACAGTCTTTCTGCATCAACGCAAAGCATCTATCGGCTATTGAAGCTAGAGACTTGATACTTGCCATAGACACTCTTTCATATAAAACAAAATATTAACATACAGTATACAAATGTCCACACCCATCGGTTGAGTGTGGTATTTTCTACCGTATTACAACTTAAAACTGCACATGGTAATCGACAGATTTCCTCTATTGGTTAACAATCTTCCACTAAACTGCTGACAAATCTATGCATTTTTGGAGCCTAAACACCAAATTTTAGCAACTGAGTTGCTGTACTTACTGCCCCTTTGAAGATTCACCAAAATTATTTATCACTGGCTACGTAGGATTCCAAATTGGGAAAGAAACCAATAGCCTCGTCAGTCTTGAAATGAAAATAGCCTTATTTTGTAGATGAATCAATAAGATAATTGATAGTGACCATAATGACAATAATAATCATAAGATAACAACGATAGTTTTATTATTCTAATTCTTCTATTCTTAATTACATATTACGAGTTTTATAAACATCTCATAGGTGTTTCAGCTTTTATTTGTGCAACTCACATAATATTTAGCTATTACATTTTGAACAAAATATTGAAAGGCCCTTTATGTGAGGTACACAAATAAATGCTGAAATACCTCCAACATATATTTGAATAAGTATTGTAAATGCGCAACGAACTGTTTACGGATACAGATGCAAGGACAATTGCCACCCCATCAAAGATGCATTAAACATATCGAAACATTTTTACATACTACATACTCACACTGTCTCTCTCTCTCTCTCTCTCTCTCTCTCTCTCTCTCTCTCTCTCTCTTTCTCCCTCTCTCTTCTTAGTACTTATCTGTGACACGGACCACGACGGCATCGCATTAAAACCAACCGAGCGAAATATCAAAATTCGTTAGTCTCGAAATATTATCAGCGGAATAGAATCGACTTTTAAATATCACACAAATGTAACTCACTCATAGATACCCTTTCATTTAAAAGATACACTCGCTGGCTTAATATATTTTGAAAACTTTTATAGTTTATTTCACATCAAGGAAAATACGTAATTTGACGATGACATCGTTTGCATACAAGAATTCCCATTTTTTAAGCTCTATAGAAAGATTACCATGAAGTTGACTGTAATTTTTGATACTTGTTCACTATATGGAAAAAGACGACATTGGCTGAAGCTTTTAGTAATTTGTGATTTACCTTACGGATTTCAGTTAAATTTGCAACATACGGTACATACATATTACTTAATGTAAGTGATAAATTCCATGTTTGACTCATATGAGCTTTGGGCTAGTAAAAAATAGGCAATTTTGTATTCTACCGAATGAGCAAAACTGATAACTTTAGATAAAACCATAAGATGCTGCTACATTCTTCAACTACATATATAATTAAATAAATAAATAAATTTAAAAATATATATATACATACATATATATATATATATATATATATATATATATATATATATATATATATATTGTTTATATGTTATATGTTTTCTATATATATATATATTTATATATATATAAGCTCCGGCAATAAGCCCAAACGAATTAAAGACTAGCTTAAACTGGGACAAATCCCCATCTGCCTTTTTCAGCTCAGCTCTCAGCTCAAAACTAGATTTCATGTGCCGGCCAGATATGGTACAACATTGTGGAAATGGAAATAGAAATGCTATATGGTGGATGGTGAATGGTGAACGATGAATGGCGAATGGTGGATGGGGACTGAGCCTGGGAAGAATGTGTTCTGCAAGTGCTGTGATTTAACAAATGGCAGGAGTAAGCGTTGGGTTTGAAAACTCAACTAAGTGGAACAAATAGAAAATCAACATTTTGCCAGTGCTTACGAAGGAAAACATTAAATAGGCGATTTTTTGTAGCAATAAACCAACCAAAGCACAACAGTACTTGGGAGCTCCCGACAAAGAGAATCCTCAACCCCTACTGTTTCCTTAGAAAGAGATTATTTTTTGAATTCTTGGGTGATTGGGAAAGTATAACCAAAGACTAAAGAATACAATATTTTTGTATATTTTTTGAGAAATCTATATACAAATTTGGTACTATAACTCGTAGCCCGAAATATAAAGAAGTGACATTTTTAATGGGCTGAGGATATCAAGAATGTACTAGTTGAGTGTGATCGACAGGGAGATATGCTGCATCACCACATAGATGGGAGATCTAGTAAAAACTTTTTTTCTCGAATACTCGGGTGTCTTACTTTTAGGCTAAATCAACTAAAATATCGTATCAGAAAATCAGTACACGAGCAGCGTTCGACTAACATGGTCGATTTTCATACCAAAGTTCACAGAGCTGTCTATTAGATTTTGACCATTAGCGCCAAGCGTATGTATTCTTTCTATACATGTCAATAAAAATACGTGAAGTCCTGATTTTTTATACCCTGAACCCATTGAAAATGGGAAAACAGGGTATAATGGTTTTGTTAAAATGTATGTAACAGGCAGAAGGAGGCGTGGCAGACCCCATAAAGTATATATATTCTTGATCAGGGCGACGAACTGAGTTGATTTAGCCCTGTCTGTCTGTCTGTCTGTCTGTCCGTCTGTCCGTCTGTCCGTCTGTCCGTATGTATGAACGCGTCGATCTCAGAATCTATAAGAGCTAGAGACTTGAAATTTTTTTTGTAGGTTCGTGTATAGCACGCGCAGATCGAGTTTGTTTCAAAAATTCGATAACTTTTATCGTTTTAATGTTATCGATTAAAAACGAAATCGAAAACCAGTTATAAATTTATGGCTTGCACATCTTTAAAGCTAGAGACTCCTTATTTTGTATTTAATATAATATAGAGTTTTTGCAATTTTGATTTTTGTTATATTTTTGATGTTACGCCCCCTTCGCCCTAAATTTGCAAAAAACTTATTTCAAGTGCTAGAGACTTGAGCTTCGGCAACTACACACATATGAATGACAAATTCACGCTGTGAAAGTTTGATTAAGACAGTCCATCTACAAAGGAACTTATTCAACAATTAACTTCCCATAATACTGCTCTTACTGCAGCCCGAACGCAGTCACTGCGTAAACTGCGCAGTCAGTTTTGTAGGTTCGTGTATAGCACGCGCAGATCGAGTTTGTTTCAAAAATTCGATAACTTTTATCGTTTTAATGTTATCGATTAAAAACGAAATCGAAAACCAGTTATAAATTTATGGCTTGCACATCTTTAAAGCTAGAGACTCCTTATTTTGTATTTAATATAATATAGAGTTTTTGCAATTTTGATTTTTGTTATATTTTTGATGTTACGCCCCCTTCGCCCTAAATTTGCAAAAAACTTATTTCAAGTGCTAGAGACTTGAGCTTCGGCAACTACACACATATGAATGACAAATTCACGCTGTGAAAGTTTGATTAAGACAGTCCATCTACAAAGGAACTTATTCAACAATTAACTTCCCATAATACTGCTCTTACTGCAGCCCGAACGCAGTCACTGCGTAAACTGCGCAGTCAGCAGAGCGCTCACTTATGCGTGCGTGCGTATGTGTATGCGTGTGTGTGCATTTGTTGCTTGTATATATATGTTAAATAAGTATAAAATGTTTGGAATATCGGCTCATCGCAGGGTTCAGGGGATCTCCTAGTCGGGTACCACCGACTAGAGCTTTCTTACTTGTTTGATTTGGAATGGAATTGAATAGAATGAATCCATTGAAAATGGGAAATCAGGGGATAATGGTTTTGTTAAGGTGTATTTATACTGACGAATAATCGGTAACTATTCCCGCTTTAATGCTATCGATTAACAAGGATATCGAGCTGTAGTTATTAAATTATAAGTCGTACGAGCTAGAGTCTTCAAATATTGCATTTAGATTCATGTACAGTTTATACGGTTTTGATTTTTGTATATTTTAGATTTCACCAAGCTCAGTTGCAAATATAGGAAATATTTGAAAAAGTTTGCATTTTTTACATATAGATAAGTATTCAATAGAATATGTATGTATATCATATGTGGCATCTTATACAGTTTTATAGTTCGGAACTCAACATTTTACGAATAAGTTACTCTTGATCTCCTCTATTGATTTGCCAAAAATTATATTTATGTTAAATGGCATGGCAAATCGGTAAAAACTATATATATCATCTATATCTACTGCAACATTCTTACTTTTTTTTTTTTCAATAATAATTTAATTTGACGATAATTTGATAATAAACATACTTTTTGATTGTGGTGATGCGAGTTTGTATATTGTGCTCAAGTACATACAAATATGTGTCTTTGCGTCAACATTTGCAGCTGCGAGAGTGTTTGTGTTTGTATGCATAGATACAAATATCTGGAATGTTTGAAAACGGAAATCCACTAAGGGTTAGGGTATCTGCAAATCGGGCACTTCCGACTAAAGTCTACGTGCTTTTTCAGACTACGTTGCTAATTTCCAATCGCTATTATTATAGTCTCATATTTGTTGCAACAAATTTTTTTTAGCCTATAGTATGAAACTCGTTAACTGAAATATTTCCATAGGAAAATATCTTAAATTCATATGGATATAGTACATACAGCTATGTAGTATGCCTTCGTATGATGACGTAAAAAAGGCAACCCCTAAAGCAAATCGGGTCCAATAAAAGTGGTTCTTCTCATAAAACTTAGCAATAATACAAGTAAAACCATAATTGCATGTTTTCACACGAGAATCGATATAGAGCCGACTTGTCCCTTTGAGGGTTGTTGATGACAAAGGTCGCGGTGATCTGCACTATTTGTTTGAGCTAAGAAAATCACTTCCTAAGATCACGCTGATTTTTCACCACACGCTGAGACTCTGACTGTTCCTGTGCCCAGTCGCCAGTTACAAAGATCAAAATCTTCGATCTGTAAAAAGAAAACAAAGCAAAGCAAAACAACAAATCACAATAAACAGAAGCTGGGCCAAGGCAACTTTCAGTTCCTTAAATTATATATATATATATATATATATATATATATATATATATATATATATATATAAATATATATACATATATAATTTACGGAACTGAACGCTGCTTATACAAATGGGTTTGATGAAATATACAACAGGTTGAAGGAGGCATGGTACACCCAATATAGTATACATATTCTTGGTCACGACGCCAATGTTATATTCCAAGGTTCAACTGTTTGGCACTTGCACAAGTAGTACTTCTGAGATATCGGAAAATGCATTTGCCATGCCCCTAGTGGGCGTATCTGGAAAATCTTGACACGTTATCAGACGAGGGTACACACGAGTATATATTTCAAATTTCAGTCTCTAGCTTCAATAGCGGCGAAATGGTTTGCGTATATACGGACAGACGGGCAAACAGACGGACGGACAGTAAGGCGGACATCGCACAAAATATACTCATTTCACATTTGTGAATGAGTATGATAATATGAAATAACAGTTATACAGTAAAGTCGCGATGATGTGTCCCCCGCTAAGTAAAAATTTTAACAATTCGTAAAAACGGCTGTATTCATTAATTCCATTCATTTTGGTCCTATTTGTCAAATAAACGTACACATACGACCTTATCAATCGCTCAAAAACAGAGCAAAATTTTAACCATTGATAAATATGCTTCAACACATGATGTCCCAAATAGTGTTTTGATCATTCGATAAGTTTAGCAATAGTCAAAATAATATAGTACCACAGAAGTTATTTATAGAAAAGTTAAATATCTTTAACATTATTATTTGACCCTCGTTAAATGGTTATGTGTACAAATCGCAAATCGATTAAATTCGTTAAAAATGCTATTAGTACATACATATATACTTGTAGTGCATATGGTATACACGAATTTACATATATTATATATGTATGTATATTTATAATATAAAACATATACGAGATCATTGCGTACATACTATATATATATTGAATAACAATTTCAAGCGGAAACACCTGAACAACCCAATCAAAATTTAAATACATGCAAACACATGCTTGCATTCAACGTGCAAATGTGGCTTACCGAGTCTTAACCGCAGAGTTTGCTTGTGGACTTAGGCGTGTGTGTGCGTGGGTGTGTGAGCGGAGTTGCCCTTATGATTCGTGTTTATTTTTGTGGGTGTGATTTCGGTTTGTGGTTTGTCAATAACTAAAGCGGGTGAATGAAATCTATCATTAATGTCCGATACTGTTGTCCTTAAAGATGTAGAGAGACATACATATATATAAACGAAGACAACTTATTGAAGACTAGTAGAAGAGGCCTAGGACACAATATCCGTAATAGGAGATACCCTGAACCCTGTGCCGACCTGCGCTATTTCAAGCATTCCAGCATTCAAGCATTCTCCTCCATACCACCGTTGTTCTTGTGATTCTTTTTTCAATAGCTCCACAATTTTAACAAGTAAGAGTGCTCTAGTCGAGGCGGCTCGACTACGAGATACCCTGAACCCTGCGAAGATCCAATCTTCCCAACATGATATGCTTATTTTACATATACGAATATTGCGAGCAACAACACACACACATGCATATGCACGCACGCATAAGCACGCGCTCTGCTGACTGCGCAGTCAGCGCGGCGACTGCGCTTGGACTGCAATATGCCTATTGTATGGGAAATTAAATGTTTAATAACTTTTTTTGTGGATGGACTTTCTTGATTAAACTTTCACAGCATAATTAAGTCATTCATATGTGTGTATTTGCCAAAGCACAAGTCTCTAGTATTTGAAATACGAATTTTGCAAATTTGGGGCGAAAGGGGCGTGGCATCCAAAATCCAAAAATTACAAAATCTTCGCATTTATTACACGGATCTACACAGAAAATTTGAAGTCTCTAGCTATTACGGTATGCTTAACCGAAGAAAAGTTATCGATTTTTATCGATAATAAGGAAACGGGATGAGTTATCGAAAATCTAAAAAAAACTCGTACTGCGTAGGCCATAGACGAGTATTCTCTGAAAATTTCATATATCTAGCTTTTGTGGTTTACGAGATCGCTGCGTTCATACGGACGGACGGACGGACGGACGGACGGACGGTCGGACAGACGGACAGGGCTATTTCAACTCAGCTCATCGAGCTGATCAAGAATATATATACTCGGACTGCAATATGCCTATTGTATGGGAAATTAAATGTTTAATAACTTTTTTTGTGGATGGACTTTCTTGATTAAACTTTCACAGCATAATTAAGTCATTCATATGTGTGTATTTGCCAAAGCACAAGTCTCTAGTATTTGAAATACGAATTTTGCAAATTTGGGGCGAAAGGGGCGTGGCATCCAAAACCCAAAAATTACAAAATCTTCGCATTTATTACACGGATCTACACAGAAAATTTGAAGTCTCTAGCTCTTACGGTATGCTTAACCGAAGAAAAGTTATCGATTTTTATCGATAATAAGGAAACGGGATGAGTTATCGAAAATCTAAAAAAAACTCGTACTGCGTAGGCCATAGACGAGTATTCTCTGAAAATTTCAGATATCTAGCTTTTGTGGTTTGCGAGATCGCTGCGTTCATACGGACGGACGGACGGACGGACGGACGGTCGGACAGACGGACAGGGCTATTTCAACTCAGCTCATCGAGCTGATCAAGAATATATATACTTTATGGGGTCTGCGATGTCTCCTTCTGCCTGTTACATACATTTCACAAAAACATTATACCCTGATTTCCCATTTTCAATGGGTTCAGGGTATAAAAATATGAAGTCGCCATCCAGCACTCCACTCTGCTATTTAATATGATTATTTTATTAAGTGTTGGCTATATCGACTACGTTCGTCGTACGGATTGGGAATATATATCATTTATTAGGTCTGTCTGTCTGTTAGAAACATTGCGTAAAAAATGGCCTTATATTATTTTGAACAGTATAACTATTGCGACAGTTATATTGTTATATTGCCAGCGTTGCATGTTTTTTAACCGGTAGCTGCGCGGAATCAAAGTAGCTCTATCATCTCTTGGTATACTTGACCATCACAAGCAAGGAATTAAACCATTTTTAAGATCTTCAAATAAATGCCCTAAGTAGAAATGTCAATGCCCTGCAGAGTTGGCAACACTGTCTGGTACACAGATTCGCAAGACCTCACATTTCAGCTTTTAACGGGCTCAGCGTCAAAAGTTGAAAAGAGAAAGGTTCATGTACTTGCTTCGCTGTGTAAATGAATTTACTCACTTAACGAAAGGCGGAGAACTATACTCACTGAACGAAACTTCGATAAGTGAGTACAGTGATGAAAATCGGGTACACATTTGTTTTAAAAATTCACATCAGTTAAATCAAATTTGCAAACTAATTGAATCATGACAATCATTTTTATTTGTAAATTCTTATTACTGTTCTGCGGCCATACATAAGTGTCTCAAAAGTAAATTCGTACTGATCTTTTAAGATGAAATATAGACGCATACGCACATATGTATATGTATGTGTGTACATATGTGAGTATTTATGTATAAATCAGCTTTAAACAAAGTATTTTGTGACAATTTTATTTAATATACATGAAAAAAAATATAAAAGAAAACCCAATCCAGTTTTTTCTCAAACTAAGCTAATGGATAGCAAATTGTATACATATGTCTCTGCCCAAAGTTACTGAAGGAACAGAAGTTGTTGAAACCAGTTAGGACATCAAGAAAAACTAACGTTCTGCAAAATGAATAATAGGAAGCCAAAAGTCAGCAATTGATTTTCTCTTTACGAGCATATGAGAACCATAACTTTTTTAAAGGCTTTGCATATCCATTCTTGTTTTGTGATATAATAAATATTTGCCGTTTTCTTATAAAAATATTGAAATAGCTTGCAAATTATTATAAAAAATAATTATTATAAAAATTTAATTATATAAATTAGCTCTCTGATTATTTTTAAATTTGTTTCGAAGCCCAATCATTATGTATACAATGCGTATTTAGTTTGACGGTCAACTGAGGAAGAGTATTTCAACTTCGTTGGATGATACACCAATGTTAGGCGTATTTCGTGACAAGCAAGAACAAGTAAGAGTGCAAAAGAATAAAGAGGTCGACTTGAAGATACCCTTTACACATGTATAGTGTGTGTAAATGTATTGTTTATCAATGTTCATTTATTTAGATGTAAGAAATTGTAAATAAATCTGATTTGCATAAGCCGTTTAATAATACATTAGCAGTTCACAATATATATATTAAAACATTGATTTTTTTAAGGATACGTATTTGGAGGAACGACTCATAGCCATTTGTGGCAAATCTATGGGGTATATGATATAAGAAAGCAGGGCCGGAATCCGGCGTCCTTCATGGGAGCGTAATGTAAAGCTGTTTTGTGATACCATTCGACATATGTATAGTTTATCTGAAGATTAAGAATCAGAGAGAGCTAAACTAACTAAAACTTCTTTATCATCAGTGCCAAATTCGAATTCAAAGTGTAATAAGCACGTTAAGTCAAGTGACTATGAATAATGTGCAGAACGTTGACGCTGCCCACCCACACACTGAAATGGGACCTGGTGCCCTGACCAAACGTAGCGCACATTCATCCTCAGCGCAACAGCTTCTTGTTTATGTCTGTGGATGTGAATGTCGATGCGGATCTGTCAGTTAGTTATATGGCACGGTCAGGCTCTGTTGTATATCGCTGTATTCACTGCCGTTGCCGTTGCCGCTCCCGCTTCCGCTCCCGCTGCCGCTGCCGCTGCAGTTGCCGTTGCCATTGCCGTTTCTACCGATCCCTGTTTTATTAATAAATGTATTTATTTATTTATTTATTTTTTTTTTTGAAAGCAGTGCGCGTTGCAAGTGAAATAATTGACACATGTGCGAATACTTTTATTACATACTTACTAACAAACAAGTATATACCTAAGTATGTATGGACTATGCGTGAAGAAATAAAAATATTTGCGAGTGTTTGAGTGAATATATAGGCAGACAACCATTTAAACAAATGTATGATGAGAAAAATTCACATACATACATACATACGCAGTGTACATATATTCATGAACGTGCCTGCATACATGTACATCCACCTATATGTAAGTATGTATACATGTACATGCATACGTACATACATACACATGTTTGTACGTTCATAGAAAATCGCAAAATGTTCAAAATAGAATTCGAGTACATACCCACAAACATGTGAGTGTGCTTACACATATACATTCATATATATATATATATATATATATATATATATATATATATATATATGTCTGTGTATGTGTGTGTGTGTATGCAGATATATATGTATACAAATGTTTGTTATCACGATACTTATACATATGCTGTGTGTGTGTGTTTTTTGAGATACGTTATTAATTTATATGTATGTACAAATTTATAATATATATAAACATATATACATATATACATAAAATACATGTACTTGTATGCACTTGTAAAAATGTATGCATGTACACATATAAGTACGCATTTAATTATACGTATTTATATATGTATATAAATAATTCTGAATGCATCAAAAGGAATAACTGCACTTTCAGCACTGAACTGAAGTTCAAGAACACAAAAATTGATAATGCTGTTTATAAATGGTTTTAATTGAATACAATAGAGTGAGAGTGATCCATCAAGAGCATCTGAGTGAGATTCACATGAATATGAATCGTTTATGCACACCGTGCTTGCGCACCATACACTCAGCACACACACACACATGCGAACAAATCCAAACATTTGTATATGTGTTTGTAAGTGGGTATGTGTACATACATGCATATATGTATATTTGCACATGCATATATTAATTTACACATACACAAATGTACGTATGTACATACACCAACACATCGGTAAACATTAAAGAGAATAAACAAGCTTTAAAAACTACAACACAAGACCAAAGAGCTCCAAGCTCAGTGCGAATAAAATACACATACGTATGTATACATACACACATACACATACACATGGAATGCAGATTTATTATCACATAACGTATTGAATTCGGGAATAAATAAAAGAAGTCACACGTTTTTGATGGGTAAATTTGTGAATAGTTGCTCGCAACAATGCATTTGACTTGAAAACTGTGAACCGAAAAGTCGCGGCAGTTACATTCACATACATATATACATTCATGCATACAGATGTATGTATGTATCTTGAAGCGGAAAGTAACAATAAGTACAACAGAGTATGTTGAGATTAAAACTGTTAAGTGATTGTGGGTGCTGATTGTTCAACTTGGATAAGACATCTGGTGAGTATATTTATCATATATATAAATTGCCCTGAAACTAGTAATGAATTATGAATACAAATATAACAAATAAAAATTTTTAGTTAGTTCTAGTTAGGGGCGTGTCTGATTTTGTAAAATCTAGAAAGATTGTGAGTCATCGTAGACATTATAGATCAATCAAAAAATAATAATATATATAAATATGCCGACCAGTGCTATCAATTTAGCTATTTTCCCGTCAGTTCTGGCATTTCAGAAGCAGAGAAAGCGGAAAAAATTGTGATCTAGCTGCTAACGGAAATTATAGCTATTTTGAATCACTGACTAGCTTTATTTTAGGGTGAACAAAATGAGGGAAAATGTTAAAATTTTATGGTTATACAATTGATGTTTTGGATGGTATCACTGTAATAGAAACATCAGTAATCACACCATGAAACAAATAAGACAACTCTAGGCGGAGTAACTGACTAGGAGATCCCCTGAACCCCGAGTGAGCTAGAGCTTATATCTAGGATAAACGTGTAAAAAATTGTTTTAAGTCTTCAATCAATAACGCCATCTATCGAATGTAAACTAAAGCAGCTGATAATTCACTATTGATATAGCGCCAATACTTGCCAATTTAAAAAAAAAAAGGCAATCTTCTTCACATATTGCCAATATTTGGAACTCAACTTAAATTTTAAAAATTTGATCAAGCTTGGAGGTATCCAAAATATAACAGAAATAACAAGTAAGAACGTTGCAGTCGGGCGCTACCGACTGCGGAATACTAATTCACACCCGTACAGCTCACACCCGTTGCCACACCCCCAAGTGGCTTATATATATATAGGTTCTGGAAAATCAATAGAGGAGATCAATTTCAAGTCTCTAGCAAAATATAACAGAATTTGAAAAATCACTATATAGTCAGATCCGATTTGCCACGCCCCTAGTGGGCGTGGATATATAGTTTTTAGTCAATCTTCATAGGATCGTAGCAGTGTCAAATTTGGGTGTTCTAGCTTTAAAACTGTAGAAGATACAGTTGTAGCCGATTTGCCACGCCCCCAATGGGCGTAGATATATCCGCCATAGCTTTTTGATCTTGGGTCATCAACACGACTATATATTCTAAATTGCAACTCTCTAGCACTTTCAGAAGTAGAGTTTCTGAGATATCGGAAAATGCATTTTCCGATTTGCCAGGCCCCAAGTGGGCCTATCGGGAAAATCTTGACACTTTATTATTCGAGGGTATACACGAGTATATATTCCAAATCTCAACTCTCTAGCTTAAAAACTGTGCAAATGGTTTGTGTTCATACGGACAGACGAACGGACAGCGTGACGGACATTGCACAAAACCAATATACTCATATCACTTTGTAAATGAGTATTAAATATTATATAAAATTCTCTTCAGGGGATCTCCTGGTCGGATACCCCGACTAGGGCTTTCTTACTTGCTTATACCCTGAACCCATTGAAAATGGGAAATCGGGGTATAATGGTTTTGTTAAAATGTATGTAAAAAGCAAAAGGATTCGTGGCTGACTCCATAAAGTATATATATTCTTGATCAGCTCGATGAGCTGAGTCGATATAGCCATGTCCGTCTGCCCGTATATGTGAACGCATCGATCTCAGGACATATAGAAGCTAGAGAGCTTGAAACTTTTTATGTAGGTCCCAATATAGCACGCACAGATCGAGTTTGTTTAAAAAATCCACAACTTTTATCGTTTTAATGTTATCGATTTAAAAAAAAAATCGAAATACATTTGTTAAATTATATCTCGTACCTGTTTGGAGTTAGAGTCTCCATTTTGCATTTAGTTTCATGTGTATTTTGTACAATTTTGATTTTTGTTAAATTTTTGATACCACCTCCTTTTTGCCCCAAATTTGCAAAAAACGTATTTCAAGTACTAGAGACTTGTGCTTTGGCAAATACACACATATGAATGGCATAATCACGCTGTAAAAGTTTGATTAGGAAAGTTCATCTTCAAAGAAACTTATTCAACAATTAAGTTTCCATAATATAGTTCTTACTGCAGCCAGTTAGCAAAGTGTGTGCTTTTGCGTGTATGTGTACATACCTACATGTATAAAATAAGTGTGGAACGTTTGGAATATCGGCTCTTCGCAGGGTTCAGGGGATCTCCTAGTCGGGTTCCCCCGACTAGAGCTTTCTTACGTGTTTTCTACAGTTTCCAATTTTTTTCTAGCCATTTCTGGCTTTTTCGAATAGTGGATCTGAAGTGTCGAAGTCCTCAAGAGTTCGCAGCAGTGATGCCCCCTAACCTTGACGATAATATCCTTACCTATGATTTAAGATTCTATCTATCTGTAGCCAACGACGGCAGTAATCCAACCTGTTTGACCCTAAAACTGACACTTAAACTGGGCAAGATAAAGGTCTTAGCACGCCCCTATCATGCGCAGCTATATATACTACATACTTTTATCTGGAAATAGTATAAGTTTATTGTGTGTTTCAAATTTCTACATTTAATAGTGCCTTAGCATAGTAATTACATTCATAGTCATTCACTGCATAAAACTAAAATAAATTATTTATTTAAAGAAGGAGTACAAAAGGGTAAACATTTTACTGACTAACATATAATCGAATCTCAAGCAACACACCTTTCTCTCGTTTAAGGCAAATCGTTCAGAATTAAAACTTGGAAATCAAAATAAAATCATGGCGTCACTCAAGGAAGCTCAAAAGTTGAGCGAAAAGCGAAGAGTAAAACCAGAATTGGACAAAACAATAGATCGTTTATTTATCATTGATGATTCCGATTGCACAAATATATCTTTGAAGAAGTCTTGTCAATGCAACAGACCTATGAAACGACGACAGATGATGATTATTATGAGGCACTATAGCAGCTGGCAGTTTCGATTGGTAGTCGCCCGATATGGGACTACAATTTTACTATCGATGTTGTTATCGATCGTTATTTTGGCGTCTGCCCAGGAAGCATCGAGAGACACAAACCGATTGCTCAGTTCAAACAACACTGAAAATTACCAAAATGAAACGCTAACAACTCTTACTCACTCTCCTACTATCCAGGTCCTGAGCCAGAACCAAAGCCAGAGCCAGAGCCAGAAACGATCGGTTCAAACTTTAGCTCAGATGCCAGCAACTGTACAAGGGTTTAGCGTGAATAGAAATAGTTTGATTATCGGAGATTCTGTGCTGCAACGTCAGCTAAGGGAAAAGGCGAAACAGGATAGCTTGGAATCGATTAAGATGCACATTTTAATGCGACTGAATTTGAAGAAATTACCCAATATAACTAAGCCAATATCTGTGCCGCAGAACATATTGGAGAACTTCTATAAAAACTATAATGCCTCGCTTTTAAACTCGATGTGGGGCCATAATATTAAGCCAAATGGTGCTGCTGCTACTCCTCCAGATACACCTCGATCTACTCTGTATATGTCCGAAGAAACTGTGACGGAATCTATGAATGGTACACAAAATATTGGACAGAGTTCTGATCACAATTCTAAATATAAGGCGTCCAATAAAAATGCGTCTTTGGAAATGCAAAGTGATGATCCCAATAACTTTAAGGACTTTCAATATATCTATAATATCGAAGTAGATGACCATCCAAAGACTCCTAAGCACAAGGCCACAGATTTTACAATTAACGACGATGATATTGAATATGAAAGTATACTTTCTCATATAAGCAATGTTTATATATTTCCAGAACGTAAGTCAAATCCTAATATACTATTTATGATATATTCTGGTAAATTTTTCTGATAGTAAATATTGCTTACTCCCCATTCTCTCTATATTTTTGTTTTCAAAGGGTATAGTAATAATATTAGTTTACGCATTAGCGCATATTTATACTAGTTTGCTTTTTCACGACCCAAATGGCAACTTGGAAAATCTTAACACAAACGGACGAACAGCAAGACGGATATTGCACATAACCAATATACTCTTTCACTTCGTGAATGGTATAAAAATATACAAATTGTTATTATTTATTGTTTGTTTTTTTTTTAATGTTTTTTAAGAGCCACATGTGCGACATAACCGTAAAACAGATATTCTACGTTTCAAGTTCGATTCGGGATTCTCAGATATTTCTTATGTGACACTTCACTTGTATTTGCGAGGATTGGAATGGATCAGTGTCTATCAACCGAAAATCCTTGACGAATCGGCCGATTTTCGGAACAAGGATATTGTCGTCGCCTTGCATCGGGCCATACGTCGAGCAAATAACACAAACTATACGCACAAGGCAAAAATCTTTGAATTCCGACATAAAATTCCAAGTGGACTAGGCCAATGGGTCAATGTGGATCTGAAACCCTTAATAGGCACAGGAACCGCCATAGATCCCAGTCAAACCCAAGAGATTTTTATAAAAGGTGTCGAACCATGGATGCGACCCTTAATTGTCACGACAGACAGTAATACAAAAAATCCATTGGTATATATACAAATCTATATGATATATAATAAAATTACATTTGATTCTGAAATAATATTTTCTGTAGTTGGTTAAAGTAGGAAGAAAAAATTTTTTTGAACCTAAAGAAATTTTATTTATTTACATTATTTTAGTATAATACAAGTATTACAGAACTTTGAAAGCTAAATTTCCCAACTTTCGAACTTTTAAAATGGGCGTAACACTTTTTGTTCACACTTTACAGTTATCAATGATACATTATCAGGCAACTGCGTTAGATGAGATTTGAATTATAATAGCTACATATGCCTTAATGAAAACTACAAATTGTGTCATCCAATTATTTTCTAGAATTAAAATAGCCCGACGCACGTATCACAAAATACTTCACATTTCAGTGCAACTTTTTTGTAGGTTACTAAGCGACGGCTAATCGGCCTTAAAGAACATGTTCTTTCAGAACCATATGATATAAATGATATATATATATATATATATCTTCAACATTTTCTTTATTTACAGACAGTGCACATTGAGATTGGCTCCCGTAAAAAACATCGACGAAAACGTAGCGTTTATCTCGATTGCACTGAGGACGATCACGATATGCGCTGCTGTCGATATCCTTTGAAGGTCAACTTCACCAGCTTCGGATGGCATTTTGTGGTAGCACCTACGTCATTCGATGCATACTTTTGCAGCGGCGACTGCAGAGTTGGGTATTTGGAACAGTATCCACATACGCATTTGGCGGCGTTGACTACGTCAGCGACGCCTTGTTGCTCGCCAACGAAAATGAGTTCCTTAAGCTTGCTGTATTTTGACGAAAATCACCAACTTGTGTTGAGTGTAATACCAAATATGTCCGTTGAGGGATGCAGCTGTTCCTAGCCGACAAATTCAATTCAGAGATACACATACATGCAAACACTATATGAACAATAATTTTAGTAAAGCGTTTAGATATAAATAAAATAGCTTAAGTGAATACATAAACATATTACACATACAAATACTACCACTCATACACATATATACATATACGTTAAAGTACCTGTAGTAATATGTTTGTTTGAGTATTGCATGAACGTACAGACATCAATGTTAAAAACATTTACATGAATCCAGTTTGATATAATGAAATAAATAATATATATGTAAATATGTAAATATATATATATATATATATATATTTATATATATATATATATATAGTGATTGCTTTAATTTCTTAGTGCCAATGTAAATAAAATAAGTGCATTTGTATTTCACCACGAACAAAATAATAAAATACTCATTTTGAAAATTGCCGTATTTTACAATATTATCGCAAGTAAAATCTATAGCATAACTAGGTTTATCTATTGGGTTAGCTAAATGTTAACATTAATTTTGACTGATCTGGTTTTACTCCTTTATATCACACAAATTATATGGTAAAATCAAGAATTTAAATGTTAGTTGTTACCACAGCAAAAGCAATCGCATTCATTTTTTAGTGTCAATTAAAAATAATCTCGCGAACAATAATATACTCATTTCGAGTGTGACCATATTTTGCAATATTATCACGTAAATCGATAGTATAACCACTAACCATATTGTATGGTATAACTAACTTTATCAAATATATGGGCCATGTATTCATAATATTTTTGCTTGAATTGAATTAATATTTTTACTCCAGAAATGTCATTAAATAGATTTTTTAAATAATCGATAAAAGTAAGATTTTGAAGAAAGAGACACTTTGGTCACACAGTCACGGCGAATTCAGTAATGATGAACGATGTCTATATTTCTGCTGTGTGGGTGTGGATTTATTTCACGTAATAAAAATTAGTAAAACTATGTAATTTGTTATCAAAATGTGCTCTAAAAAATGTGTTAATGTTGAGTTAGATTATGTTGTGCTCAAGGTAGGCTCAAATTGCAAACAACTGAACCATGAACTGCTCACAAAGTTGATAAACACGAAATCAACCAGCTAACATTCATATATAGATGTAATAGTGTGCTGGCTTGTTTTCATTCTAGAAATACCCGATATTAATACAAATAAATAATTCATTACAGCTAAATGGCAGCGACATTACTTCATTGTCTAGTTGTGAGGCGGTACAAATGTTCCTTCAAGCTAAAGAAACCCTAGTAGTTGAATTATGCCGAAAGCAAAGTCCCAACACCCCCGACGACCAGCAGGAGGATGATCTTTGTGGAAAAGTCAAAAGTGTTCAATTATCCAATGAAAAAGCAACCAATGCCTCAGAAAATATTAACTTAAATTCATTGCCGACGTCACCTCTGTCATCAGTGTCAGCTAGAAATCAAATCATTTTGACTTTACGAATATTTCAAAACAGCGATCAAACCGATTTTGTATCGAAGGAGAAACAAACGCTTGACAAATTTGTTCCATTCAATAAATCTAGCAAAAACCTTATTCAGAATGAAGATATAGCGCAAACAATAGCCGATAATTTGATCGAGCAAGAGCATCATCTGTTTGAACAGTGTTTGGAGCCAGAAATCGACATCGAGGTAAGGCTTAATTTATATAAAAACATTTTCACATCAAATTTTTTTTGCAGGAAGTAACACTTGTTAAGAAAGATTCAACTAACGATCAAATTGGACTCACTGTTTGCTGCAATAACTTCTACAGTAACAGGGACTGCGAAGAGAGTACTATAAAGCCTGTGATATGCAACGAGAATACGAATGCAGATTTAATAACTGATGCCGATGCCGACGCCGATGCCTGTGATGACGTTTTCATAAGTGATATACAGCCAGAGAGCGTGGCCGAGCGTGATGGTCGACTCCGTCGAGGCGATCAAATTCTCCGCATTAATGGCATAGACATCAAGAGTAAAAAACATGCCGAAACGCAAATAGCTAAAAATTCTATGGCAGTAACGTTGCTTGTCAGTCGACTTCTATATCCCGTAAGTACATACAAAGACATATAAATATCTTCTGATATTCGCTTTTCATTTAAAAAGGAAGATGACGATGACGATGACGACGACGAAGATGACGACGATGAAGAAATCGATAGTAACTTTGAGTATGCTAACAGCATTTTATCTGATGATTACACAAATGTCGTTGACAAATTGGACAAAGTTCTTTTATCGCAACAGCGGCAAACAATTAAAACCGCTAGCAATTTAATGACGGAACCGGCGGCGAGACCTATAAAATCTATTTTGTCAGCAACTTTCAGTGGCTCGCAAACAATGTCAGAAATGTCGAATTGCAAAGAACAAACACAAACTTGTGCCGCAGAACAGATTTGCAGTGACAGTGTGCGAGGTATAAGCCAGGAAACGGGCTTTAAACCAATAATAGATAAAGGCCTGCTAACAACAATAGCTAGTAAACAATATGATTATGATGATTGCGAGCATATTTATGAAACAATTCCTGAGGATTCAGAATCAGAGCCCCTCTACTGCTCACCATATCAAAGCTCTAACTATATGACCGCAATGGGCTCTTGCTCATCACCAATGATGGCCGACGCGGATGTTTTAGAAATGCAACAGCAAACGCAACGTGTGGCCCAATGGTTGGGTATTAAGTCACAAATCAATCCGAGATCCGTGCATACGTTGGGTGGCCGTCCAAGCTTATACCATAAGCAACAGCATCGAATATCGAATAGAGTGTATACTCTACGCAGTGCTATAACAAACACCAGTGGATCAAGCAGCAGTGGAGCTAACTATAGTACAACTAATGTTGACAACGAGAATAAATGCATTAATCAACAGCAGGAGGAGGTGGAAAACTCTTCAAGTGCCTATAATACAGGTGGCTCCAATAACAGTGCTTCGCCTCACCAGAATACCACGATTGTAGAGAACGAGTCAATTTCAATTGCAACGGCAACTACAAATACAATCCCTAACAATCAGATAAGTTCTTTTCAGCCCGTTTTGACGGCTCCGATGTTAATGCTGCCATTTGGAAAGTCTGGCCGCATAGTCTGTTCCCAATATAGTTCCGGTTCGTTGTAGAATTAATTGAGCTACACACTTTCAATTACTTAAACTATTACCAATATAATTTACTTTTTTTGCTGTTTTAGAAACTGCCACACTAAATAAGGCATCTGCCGACGAGCTGACTCCTTTTACACCAGCAACAGCTAAAGTAGACGCTAAAATAGTGCGACTCAAACCAAACGAAGAACAGCAAAGCCAATGCCCGCAATTTAATGCTCCCAACTTGAGCCGATATCACTTTGTGAGCAGTCAAGAGGTAAACACGGTAGCCATTAAAATATAAATAATTTCATATCCCTATGAAGAGATTTGTAGATAAAAATATCACTGGAATACTCACATATTTTGTTAACAGTCCAGAAACATTGCAGATATACAAAAAAAGTAATAATGCAATAATTAACACGTAAGACAAAAGGTAAAAGGCGTTACTTAAAAAATTTTCCATAAATGGGTAAATCGATAATTATAGTTATAGATTTCTTAATTAAATTTTAATTATGAATATTTTGTTAGGAGTCGATAGGTGGGCATTATTAATAATGTAGGAATATATAAATAGCATGTAATATGAAAAATTATAAATGAAAGAAGAAGAAACATAAATAAAATAGAGGAAAAAAGTAAGAACATTGCTGTCGGACTCTACCCACTGCATAATACTCATTCACGGTGTAAACGCTGCAAGCTCCAAAGCTTTAGAAAACTTTTTATACTCATTCACAAAGTGAAATGAGTATATTGGTTTTGTGCAATGTCCGTCACGCTGTCCGTATGAACGCAAAGCATTTGTACAGTTTTGAAGCCAGAGAGTTGAAATTTGGAATATATACTCGTGTATACCCTCGAATTATTAAGTGGCATTTTCCCGATACGCCCACTAGGGGCGTGGCAAATCGGAAAATGCATTTTCCGATATCTCCGAAACACTATTTTTAGAAATGCTAGAGAGTTACTATTTGAATGTAGACTCGTGTTGACAACTCAAGATGAAAAAGTTATAGCGGATATATCTACGCCCATTGGGGGCGTGGCAAACCGCATTATAGCTCCTACAGTTTTAGAGCTAGAAGCTTCAAAATTGGATGGTTGAGTTACTGGTGAGCTCCTCTATCAATGACCTAAAAATAATTTGTACGCCCGTTTTGGAGCATGCTAGACTAAAAAATACCCTGTAATTTTCGCATTTTTTTAGTGTAAGCATGCAAATTTCACACTTGCGTTACCCTTCACTACTTCTAAGGACTGGCCAAAATTATATGTTTACGCCCGCTGGGGGCGTGGCAAATGGGGAAAAACGTACAGCATTGTTTTTCCGATTCTCAGTGAGAAAATTCAAATTTTATGACGATATTACTGCTGATCTCCTCTATTGATTTCCAAAAAATTATATATGTACAAAACAATTGGGGGCGTGGCAATGGGCGTGATCTGTGCGGGTGTTAATGAGTATCCCGCAGTCGGTAGCGCCCGACTGCAACGTTCTTACTTGTTTTATTATTATTAGAGGAGGTCAATAGTATATTAATAATCGTATTTTAAAGTTTCTAGCCTTAAAACATTTGAAGACATAGTAGTGTGTGTGTGTATGTAGTGAATGCAAAAGTATAAAATTTTGTCTACAGGTCTAACTTATGTGTATATAGACAGCTTTCATAAAGTTTTCTTATGAAATATGGTGTTTAGTCTTGAATTTCAATACATTTACTCTTGCTTTGTTTTTTCTAACTAGGTCGCAAATAAGACTGTTACAACACCAAAGACAAGTTCAATTTTAGTAGCAACGGAAAATGTCTCCGAGGAAATTCCGATGGTATGGAAAGTAAAGCGACGTCCAGATGGAACACGATACATAGTTAAGCGACCCGTACGGAATAATGTGAGTTTGGGTATTCGTAAGAATATGCGTAACAATGAAATAACAACCGAGGATGATACAATATCGGAGGTTAAGATCGGACGTTATTGGACTAAGGAGGAAAGGAAACGACACATAGAACGTGCACGTGAACGTCGGCATCAGCAGCAATTGTTTAATCAACAGCAACAACAACAGTAACAATTTCCCGCACAATAAACTACAAAATGCTTAACTCTAATGATTTTCCAAGCTGTAGAAAATATTTAATTCCATATTATGCCATATATGCATATGCGTATTCAAGATTACAGGTTTCAAAAGTGTCGCAAGTTATAGTTTTATATATATTATCGGACTACAGTTTGAATACGATATAAAATGTATTATTCTTAAACCTAAGTAGCTTATCGAAACAAAACCAAAAATACAAATAACGAAACAATTTATAAGCACCAGTAGAAACGACTTTTCAAAAGACGTCAGATCAAAAAAAAATTTTGTGTTGATATACATATTTATACATATATCATAATACTATACAAACACACTATTGTCCTATACACATAATTAGTCGTGTATATAGCTACTAATTTGTCCGAAAAATAGTTGTAAAATCGTATATAAAATATTACATTTGCCAGTTTTGAGGTAATAATTGATAAACGCTTCATGTTAGTTGTATTGTTGTATCAAACCGATTCCTTTTAACATTAATACCCCTTCATAGTGTTATCCAAATGTATATAAATAAATAAATCTTAAACTTACCTTGTTATTAAATATTTTTATTTCCTACCTTAAAGTAATGAACTCGGATTCTGTTATTATTTATGACAGTAGGATAGAGTACCTTAAAGAATTGAGTGTTTTACAGATTGAGTGGAAAGTCTGTTGTTGGCAGGGCAGCATCTTGCGAATACTACAAAAACTGGCATATTCCGAAACATGTTGAGCTCTCGTAAATGAAAGCAATTAAATTATCTCGCAATAATTGATAATATGTGAGGGTAAACAAAGGTGTACAAGTGTAAAATAAGTCAGTCAAGGCTCTAAATTGAGTAGAAACTCAGTCATTAGCAACTCCAGGAATTATTTTATGTTCAGGTACAGTAACATTTTACAAATTTCGAGCAACATATGCCACTCTTCAAAATGTATACGAATTGATAATGTGTGCCCCTGAATATCTTCAGCCGCTAGAAATATGTAAAAGCACATACTAACGACGTACATATGTATATGTTTATATTGTACGTGCGCTGGCGCTGCATTTTGTCTCAATTGAGCAAGCGTGCGCCGCAACATGTTGGCCGATGCTGTAGCTGTGTACATACACATAAGAGAGAACAGTCTGTTGTGTACTCTGTACATCTTTCATGTTGTTAACAGTTTCAGTATCTGTGCCGTTCTTTACATGTGAAAATTATATGTTAATTCGTGAAGCCGGCGAAATATTACTTTGTAGCCGGTCAAAAAGAAAAAAGAAAAATTTTTTTTGGTCAAAGCGTTAAAAAAGGAGACCGGTGCCTGAAAAGCACAGTATGGTTTGTTTCTACTTAAAAACAATAAAATATGCACATCTATGAACGGTGCTGTCTTATTTGTTTGTGCATTTTATCCCATGCATTGAAAAAGACGAGGCGTGGCTGTGGTCCTACTGCAGGGATGTGGAGATATGCAGATGCTATGCATGTGCATATGTGTACGTGTCTGTATAGAAATGTGTGTGCGTGGTTGCGTGTGTGTGTGTGTGTGTGTGGGTATGTGTGTGTGTGTCTCTCTCTGTGTGTGTGTGTGGCAGTGATATTATTATACGTATAAATGAGACTTCCAAATATTCCTTAAGCCATTTACCATTTACCGTTTGCCATTTGCAAATCCAAATTATAAGTAAGTGTTGGTGGGAAAAGACTACCTGGGTGTTGTTTTTACTTGGATTACATACATACATATACACAATTTAGTAAGGACGCATGAGTTAGTAGAGATGAGAGCAGTTATAGGGTGAGTCACACAAGGCTTAATGTTAGTTAGGGGTTGTTCCGAGAAAAAGAGAACGCCGTAAGTTTGTACGACTCGAAAGTATCTACATATATGTATGTCTATATATTTATGTATATAAATGCCTGTATGTGCGTATAAGCGAGAGCAACGCGGCTAAAACTCTTAATGTCAGATAGTAAAATAATTTTTGGGCGTTTTTAATTCATTTTAGTGTTATTAAATTCCATTTACATGCATAAATACATTTTAATGATTTGGAATGCATATTTATATATGAATGCATGTGTATGTTGTAAGTATACACACGGCGAATGAGCATTTATGTACATACTCTATACGAATTACATGCCTATACCGCACATATATATATATATATATATATATATATATATATATATATATATATATATATATATATCAATACACACAGACACAGAGTAGTGTGCGTGTATGTATACCAAATGCAATTCAGTATTTCTGTCTATTGCAGAAAAGCGAATTCAACTGCTGCGGAAGCAATGCCCAATCATTGGCAAACTCCATTCATAATTCGCGATTAATATTACAAGTTAATGTACATATAAAGTGCAGACATACATACATTCTTACATCATGAATGTACAAGTGCAGGCGCTGATACAGCTCCTTATAAAATTATCGTTTCGAAAAGAAAAAAACATTATTGAAAACGCAACATTTAAATATCAAATTTAATGAGATGTTTGAGACACAAATCGCATCGGAGACAAATTGATATACGGGAGTGAGTAGCCAAGCCAACATCTAACACAAACAATAATAATAATTGCAATAATTCATCGCCAATATCATCGTGTGGGCGTAAAATTGTGACTGTGGACTATAATAGTTCATTGCCCTCGTCGTTGTCGGCGGCGGCGGCATTCGTACTTCATACATAAGTCGTATTCAAAAATACATCACTCCATAACTAACCAATGCTCGTTAATAATGTCTGCTAATGCTTCTACTGTCGCAAAGATTACACCGCAAGTACTTAATGATATTAATATGACAGAATCAATTCACAAACTCAATCAGACCCACGCACACAATCAAATGATTGAACAGCAAAAGCTGCACACGATTCCATTGCCTGAAGACCCGCGCACCTTGCAGCTGGCATTGGAGCTCTCCTTGGTTGGCCTCAATGAGAGCAATCAGAATAACAGCTACGCTCAGCCAATACTCTCACAAGGGGACTACGACATCGGCGCAATTAATGTGGTGTCTGGTGCATTTACTAGGGCCGATCTGGGGCCGATGAACAATTTACCTCTACCACCAACTGCATCTGGGCTTTTAATGGCTTCCGTTGGCCTGGAGGACAGATCAAAGAAGTCGCAAAATATGACCGAATGTGTTCCAGTTCCCAGCTCCGAACATGTTGCTGAAATCGTGGGACGACAAGGTTAGCAATCCATATACGTACCTATTATATCAAATAAACCTGTCATCCTGTGACTAACTGCAATGACTGACTGACTGGATTGATTGATGAACTGATTAAGATAGACATTTTTATTGTAGTTTATGATCTGGATCTTTACGACATTGTAAAAAGAAAAACAATTAGTTCGTTCCGCTTTGGCGTCAAAGTTACATTATAATAATTAAGTTATGATCTTTTATGTGTCACGGGATCAAAATTGAATAATATTGAGCGAGCAGCGCTTAGATTATGTCCTAATTAGTATAAATCAAGCTCCGAAACTGTAAAGCTGATTAACAACAAATCTTAACATCGAAAAATGATTCTTGTAGTCTTTGGTTTAAGTTTTTTGTAAGCCGGAGTAGGGCTATTCTAGTTCGGATTCGGACTCAGCACTTCAGGGACCGTCGGATAACTATAGTCTGATTCTTGGTTACTAAATTGGATCGAATTCTGAAGGCCAGATAGTGATTATGGAGTGGTTTTTATACATATATAAGTATAATTGTTTTTAGTCTTGACAATCAAATATAAAAAAGCCTAATACACGCTACAATACTGTAAAGGCTGAAAAATAATTATTTTTTATTGTTATTTAGGATGCAAGATAAAAGCTTTGAGAGCAAAGACAAATACCTACATTAAGACTCCAGTGCGCGGAGAGGAGCCCGTGTTCGTTGTAACAGGACGCAAAGAGGATGTAAACAAGGCCAAACGGGAAATACTTTCAGCTGCTGATCACTTTAGCCTAATTCGAGCCTCACGAAAACCATCGATAGAGGGATCGAACAGCGGGATTAGTGGAAATGGTAATTCGGGTTCATTGACCGTGGGCATCGTTGCTCGGGTACAGTCTGGGCCGCCTTGCCTGCCCGGCCAAATCACAATCCAGGTGCGTGTACCCTACAGAGTCGTGGGCCTAGTTGTTGGGCCGAAAGGTGCTACCATTAAGCATATACAACAAGAAACACAAACATACATTGTCACCCCGTCTCGTGAAAAGGAACCCATATTCGAGGTAACCGGACTGCCCGAGAATGTGGAGACCGCGCGGAAACAAATCGAGGCCCATATAGCCCTACGTACGGGCAATAGCACTCATGGCAGTGAAAGTGGTACGGAAACAATAGAGTCGAACGAGTATACCACTCTGCACACAATTAATACGCTTAGCCAGATGCTGAATGACGATCTGAACTCAGATATCTTGTCATCGATCTACAAGAGCGATATTTCACCCAATATTCATTACGCAGATAACTCTCTTAGTGTCATTGATAACATTTCAAATTCAAATACTGCCAACTCTATCATGCCAGTGCATAATTTAAAAAAATGTTTTCCAAATTCCGATCTAGTAGATCTGACGCCCAATGCAACAGTAACATCAACAACAACATCAACAACAACGGACAGAAACTTCGCGCTGGCACTATCGGGCACTGTAAATGAACTTAGCGTACAGGCCTCAAAAACCAATTCATTATTCCGCAATACAAATACAAATGTCAATATCAAAGCCAATGCCAATGCCAATGCCAATGCCAATGCCAATGCGAATGCAAATGTCAATGCCAATACCAATAGCAATAGTAGTACCAAATCTTTGTCATTCTGTCCGCCCACGTCCGCGTCTGCAAATGTCTCATCTGGCCCGTGCCAATCAAGCTCAGCTAACATATTAACGCGCTCATGCTCATCCGCCTCCTCGACAGCATCAACTAAAAGCACGAACAACAGCGCCAATAGTACTAACAGCGTTAATACTCCCCCAGAGCTGTTGAATATATGGAAAAATTTGAATGATTCAATTGACGTTGATGAAGGCATTGGAGACTCTCCCAGCATTTGGAATCTTCAATCAGCCACAGCAGCCACAGCGGTATCCCATTGCTCGCCAACGGCCTCAATTAGTCCAACGGACTCGCTGCTAGGAGAACACAGCCTAAATATAAGTCAGAAAATTGCTGGCAACAATACTTTTAAGGAGCCATGCACCAAAAATGGTTCTTCCTTATTACAACATCATATTCAGCGAAATTTATTGAAAAGTAGCTCGGATAAATTGCATTCAGATAAAATGCATCGCGAATGCTTTGTGTGCAACAAGAGAGAAGTGACGACCGCTCTAGTTCCTTGTGGACACAATATGTTTTGTATGGACTGTGCCAATCAGATTTGCGTCTCAATGGAATCCATTTGTCCCGTATGCCACTCAATTGTTTACCATGCTATGCGTATTTTAGCTTAAAGTATATGTATATCATGTATATATCACTTCACTATTTTTTATCTTATGATTTTATTCTTCAACATTTTAGTTTATTGAATTTTCCGTTCTAGAAGAATCCAATTTCAGTCAAATATATATGATTATATTCGAAAGATAATGTAAATAAACGAAAGTAGGAATTTAGGTATGAGGCCAAAGCAGAGAACCCCCTTACCTAATTAAAAAAAAAACAAGTAAGAACGTTGCAGTCGGGCGCTACCGACTGCGGGATACTCATTCACACCCGCACAGATCACGCCCACTGCCATGCCCACAATTCGTTTGTACATATATAATTTTTTGGAACTCAATAGATCATCAGTAACATCGTCATAAAACTTTGATTTTCTCACTGAGAATCGGAAAA